>OX352261.1:9535554-10774390 GCA_947086405.1 Esperia sulphurella
CATAATTTATATTTTATTATATAAATACAGTGCCAGATTTAAAACATACTTAAGTAAATAGGCTTCTTGACTTTTTTATCCCTTCTACATGTCTTGATCACGGGTTTGCTTAAATATCTCGAAAAAAATAAAAATCATGAGATTTTTAAACAAATAACTCTGAAAATAAATTAAATAAACTGAATTTTCATATTTTTTTAACATTGCTGGGCAGTTTTACATAACATGTTTTAAAATTCATCTCAATTAGTCCAATATTCTTGAGTTATCCGCCGAACAAACATACAGACAAGGAAGCTTCGCTATTAAGGGTATCCCTTTTTTAACTGAACCCCGAAAAGGTTTGCAGGCAGTTCTGTAACTAGCCTTTTATGCGTCCGGTGCGAGCTTCTATAACTGCACCCTTCAAAAATGCCCACCCAGATTATTTTTGCGCCTCTCCAAGTTCTGCGCCCTGTGCCTGGGCACCGCCGGCACCGCCCTAGTTAAGGCACTGTTCGCAGGCAAGTATAATATAGGTACATATTATTATTACCTTTAATGAATGGTTAAAACCCGGTGTAATGCGATGTCACGTGTTGGGTGTTAGTATGCGAGGCGCCACGCGTGGATATCCGATATTTAGCCGAAAGCGCTGACAACGAGACGAATTTATGACTGTAATACTGATAATGTACGATGGATGTCAATGCTGATGCATATCGAAGTTGCGGATTATGCATGTTAGTAAATATTTTATTGTAATTTAATCACTTTGGATTCCATAGCTGATATATTAAAAAATTCAATTGGCAGAATTCATCGAAAGTAATGTTGGTTCATTTTCAATAATTAATTCTGTGGTTTAGTGCCCATATTTGTTATAGGCTTAATCATTATTGGGACGCATAAGGTCCAGTTCGCAAAACGTCCCATTCTCTAAAAGTACTGTTCTCAAAAAGAGTTCTTACCGGAATCTCAACTGTACGGGCTATAGCACCAAATACTTGTAGGTAATTTTGGTGTTTTTGCCAAAATGATAAATCGAAACACCAATAAATAAAAGCCAGCAAAGTGTACGATGTACGCAATGATTGTACGCGACGGTGATGATTTCGTAATTTTTTTATAGTTTTCCAATTCAATTTTATTCAATTACTCTATATTGCACGATAAAAATACAAACATACTATAATAAAGTAGCTTACATATGTACATCTAAGCGGTCTTATCGCTAAAATAATATCTATAAAAAAAAGAATAATTCTCCCAACCATTACGGGGAAATTCTACATACATGTTTCAAATTTCAGCTCAATCAGTACAGTAGTTTTAGAGTTATCCTGGGGCAGGTAAAGACAGACCGATAAAAGCTTCATATGGAACCCGTTTTAACGGTACCATAAAAAATAATTGTGACTTTCGTAGCAGCTCGTCAGCCATGACCGCGCCAGCACTTACGTCATCTACGTACGTACCTATTCAAATACCAAAATGCATTATGTATACGAGGCAGTGGTGCGTTAAGCGACATTACACGTATACAACACGACACATGCGACAGTCGCCGGACAGGGCTTGTCACGATCCGGATTTATGGACACCACTTAGCTGCACGTCATATGCGCTATCGCTATCGAGAGCCGTTCTGAAATATCGCATGAATAATACATTGCGATTATTAGTTATTACGGGAAATGTCAAGCAATACCTATAACTGTAAGTAGTAGTGATACTAAAACCAGCGACACACTTGCGGCTTAAACTGTAAAAGTTTCTGTATAGAATAACACAGCAAAAATACAATCATGCCTCTCTTATTTCAATTATCTCTCTCGCGGGTCTGCTGGAAGAAATTTCTCTCAGAGATAAGTTCGCCCTTTGTACTTGTGTTTCTTTTTAATGTATTATTTTTATTTTGGCTGTGTGTGTGCAATAAAGAGTTAAATAAATAAATAAATCAAACTTATAATAAATTGATAAAAAAAATGTGGGACGTATCTTATTTGCAAAATTCAGGTAGGTAAAACTTAGAAAGGGACATAGGGTCCAATTGTTCATACTAATAAAATACCTAAGTCTCTCTCCTAACACTCTGCTATGAAAATCATATGGGGTGGAAAAGTATTTTATACCTAAGTAAATATAATAATGTCCTGCCCTCGCCTGTATTTTCTTGACTGATGAATTTCCAAATTTCCATAAAGTTTGATTTGCCACAATTGTCATATTTAGCAGGCGGATTAGTGATATCATTAAAGATCTTAACATACACAGGAGAACGCTGCGGCCCCTTCCTGGTTCAATCCCTTAATTGCCTTGACGATTTGTACTGGAAGATTCGTGGTGACCCTATTCTAAGCCGGGAACTACACGGCAATGTTTACATACAATTAACAGCAATCCTACTATCTTACTTCCTACTAATATTATAAATGCGAAAGTTTGGATGTTTGGATGTTTGTTACTCAATCACGCTTCAACTACTGGACGGATCGTGATGAAACTTGGCACACATAAAGGTTAGGTCCTGGAATAGTACATAGGATAGTTTTTATCCCGAAAAAACATCCCATTCCTACGGGAAATACATAATAGTTTGTGATGTTAATTGGTCCACGCGGACGAAGTCGCGGGCAACAGTTAGTCATACATAATTTAGTGAAAACCTAAAGATAAGTACATTTTATTATGTTCTTGTTAGTTTTATATGCCAGTAAGTTGCTACAAGTGAAGACCCAGTTTAAGTTAGCCGCGCGTTCGTGATTGCTGACATTTATCTTGTGGCTGGCTAATTAGCCAGTACGGCACTGACTGCGGGCGGACGCACAATGGGCAGTTTTTATCTCGAAAAAATATCCTATGTTTACGGAAAATACATAATAATTTGTGATGTTAAGTTGTCCACGCGGACGAAGTCGCGGGCAACAGTTATTATTTTGAGAGCACACACGAACATTGACGGTTTCGAGAGGTAAACCTTTCGAAACCCATAGTTCCTATTGTGAATGTGGTGGCGCTGTCAGTTCTCAAACGAATTTAAAATTAGTTTGGGTATTATAATTACTTGCATGAACACCTACATAGATAAAATAATCACTATTTTATACAAATGTTTTATAGACACAGATTTTACAATCCCGTAACAAAGTTTATTAAAGTTCGCTTGACTGAAAATCAAACCTAAAATTATTTTCGCTATTTCAGCTTTCAGGCTAAAAGATTAATTTAATAATTAATAAATAACCAGCGATTACATAGCAGAAAACAGTATTTTCGTCGTACACTTCGCGAAATATTGTTTAAAAACATGCCAATTAATATTTAATCAGTTGATTATGTAAACAACGGGCCTATCGTAAACACTGCATTAAAAGAGGGCAAAAACATCTCTTATTTCTTTTCTTTTTTAATGAAAGCTAAAAGCCCGGGCGCTTGTCCCGTAGGATCGCCCCATTCGGACATGGGGCAAATTTACACGGGCCAATCTAATGTGGGTCCGCACGCACGAGATTGCGACTGTTTGTAATGTACAGCTTTAATTTAAGTGTTACGTGCACAAACGTGTATCAAGTCCAAAATAACTAGAAAAAAACTCTATTATCCTGTACTCACTCCCTTAATATCATTTGTTCTAAACTGTTTGAAGCCTTATAATTCATTTAGTCCGTTTGCATTTATAGTCGGTTATAGATGTTCAGAAAAAATCCATGACAAACACAACACAGAGACACATCATTTACTTGCTTTGTACGCAAAATGTTTATTCGATATCTTTGTAGCAACAGAGGAATGCTAAGATGTAAGATAACGACATACGGGCCAGCAATGTAAAACGGAGAAATATTGTTAGTGCATACGTAATGTAATGAAATGACACACTTTCACCATCGACCAATCAGAATATGAGGTCTACATCGCACTAATGAAGTTTTAAAAAAAACTTGCTCATATAGACCCTCCTTCTTAAACAAAAGTCAATCGGACTACTGTCCCAGGCATATCTACTGTCTCCATGCTAATTGAATCTTTGTTATTCATAAGCGGGCTAAATATAAATAAGCAGCGATTTTTTTCTATGCAATGTTTTTGATTATTTTAGGATTCCGGATTTTTTTATTCATAAAGTATGTCTATATTATGCTTCAATTTCCTGGAAAAAAGTGAAGGTAAACATACTCCTAAAATTTAATTCACGTGATAGGAAATAAAAAATCAACATCCAAATTAATGACAATATGTCGAAGTCGGTTGTTACGATGCCCTCAAGGGTTAAGTAACTTGAGGTTGCTAACAAATTATAATTTCAATAGTTTGTTATTAAATTCAGAACCCTTATCAATATTGAATTGTACCTTTTGTCCCAAAGCCTGTGTAGAGTTCAGCAAAGGTCGTTGTATCTTTCTTATTATAGAACTACATTCGGCCCATCTGTTTCGGAGCTTATTTCAATAATGCAGAATTGAGATCACTAAGAAACAAAATATTTATAATTATTTATTTTATTTTTTATTTATTATTTAAATCCATATCAAAACGACATTTTAAATTTGCAGGTGAATGTTGTAGGTAATATCACTTTAAATCGTCGATTAACTAAGAAGAGTCTTAATTGATGACAAAGTAACAAAGTTTACTTTCTAAATTAGAGCAATGAATTATTTCACATTGAATATGTAGAAAATATATGAAGAACTTTCGACCACGAAAATTACAGAAAGAAGATTAATAAAACCAAGAGTAGAAAAACAATTTAGTTTCCCTATAATATACTTAAATACAAAATCTTTGCTACAAACAAGAAAACTAATTTTAGTGTACCCGAACTCAGCTATGACTTGAAATCTCCAAATTCATTTCCAGTGCAAGATAAAAGGGACAGCAATTTTGCTATCGGCGCACTGGATCACAAGCAAGTCGTTTTTAACCGGCAGAACAAAACAGGGTATCGTGTACCCCTGAGGCCGGTTGACCCGAGATATTGGACTTGTTGGGACAAGGCAGCGACGCTCAACATTCAATAATAACATATTAATTTTGCCGTATTTTTTCCGGTACATTTTTCTTTTAAGTAACAAATATTGACAATAATTTAACAGTCATTAAAAAAACACCAAACTGACCAAAAAATGTAACAGACACGGCCTCGGGTTAGGTGAATTTAACGGTCGCGGCGCGGGAGTTCAACACTTACTTGTTAGTAGTCTCGTCTTTCGGAGTGAACTGATTGTCTCCGGTGATCATGGCAGCGAAGCGACCAACCGGATGTGATGTGTGAATGAATTGTACGTCCGTGATTGAGAAGAAGTGAGATAGATGGATAGACATGTAAGATAAAGAGAGAAAGGAAAGGAGTAAAGGAAAGGGTGGTGTTGCCAGTGTTACAATATTTATTTATTTCTCTAAGCAATCTGTACAAATTTGCTAAATTAAAGGCGTCAATAGTAAAGAAGATTGTAGTAAAGAAGATTGCGAACTTAGGGAAACCCTGTATTCCAGGACGCCAGGTCCCCACCCTTCAAAAAGAACAAAGTTATATCGTCAGTTATGACGACCTCCGTGGCGGAACTGGGTAGCTCTCGGACTGCCACGCCGGAGGTTGCTGGTTCGAATCCCACTAGGGGCAAATGTTCGTATGATGAATATGAATGTTTGTATCCAAGTCTTGTATGTTTATATATTTATTTAAGTATGTGTATCCAGTAACCATAGCACAGGCTCTGCCTAGTTTGGGACTGGATAATTGGTGTGAATGTCTGACATATTTATTTATTATTTATAAAAGAACGTAGGCAAAAGATTGTCTAATAATATTCACAAACTTAACAAAAGCTTAGATTGTCTATAAACTTAGTATCTATAGAAATGAAAAAGTTTGAGTATTGCTGATTCCATCAAAACTCGGTACAAACTACAGTTTGTATTTATATATCCTTCGTTAATTAAGGTATCAAGTTCAAAGTATTTCAAAAACAACGTTTCAGTGGGCATACTATAATTATACAAATCATACATGTAAAATTCAAATCAGTGACAAAGATAAATAAGTGTATTGAGTCAATATACGGAGGTACCTGTAGATATATGATACTGTATGACGCCACGTTAGCTCGGAGTTTCCATCACGTAGAATAATTAAACGCAAACAAACTGCCATGTCCATGGGCGATTGAGATAGTTAAGTTTATTTACGATATCTGCTGTGACCTGAAATCGATTTCGCTTTATTAGATTTTTATAAACTAAATATTTTCCATGAATCTATTTTTGCGATGTTTTTCTGAGTTTCAATTTACTGTTTGCGACAAACTTTTTAAGAGCCAAGTTGTTAAAGTCCGGATTGATTGATGATTGAACCTTCATGAAGGTCGGGTGATGTTGGTATTAAAAAAGTTACAATATCACCCACTTACTTTTAGCAATACAAGTATCCTGAAAGGGTCACCGCTTTGAAATTTAAGTCCCTCACATTTCGCAACTTTTTGATCAGTTCGTTCAGTGAGTGGGTTTCCATTTTAAATCTTCTAATGCTGACTAGTAAATTTATATAACCTTCGTATCTTTTAACAGTATTCATAAACTAGAATTAGGATACGTTTAAGTATATTTTTTGACCGAAATAAATAGATGAGTCACTTATTGCAAAAAGGGCACAACCGCCAGGTTTTTCAATAATTTTTTATGAAGTTTTCGTAAACCATTAGAGCTAGTAATGGAATAATTGTCTTACTGGACAATGCCCTTTTTACGGTAAGTGAATCACATTATAGACTACCATGACGCTATATAAATTATTATAGAATACCACGCAATGTTCTGCGTAATTTCGTCATTACGATCAGTGTAAATTGTACTGAGCCTGATGCATCGCAATGCAAAAGATCATTAATAAATTACAATTAATTACATATAAATTACATTTTTATACTGATTTAGATACTTGTTTCGATGACCCTGGTCAATCGCTCATCTTATATTTTGGTGTTTTTAATGAATACGCCAAAGGTACAATTTACTACATAATATTAAATGTTTCAGTAATTAATTCAAAATTAGTGCAAGCCTTAAAACTATTACATTCCATACGTCGGCCATCCGTCGCTTAATTAAACTGGAAGTTGGCACACAGGACCAACACCACAACCATTGACACCACTTGCCGCCCATATAGCTTATTAGATTTAACGACGAGGGAACTAACAACATTCTAAGCAACCGTTGTTACTTTTAACCGCAATTGTAATGGGATGCTATCCAATTCGCTGCAGACCTCTTGTTCATTTTCTTTAGTGGTATTATTCAAAATTGTGGTAACTTTGTAAATTCATAAATTTTTACGACATGTTTGTCTAAATGTTCCAGGGAAAGGGCACGTAAATTGTCGATTAAAGACTTATTAGCAACATACCACAATCAAGCTGCAATTATCATCCGGTAAAATTAAATATCTTCTCTTTACGTCCTATTAACAAGATAGGATATACTTACTTTTTACCGCAATGGAAACGTAAAAAACTATCATATATATTTTATAATTAATGCTAGTCACGAAATCAATTAATTGTTCGTTCATTTGTTTTAATAAATTGCATTGTTTTGAAACCCACTCCATACATTTGGAAAACATATTTCAATGTGTTTGACATTTTAATTTAGATGCACAATCTATTATTCACAACTCTGTGATATGCTGTAACAATCTAAAGCTAATAAATTGAAAAGTCACGTACGTTTTTACGGCACCTATGCAATACATGAGTCCCGTAAAAACTGTCAATTAAATTGTATATTAAATACTAAGAGTAGATGGGCGGACGAACTGACGGCAGACTCTTCTCCACAAGGGTTTCCGCTTTAACTAAACTTTAAAGACTGACTGAAACTTTGGACACCAGCTTGCACAAACAGGTACTTGTATTTGAAGTTACAATCAAGAAGGCTTTAATTGCATTCTGGGGTATATTCTCAGAGCACACAATCTAATTAGTTATATTTCTTTCCTTTGGGACTATCCATAAGAGATACATAAAGACATAAGCCGACTAAACCAATTTACGTGAGTAATCCACATTAATAATTTAAAAAAGATATACATAGCTATCAAGCAGTATGCTTTCAGAATTATACATATTATAAAGTTACCAGACACAGGTTTTAACTCAGAGATTCATACTATCAGTATCTATTAGCAACGCGAAAATCTCTCTGAAAAATATACGTAAATGACCCCCGAGCTTTTAAAATGCAAATAAGCTGAGTACATTTTCGATATCAAAAGGGTTGCCAGGCGAAGGATTTTGTTTACTTAGTCTCTCATCCCTGATTCACCTGCTAACATTAATTGCGTACTCACTGCTCAGTAAATAGGTATTGCATGCGATACCTAATGATTATTTATATTATTTATATAAATATAGACGACCTCCGTGGCGGAACGGGTAGCGCTCGGACCGCCACGCCGGAGATTGCGGGTTCGAATCCCGCTAGGGGCAAATGTTCGTATGATGAATATGAATGTTTGTACCCAATCTTGGATGTTTATATATTTATTTATGTATGTCTATCCGTTATCTAGTAACTATACCACAGGCTCTGCCTAGTTTGGGGCTAGATAATTGGTGTGAATGTCTGAGTTATTTATTTATTTATTATACCAACAGGCGTCTATCTATCTCATCCCAAACTAGGTTTTCTCCTGAGCTATGGGAATTATACAAGGATAGAATATTTTACAAATATACTTAACAATCAGACCGGGACCAACTTGTACAATTTGTACAGAGTTGTCTGTCCACAGTGGGAATCAAACCCACAACGTCTGGTGCTTGAGTCCAGTGACCAATCCACTAGGCCCAAGACTCGGTCTATTTTTACAATTAAACATAACGAAGGAAAGTTTATATTAGTTACTGTATTTTATATTGTATCTATCCATCCCTTGCTTTCTTAAGGCTGTGGTGATCCCTACTAATCGTTTTATCGATGTTGCGTAGTTTAAGAACTCCTTCTGCGTTCTTGAACCCTCAAATGAGTCGGTCGTAAAAACTAATGTAGATTCTTGTCCTATTTTTCTGAGGTTGCCAACATATTGTACCTAGGTATATTTAATTATATTCCTATGCGAAATTAATAGTGATCGTCACCATCGTCTTTGTTTTTAAACTAATATGTGAAAAATTCAAGAATGGGGCCAAAAACTGGAATTAAGCAAAGACGAATTATAATGAAAGTACGTCCTGTTTATTATTATAACGCAGTGTCTACGAAGTCTAAATAAATTGTGTACAGTGAGTCAAATTAAACCTCGAATAGTCTAACATTATGCCCTACCGCGCCATATGCAATTATAACGGCTACACACTAATTTAGAAAACTAGTTTCTCCCTTGAGGATATTCGGAATCTAACTGAGTTTAAAAGCATATGAATTTTAAACTAAAAACTAGGTAACAGCGAATATGAGAAAGGCGAACGCTGTGTAAACAGTGAGCCGTTTCCGCGAGTAATATTTGAAAAAAGTGCCTCTGAAAGGAAGCTGCAGCGACTATGGAAATAAAATATTCATAATATTAGAACTGCAGC
This sequence comes from Esperia sulphurella, assembly GCA_947086405.1. NCBI lineage: Eukaryota > Metazoa > Arthropoda > Insecta > Lepidoptera > Oecophoridae > Esperia > Esperia sulphurella. Next base: position 9,545,115 of record OX352261.1, read on the forward strand.
AAACTTTTTCCACCGTTCTGTGAAAAAGTTTAGTAGTATTTTATTTAGAGAACTAAATGAACAAGTGATTAACTGCCATACGTACCTGCAATGCACCAATCTAAATGCATTATTAATCACTTAAAAATTGGCAATAGTGGAGTTAAGTACCTACAAAATATATATTTTTACCACAATGTCGGTAAATTATTAGTTGTAAACTAATATTATATTTATAACTAGCTGTGCCTTCGGCTTCGCTTGCGTGAACTACAGAATCCGCTCTCCCATTCCCGCTCCCGCTCCCGCGCCCGCTACCGCACCCGCTACCGCGCCCGCTACTACTCACGCTCCCGCACCCACGCTTACGCCCACGCCCACGTCAACGCCCACGCCCACGCCCACGCCCACGTCCACTCCCACTCCCAGCTCCAAATGTAGTCCAAACTCATCGCAATCTGAATAGTACGGAAATACTATTATTTTCCATATATTGCATACTAACCTTACCTATTACTACCTTACGTATTTGAAAACTAAAAATGTCCATAACTTTTGATTGAGTAAACCGATTGCGATGAAATAAAGACTAAATGTTAAGTTAAGTTCCATGTTTCTGTGAAAAGTCCATCAAAATCCGTTCAGTAGTTTTTAAGTGATGCGTGCACAAACTCACAGACAAACAGACCAAAATTTCAAAAATGATCGAAATGTGTTCTGTTGCTTATTCTTAGATGCCCCAATTTTTTTTTGCAAATATCTTCAATGTACAGACATGAGAAGTTTACGATTTTATTTATTAGAAGACAGTCATGTCTTGGAACGTTAAAATAATCCTTACTCTCTACCGTTGCTCTATAAGAATGGCATATCTCTAAAATACAAGCAAATAGGTATACAAATAACAACTTTAAGGTTACCAAAAACAAATATTTCACAGATTTTTTTCTGCAACCAGAAATAAGGTAGGTATTACTTTGATTTCGAAACAGATAATAATCCCATAGTCAGCTATGCGTGTAAGCACATGTATCTCAAAAGGGACGAGCAAACGATAAGAAAACCGCCGTGGGCCCACAGGGCCGCCGCAGACAAAGGGCTTAGTTTGTGCTTCACAAAACACAAAAGACAACCCCCTAAGTAAGCACCAACAACATAACTTCACAAATTACTTTGAGGTCTGATTTTTTCACAATAGAGATTGACTTATCTCTGAAAAGGTCATCTATTCGAATGCTAAATAATCATTTTCGGTTACGGCGAAGTCAGAGCTTAAAAATATATAAAAGGTCAGCAAAGTTTACGTTGTACGCAATGTGCCGGTTCCGTCAATTATTTTTAACCCTCCTGAAATATCTCGGAACTTTTTTTTCTTTAATTTTCCATCATTGCCGGCCAATTTACGACGTAAATATATATGTTCCAAAAAGATCAATAACATTCGATCTATTCGCCGGACCGACATTGATAGACAAAAAATCTTCGCTATAAAAGAATATCCGTTTTGACTAATCTCTAACAAACCTTATTTAACTTTAAAACTCAAAGAATATAAAAATGAATTTAATATTTTTTTAAGGTGGTCAATCACAGTTGAGTAACACTAGATGGCGCTAGTAGACGATAATTATTATTTGTAATATTTGGCAAAAAAAAATTGGTAATAGTCAATTTCGCGGACCCTGACCGCCACTCAATATATCCAATCATTTATGTCAAGATTTAAGTTTTTAAGTTTGAAATGTAATTAATTTTATGTTATAAAATTCTCAATATGTCTAGAAGAATATCCTAATGATTTCCTGGAATAAATCCTAGACTATTAAAGGACAGTGTGTACATATCTAGTCATACATAACCACATTTTTAACAGACGTATTCTATTGCCTGTTGAAAGTTAGTATAAGTAACAAAACAATCTAACTGTAGTCAAAGTCAGTAAAATATCTCATACTTACACTAGAAAGCCACTAGTTCATTATAGGATGTATTAAGGTTAACCTATTTTGCAAAGTATTGCCTACTCTTATAATTCTATTTCCCGGCCGACCGTGTCGCCGCTTTACTGTATAATTTCAACTTGATACGAGATATACAACCACGTCCTTTTCATACAATTGGTACAAATTATGTCACAATATTAAGTTGAAGACGAATCGTCCTTTTTGAGGAGCATAAAGGGGTAGAGAAGTCAGTAAATTACAGGTCGTCCACGGTCCACTGGTAGCCGGAGTAGCTTTTAATTCTACATCAATAGGCTTCCATTCACACCAACTTATTATTGTAAAATTATATATTTCTTTTCCGACGAGGTGGTCAGATGAGGAGGGTGGCTGGCGGATCCTCATATGAAGCAGTACGGCTGGCCAATGCCCGCTATGCGTGGAGGCGCATATTATACGGTGGCGATCCTCAGCAGTGAGGGAACAAGTAGCAGGTTACCGCTATAAAAATAGATTTGTTATTAGGACAGGTAAACATGGTGGAACAGAAAAGTGTCAGCAGACGATTATTCCTTAAATAATAGAGATATCCGAAAAATTCAAACTGACATAGCTACTAGTTGGCCTGATGGTAAAAAAGATGTTACTAAAAAAAGGTTCTAGAGGCGAACTGACTGGTTTTTGAAATCAATTTATCGTACAGGTTATTTTTAATTCAACTTTTTATTTTCAAATTTAAAAACTAGTTGGAAAGGATAATACGAAACCAATGTTATATGACTTTCGCTTGGCGTTAAAAAAATAACCACTTTTTTTAATCTTTATAAATTTTATAACTACTTATGAAAGAAAAAAATCACTTTTGTTTCGGGAATTTTTTATGATTTTTTTTAATTTTAGACAACTCCTTTTTAGCATTAGGCCACCTAGTAGCTATGTCATATATGTAGGTAGTTGTGTTAAACTTGAATAACTACCCGGTAGCACCAGAAATGGAAAACTAGTAATAAGGTATATATTTCAAATGTCAACTCAGTAGGAGTAATTTTCTGTTTTGACTCGTATAGACCCCTGTATTAACAGTAAGACTGAAGTAAGTATGAAAATAAAGCTTGTTTGAGAAAAGAAAAAAATTGATTCACAAACAGATTAGCCTCGTTTATTCATTAACTTAGCTATACAAAACCACATGAAATTTGGTATAAATATTAATAGGAGTCTACATGTTTTAATTTTGAATTCTTCCAGATAAACGCTGTTTACATTAAATAAGAACTTAGGGAAATATCTCAATCTAAATAATTGTTTAGCTTAAATCTGTTTACTCTACAAACTTGTTTTTATTACTTAGAAACTTAATATTGCAAATTAGATAAATACCTATCAAATTAATAAATAAACTGAACTAATGGAGTTTATCGGATATTTCTATTTAAGTAATTCATTCTGCAAACACTCGCAAAGATTCTCTGTTAACACTTTAATCAGCTTTCAAGCCACTTAACCTACGTATACTAATAATATTAACGCTCACTTTGATTAGGCTTCTGTGAATTGTAATATAATGAACTCTGTGCTTATGAACGCATGTGCACCAGGGTGGTAAAGTTAGTGAGCAAAAGCCCTCTCTTCGGTCAACGAGCGAGCATTCAGTCGCGCCTCGAAGCCGTAAGCGGCCGCACGTAGCACTCCGCTACGAAGCGACGCTACGGACTACGAACTTCTACGCTCACTACGAGTTCGTCACTACAATGCCGCGCAAAGTGTAAAGTTTCTCCCAAAGTTGCAATGTGACTTGAATAATGTTGTTAGCAAAACTTTTGTTCTATATACACTTCGGACTTGTCTTCCACGTTGTGATTTGTTTTAAAGATTCTTTAGGTAAGACAATGTTTGGTTCATTTATTCATGTCATACTAACTTAACTAGTTCTGCACTGCTTTAAATTAATAGAAGTAATGGCTTTTGTCGGATACAGTTGAATTAATTCACGATAAAGCAATCTTCTCCAACTTCGTGACTAAACAACATAAAGTTTAGTTCAATCGTTTAATTCGAATCGAAAATTTAGCTAATTACCAAAGGAAATTAATGTGCTTTGTCAGAATTCAGAAACGGTTTATCCACTTAGAATTTATTCAGTAATGGAGTCTAAAAGCTACCAAAATTTAATATCGTTTTACAAACACGAAGCATCCACAACCAAAATTTACATACAAATGAAAGAAATTTGTGTTTCGTCTTCTATCGATTTTGAAGACGACTCGGGCGTACATTTTCTATTTTAAAATTTTAATTTTGCTGTAATTAAATTTATATTTAAATACATTCGCTATTACGTTATTCACATAATTAGTTTCTATCCTGAAACATACAGAAAGGTAACATATTGATCTATATCAATACTGTCAACGTCCACTGCTGGACATAATCCGCCCTGATACGAAAGCCCTGATCATAATGCCCTGATCGTGCATGGATTAAAATTAAATAGTATCATTTAAGTATGTACTTGCGAAGAAATTTTTATTTTCATATGAATATTCCGATATTTTTTCTGAGATTTATAAAAAAAAAATTTAATCATTCATGTACAAACTCATACAGTTATATAAATATGGACATAAATCGCTTCTTCCGCCTCCCTGTTACCAGTACAATAATATAAAATTATCTTTTCTATATCATATTCTTCTTTTGGACTATTATACTATTTAATTATTACTACTAAGAGTCGAGACTTTCAGTTAATAAAATCCCGTAAAAACCAACGTCCATATTAATCTTCCGTGCCATATTTTCGTCTCAAGTCAAAATGGCACTACCTGATTCCGATTCATGATAATGAATGTATCAGTAAATGATGTTTATGTCTAAGGCCTCGGACCAACGTCGGTACTGCGCGACATGGAAATAATTCCTCCATCGAAACAAGTTCCGGTTTCGTAGACGGCCGAAGGGGTCTGTCTATTCTTACCCAAACTTTAATTACGCTTACTGAAATAGAGTATCTTATGTTACCTAATTCGAAATCGAATGACATGTTACTCACACAGTGCCAACAAACTAGATGTTTGTCTTTCAACTACCAACGATAATTGCACTCTACGTACAATTAGCGTGAATAGTATTTCAGTATATGAAAGGCAGTACTTTTGGAAGTTAGTTTTTGTTCATCTAATTTTGAAACTGACTGTGCTCGGACGGTTATACAAAATATTCAATACTCTTAAATTTTGATGTTAAGTTGACGAGCTTTATCATAAATGGAAAATGTATGTGGAGTTCTAATTATCATATGGTTATTAATTTATATTAATGTTTCTGTGCTAACAATAGGTATATGTTTGTTATTACATTTATAGCACTCGTTTTTATCAATAGAGATGAACCGAGGTAAGTTTTAACCATGGGAAAATCTGTTCCTGCTGGAAACAAAACTGTTCGCGAGCGAAGCCGTAACAGCTAGTAAACAATAAAATACACATGAATATACATACATATCAGCTCTCTGTCGAGGATATGCCTTCTCAAATCCACGCCATCACACTTGGTACTTCGCCCTCCGCATCTAGCCCCTTCCGCTTCTTCAGGTCGTCGGACTATCTGGCAGCGAGGCGTCCCACTCTGCATGTGTCGATTCGCGGTCCCCACATTATAACTCGTCTGCCCCAACGGCCGTCGATTCTGTGACAGATGTGGCCCGCCCACTGTCACTTCAGCTTGCTAATCCTTATGAATTCACTTATTTAATTCAAAACAAGGACATCACTAACCCATAAAGTCAAAATCCAAAATCAATGGATTTTAAACACGCTCGCAAGATCTTCGTTATTGTAATAGGGACCTTACTGGCTTTCGTTTTAGGATTTCCATCGTTATTTCCATATACCCTTCATATGAGATGAAAATTAGATAAGGATAGGACAATAAATAATTCACAAATGTGACACCCCGAGCAGGACCACTTGTACAAATTATATAAAGCCGTCTTTCTCCAGTGGGAATCGAATATTTACCGCGGTAAACAGTGATCGCATTTTTTTTATTATGTATTTTATGTCGCTCAAAGACAACTCCGCAGAAGGTATTTTAAATAGCGATGCCGTTTTTGAAATTAAGCAAATAATTCATGCTTTAAGTTTAAACTAGAACAATAATATTAATATTTAGAAAATACATTTTCAAAGATTTTAAGTCAACTCAATTTATAATGTTTAATTATTTAGTAGCGATAATCATAATTGTAATCAATGTAAATTATTCCAGCTTTAACTAACGAACTTATATAATAAAACAAATTTTACTTTGTATACAGGCTGTCCAGTAAATAAACATCGAAAATGAAATTGAGGGTCAAGCCCTATAAGAATGTGATATTTCATGTTATGTGAAACCTGTTTTCGAGATTCTTTTTTTATTTATTTTAAGCCTGATTTTGGCTGCCACAGCCACAAAAATAGGTAGGTATTTTATTATTCTACTTTACGCTTAATATTATTAAATAACTTTGCTATGAAACGCAATCCAAAAAAATCAGGTTAATTTAAAAAAATAGCATTTTATGGCTTTATTTATAAGCAAAATTTCAAAAACAAAAATTGATGATATTTCACATTACACCCTACCAGGCACATCTACCCCCAATTTCGTTTTGGACGTTTATTTACTGGTCAGCCTGTATCACAAAGGGGAATGCTTAAACCCAGCGGACATCAACAGGCTTATATATAATCATGATGATATATAAAAACATATTATGTTTTAATATTCTTTTAAATACGAGGAGATTGCCAATAAAATAACATGAGGCTAAAAAACTTGGAACCGTTTGAATCCGATTGGATTGGAAACTCGCAAATGAAAAAAATATTTTACTCATTTTTAACGGTTATCCTGTCTAATTTTAGATAAAATTCCTGTTGCGACTGTAAAAAACGTTTACATTAAATTAATTTAAAATTTCAAACGAAGCTCTCCACAACGGTAACACATCTATAAACTTCAAATATTTACAGAGTACGTTAATAGGTATGAATCGAGAATTCACAAAACCTTCAAAGGTCAGGAACCCTTTCCAAGTTCCAACTAAGGGTTATACAAGTTTGTAATGATTATTAGCAAATTATGACCCTAGGAGGAGCTTAGTGTCCCTCAGGATTGTTGTTACTGTAACACCACGGCCTTAAGCCGGCTTAGCGGAGGAAGGCGACCGATGCACATGTACGTACGGAGAGCCGTACGTATATCTAAACGTTGAGTGAAAACAGCTTTGCTTTATTATTTAAACAAGATCATATGAAGTACGTATAAAGGATAATAAGCATATAAGGATATTGAGTGACGGCAGCGAACAATCATCATCATCAGCCGAAATACGTCCACTGCTGAACATAAGCCTCCCCAATAGAATGTCACTTTTGGTGGGCTGTCCATTGGGGGATTTGCCATAATCACCACTCTTGGCATGCGGATTGGTGATTGCAGTCTTAATATACACAGGAGAATGCTGCTGCCCAATACTAATATCAGCGCTGTAATAAATGACCACCTTGTGGGTCATTGGATTCGAGCGCTAAAGGTCATAGCTACGATCCCCACTACGAACAGACAACTTTGTACAATTTGTACAAGTTGGTTCCGGTCTGGTTGTTATATTTGTGAATTGTCCAATCCTTGTTTAATTCCCATAGCATAGGAGAATTCCTAGTTTGGGATAAAACAAGTGCATGTATGTAATATTTATAAAAAAAGACTTTTTAATATGTTTAATGGATTCAGGTCAGTTTTACATAATCAAAATACAGAGATACAAAAATAAAATAACAGTACATCTAAGCAGTCTTATCGCTAAAAATGATTTTTAAGAACACCATTGGATATTAAATAAGATATCAGAAATATTATACATACATAATGCTCACACCTTGGTCCCCGAGGAGTAAGCAGAGACGATGTCTCGCCAATCCGATCCAATGTCGCATGACTTTCCTTCGCCCGCTTTTCGCCCCTTGATACCCCGTGATATATATTACAATATTTCGATGTATAATACCTCTATTATATATCACGGGGTATCAAGTATATATCGGTAAGATATACACATATCAAGCAAACAACTACAACATCTAATAAATCCAGCCAATGCTGAAAACCTCTCAAAATAATGAAAGGTACTTTCCACGCCTGCGTTTTTAAGTTTTTTTCTGGTTTAAGTACTAAAATATTGTAAATTTACTAAGGCTGTCTAGATATGTTTTAGCAATAAGATAAATAAAGGAATTCAATATTTTTTGTTTATGTATCTTACATGAGACTATTCTGGTTAACCAAATTTAACTGTGTCAGAAGTGATAAAAATGTTTCAACAACATCCAATTCTTGTTAGAACAGCCAAAGGAAACGTCAATTTTCATAATTCAATGAAGGCTTTCCATATTCATAATATGTTAAGGTTTATACATATTTGGGTAAAATTAAACGTCTTTATTGTCACTCATAGAATTAAACTGCGGAGATGTATTTTATTAGGTAATTTCTATATCTAAGTATGAACCAAAATAAATCGTAAGTAATAATAATAAATACTCTGATATTTAATAAACGGTACAACAATACCGCACAACTTTCTCAATAATCGACTTAACCTAGTAATATATTATCTTTGACTTAACCAATTTTCCCAGGAAAAATGAGTTGTATTATAAAATAAACATAGAATAGGTTTTATAAATGCAAAATGTAGAAAAAGTAATAACGTGTGTAGTTGGGTTTCACAGTATTTCAAATGTAGTGCAATTTAAAGTCGGAACTCAAAAACAAATAAACCCACGTAACGGTAAACACACGGCATCACAGCTCTATTCTAATTCCGAGATCGGTTTGATTCATTTGTGCGGAAAATACTTATAAAACAAAGTTATTTAGTGTAGCTGTCGACATTATACATACACGGTGTGTAAGCGTAGGTTATTGCTTGTTTTATTTTTTAAATTTTTATACCGTATTTTTGACATAAACTAATAACGTCATGTAACTCTAAGACCAGGACACAAAAATTCTATGACTATAATTAAATCGCTTCAGCCGTTTCTGAGTAAATACTCTGTCCCGACACTCTCACTCTACCTTCATGACTATGAACCAAAGAAGAATTGAATTAAATTACCTAAGTTCAAAGTACATACAGACTCTTCAAGACCTCTTCCCGTTTAAAGAAATAAACCAATGCTTGCAAAATAAATTGTTTTATAGCAGCGCTCCATATCTTTTCTCGCGAAAACTACGTACAGTTGGATCCCCGGTCACGTCATGTACTCATGAGTTTTTCAAATATAAGTGCATTTACTTACTTAACTGTTCATAAACGAACAACCCGTATATGAATTTTGCCAGATCAATGGATATGGATGCTGTCGTAAGATTTATTATTTAGGAGATTCTAGAACAAACAAAGTTCGACAAAATCATTTGAACTGTTTTAACTAAATTGCATTTTATTTTTATTTTTGTTGTATGACTTTGTTATATATTTTGGCTACCTTCAAATTGAAAGCCAGCGGGAAACCACTAACAATATTGGAATGAATTAGCCTACAACTCTTGAATTAAAAATTTGGCGTCAACCACAGCAATGTTTCAGCCGCCAGGCAAAGCGTGAAACTTGTGTTTTGAGATGTACTAAAGATATTGAACACATTTTTGTAAAATATATTTTATTTCACGACAATACCTTTCTTGCTACGGTCGAATGTAAAAAATTCCAAACAAGACAAGTCAGCGGTAGAAGTACTTAGTCTATTCTGTGTGATGTATAATCTAAATTTACATTACAAGTACAAGTATGACCTTTGTGTAGAGAAAACAAAGGTTACATTATTATAAAAAAAATATTTTATAATATGAAAGACAGCATTACTTCCATAGACCTAAAAGGTCAAAGGTACACATTTAATTCACATTTAATTTTAAGAGATCCACCCTCTCAATTTTCTTTTCTTTTCACCAGGCTATTGCAGAAAATTACTGAAATCTACGCTTCACTTAATCTGTTTAACCAACGCGAGACATTTCTGAGAAACGACTATAATAATTATAAATTAATATTATGGTTTATTTACTTGGAAATCGCTTTGATAACTTAAATTATCTTCCGTCTACGTTATCGTATGGAATAAATCATAATTTACTTTTTAACTAATCAACGGCAATACAGACTGTATTATACGTTCAAAATTGATAATTATAAATTTCATATATCGTCTCTGCCTACCCCTCTAGGACCAAGGCGTGGGTATTATATATGTAGTTATATATAATATATTTTATTATATTCACGTTTAACTTGTGAAATTGAAAACGCAAGAATATCTATGTATAGTATCGGACTGGATGGACCAATTTGCTATTGTTATATACATATATACTTTAACCTGAATATAACTTTCGCTTCTGGCTGTACTATCTACCATAAACTTTGTGTTAACTTCCTTACCTATATAGCATTTGTTCAGCGAGGGCCGACTTTTATAGGATATTGTTTCTGCAAGTAATAAACGAAGCTTCACCCTTAAAATCATAGCCCGGTAACAACCTCTTAATAAATTGCCGTTTATTACTCCGGAGTAAGAGCTATTGCAAAAATTATGACTAAGTTCTTGATAATTCTATTTCTTGTAACATGTGACACAAGTAATACTGAATGGTGATGTATCTTCGATTGTATTTAATAGTAATAATATTTTTATTAACATGTGGGACTTCTCACACAAGGCCACCTGATCCCAAAGTAGGCAGAGCCTATCGGTATCGGATAGCTGATATACTCATTCATACATACATAGATAAATTAATTACATCCACGCTCAAGGCAAACACAAATGCTCGTCACACAAATGTTTGCCCTGGGCTGGATTCGAACCCGCGAGAGATGCACTACGGACTATTCTGCGGGGCCGCCAAATTAAGTATATCTTTAGATTTCCTCCTTCTGTAGGAAAGTATAATAATTATTATCTCAGAGATATTAATAAATCATTCGCACGTACAATAATACAACAAAGAGTTCCCAAACATTACACGTGAGGATCTTATTAATAATTGGACAATAATTGGTCGGAGGGCCCTCCCCTCCCATCCGGTCACGTTCGGAACTTCCTGGCTGCCATTAAATTAAGAGCAACTAAACTTCATTTATCTCGGCTTGTTACTTCTACGGGCGATAAGGTTCAGAAACATGGCTGGAAACTTGGGGAAACTTGCGGCTAACTTTGGCAAAAAGTTGTCGAATCACGGCGATCGTTCGCGAATTTGTTACCCACTCAATATTTTAAATACTTTTATTTGCGACACTTCTTATCTGGCTGAGTTCCGCGGATAACTTTTGCTGGAGACTATTATTCAGGGACGGTAAATTAATTACATTGATAGCGTTCTAAGTTGTAGCAACTGCAGTGTTATCTTTTGGTGTTTGTTACTCGTACGTTGACCAGCTCCGAGCTTTTTGTGAAGTTAAGATCTGCGTTGATGGCAAGTTGGCACGATCACTTACGAAGTATAAAGCAAATACAAACTTCAGTTATTTTTTAATAATATTTTATTAATTTATTAATTAATCAACAAAAACATTTTACATATTTCCAGTGCACAAAAAACAGGTATATTATAGTCATTGATATTATAAGTCTGTAACCGTCCTATCGCCGTTGATATATTCGAATAATAGAAGCAATATAATTTTCTAAAGTACCAGCCACATTTTTAGGCAGATTTCATTATGATAATCATTTTATTTCATTTAATCATTCTGAAACCTACAGCTAGTTTACAGTAATATATGTATAATACAATATTATATAAATTTAACATTAGTCAATGACAGATTTCTAATACATATTGGTAAAAATGAAGTCAAAAGGTAGGATAACAATTAATCAAATAAATTATACATGCCACGTATTTTTATTAAGTCATCGAATAAGTATCAATCAACTTGCTTAATGGTTCAACCACAAGTACGAAATGATAAGTATATACACTACCACTAAACTATTTTAAATACGTTACATCAAAACAGTATACAGCTAGTCCAGCTATACCTAGAAACTACATATCGTTTGTAAGTAGCAGCAGCGGTAAATAACAATCGAAATGATTTTTAAGTAGTTACACCTGCAAACATATTCGCTATTTTACCGTCTTCCCTGCTTTCAATCACAATATTGATACGGTAAAAAAGAAAATTACACACCATTTGGAGCATGGTGTATGCCCTTAATTTGCAGAGAAACCATCGATCGTACACGGTTGGTATTTAAAATGGAATAAACTTCTTACATTCAGCAGCAGGTCGCGTGACGAGTCACGTTTGGAAGCGCCCGACGACGGGATGGTAGCGCGGCGAGGCGGCATCAGTGTTGCCAGTTTAAACCCTTAAATCCCCTTAAATCAGTACAAGACACAGTAGGTGCCTCTTTAAAAAACAGTTTGTTTTAATTATTCAAAAAAGACAGCTTAAAAATATCATATTTCTATCTATTCATTTATTTATCAGTTTATTGCACACACAAAAGAAAGAAAACATACAAAACAATAAAAGTAAAGAAAAAAAATAACATGTACTAATAATGCATATCTAATGCTTGTCTGTTTAAGAGATTTCTACCACCTATCTATTTATTTATAACAAATAATGACTTTTATGATCAGTGATTAGTGTATTAAGGCCTAAAATAAAATTGTTAGTAATACTGCTGTTAAAAATATTATGAGCATTTTGTAACGATTTTAAAAATCTAATAAATAAAAACGTAAACTTCGCGATGCTAAAAAGTTATGCTAATTTATAGATTTCGAAAACTCGCATACGAAACAGAAGTGTAGGGTGACAATGTACGACGGCATTCGTGAGCGGTAGCGGAAACGGGTTGTTGTGGTAAATAAAAAGATTTTCAGTTTATTTGAAGAAATGATGAAACGTAAAGTAATAATAATTATGGATAGTTATCAGCCGGTCCAGCATCAGCCTTTTGGTTGAAAAACCGTTCGTTTATATATCACGTGGTGTTCAATCTGATTCTGTGAAGGGGGAATAAAACAAATTTGTGGTTTGGTTTTAACTGCCTCGAGAGGCTATATTTGAAAGATAAAAAATCTAAAATCTAATTTACATGAAGAGTGCACTTTATGTTTATGGCCAGAGAAATAAGTTAATTATAAATAAGAAAAACTCACCGCTACCGGATTTTATGATGATTATACCTAACGTAAAATTAACATAGTCCGTACACGAATACCGAGATTAACTTCAGCGCGGGGGTATTAGTTGCACTATAAAGTTCGCTGTTTTAATAATCGTTGATGAAAATCACACGCTCGATGATACGATTTCTCTATGGAACCTGTTGGTTCAGAACCGCAGAACGATGGACGTCCTCTGCATCTCATGGAAACAAAAACGTGGTTAAGAGATCACCGCATATCGATCGGGTATTGATCTGTGCCGGGAACCTTCCCTCTGCTGTTCGAACGCACTGTTGATGGCAGACCTCTCTCGTGGGACTTCAAGCGTCTCTCGTCGGGAACATGTGGTCGGACATCTTCTTCCTTCACGTGGTTGCGATTCAAGATGGACGCACCTTTAAAAAAAATCTACTATATTTTAAGTTATGAAATTACATGGTAAATGTTTGCGTTGTCAGTCGCCTGAAGGGCATGGTTCTGACAGATTGAGTCTGTGGAGTTTGCTCGCCGAAATACTCAAGCGATTACTAAATTTACTATGTCCCGAAAGTATGCCGAAACTCCAATCCAGACTATGGGTCCGTCGTTTTGATCGTACAGGATTTATTTCCGTCGGTCGATGTCGACTGCCGACCTCCTTGTCTGATGGGAGTGAAAGACAGAGACAACGAATGCCGATCTTTATCGATTGGCTTCGTGACGTCTCTCAACTATCATATGAAAATATTAATGTACTCGCTTTTACAATAAAAAATAATGAAACTCCAAAATGTTTCTAAAATCAAAATATATGTTTATGAGGTGAAAGGAGCTATATGATAGTTGCCTACCAAATTTCGTTAGAAATGAAACGGTAGTTTATGAGATATGAGCGAGAATGGTTTAATGCTATTTTTGCTAATTTCTATTATTAAATGATTTGATTGAAACTTGATAATGTGAGGTAAGCTGTATGTAAGCATTACCGACAATGTTGGATCGTAATATCATGAGTTGTTGAACTGAAATTTACTCAATCACGCTTCAACCACTGGACAGATCGTGATGAAACTTGGCACACATATATGTTAGGTGCTGGAATAGGACATAGGAAAGTGTTTATCCCGAAAAACATCCCATTCATACGGAAAATACATAATAATTTGTGATGTTAAGTTATACACGCGGACGAAGTCGCAGGTAACAGCTAGTCTACCATAAAATTAAAATGCTAAAATGAAAACAATATACATGTTTTGTTACCTTAAAGCAATACGGAGGAAGGTGTTCCCCTCTGCTGTACAATATCACCTAGTCGTGTGCGGTATAATGTAATGTATAAACCGATTTGGTACGTGTGCGTTTCATAACGATAGCGTACAACTTTGTATGTATGTATATCCCCCCTTTAAAAAATTACAAAATATTTTCAGAAGAAAAGCTACGGCGGCGGCACCTGCATCTCCCCTCCGTGTCAAGCCGGCGGCCTTGTTGCTTTAAATTTTTACTAACCTCGGTTTGATGTCACCTTTTAAAACTATTGAGCAATTTAAACAATAGAAAGTCGAAGAAAAATTACATCCACCTGCCACTGAACTGAAGTGAGTGAAAATAATAGAACGTTTATTCCTATTCTGTGGGTTAAGTGTGTCTAAATAACATAACAAACTCCTAGTTATGGGGAGAATAGTTATATTCTGGCAACACCTTGTAAAGGCTCGCTATACGCAAATATTTATACCATGACTCAAGCACAAGTCATTGTCTGAAAGCGTTGTCTTGTTCCTATGTCGCTGTAAAAAGAAAATATTGCCTGTCGATAATATAATTTAACAACAAAGTCACGAAACACAATTCCGAGCAATGCATCGCTTTTGAAGGGTATTCTCCCCAAATTGAGATTAAGTGAGGTTTTTTCGTAAAGCAAATGTTGATTTATTGTGTCAATAATTTACTTAGCTTTATTGAATCGGTTGCCGAATACTTTTCATTCGCATAGAAAGTTTTGATGGCTTGATGGGAACGTGCCTTCAGTTGGATACGGAAAAATCTTTATCAAATTATCGTTGTTAGTTCATAGCACACAATAAAATAATTACGAGTAGATAATTGGATAACGAATGACAGACTATATATAATGTTGTTTAACATTATATATAGTTACATTACGAGGTAATTTGTACATTATATAAATTACCTCACAAAACGTAAGTTTACCCGGATGGTAGGACTCCAGTGCAGAATCAGTCCGCATGGGTACCACTCTGTTACCAGTTCTGCGTCCAAATAGCAACGCATGCATTGCTGCGTTTCGGTTTTAGGGTGATTCAGTGTTATTACAGGCACCTAGTACTCAGTGACAATGAACTTGTGGGCTTCAGGATAATGGGCGATAGTAGCCACTTATTACATTATACAATAAATATTATACAATTAATGACTTTTCAATATAATACAATATTACTGGACGCGAGTTGTATAATTTACATACACGTTTCTCTATTTTAGTTTATTGTCTCCGTTGGAATACTGTGATTTTTAATCACCTGTAAATACTAAATAGCTCGAATTTGCATAATTACAATTCCTAATACCTACTAGTTGTTGTACTGTTTTCATATGCCTATCGGCAAAACATGAGAGTTCTCTGTAGATTTTATCCACCTGCATGTAACGAGCATTTATAAATAATTATTTTTAATTGTAAATTTTTCGTTATACTGGAGTACTATAATTATTTGTAATTGTAAATTTTGAAGGGCAGTTTACTCGTTTTATTTTCACATTGATTTGAGTGTAACAAATCATTAGACTTTTTATTTTTAGTAATATAATTTCATCATTAACGTCTGTTCACACCCATGGTCAACATGCGTCTTTCCCAATTCGTCCTATGATACCCGGTCGTACACCCCATCCGGTATTAAGGTATAATCAGCCTATTCCGCAAGCATTTTGTATAATTTTTGTCGAACTAAAATACAATTTTGTAATCTCTAAAGTGACAAATACAAATAACTTTATTGGTTCAAGAACTGTTTTACGTCCTTAAACTAGATATATCTAGCATATCTATAATACTTCTACCAATATATCTGCAATAGGCTACTGCCTGGCTCACAAATTAGGGTTCCCTGTTGTTCTAGGGTAGACTATCTGAATAAGCGTTGGGCGTCTAACAGTCGTAGTTAGATGAGAAACCCTTATTAGATTTTTACTTACATGGATATTATTCGATTCTTACGAAGTAGGCTCCTTAGTCATCAGCAATACAGTATACTCAATCCAGTATCAGTGATGGTTGGGAGTTTGAGAAAATGCTTTATATTCGTGAATAACCAACAAACTTGAGTAGTAAATTATAGAATACCTCATCTCTATGCAAAAGAATCTGCGGGAGAAATAGTGAAGTGTTTAAAGTCTTTTAGCTGCGAGCTCTTTCACAGACTGCTTAAGTTAGGCATTTTTACATTGCGAAAATCTCAAAATAATTCAATTTCAGTGTTTTTAAAATAAAATACTTAGCTTCTCGGCAGGTTCTAGTACCACCACATTTACCTACATATTGCTGTGCAATTAATGTTAAGCAAATCTACATAGTAAGTACCTATTTTTGTTAAATCACACATAATTGGCGCGATACTCCTTTGTTCGCCTCGTCGACCTAGTGGCTTGATCGTTACACTGGAGTACTAGAGGTCATGGGTTCAATTTCCACCGAAATTTTGTATAATGTTTTTTATACGAGATACGAAATTTTACTTATGTAACGAAGACCTCATTTTATTATTAAAGATAAATTTAACTGCATTATACGATTTTTTTAAATCAGTAACCAGCCTGATTCGGGAATCGAACCGAACAAATATAAAAAAAAACATCATGTAAACTATCAACAAAGGGTGGATCATTAATAATCAATTGTTTCTAGTACTTACTATTTTAAATCAAAGGAAGACCACACATTAGCATTCAATGAAAAATTCGTACAGTTTTCTTATTAGCTTTTCCTTTATTTTAAAATATTTTCTTGAATTTTTAAGATATACCTACCTACCTTTAATCGTTTTGGTATTAAAAGGTTAAATTTCATAGTTTTGTTCGTGTTGACTGTTGATTTTACTGACACACCATCAATATTTTTTTTAGTTACGTATATTTTCGACTCTATAAGTGTAATACAATTGTTTCTCATCAATTACCATATTTCCTTTACTCTTATTGTCGTTGGAAAATAATAAATAAAAAACATTTCACAGGAAAGTAAATATATGACAAGACCTCCCTCAACTCGAAAAAATACTTAAATTTTTGTGAATAGAAAAATAAACTAAGAAAAAGAAAATATGAACTTCCTATTCACATACAAAATTACGTTCCCAGACTCAATTCCTTTGGATTTTCTTTTTCATATTCATCCCTTAAAGGGGCTGGTTTACTTTTATTTACAGGCTGTATATTTTTTGAATTAACTAATAAAGGCTAATCTTTAGGATTCCCTTGGGTACAGTGAAGGTCCGTGGACAGGCCTCGAGGTAGGTTGAGCAGATAATAAAATCGTTACGGGCCTGTTTCTCCAGCGTTTTATCTTGGCCATGTCGCAGTTATGTAAACAAAATCGTTGTTTTACAAAACATCTAGCTAATCATATATTGAACCAGTGAAATCAATAAAATGAAGTTATGCATATATGGATATTAAGTCTGTAATTGCTGGCTTTTTGAATTGGTTTGTATTTGCTAAATTATTTATATTTAGGCACAATTTGCTTCAAAGCAAATAAGAGCCTAATTAGTAGCTTAATTGGTTATTAAACGGTATGTTACTAATTAAATAGCACTTGAGAGTACTCTAGCCTTCAAGTGAGAATTACGTGTGAATTTTCCAGAATACGTACCTAGGTATTAATTAAACAATATGAAGATAAATTAATAATGGCTAGTAATAAGATTATCTGCAAGAAATCGCTTAAAGCGATAAGACTGTCTAGGTTTTACTATTTAACTTCAAACTGTAACTCTATATTACTTTTATTTGTTCAATAAAGTACATTGTTTTACATTGTATTGTATTGCATTGTAAAGATCTCCTGGTAGCCGGGTTGGTTGTGCGCTCGCCTCACGTTCTTGAGGTCGTGGGTTCAAACACCGCCCGTACCACTGGGTTTTTCGAAACTTAAGTACGGTTTATTTATAATACCACTGGCTTTTCGGTGATGCCAAAGAAGAATTTCTAAGGTGTGTGTGAAATCCACCAAATCAGCTTGGGGCGAATTTGGTGGTCAGGGGTTTGGCACAAAAGATCGAGAAGGGTCGAAGTGTCGCCAGGTCTTCCTGGCCCCCTAATAAGATAAGATAAGAAATATCTTCTGTTCATTAAAATTCATCGCGGTCAAAAAGACGCTTTTGTATAAGTATACTAATTACAAGTTACTAGGGATGTAATCTTATAATATTTTCTAAAAAAATAAGCGACTAATTTGGCTGGAGTACTTCGTGCGGTTTCACAACGCAGCAGCGCGCTGCTGCATCAAGAGTTATGTTAGCCATGATGTTGTTCAACCTCTAATTCAAGAGAAAACTAATGAAGAGGAATATTATTATTTCACGTTCAAATATCAGATAGTGAAGAATATCTTACGTGTCATCTCGATTGGTAACCAATAGTACATGCGGTATAAATCTATCTTTACTAAAAAGATTACCTGCATTACGTAACAGAATTATGTCCGCGCCTTTTATATAAGTACCGACATAAAGGCATTTAAAACTTTCTTTTACAGACTCTAAGGAGGTAACGCTCTGACATAAATTCTC
Source organism: Esperia sulphurella (assembly GCA_947086405.1). Classification (NCBI taxonomy): domain Eukaryota; kingdom Metazoa; phylum Arthropoda; class Insecta; order Lepidoptera; family Oecophoridae; genus Esperia; species Esperia sulphurella. The sequence continues at coordinate 9,564,073 of OX352261.1, forward strand.
CCTAGAGGTTCACGCCTCTCCTTGAACCCGTAAAGCGATAAAGATCATTTTTTGTAGCTTCTGCTAGAAGTTGTTCTCTTTCTGGGTTTTAAATTACCATGTATATATTAACAAGAAAATAGAGTCCAAATAGTTGAGTCAACTCGATATATAACATATCGGTTATATATTATATAAGAGAAGGAATCTTTGTTGTAATTAGGTAGGAAAAGTAAAGAGATTTAATGATTATGAGATTCTCTAGTTCTTATAAATTTTTTTTCGTTTTTCTTGCTTTGTTGGTTTTTTATTTGTGTGTGCCAATCTCAGAAAAACGAATATAAGCGTGCCAATTATGGTAGTAAATAAATGTCTTTTCTTTTTTTTTTTATAATTTTATGATAAGTACGTTTTATTTAGGACTAGCTGTTGCCCGCGACTTCGTCCGCGTAGACAACTTAACATTACACAATATTATGTATTACTAAATCCTTTAAGAAATCTATTAATCTGAAAATATTCATATAAATAAAATTAGCCTGCCGACGGCGGTTCCGCCCGTTGGACTACCGAATTAATGTTTTTATTTTAATAAAGCTGACATTTACTTCATGTTCATCATGAAATAAAAGATTATCATTAAATTATTTATATTTTTTATGTTTTTATATTGTGGAAAAAGTTTGTTTTTTTATTTAAAAAAAACGCAGGTGATATTCCCTTTCCCCTCTCCCATTTTCTTTCCTTCCTCATGCCCTTCCCACCACGTTGAAAATCATGACAGACAGGACGCACTGAATAAAGACTTTTGTCTTTAAACATTATGGAAGGATGATATGAATATGAATGGGCGACGTGAAGAGTTGATTCAGTTTTCCGAATACTGCCCAGCCTAAGTGGATTCTTCTGTCAGCTTCCCTTTAGAAATTAATCCTACCCAACTGTATTCTCTGTAATAAGTAGACGAACTCCTGAACAACTTCCATATTGACATTGTCGACGATGACCGATCTAATACAGGGCCACTTATTATCGAATAACGAAATTTTTGTATCGAGCTTATGGAAATACCCTGAAAAAGAACAGCTAAAATAAATAAATAAATAAATAAATGAGCTTGAAAATATTTCCCTCACTCTCTGTCAAGTTTTTGCAACGACCATTAATGTTGAACTATACTGTCATACAAATGATATGAAATGAAAGTTCATCTTGTAGATCAGCCTCTTGACATTTTATTGAGATATGACTTATACCAGTATGTATCCCGAACTCAAAGCTATTAAATAGTGAAAACGCCGTCAAATTCTGTTCAGTAGTTTCCAAGATTATCCCGTACATACATACATACACACATACATACATACACACATACATACATACACACATACATACATACACACATACATACATACACACATACATACAGACAGACACGAAATTTTTTAATTATATTTTTGGTCTTAAGTAAGTAATGTCCCGGGAGTGAATTTTTTTTTAACTTTAATGTACAGATTAGCTTTTTTTTTCTACTGTTTTATAATATATATGTATATGTATAAATTGTGTTAAATTGTGCGTAAATGGGCAAGCCCATAAATCTTTGAAGAATCCAGTAAACATTTTTAAATGAGAATATTGATATTCCATGTCTTAAATAAAAAGGTAACTGCGAACAAAGATATCTAGTTTAAAATATCTGTTCATTTCTTTTGATAAATAACTAAATAAGAGGAAAACGTACGCAAGTAAGACACTGTGAGTATCAGAATCAAAGTCGATGTGACTACTTGTGATCATATCTGAAGTCACCTTCATCAACTTGATGACGGTAATCTGACAAGCATCTTGTCAATTTGCTCTGCTATAACTCTTATCTAGGACTTGCCTAGATCTACATTGGAACTGAAGTGGAACAAAATGGACAGTTAATTATCTAGAACAACCCGAGGTAGTCCCAGCCTAAAATAAAACATGAACTCTGATAAACAAATACCATAACAATATCTAGAAAACACGCCCACATAATAATTTTATATTGATTTACTAGCTGTGCCCGCGGCTCCGCTCGCGTGGACTAGAGGATCCGCTCCCATTCCCACTTCCGCTCCCAATCCATTTTCCACTCAGACTTTAAATCCAGGTCCAGGTCCAGGCCCAGGTCCAGGTCCAGATCCTCAACTCTCCCCTCAACCCTGCCCTCAACACTCCTCTCAACCCTCCCCTTAACCCTCCTCTCAACCCTCCCCTCAGCTCTCCCCTCAGCTCTCCCCTCAACCCTCCCCTCAAACCTCTTTCCCTTTCCAAATGTAGTCCTCGTAACTAATCCATCGCAATCCAAATTCCGACCAACATTACTTTGTTGCATACGTATACCACAAATTCATCGCAATCGGGTAACTCAGTCAAAAGTTATGCGAATTTTCAAACACTCAAATTACACTGGTACTATACCCGCTCCCGCTACCGCTCACGAATTCAGTCGAACATTTACATCCTACATTCTTCGTAGTGTATGCGAGTTTTCGAAAACTATAAATTCGCATAACTTTTGATTGACTGCACCGATTGTAATGAAATAAAGCCTATATGTTACACCAAACTAAGCCCCATGTTTCTGTGAAAAGTCCATCAAAGTCCGATCAGTAGTTTTTAAGTGATGCGTGCACAAACTCACAGACAAACAGACAAAAATTTCAAAAATGATCGAAATGTGTTCTATTGCTTATACCCAGACCCCCCAATTTTCTTTTTGCAAATATCTTCAATGTACAGACACGCGAAGTTTAGGATTTTATTTATTAGATACTAATACTAATATTGAAGTGTGCCATAGAATACTTAATACTACGTACCTGTGCTGTCGATTTGTGCCCTTCTTTTTTAAAGACACTAATGGTATTTCTAGAGGATTTGATTCGGTTTCGTTGTTTTGCTTGAAAATAAAAAAGAAGAACAATGGTAAGGACCATAAAATCCGGAATTGTCATAACGAAAAGTAAATTGTACTGGATTTGATGTAACGTTATATCGATGTTGTGCCACTACTAAGTATACAAAATGACAAGAAAATTATACATTACTGTAAATTAAATTTCAATATTAGAACACAAAAAAACTTTTCTATGTGTTATTTTAGCCAATTTAGGTCGTAGATTTGCCAATTTCATCTCCAAAATTGAACTCAGTATAAATAAAGTGTCGTTTGTTTCCCTTTTTTAGATAGTATTTTTTTCAAGTACCTCTTCAATAACATCGATACCTTCGTAAGTCGATAGACTACAACGTTCAGTCCCTATCAATTTTACTTTTCACTGCGAACATTCCGAACCTTGGTAATATAATAACAATGAATCCTTATGAAAATGGAACCTTGTAAAATCCCGAATTGACATGGATATGTTGGATATATCAATTTCGACTTATCTATTTTAGATATTATACCGTAGCGTAGTTTCCTCGGTACTCAACATGTTCAGACGTCAATCTCAACATTTCATAATTTTTTTTACGTGTGTAGATTCGATTATTAATATTAAAACAATGGAAATATTTGTAATGATTTCCTTAAGCATTATTGTAATATAACAAAGTTTTGCAAAAAATATATATGGAAAAAAAAACAATGAACTTAATCCTATCTGGTGGCAGAATAAGTAAATGAATAACATAGAAATTAAAATTATTATTTTGAATGCAGCGAGCGTCCTCGGTACCGTAAAAAACAATGTAGATCTGTAGGAGATCTTTTATCTATAAAGCCCCTCCCATTTCACTATTCGTAAATAGAATGAATTGTAAAAGTGTATTGAATCGATGTATTAAAATATATGTATACTGTACAATCTGCACATGAGAGAGTTACATTTGATACAAAAGGGAAAGATCAACACAGTTTACGGCCATAAAACCTCCCTAAACATTTTATTGACAATCAATACAGTTATCTTATTGTTTATTTTGCTTAATCTGTATTATGCTTTTCGCTGGAAATTCGATCTTGATGATATACAATCAAGACTTGTTTTACAATACAGGCTCTCAAAGTTTGATTATATTATGCGTCGATAAACTTTGAGTACCACGTGAGCATGCAGAAAAGATATAACGTTATCCTTTATTGCACCTTTAGTATATTGACTATTGACTGCTCGAAATAGGAGAGAGAAAAAACCGTTCATTACCGGCTCTGGCGTGCAAATAAAACAGGATCGCTCCCCAGAGACCGTTCTCTGGGATATTGCGACCCACAAGCAAATTTGCTCTAGGCACAATAATGCTTAGGACTACGTACGTACGTGCGTGTATGTGCGTGGGTAGAAACACTACCGAGCCAATAATAACATTCGTAAGTAATACAACTACATTTTGTTCGGGATTATAATTTATTTTGTATATTATTTGTACAGGACAAAACAAAAGAGTCATACAATTATTGAACAGGTGTTTTCGGAATTTCCGGCTGCTCAATCTTTTCGAATATTTGATTTTACCGTAAATTAATGTAGTAAACAAATATTTACATCATCATCATCAGGTTATTTTTGTCTCCACTGCAGGAGCACAACCCTCTCTCATCTGCCGGAGACAGACGGAGGACTTGGCCTACACTCCCCGCGCTGGCCAGACGGGTTGGGGAGGCAATATTTACATAATTGAACATATTGTAAAGAATCTATAGCGCAAGATTTTTATAAATAAATAAAAATTCTATATAGTTAAAGGATATTTCTTAAGTAGTAAAATTTATTTAAATCATACCAAAACTGGATCGTTAAAACAATTTAACAAACACCTTGTTATGAATAATGATTCATGAATGTCAAACTATAATTAATCAAACAGGAAAGGGTAGTGTTGTAGGACCTTCTTATAATATATTACATTTTTATCCTCAACTTATTTTCTACCTTACTTTATATTTGACATATTTATTTCATGATAGTTGATAATGCTTATTGTGCCTAAATAGTTTATTCTTGTTTCACATCATATGATCGAACTCAGATAGGTCTAACTTAACCATATTCCATGTCGAACTAGTATTTCTTATCCTTGTTCATTCGTTTTATAAAGGTTTATCCTGCAACATAGGCAGTTACATATGAGTTCTAATTCTAATTTAGTGCTTTGAATAATGAAAAAGTGATTTTCTGTCAATATCACAATCTAGAAGCTGTACTTTGTGTTGTAGTTATATTTAACTTAAAACTATATCACTAACACTTCGATGCTAAATGATCGTTAATGATATAATAAAGGCTATTATCTAAAAATTCGGATAGTGTGTAATTAAATATACTCGTCTAAATCTTTTATTTTATGTGAATATACTTTGGTTCATTTAGATACGCCATTCATTTGATGATACAAATGTCATTTTAAATTAAAAGATTCTAAGATCTGCTTTCTAACTAACTCAACCTCTTGATATGATGGCCCAGAACCCATTTGTTGCAATAAGGTTATTGCTCAAAAGCGGATCTTATATCCGCTTTTGAGTAAGTACTTTTGCAAGGATGGGATTAAATTACTTAAAATTATGAACCATTTAACTTGTACCTGAAAAATAAAGTTACACAACTATATATTAAATTAATCTGCTCTAAAGTAACTCAGAATAAGGCTATAAATACAAATTTTGCTTTGACAAAACTCCTTAGTTTAGACCTTTGTCAAAGACGTTTAGATTTAGTTAATTAATTTGTTACAGAAGTTCCACGTTTCGAGGATAGCCTAAACAATTTAACAGTGTCTTTGGGAAGAGAGGCGATCTTCACGTGCGTTGTCAATGACCTCGGCTCTTACAGGGTTAGTATCTAATAAAATGTCTTCCTGTTATGTATACATTTTAAAACTTGCTTCTTTTATCCAAAGTGGATTTACAATGCATGTACCCATGCTGATATAAAATTATCAAGACAATATTTTTTGCGATAGCTCGGTTCTTGAGATCAGTCCCCGGAATGGCCAGTTCGCAGGTTCAAATCTTGCTCGCAAATAAATTTCATAATTTATCATTTTTATTTTATTTATTTGATTTAGCTACATATAATGGGCAACCTGGGTAGCACGTAATAAAAATAAGTACTAATATAACGCTTAAGTCCGCACCGTTTGCGAGCATCGAGCACTCGGGCGGTGTTGACGTTGAGTTGAGCTGATTGTCAGTCACTGTCATAATGGCAGTGTCATTTTCAAATGCTTACTTTTAAATGCTGGCTCGAATCGAATGCTCTCAGACAAGACGTATATTTACTATATGATTGAAATTTCAACGATCTATTTATTATTATTCATAAGTTAATATCTATAACTTATAACTAGACCATAAATGTATAACAAATGTCTTTAGAAACTAGTTTGACTTTTTACAGCTTTATCCTTAACTTAATCGCCACCCTTGACCTTAAACTAAACGATGACGTGCATGGGTCACTTGTTAACCCTGTTAGCTGCGAGTTAGGCCTATTTCAGACCAACCGCACGGAAGCGGATCGGCGCGGAGTAAGTTCATGTCTTTATCTCCTACACTTTTATGTACACGGCCATAAAGTAGAGAAAGAAAGAGAAAGAGAAAGAGAGTACAACTTGGAACATGAAAATTTTAGGAAGCCTAAAAAGTGAACTGTACTACTATTTATTCATCTTCTGTGATCTGGTCTTTATTCTAAGGCTATTAAAGTCATAGGTGGCGGAGGATCTGTTCCGTCATCTCCTACGTACGGCTTAAATTGAGTGACGCTCTAGGTGTAGCCGTAATGACGTTGTACCGTATTGTATATTTCCCACACCTCTACGATCGAGTGGGCCGCTCGTTGCCACGGTATAAAAACATGAACTCCCTGCTGCATCGCACCGCTCCGCTTGCGTGAGGCCAGTCTTAAACAGGCCCTATTCACGGAGGTCGTTTTCTAAAGGTGGCGTGGCTACGCGTGGACACGCAGACGATCCTGACGATCGCCACCCACGTGATTACCAAGAACCACAGGATCGCGGTGAACCACAGCGATCGGCGGGTGTGGTTCCTCCACATTCACGACGTGCGGCAGTCGGACCGGGGCTGGTATATGTGTCAACTCAACACAGATCCTATGAAGAGCCAGACGGCGTATTTAGATGTCGTAGGTTAGTCATTTTATCGAGTTTTTTAATACTTTATTGTAGATATACGGTATAGAAAAGTAATACGCTTACTTTTTATTTAATTTCTTTTAGAATTTTCTTTGTTGAGCAGTGTTTAAATACACTCTCACAATCTCATGTTCACCTAATCGCCGGATAACTCGAAAAGTATTAAACCAACTGAGCTGAAATTAAGAACATCTTTAGATATGTACAATTAGCAGTAATGATGGGCAAATTATATTAAATTGATAATAGAAAAAAATATATTAAATTGACGAAACCGGCACTATGTGTATGACGTGCCTACACTTTTCTGATTTTTTTATTATAATTTTTAACGTTGAATACAAATCATCCTGAAGGTTTTTGTTCAATATTCGAAAGCATTGATTTCTTTTTCATAGCCTTAGACCTAGTCTAAGGTGAGATTTGAACCTGTTGTAGTATTTTAAATAGTACGTATGTGCTATATAAATAAATGTAACTTTATAATACAATAACCAAAGTCTAGCGTCCGGAATAACCAATTTATGTACTAAACGTTGTATTGTTAACAATTCTCAAAATCAATTTAGTCATAACTTCCCGTTGATTGAAAGATTGAAACTTTGAGATGAGTTTAGCTCTTCTTTCATTGAGACCCGCTCTCTAGTCGGTAAAGGCTACCCTTGAACGGCGAGTTTAATGTACAATAAACAGGAGAGTGTTTTATTGAAAACTCTACCATTCATACTAAAGTGCCGACTGTGAGGAGAAGCTATTCATGTAATAATCTATATGTTTTCTTGGCATGGTGAGAGATAGTCCTACATTGCACATCCCATACAAAAATGACGTACCTAATGGCAATAAAATTTTGCTTGTTTATGCTTTACTATTATTTGAAAATTATGCTCATGCCATTAACAATAAGCACACTTTTCGAAAACAATAGAGATCCAGTTTCAACTGAAATTTAATTGGAGTTACCTCATTGTTCTATGGGATGTACGAATATGTTGACTTGTTACTTAAAGTTGAACAGTTATATGTATATTCCAATTGACAAAGGAACATAATACAACTAGTTATATATTCATCATTGAATTGCAAGAACACCGTGCATGTAAAACTAAAAGTGATAAAGTTGAATATGTTATGCAGAAACATGACTAGTCTGTCTCATGTACCATGGAAAGTACTAATAATAATAATAATTGAACTTTAAAGGTCATCTAAACCATCAATTTATTACATCAACCTTAATATGATGTTTGACATACATAGTGTAGTGCCTCAATATTTTATAGGTATTTGAGTGTAGTGCCGCCCAATATACTATAAGTACATACCAGTTATATTTGCATAAAAGTACATTGACCCATACGTAGCATAAAGTCGAAACCACCTAAGAATAATAGTAACTACCGCGGTGGGGACCTGGGGCTCTGAAGCGAAGAGCTTTGTCCGTGAAATAGAGTGATGGCTGAGGGAGCGCGGCGGCGACCCGAGCGCCGGGTATTTCCTCGCGCAGCCCATATCTCTCGCCACCCAACGGGGAAATGCCGCTGGCTTCAAGGGGACGTTCGGGCGGGAGACAGTTCTAGGAGGACTTTATAACTAATATCATACCTTGTGATATGTAATTAATTTTATGTAATATCAACAATTATATTAAATAACATTAGGGATACATAGCAATAAACAAATAAATTAGCACAAATTGTCAATTTAACAACTACTTAGCGTAACTAGCTGCGTACTCAGTGACTGACAGTGATGATACATTTGTATCATCACTGTCAGTCACTGAGTACATTTACCTATAAGAATCGGAAGTTCGATTTCTTGCTACAAATAGGGTCAATATACCTTATTGCAGATATAGCGGCCACATACTACCTGATCCTGAAGAGTTCAGTCTGGGTAGCACAGGAAGTGTGCTTTGATTGTAAATTACCCAATAAAAGACTGACGATTGAACAAATACTTATTAGTGTGATAAACAGACGAAGAAGTTGTGGACGAACAAAAAAATATATATTTCTAGTATTTCTTGTCGACACTAATTTATCGATATCGTATGTTTACTCCACATATACAGGTACTATTGGTATGCATCTTAAAGCATAACATTGCGTAAGGGCTAAATTAATAAATAAAAAACTTTAAGTTGTAACAGGCACATGTTGTTGCTGTTTGAAATGATTTCCTGTATAAAAGTAACATAATATTTAAGATAACTTCGATCGTCGATAAAATACAGCTTTCAGTTCCTACCTGGCTACAAATTCTGCTACGAAAAGTCACTCACTGGTTTTGATGTATAAATTAATAACGACAAGAAATCACTAGGAAATTTTTATTCGTAATACTAAAACTTCAAGGCTGGTGGTAAATTATAGTTATTTTATCCATAGTGCCACCCGATATCCTAGACTACCCGACTAGCAGTGACCAGGTGGCGCGGGAAGGTGCCAACGTGTCGCTTCGGTGCGCGGCCCATGGGGTCCCCACGCCCAGCGTGCTGTGGCGACGGGAGTTTGGGGGGCTGCTGCCCACCACTAACTTCAGCGACACGCAAAGTGAGCCCCATATTTATTAACTGTGACATTTATATGCAGAAGCAAACAAACCGACATGACCACCTGTTAATTTTAAGTGGCTAATAAAAAAAAACTTTGAAGTTTTGTGGAAGATGATATATCATATGTTTAAATAAGTTGTGTGACTTATATATGTGTACAATAAAGTATAAATATATAATTATGATAGTCCCCAAAGATAAAAAAATGCTCCTATAAAATACTTGCTTTTAAGATAGTCTACTGAGAAATGTTTGTAACTATACTTTTTTAAACAGAGAACCGTAGCTAATATAAGGCTGTAGGTAATTACGTCACACCAAGAAACTATTTTCACCACCGAAATTCACAAATTATTTAATACTTTACTGTTTATACATAAACTTTGTAGGAATACACCTTTCACACGCAAAGTTGCTTTACAAATTCCTTTACACCTTCCCAAGGCTTACAAACATCGTCGATTTATGAAAAAGATAAGCTCATTTATAATTCCGATCATAAAACTTTTGCTCTACGAAACTTTTTCTAGAAAAGCTCTATGGTTAGTTTCCTTTTAAATATTCTAATTGCCTGTTACGACAGCTTTCCTTGTTATACTTTGTAAAAGGACAAACCTCTTCAATTTAATCGGCATAAAATTAAACATACTTTTGCGAACAAGAATTAGGAGTAACGTCTACAAGAAGTCAGGTAATTTAGCTAATTCAGATTAATTAAACAAGATTGCTCATCAGGCGCTATACAGGGCTGAGCCTAGGGGGTTAATTACGGCACCTACAGATAAGCCTAACCGCCAGCGAGATAAATTAAAAAGTAATTGTAGAATTTACACACCTTATTTTTACAGCATTTGAATTAATTAAGGCCTTGTTTTAAATTATTTACATTATATTTAAGGTTATGGAAGTAGACATATACACGTCATTTCACGAGGTGAAATAGTATGTAATAATAAATAACTTGTGTACGTGGGCATTAGTTCCAGCACGATTCTCCCTTTTTATATATATTTAATCACTCTGAAACTAAATATATACTAAGCGTAAATTGTCCGTCCTCTCGTCCCGGATTTTACGCAAAAGCTACTGGACCCATTGTTAAGCTAAAATTTAGAACTAATGATCTTATTTTCAATGCAAAATTACCCTTCCATCCAGGGCAAATTGTGGCACAGAGCCCCATATAATATGCGTGGTACATTTAGCGAACTTTTTCTATTTTAATAGAGGTAACTTTGTTCATAAGCTCACAAAGACCGACATTAGCGCTCTTATTGTCGTTAGACAATGTTCTAAATGGGTTCTGAAAACCGTAAAGCCGGAGTAAAATGGCCACAGAATAACTATGCGATTAGTGTGACTAGTTTTTTACGGTCAGAAGAGGAAATGTGTAGACAATCTTTCTTATGGTCACCCAATACAATTGTAATATCTGGATTTTGATATCGGAAATACTTTAATTTTTTTAATTTTGATATCAATTACCGTGAAGGACGAAATGTCAAAAATAAGTAATATACAATATGTGGTCCGGAACAGGGGCAAATAATAAACATAAAGGCTTACCTAAATATAGGTCATCTCAGTAATAGGTTCCAGATGTTTTCAACTAGTTCTAGTCAAAATTACAGTTTTCGATTATTTCTAACAAATTTAATCGCAAATTCAATGTAGGCGAATCGTACTTTTGACATTGCTTCGTACTTAGTCGGGTTGTCTCGTTGACAACGATAAAAGCGCTTTACAATATTACACTGAAAATGGATCATAACTTTAAAATGTATATTTATGGGTTTTAGGTGACTGGAATGACTTCGGAGAAATCACTAATACTCTATAGAACCTCCATTTTTATTTATTAGCTCCTGGTTCGGGCCCCACTCTGTATATTGTTAAATTCAGAGTTAGCTTATATTTGACTTTGTATCGTTAAAGATCTGGAAATTATCAGAAACTTTATTCTGATTCTCACTCAAATAGCATTAAAAACAAAACAGTTTTCAACAAGAATAAATAAAGAGATAACAGTGTTTTGACTTTCCTGAAAAGTCCATATTAATCTGCCTCTTGTTTTAATTTACATTTCCGGTACCGTTGTCAATAAAAGACATATGTTATATTTTTAAACAATACACATACGAGTAGTCTAAGTGTACAAAGTTGTAAAATACTTCCTCTGTTCTCTAGACACATCGGTGAGCGGTGCAGTTCTCCACTTAGTAAAGGTGTCTCGCCTACACATGGGGGCTTACCTTTGCATCGCCAGCAATGGAGTACCGCCCTCCGTCAGTAAACGAGTGATGCTCGTCGTGCATTGTAAGTATTTCTTCTTCAAATATAACTAAGAATATCATATCTCGAGGCATGAGTAAGATGAGAAGTATACACAATACACAATTGTTAGTTTTGATAGTAGAAAAATCTTATAATATTATTCATTTTATTACATACTGCCGTCAAATATTTAGAATACCTTTTGTCTCCAAAATCTTAGTAGGTACTGGTGATAAATCTAAATTTAAATAATTACATTTATTTGTGTTTTTTTAGTTTCATCAAATATAATTAGTTATAATTCTTATAGCGACACATAACTCTGAAACTACTGGACCAGTTAAGATGAAATGCGGAACTAAAAAAGTAGTAGTAGTTAGCTGGAAGAAATGTCTTAACCTTTCGTATAATTCTGTTTTTTTTGTATGTTTGTGTGTACAATAAACTATTAAATAAATAAATAAGATTACGCTATTGATGATAATAAAATGAAACGGAAAAATTATAATTTTCCGAGATATTCCAGAAAAACTATGTAAAAACGTCGAATACTGACAGAAATAATGAATAAAATTGGGAATAACAACTGAATACACATATAAAGTTATCTTTGTACAATCTTATACAACTAACAGCATTTCGTCGAAAGACAAAGTCAAAACAATTAGTTAATTTTCATGAAGCTCGCTAATTGAACACGATACTCGATCTCGGAACTGGGTTACGTATGTTACATCAGGGTTCTTTATTTTTTTGAAAATATATACCAGAGGAAGCGATAGGTTTGGATTTTATTTAGAGGAATCCACGCACACATGCGCTGTCGCTACAAAACACACACGTCGTAAATTAAACCAAAAATTCATAACCTTTAACATCGACACATTGCGTTGAGGCGCATGACCTGTGGTCTTGGACTTTTGGCAGGTGGGATAGAATATTATAGCGAATATTATTTCTTTGTGTCGCATTGTGTCTCTTTTTTAATTCATAAAAACATTAATTATCTTAAAAGTTGAATTTTTAAATACAAATATTTGGATACGTTTATTTTGTTGCAAAAGTACCATTTCTATAGTCACAAATGATATGTGTTGTTAACAGAATAAATTGAACTAAAATTATCAGTCAAAGTAAATAAAAGTATCAGCTTTCTGCACTGGTTAGTCAACCGTTACGCAGAAGAGGCAGTGTCCAGTTTACTATTGACAGAGTTACTGATAAATTGGTACACTAATTAATACTAATTAAATATTTACAGATTCAGTGGAATTTACTGATTATATTTCCATTTTTACAGTCCCACCTATTATGACAATACAAAACCAGCTGGTGGGAGCCCAAGAAGATGACACTGTGCACCTGGAATGTCATTCAGAAGCATTCCCGAGGTCCATTAACTATTGGACAATTAATGACCAAATCATATCACAATGTAAGTACTTATTGTACTATGCCTATATTGATCTTATCCTAGTCTTGACCTATCTATGTTAGGTATTATACATACTTTTGCTCAGAGGCGAAGATATCCCAGCATTAAGTTTAGAATTTCATGCAGGTCTGTAGATTTTTACAGAGAAACTCTCTCCCTGGCTCTTATAGTCAGTCTTTCTTGACTGAAAATCATGACTGCTGGAAGCCAATACATGAGTACAAACGAGTTGCCTCCATTCGATGTACAAACCAAGGATCTAGCATTAAACGAATACTAGATTCTTGGTACAAACGAACAATTGATTATTAAGGTAAGATAGTATACTGAATATCCTACGATTCAAATTATAAAGAAACATGCGAAACATTATACCTACCACATTTCCGACTATACTTTACCTAACAATATATTAAGACTGAAGTACAAATAAAAATGTTATATACAGCAGACAAAAGGTTCGAGATCACTGCCGTAGAGAGAGGCTACGAGGTCGACATGAGGTTGAAAATCAAGAAAGTGGGGCGGTCAACATTTGGCACATACAGTTGCATATCGAAAAATTCACTCGGAGACACTGATGGAACGATAAAATTATATTGTAAGTATAACATTATTTAACAATCAATAACTTTGTTTTATCATTTGATTTAGATTTATTTACTCTTACCGAAGTATAATATTATTTAAATATATTGCTCAACATTGATAAAGTATTGATTGAGTGATGAGTTATTCCACTCTGTTTGATCTTCTAAGAACAAAGAGTTAGCTTCTATTAATACTCGTATATTGTGTAAAGACAGGAAGGACCTTTGGTAATTATGAAGACTAGTATTTTGTTCCACAGTTGTGACGAGAGAATTCATTTTCACATGATACTAACAAGCCGGGTCCTAACTTACTACATCATCATATAAGCCCTTAGACGTCCACTGCTGGACATAGGCTTTCCCCAATGAACGCCACCATACCTTGTCCTCCGCCCTCACCACCTTCTCGTCGGTCCATACTTACTACATACTAATTTGATATCAATGATAGATGGTATACTATTTTCATAGGAATGCACTGCTACGGTATAGCAATAAACACTTTCTCGCATTTTTTCTATTCTATAAGATTAATACTACTACACTACTCAGATCTAATACTTTCCCCTATTATTATTTGGAAATTTCCACTTTTCGCAAGATTCATTATATTGTTACTTTGCCAAACGAAAGGGATGTAGGTCATACTCGTATCTACACATAGGTACATATAATAAAACAGTAGTAATGTATTATAGTATTTCTGTATATTTATTTAAAAACAATATCAGTTTCTAGGAACTATTTGAGGTCTCACTCTCAAACTCACTTATATTAATACAATTAACTTGTTGACCGATTGGAAAGAATTTGTAGAAAATGGAAGAAAAGGCTGTGTATATAAAAGTTAGTTGTAAAAGAAACTACCACCATTAATGTGTAGTGCAAATCAAAGGCAAGATAATGGGCAACTCGTAACCGGATATTTTGTAACGTACGAATATTCCCGGGTCGAAGCCGGGGCGCCTAGAATTTTCCCGCAGCTCAGGGAGTGTAGCATTTCAGTTACTGCCTCGTTTTATCTTCCAGCAGTTTATTTTGTCAAACAAATAATGGGGAATTGGTAAATGTAAGTCAAGAATCGAAATTCATGGGTTCTACCTAGAGCATTTAATTTTGTTTGTATTTCTGTTTAGTTTACTTTTGCTTAAACGGTGGGATTAATTTCAATGACATCGTTATAAACTTATAATTCACAATATAAAGTACCAAGTACTGTTTTCTGAAAGAAGTCGATATATATAATCTTCCTGGGAACAGTTCATATAATATGTAATACTTTTTATTAAACGCTGAGAAAAAACACCTAAAATTAAAGTTTTCGAAAAGTATACCTTCACCTGGAGAATCGTCTTTGTAATATTATGTCACAGGCTGTAGAAATCAACAAACCAAGTTGTATGGTCTCAGCGATATTTTCAATTTGTCGCCGTGGGGAAGCGGTAAAACCACAAGTCTGCACTTTGGTCACCAAATCTCGACATTCAATCATCCGACATAATTTTGTTCGAACAATGCTGATGTTCAGAAAAACCCCATGTTTGCTTGACCTTTCATTTAGTAATAATAACATTTCTACATATATATTTTACACTAGCTGTGCCCGCGGCTCCGCTCGCGTGGACTACAGGATCCGCTCCCATTCCCACTTTCGTTCCCTATCCCACTCCAGGTCCAGGTCCAGGTCCAGGTCCAGGTCCAGGTCCAGGTCCAGGTCCAGGTCCAGGTCCAGGTCCAGGTCCAGGTCCAGGTCCAGGTCCAGGTCCAGGTCCAGGTCCAGGTCCAGGTCCAGGTCCAGGTCCAGGTCCAGGTCCAGGTCCAGGTCCAGGTCCAGGTCCAGGTCCAGGTCCAGGTCCAGGTCCAGGTCCAGGTCCAGGTCCAGGTCCAGGTCCAGGTCAAGGCCAGGTCCAGGTGCAGGTGCAGGTGCAGGTCCAGGTCCAGGTCCAGGTCCAGGTCCAGGTCCTTCCTCTCAAACCTCCCCTCAGCTCTCCCCTCAACCCACCCCTCAAACCTCTTTCTCTCGTCTCTCCAAATGTATTCCTCGTAACTAATCCATCGCAATCCAAATTCCGTCCAACATTACTTTGTTGCATACGTATACCACAAATTCATCGTAATCGGGGAACTCAGTCAAAAGTTCAAACACTCAAATTACACTGGTACCATACCCGCTCCCGCTACCGCTCACGAATTCAGTCGAACATTTACACCCTACTACATTCGTCGCAGTGAATGCGAGTTTTCGGAAACTATAAATTCGCATAACTTTTATTGACTGCACCGATTGCAATGAAATAAAGCCTATATGTTACACCAAATTAAGCCCCATGTTTCTGTGAAAAATCCATCAAAGTCCGTTCAGTCGTTTTTAAGTGATGCGTGCACAAACTCACAGACAAACAGACAAACCGACAAACAGATAAACAGACAAACAGACAAAAATTTCAAAAATGATCGAAATGTGTTCTGTTGCTTATCCTTAGACCCCCCAATTTTTTTTTGCAAATATCTTCAATGTACAGACACGCGAAGTTTACGATTTTATTTATAAGATTCCGTAGTAACATGTACATATAAATAATATTTACATTTTCCTTGGAATCAAAGTCTTTGTAGAAAACCATCATTTCTTCTTAATATTTTATTTTAGTCCATTTCCGCGAAATGTTCTTATGTTAATGCAATTTATGGCAATAAATAAAGAAAAAAGTGTAAGCTGAATGAAGTTGTAGATGAGTAAATAGGATAATAAGATTATTACGAAATTGAAATTTTATTACTATATAAAATCTTATTTTAATTATCTGAGCCATAATCTCCATATATTGCGATCACCGTAGACTCGGAAAGGTGATTAAAGCAGGCATACCTAAATAAACCTTTTGACATGTTGTTGAATGTTTGTTCATTCATATTAATTTTTACAGCTCTATCAGGCAAGTTCGAGGAGATGCAATACAACGAGGTGGGCGACTTCGACGAGACGCCCGACGTGAGCGAGCTCGAGGCACTCAAGCGCAGCGTGTCGCCGCGTCAGTCGGCGCACGCGCCGCTCGCATACGCTCTGGCGCTCGCCATTCTCGCCACGTTATAATTTTAGCAATTTGTATATACAAAATATATTGTTACATTAAACTTTTATTTGGTGTTTCTTTCATTGAAGAGCAAAGTCCTATGAAATAGCCTAGCGAATAGTAGCTAACCATAATTTTGAATTTATAAATACATCCAAACTAAAGTTAAATACTTTTATACTTTTAACATTCGCCTGTTATACATTTAAAACATCTACCGATAGTTCCAAATAAAAAGGCTAACGGCACGCTCGCTACGAGCACTGCCGTGCATATTTTCAGTGTCTGCATTCTAGAAAAAGTGTTCGACTACTGGTTGATTAGGTTAGGGTTTAGCTGTAAAAAGGTCTGGATTTAGAATTTGGACTAGACTGACGCTAGTTATAAAAACAATATATTCGTAAAACCATTGTATACCTACCTACTAATCTAAAACTATCCACAATTTATTCATAAAATCTATCTTATTTTTCGACTACAATAATTGTTGTGATCTTTAAAATATGTCTAACACAAAGAGGGGCCAATTTAAAGAACACCATAAAACGTAAAAGAATAACATAAAGAGAGCTCTCTCTATACTCTGACGATAATGATTGAAATCAACCTTCGTTTCAATATCGGTTTACAATCGTCATTATTTTGAATTGAGTTGAACCCTGAAAGTATTCGCAAATAATAATTGCATTTGTTATTTATTTCCCATATTTGAGACCGCTTAGTTCAGTCTATAGAACAAAAGTCTACTATTCAGGGGTTCGATATTCGATTTGAAAATATAAAGATTCGAAACGAACATTCGTGTCCGGGAATTCCACTCCAACACTTTCTTATAAACCCAATAACTACTTGATTTGGAACCAAATATTTACACAAATAACATTAGTGTATAGTAGAAGTGCATACACATGCTGTTCAATGTAAAACATAACTGCAGCGATGAATCATGAGTAGCTGTAAGTTGGTGGTGAGTCGTATATTTCATGTATGTTGCCGCGTCGTCGGTCCGAGGCTCCCTGGCACCTGTGCCCATCCAGACCGACGGGACGCGGCGTCGTGGGGGCAAAGTATAAATACTTTTCAGGCTAGGAAAAGAGTGAATTAACATGAGCTGCGGTGAACAAGTGCATAGCAGCCTGCCCACGGTTTTGCCAATGAACACCATATACGGTCTTCAGCCCGAATAGTATCGAGTAATAATTCAGATTTATTATAAAGTAGGTTTAAATCCGCTATGCAGAGGTTTTCCGCGATACATTTTATTTTCCCGGGGTATAAAATAGCGTATCTTCTAGGCTCACGAGGCGACAAAAATACGACTGCAAATCACGTTTGTCATGCGAGTCATAGTCTTAACATGTACGAATTCCTCCTTCTAAGTTCTCGTACATATTGCAGGATTTTTATGTATTTGACACTAATATACTAAAATACATTGGAAAAACAAATACGTGTAGAAAAAAGTCGCAAAAGGCGAACTTATTAAATTATTAAAAAAGGATTATTATCAAAAGATTTCTTATAGCAAAAATCCGATATTCGTGTTGTGTCGGGGTAAAAAAATAAACCCAAATACTTTAAAAAAATACTGTTTAAAAATACGCACCTGACTTTTGAGACAAGTCAAAGGAGTCCAAACTCGATAGTCTGATTGTTAGCCATTAAGGAGTTCCTATGATCACCTCCCATCTCCATCATCATACCAGCTCGATGGTACCATATTATTATCACCAAAATTCATATAAGTGCTAACTTTCAAAACGACGTGACAAAGAGAAGTGAGATAAAATGAGTTGTAAGATTTTCTTACAGTGTTAGATAGTTACAGGTCAAGCAAATATATACAAGTAGAATATTATTAAATGCAATATGAGGTTACAAACTTAAAAAAAACTATGTGCGTTGCAAATAGGTACTTACGTGTATCAGTGACTTCAAAAAATTTCATTCAATCAATTCAAATTTTTTATTTTTTATTCAGTCTACAAATTTAGTTAAGTATACTACCTAATTATTTGCATACTACCTAGATAAACCATCTATTTAATAGGTACTTGCTTCTAAGGGCAATTTTTCTCGCATTTTGTGGCCTCAACTATACACTGTCTAAAGGGATAAACTCGCGACTCGAATGTAAATTTGTCACCCAACATACAACAGTGTCACGTGACGAGTGTTATCTCACTTATGGCTCCTGTAGCCATTTTCCCAACAACTTTAGCGACGAAATAGCACCCCCGTACTGAATAGGGATCATCAGAATTCATTTCGCAGAACACACTCTCTATTAAGGTATTATTAACGTAAATATTCACTTTGGATTTACATAAGCTAATAGGCGCCTATTATAAACGTTAATATATTGTGAATAGCTTCAATTAAAGCACCCGTACTTAGATTATGCTGCCGACTTGCAACGTTATTATATGAAGAGTTATATGTAGATGTAGGTGGATTAGGTTAAAACACCTATTTAATTTATTAATAATATTCTAAGTAGGTTCAGGTAAATATTGTAACAAACAACTGAATGGATATTGGGGTCTATAGAATCGAATATGGGGTATGGAGTTCTCTTTCGAAAGATTTCTTAATATTTTTAATTTGTTAACAATATTGAATTGTAACTAACCTTCTAACAATGATTACAATAAATAAAATTGTAAATAAGGAAATAAATAAAGATGTGGAATATACTTTCGACGGTCATTCGACGTAGTACTTCTGTCACATCTTTTAAAACTAAACTAAAAGAGCACTATCTGTCTCACTCAGTATAATATATGTAATGTATGTATGTTTATTATAGTTATTATAAAGTAGTTTAGGTATCATATTTATTAGGTAGTCTATTATGCACTTTTTGCTACCCTCGATCTTAGTGCCTTGTCTCACACCCTGTAAGGTTGGCTGAAAGATTTTATATAGTTTTAAAATTGTGCAATTAAGAATATTTTATAAAACATAACCTAAATTATTTTAAAATATAATACTAAAATATACCGTTCATCGTTTGACATATAATACATAATAGGCAGTGAATTAAAGATTATTAATAAGTTTAAATTTACTATCTCATTTTATAGATTAGTTTTCTCTTACACTTTTTCATAGCGTTACTCGTAACTGCCTGTAATCAGTGTGAAGACAGGTAGAGAATCGTCACGATTGCATTACATAGAATACAGCATAAAAAAGATGCTCTAAGTAAGAGTGAAAACTGAACCAAAATCTGTCCAGTAATTCTAAAACTTCTAGAAGCAGATAAATATAAATACTGTCTAGGCGTAATTCAGCACTGTGGGGCAGAAGTTAGTATCAAATCAAATAAATGAAAATTTTAATTATTTGTCCCTTAATCAAGCTATAACGGCTGAAAATTTTTATGAAACAACGACAGCTTATATCTTGGAGTCACTTCAAGATTTCCTACGGGAAAGCGTAAATTAGTTACCAAAACAAAATGGTTAAGAGACAGTGATGTATTATTATATACATTTCGCTACCCCTATATACTACCCCTACATGTATCCGATTCGCTTCTTAGAGGGACATCTAGGTTACGACTCACTCGAACTAAGGAGAAACTTATCTTTGGTAAGGTTCGTCATAGATGTAATCAAAAACAAGATTGTTGGATGGATCTTGTCGGAAGGGTACTAAAACTGTACGTGCCCAAGTGGTACCTACGAGCGCGGAGTCATCCGCTATTCATAACACCACACTCGCGCACCAACCTCTACCGGCACTCGCTCGTCGCACGCGCACCACGCTCTTCGCTCCCTGCTTGCCGAGGCGCCGCACTGTGACTTGTTCGTAGACGACATGGGACGACTGATGACTAAATGCAAGGTAATGCTAGAGAGAGGAATGCCTGTTTCGTCTATAGCATAAGAAGTGATTATACTGCAATGGATTTCATAAAATCTGTAATGTTAATTTTTTTTAAATAAATAAATGTATTAAATACTTAGTTTGTTGCGTAGTAGTTGCATTGCTTATGCGAATCAAGGATTGAGCTACATACATAAGCGCACGAAATTGCATAATGTCGGATGACTCACAGACGCAGCACAGATACGACAGATGGATGAGATCGCGCCCGGGAGCGTGCGGCGACGTGTGCAAAAACGCCCTACAGCACGCGTACGCGTAGGATCGCCTGCGTCCGCGAACGGCCGCTGCCTATATGTTAAGGTTACTATATCATACAAAAGAAGTGATTTGTATAAATAATATGCGGCAAGGCGCTATAATAAAGTACTTACAACCTCAGGCGTCTCTATTTCCACGCAGACAAAGTCGCGGGTATAAGCTTGTAACTTACGTACGGTACGTGTAAGTGTGTCTGTAATCAGTGTCAGGTCAGGTAGAGGATGGTCACGATCGCGAAGGGTCCGGATGCATTCAGCGAGCACAGGCGCGTTCATTCACTTTGAATCAGACGCAGGATTACTCAGTTCGTGACCTGAAACCTTTAACGCAGGTATTGATATTGTTAGGAAAAATTCGTGGAGCAAAGCGAAGGTATGATCTATCTTCACTTACCTATCTACTTTATAAAGAACTAGGTCATTATTGCCAGTAAAGAAGATTTTTCGTACCATAAATATCAGACACAATATTCAATTCAATTCAATTAGTCTTTATTGCTATAAAAAAAATACACAAATACAATATTAATCATACTGCACAACACGTAGAAGGTACGAAATGAACATACCTATTATTCATGTGTGTTTTAAGGGATCCGACAAACATGGACAAATCGCGAAGCTTTTTTGACCGTCTGTACGTTTGTCTGTCCAGCTAAAAACTATTGAACCGACTGACCCGAAACTTGTGACATACATGTACTAAATTTCGTAAAATTCCTGACAAAACTATTATTCGAAATATTCAGGAAAACAAAAAGAAAGTTTAAAAAAGTAGGCACCACAGGTGGAAAATATCAATCGAGAGAAAAATGCCGCAGGCGCACATCCACGCTGAATTGCTTGTAGCTAGCAGTAGATACGACAAGGCGAGACTTAGCGCGCCGGAAATACGAGCGCAGGAATATAGTCACGTTACCTTCGTATTCTCGTATCTGATAATCACTATTTTACAGAAAATAAATAAAGTAAATGACTTATTTTCGACGAAAATTACAAATTTTTGACTTAAATATGTTTTAACTGAAATATATTTCCAGTACCAACCTCCACGTAATAATTTAGTTTTGTAAAACGGTACGGTAATTGTTACGATTATAATGTCACTCGTTAATATCACGATTTCAATTTTATAGGGCAGCGACGCGTGGGCGAATTAACTATAACCGTCGCTTATTTCGTTAAACCATACAATCCATAGGCGCCGTTAACCCTGTACACTTAATGAAATTAGATTGGGCACGCACGATTTCGTAGCTGTGAACTGAACCTGTAAATACAAGGTACGACTAGGTACAACGTATTGATCATTAGTTGGTTTATTTTTTAATACGAGTAGCTTTAAAGCTTGTGTTATTTACTACCTAGTGACAACAAAAAACTACTATAGCCAAAGGAAGTGCCTAGCCACTTTGAAACCTCATTAGATATCCAAAAGTAGCACATTTTCATAATTAATACAATAAAAATTATAAGGATAGGTGCTGTGTAACCTATACGCCAATGATCACTCAGGAGATTTTAAAATGTTGACATTGACGAAGGCATGCAAACTAAAGGATTGTTATGCCCTGCTGGTTAACAGATAGGCCACAAATGCCTGCGATGATGGATCATTCACAGCTCCTTCACTATTCACAGAGCACAAAGGAAAATATATTAATCTACAATATTTATTAAGAAAAGAATAAGGACTAGGAGAAGGCGCAAACAGGAGAGAATAAAAAAAGTTTTTATTTTATTTACATAGATTTTTCACTTATCTGTTATTTTTACTTCATATTAACCCACATTTGAAATACGTATATTTACGATGAACTTACGATGTAATCAATTTTAACTTAATTGGTAACCAGGATGCTACCGCTTCACACATACACAATCTTAAATTTCGATAAAACATCGTTACTTCAAGTTCCGTTTAGGATCTCTACTATTTCATTAGCCCTCCAATTGCCATTACATTAAGTAAGTGGATCGAATGAAGTGCAGCTAACGAACAATAAACTCAATATCCAGTTATTAGAAATAATCCGTAGAAGGCAACGACATTCCTCCTGATTGTCTGATCAGTCTATGACAGCTCAGTAAAACGTTCGAAGGCGGTGCTGGACGAAGAAAGTATATTGATTGCACTGTAGGATTTTTATTGGAAATAAATTAGAACCAGTGAGTGCAAGAGAGCCGAATGCTTTATTAGCTCTTGAGTGCATAATAAATAATTATAATATACCTAAACGTATTTTATTATTTAATGCTACGTTTAAAGTTAACCTTTTTTTAAAGTAACTTTTTCAAGAGTAGTATTTTGATGTGCAATATTATTTATTTGTATCCGAAAACCTCTTCTTGTATTCAGCTAAATAGACAAAATCCTGTAGCCTGGTCTCATGATTACGATCTTCTGCCCCGTGTTTCCTTTCGTCCTTGCTTCAATCCTGACGTATCGTAACGTCGAAATGATTTCACAGCTGATTCTTTCACGAGGTCTCCGCATACTCTTCTAACTTCTTAGTCAAGTCAAAATGTAGCAAAAGCAGTCCTTTTCGAATTAGATCGATAAACCCCGAGAAGAACTAAAAGACAAGTGCATGTAATATTCATAATAAGTACTCGGTTTTAATGTTGTAATGACGTCCACGTTTAGGATAATTCAAAATCTTTCTACATATCTACAACTACTTCGAGATTCCAATACTCACCTAAATTTTACACAAGTTTTACTATTTTAGTATTTCTATTTTAATGTGTATACCTACGTCGGATATCTATTGCTTTTATCTCTAGAAAATATTAGGTATAGGTAATCTATTCATTTTCAATCGGTAACTCCTCGATTAACAAGGCTCATGTTAGAAATGTATTCCCCTAATTAGACAAAGGCAACCTCTAAATAATACAAATATAAACAAGCCAGGTAAAGTAAGCTATATTGTGGAGCTCTAATTACATCATCCCGGTAGGTATCGTTACGGAAAAATATATAAAAAAAAAGATTTTATCGAAAAGAATCTCCCGAAAGAGGATTTACGCAATTAAAGCGAAGAAGGAAAGTCCAATAAAGAAAAAATATTTATTTCGGGCTTTTAAATACAGTTTCAGGAGTAATAAATCTCTACATTATGCTATCAGAGTACGAAAAGGCTGTGAATATTTTCTGTAAGCGTTTAGGGACTGTTTAAATTAAATATTGAAATGAAATCACACGGCAGTTAATTCTATTTTTTCCCGATAATTTTTAATTCCAAAAAACCATACAAGTTTTTTTACAAGTTCTCCTAATATGTTAAACTAGTGACCCAGGCTTATTTCTTACTTCAGCCATTTCTAATTGTAATTCTATGTAATATTAATTTTGTTTAATGATTTAATAATAATAATAATAATAATAATTTTATTTATTTCTTCTCACAAGGTAAATACATACAATAGTAATCATTATGCTAGACTTAACAATAGATCAAAGGACAGCATTTGCCTTGTGAGAGGCTGGTGTCTGAACTAGGCAAGTGCCTGTTTTACAGATCACCAGGCAGGATTGATGACATGTTTAATTTCAAATGATTATTAAGTAAATTTAGATTGTATAAATAAATAAATAATTATTGTACACCTAATAGGTAAACTATGGAGAACATACAATAGCAATGTAATATCCTAATCTCACCTATAGTTCAACAATAAATATGATTTGATTTGATTCTCGGGAAATTATGCCGCTGTAGTCCATATCTGCCCAGCAATCTGTCTACATCATTGGTCTTACCAAATAAACAGATGTTTGTCAAGTTAGTATTTCTTACTGTAAATAGTGTATTTAAACACGATAAATTTTTAAAAACCTGTAAGTAGTTACTTGCAAAAATATCATATGAGTCAATATTTTATCTTAATTTAACGTGTTATCTTGTCTCAAACTATTACAAGATAACCTTCAGTCAAGTAACTACCTACGTTAATAAATTACAAGTTCGATCGTAATGTTTTCACATGAGAGGGTTATATGTTTTAAAATGTTCACCTCAGTAAATTCCTTCGTGTTGCAATCCAACGTTATTTCGTCTTCAATCAGTCTGACTGCTCGAGTAAACTGTGGAACACACGTACGTGTTTAGCTTAAGGATTCAGAACTAACCCTTTGACCCCTACTGTGAATTACCGTCACTTTTTTTTTTATTAAAACTTGTGCGGCCACTTTATCGTCGTTTTTTTTTATAAAATACATAAATAATAAATATATACATTTACGCATATACATTTGACTAATCTCAAACTAGGATTCTCTCCTGTGCTATGGGAATTAAACAAGGATAGGACAATTCACAAATATAACATCCAGACCGGGACCAGCTTTTACAATTATATAAAGCTATATGTTCAAAGTGGGAATCGAACATAAAACCTTTGGCACTCAAGTCCAATGACCAAGCTCCTAGGCTAACGAGGCGGTCACACAGGTGGTTATACAAACTATGGTATTAAGAATACTTTAGCAGGGTGAAACGTGAAATCCAATCAAAAAAGAGTTAAAGACAATTGGATTAAGAAACACTTTTTTAATTCTCAGCTTTTATGAACTTCAAATACATGCAAAATAAACGGCTATATCAGTTTTATTTCATAAACATAATGTTTTTTTTTTGTAAAATTCAATTGTTGTAGTGCGTAATGAATGCTGGCTATTTAAAAATCTTCCGTTTTACGAGGCCAGCATAAAATATTTAATACTTCTATCATTTTCATTAGGCAATTAAAAACGGAATGTTGGATGCAGTGATGTGATGCAGACTGGTATTCGAGGGACCCTCGTCGGCAATAAAGAAGTCAGGCATCAAAAGAGCTACGTGCCTCACGGCAAGAACGGGACAAGCTGTACGTGCAAACTCCTCGCATGAAGCTAGTAAGCGAGAAAACTGAGAGAATTTAAAAAAAAATAACAAATCCCCGGTCCGGCCGGAATCCACTGTACTGTTTATGCAATACACTTATTATGAGAACCTTTTTATCCTTTATATATTTAATAATCTTACTATATTTAGAATTTTAATAACTATAATAAGTTACTTATTGTATAAATATATCTGACAAAGAAAAATAAACAAAACTTATAACACAATTCGTTTATAACATCAGTTACATTATTTGAATACAATAGTTACGATCTTGTATATCACCACATAATATTACTTTGTAATAGGTATATATTTTCAAGTATACAATCTGAAAAAGTAAACCTGGCACTTCTATTTTGTAAAAAGTATAAAAAGCTATAGGAAGGAATATTTTTCGCTAACTTATTAATTACGCCGATTTTGCAGGCACGTACGGTCCACAGTGCACACCGGGACATTCGATCATCCTTCAGTTTGCCCCACTACATATAGAATTCATTGGCACTATATTTTGTTTTGACAAGTAGGATCGAATAGCGTTGTGGTTGTGAGTGCTCTGCGTGGTGGGTCAGTAAAGTTTGGTCGTCGTTTCTATTCGTCACAACAAAAAAACTTCGAAAATTAGTAACAATTAGTCACAGTAATTTTATTTATAAATGAAGGACTTTTGGTCACATATATAAGATTTCTGTAAGAAAATTACTTAAAACAATATATCTAATAAATAAAATCGTAAACTTCGCGTGTCTGTACATTGAAGATATTTGCAAAAAAAAAATTGGGGGGTCTAAGGATAAGCAACAGAACACATTTCGATCATTTTTGAAATTTTTGTCTGTTTGTCTGTTTATCTGTTTGTCTGTTTATCTGTTTGTCTGTGAGTTTGTGCACGCATCACTTAAATACTACTGATCGGACTTTGATGGACCTTTCACAGAAACATGGGGCTTAACTTGGTGTAACATATAGGCTTTATTTCATTGCAATCGGTGCAGTCAATCAAAAGTTATGCGAATTTATAGTTCTCGCATACACTGTGTGGAGTGTAGGCTGTAAATGCTCGACTGAATTCGTGAGCGGTAGCGAGAGCGGGTATCGTACCAATGTAATGTGAGATTTTGAAAACTATAAATTCGCATAACTTTTGATTGAGTTAGTCGATTACGTTGAAAAACTCTGGAGCTGGATCTGGAGCTGTATTTGGATCTGGAGCTGGTTCTGGAGCTGGATCTGGAGCTGGAATGGGACCTGGATCTGGACCTGGACCTGGATCTGGATCGGGACCCGGACCCGGACCCGAACCCGGACCGGGACCTGGACCTGGACCTCAACCTGGACCTGGACCTGGACCTGGACCTGGACCTGGACCTGGACCTGGACCTGGACCTGGACCTGGACCTGGACCTGGACCTGGACCTGGACCTGGACCTGGACCTGGACCTGGACCTGGACCTGGACCTGGACCTGGACCTGGACCTGCACCTGCACCTGGACCTGGACCTGAACCCTGGACCTGGACCTGGACCTGGACCTGGACCTGGACCTGGACCTGGACCTGGACCTGGACCTGAACCTGGACCTGGACCTGGACCTGGACCTGGACCTGGACTTGGACCTGGACCTGGACCTGGACCTGGACCTGGACCTGGACCTGGACCTGGACCTGGACCTGGACCTGGACCTGGACCTGGACCTGGACCTGGACCTGGACCTGGACCTGGACCTGGACCTGGACCTGGACCTGGACCTGGACCTGGACCTGGACCTGGACCTGGACCTGGACCTGGACCTGGACCTGGACCTGGACCTGGACCTGGACCTGGACCTGGAGCGGGAGCGGGATTAAAAGTCTGTGTGGAAGTGGGATAGGGAGCGGAAGTGGGAATGGGAGCGGAACCTGTAGTCCACGCGAGCGGAGCCGCGGGCACAGCTATTTTAATAATAAAATAACAAATTAGACTAGTGACTGTGACCATCGAAACCTCAAAGTAAAGAATTTAAAATGTGGTGACGAATCGAAACTGTCACCAAACGTTATAGCAACCCATCTACGTCTGCCCCCGGGTGCCCAACTAATGGGTCTCACGATGTTTACCCGGTACCCAGAGCCCGCTCACTGCGTTCGTCCGAGTTATCCAATCAGCCCGTGCCGGGGAAGCAATAAACTGAGCATCACGTCCGTACGTGTCCTCCCAGTGACAAACTACTGGCGTACCGGTCGACAACTAGCGTAAATACGGTATAGTTGTACCGTATGGTTAGTTTATACCACACAGTGCATAGAAAAGAATACGATCGGGGCCTTATTTTTATCCTTAGCCTCGGATCGTAATTGCAACCTCTGGATTGCTATATATGCAACACCACACATCTAATATGCAAGTCAAGGTGGTACAGTCGACAACACTTTCAGCTTTTCACAGTGACTTCTGCAATGATAATAAAGGTAATTTATATATTGCATAATGTTTTAAAAATCTTGACCTGTACCCTACCCATACATACTCTGTAAGTACTAGAATGCACCCGTATAAGATAAACAAAAGTAATACTCTTAAAGAGTCTGTAACATGAACGGGAACCATTAGCCGCGCTGCGGTATACTTCAAATTTGGTAATATATTTTCATTAGCTTCCTGTCTCCGAACAATCATAAAATGACGGCTAGGCTGAGATAAGTGGCTTAGTATAGTATTTCTGAAATTCAAAGCACTAGTACATGTGGTAACCTATACATAACGCCTTTTTTTTCAAAGCCAATGAATTATTTTTTATATTTAATCATTTATTGTACACACTAAAACACAAAGAAAAGAGAATTATAAAAAGGTTGAGCTTATTTCTAATGAAATTTCTTCCAACTAACCTGCGATAAATATATATTTCTGATAGAGATCAGAGTGAGGTCAGAGCACGAGTGACTGAAATAGACTGAAAGTCCCGTATGGTAGGAGGAAATGACTTACACAGCCAGACCTCGTGAACAGTAAAGAAATAGGAATAAAAGTCATTTGAAACTAAATTTCGGATTATCCAACCTTCAAAGAGTCAGCAGAAGAGTCATATTGTAGCTCAATTGTTCGTAGGCCTTTGCTCAATAGTGGGACGTATTTACAGTCGGTATTCCCCTATATATTGTCGGCCCCGTAGCCTAGTCGGTAGTACACCTACCTGCGAAGCTGCGGGTCGCGGGTTTGTATCCCGCCCAGGGCAAACATTCGTGTGATGAGCACTTGTGTTTGCCTTGTGATTGGACGTTATTTATATATTATATTATGCATTTATGTATGTATATCAGCTGTCTGATACCCATATTACAGGCTCTGCTTAGTTTGGGATCAGGTGGCCGTGTGTGAAATGTCCCCACATATTTATTTATTTATTATTATATTTATATTCAGGTGGCAGGTTATACAAAGTATAATGTCCAAAAACAATTGAATATCAAATGATAAAGACTATAATGTATTGTACAAAACCGAGAATCGCTTGAAACTAAGTGTATAAATTGCACCGCTATAATACGCCGGAAACCATGGGGTGTAAGAGCTACAAACTATTAGGTAAATTCTCGTACAATCATACAATAGAGTTGCATGTGACCGGAAAATAAAGCTAGATTATAAAAAAATATATTCTTGCATTGATTTTTATTTTAAAACAATAGCATTGTTATTTATTTTTCAATAAAAAAATCGCTTTCATTCTCGTTTTTCCTTTAATGGGATGAGGTGACCGGTCTGCATGGGTATATACCCGGTTGTTTATGAATTAAACAATTACGTCGTTTTGTTATACCTATCATACAAATCACATAATATAAATTATTTTTTTATTTATTTTATTTAAAATCTTTATTGCACTGAATGTACAAAAGGCGAACATAATGCCAATATATCATTCTCTTTAAGTTGACATTTGGCTCATGCAGATAATGAGTGGTAGGCGCAAAAAAGATCACATAAAAAAATTGGTTATATACTATACTATACTTACATAATAAATACAAACTAAAATATACTACATACCAAATGTAATCTATAATTATACATATACACATTACTAGGTAAAAATATATGTAATACATGTG
Organism: Esperia sulphurella; assembly: GCA_947086405.1. Lineage (NCBI taxonomy): Eukaryota > Metazoa > Arthropoda > Insecta > Lepidoptera > Oecophoridae > Esperia > Esperia sulphurella. Next base: position 9,594,258 of record OX352261.1, read on the forward strand.
TAATATATGAATACTTATTACAAAGATAAATATATACAAATATAATAGATAACAAATATATACATAATTATTCTATTCGATTCTGTTATTTTTTTTCGTTGAAGCGTTTGTTTGTACACGGGACACATCAATCTGTCAATCCCAACAGCTTTCAATGCCGACCGCGCCGTAACGCGTTTAACTAATCGCAGTAATTGCAGATTATCCGTCGTCTTTATTGATCCAATCAATCTGCTTCAATCGCGTATTTGCATTGCGTGTGGATAACGGCATTGTTAATGTGCCCATAACTCTAGTGCTTATGAAATATGGAATTATACAGATTGATTGAAATCGTGATCAACAAATGATTGTTCTTTGTTAAATTACTCAAAAAAGGGAAATTTTTCATTCGAAAATCGGACTTTAAAATGTAGCTAGCGACGAGTAAATTTTGCATTGGCTTTGGCATTGCATTGGCTTCACTTTAGGCATCACTATAAGAACCTCCCACCCAACGCTGCCGAACTGCGATAGCATCAGCCATTTCCTCAGAAATTTCCAGGAAGTTGTAATTCCTCCATTTACCTAACTGCAATTTGCTTTTACGGTATTACATGACTACAACATGACAATAACAAAATCAGCATACTCAATACTTATTTGCTATGCGATTGCTAAAGCTATGGGTATCGTATCGTTTATGCCACTAAATTACTGCGTTAATACCGCGATCTCACGTACATCGCAAAAGTAGAGTCTAGTTTCAATTTTCTATTGTGATTCGTTTTGTAATTGGACTGTTTCATTGTGAATCAAGCTATGTTAGAACTACCACATCTCACCCCGTCTTCCGCCACCCCCATCCAACCATACTCAAGTCATCGTTCCAGCTGGCACGTGGCGTCACAGCCCACACTGACCTTATGGAATTTATTCCATAACTCGTCTGTCCCAACAAGTCGTATAGTGGTAGAGATAGTTTTATCTTTCGTACTAAATATATAAAAGATACTACTGTCTTCTACCAAGGGTACGAAGTTCATCAAGCAATATGGTAACTGATAATTTTACAAGCGTAGTTATTTTTGATGAAAAAAATATGGTCTCTGTATAGATTGCCGACCCAACTATAATTTTCTCTATTAATTAAAATGTAAATTATATTTTTCGCTAATGATTATTGTGGTACCTATAATAATAAATATAATAAATATCTCAGACATTCACACCAATTATCCAGTCCCAAACTAGGCAGAGCCTGTGGTATGGTTACTAAATAACGGATAGACATACTTAAATAAATATATAAACATCCAAGACTTGGGTAAAAACATTCATATTCATCATACGAACATTTGCCCCTAGCGGGATTCGAACCCGCAACCTCCGGCGTGGCAGTCCGAGAGCTACCCGTTCCGCCACGGAGGTCGTCTGTCCCTTTTTATCGCAAAAGTGGAACGGTAAATATAAATACTCATTTTGCCTTTAATTAATGTGTATTCATTATTTTATCTGCGCTAATTAGACTATCCTACTTTTACTTTTTTCAACCTACTCAATATTTAGCCTACCTACTTTTAATTAATGTTTTTATAAGTAGCTTCTTTTCATTTCTTGACGTTTTCTTTATATCATAAACAGGCAAGGTTTTATTTCGTTATTATTTTTATCAAAAGTGAGATAAGTAGACAGAATTTTTATTAAATTATATACAATAGGTTTTTAATTAGAACCACGGATAACTACTTACACACCTATTTACTTTCTTCCTTTCATTACCTGATACATATATGATCTAGGTATGATATTACTCTGTCAAAAAAGTTAATTATGGTTAGCAAGTAAAACAAAATACCTACGTTTTTCAACTTTTTCTTTATAACTTTTCGTTTTTATTATAAATCCATATCTATCTATACATTAAATAAAACGGTAAAAAGTCAATTCTGTACATTGATTAAAAACAAAGTCCAGTGGAAACTACTGTATCGAATTAGATGGAGTTTAGCCTTAGGGTCTGTGACACAATCTGGTATAGGTTTTATCTCAATACAATTTCAGGGACTTCTTACCCAGAAAATGACATATTTCTTAACATTTGTATGAAAGTGAAGTTCAAATATACTTTAAAAACCAGAATTTGACGGTATTTCAACTGTTTTATAGCTTAGAGTTCAGGGCACAGTCTGGTACAGGCTAATCTCAATACGATGTCCATTACATGTCCAGAAGATGAACTCTCTTTACCTAATATTTGTATGAATTTTTAGTTCAGAATAAATTGCTTAAAATGATTCAGGTTCAAATTAGGGAGACCTAATTTACCCACAGATATCAACCATGACTTTCAATGTATGAGATAATAAAGCGTTTACATACTTACAGGGTGTAACAGCAGTGCTCGGTTTCATGGACTTTACAAGTGTTGTTTACAAGTGAATGTCATTTTTGGGGGTTATGGGGATGCTAAATTGAAATTCACAGTTGATATAAAAGTTAAAAAAATGCGTTTTTTTATTGTTGATTAAACTAGTTGTTAAAAGCTTTCAATGTTCATTTCATCCTTCTGCAGCTCCCTAAATTGCGCACCATACGTAATTTTGTCCACAGGAACGAAGTAGCGGGCAACAGCTAGCAATGTTAGAATGGTTCAATTTAGAATGTGTAGTATAAATAAGACGCGTGTTAAAGTTATAATGGCAACACTGGGCAGGAAGCGGAAAAACGAAGCCGACCGGTATTTACGAGCAGCACATCCGCACAGTAGCTTCATTACCACACGCGCTGGGTAAAACCCAGTGGTTGCACATTTAAAATTCATTGAGCTTTTTGACATACCTACATCGAAAATGGAAACATGCAACCAGGGATAAAACATGTTTGATAAGTATGTCCATACATTTATTTATATACCCGTCTGTGGCTTTATATTAATGAGTGCATGTATTCTTAGCAGGTTTCGTAATTAGAATGTGGATTTCGTCCAGGAATGTAGAAGTCTCACTCTGTAGATCTTTACAGAATTGCACAATATAAAATAACTCAACTCACTGTTATGTTTTTACTATTCAACTAGGTATTTACTTTATTAATAATGCAAATAAAATAATACTATACTAATCAGGTGTTGTAACAAAATTACATTACATTTATTATTACAGTCGGATAAGTTCTTGGAAATATAAAGTATTATTATTATTGTATGGCCTTTTTAAAATATCCAAAAATATATATATAAATATGATTTGATTATATGAGTTTTTTTCTTTTGGTTTCGGTCTTGTGGTTCCTACTCGTATTTGCAATTCTATCAATGTATTAAAAATAATTTCTATATAAGTTGCACTTTTCTTGGTTTATTCGCTCATTGGTTGTTGTGGCGCAGTAATGATTTTACAAAAAAATTATTCGGTATTAAGTTAAAGAAAACAATGCCACCCTGATTTGTATACTTTATATTCATTGAACTTTGACTCTACATGAATATGTAGTGTTGTGAAGGAGTTTAGCTGTGTTGTTTAACAGTTTCAGGCAATGGTTAAAGGGTATGGATAAAGTTGGAAACATGAATATAAGAGAGCACGATTTGCACCGGATAATGTAGCTACTACCTACTTATACCACCATATGCCAGTAACATAAATTTTATCATATAAAGCTTATTTTCAATTATTATATTAACTAATGGGTACATTAAAATATATTTAATGCAAATTCAGGATATAATTTAAATAATTCAAATACAAGCTAGCAAATGCAACTACAATGATAAAATCATGTTTCGATCTGGAGTGACCAACAGACCGACAGCCCATCCCGCCTGAGCGGTCACTTTCGCTCGTAAACCTGCAGCATTTGGACAAAATTATCAGAAATCATTCAGATATCCGCGTGGAAACGCACTTGTGGCCTTTGAAGACTATGTTAGACTGCGTAAACTATGTTACATATGATTGTCAACTTTAATTTCTGGAAAAAAACATAGTCTATTTTTTTTAAATTAAAAAAATCTGGAGGGCAATGCCTACTAATTTTACCGCAGTGTTTAAATCCCCAGCAGTATTGTGAGCAGCCCATTGTGCGTCCGCCCGCAGTCAGTGCCGTACTGGCTAATTAGCCAGCCACAAGATAAATGTCAGCAATCACGAACGCGCGGCTAACTTAAACTGGGTCTTCACTTGTAGCAACTTACTGGCATATAAAACTAACAAGAACATAATAAAATGTACTTATCTTTAGGTTTTCACTAAATTATGTATGACTAGCTGTTGCCGCGACTTCGTCCGCGTGGACCAATTAACATCACAAATTATTATGTATTTCCCGTAGGAATGGGATGTTTTTTGGGATAAAAATTATCCTATATCCTATTCCAGGACCTAACCTATATGTGTGCCAAGTTTCATCACGATCCGTCTAGTGGTTGAAGCGTGAATGAATAACAAATATCTAATCTTTCGCATTTATAATATCAGTAGGAAGTGGGAATATTCTTGAGCGGTCACTTACCTCTTCCGTAGCGATTTAAATGTGGTAGTCTTTGGGCACTGGGTCGTTTAACTACTGGCAGCATCTACATTAAAATATGATTCAATCAAAAGAAAGCTTTAATTATAAGCAGAGCACCAAAACAACGCTCACCACTCTTTATGTTCATTTTATAAATAAAACGACAAATTCTCTCGGTTTGTAAAACATTCGGTAATCGGTAAACAAAATTACTTGTTTTATACACCAAGTGTACTCATGTGCAATATAAAGGATTTTGACTTTGCCTTTCGAAATTTACCATTGTCTCAAATGTATACGCAGTTTTACGCGCTACCCTTTCCGCGGCCGCGTCCGCTCTCCGTCCTACATCTACAGATTGCTTACAAACTAGCTTCTTGTCTTACCCGCCCTTGATTCTTATTATTAACAGTTTTTGTACACCAGACTTGGCCCAGATCTGTCACAAGTTTTATTTTACCACATAAAGATGAGGATGACTGCGGTCAAACGACTACGGTGCTTAGTTCGCTACTTCACAATGCCATATGAAAAAAAGAACTCATAATCAGTAGGTATCCACAGTGTCTTGACACATTGATACCGGAAATATCAAATAGCGTAAGAGACAAATGACAACATTTCAGGAGTGGCAATAAACTTTTTCTTTTTATAAAGTTGAATAACTTTTTATATTTTTGATTTATTGAAATTTATTCATTGAGTGCAAAGTTTCTTAGATTTTCTAGAGTATTAACGATATAAGCTCAATAATTCAAAATTTAACTATATAACTCATTTTAGACATTTTGTCTTACGGTTAATACTTATATTGTTTCTTACAGTTAATGAGACCTTTAGTGTAAGAATATCTATTTATATACACTCCCGGCAAAATGTATTGATACGGGGGCTCTTTTTCACAAATTCAATGTCATTTCAAGGATCGCCGCCGAGGTTCGATTTGTATGACTAAGTACTTATGCTGGCTGTCCGGAGCTTGGATGGAATAGGTCCAAAGCGTCAAACATCTCTTTGAACAGACAAGCTATTCACAGAGACCATTCAGAATCCTAGGTGTTTGCAATTACATACATTTTGATGTCTTTGTAGACTTTTTTTTAATTTTGAGGGTACGTGTAAATTTAATCAAAGAGGTATGTTTGGGAGTCTGAGCTTACTCCATCCATACAGCCACCACCAGATGTCACCCACATCGATCCTCGGCGAAGATCCAAGGCCTCAAAATGACCTAAAATGCATGAAAAGACCCCCGTATTCATACTTTTCGCCGGGAGTGTACTTACAAACTTAATTCCTCCTCCTAAATCCTGTTAAGCTAAGGATCGTAAGTCCGACAACGAAACTTCTCGACGATATCTTACCACTGGCTGCTATCTTCTCCCTATGGAGTGCGTGGTCTACTCGCCTCTTACTTGCCCATGACGCGAATGTTATGCACAACAAAAAAAATACATCATAGACCAAACCCAATGACACCCGATCAAAATAACGAGCAAGAAAATCAAACGGCTCTTTACTCCGGGCCTTAAAAATACATAACAAAATCCATTCGTATAAAAACACAGCACTTACAGTTCCGAATGATATAGGCTGGAGCTGAATAATAAAACTCGGGATTGCTATCATAATAGTGTCTTCGGCGGAAATGTCAATTGTTGAACTTTAAAAGGGCCGAGTAATGATAGGGGTTGGTCTCGTTGAACCGTGTCGCTGTAAATCAATGGTTTACGTAAATATTTGAAGGTAAATTACTTTGTTGAAAGTTCAGGCTAGGCATAGGAATATAAATCAACATAATTGTTTTAGGCAGTCCGTAGCAGGGGTGTAGTAGACTATATTCTAGGGCAGGATCTCTCAAACTGTGATACTTGTACCACTACGCAGGGTTGTCTAGGTGGTATGCCGCAACGTAACGTAAGCCGACACGATAATAGCTGACCTAAATTTACACTAAACACTATGTAAGGTCAAACTTTACTTCTTCTCGATAGTTTCAAGCAGGCAGCACAACACTCTTCTTACTACTCAATGTTTCTGAAAGAAAACCGATTATTACATTAACATTAAAAATAACAGATAATTCTTCTATCTATTCCCTATTGAATAAAATATTAATTATAATTGAGTTTTCTATTATTTCATTAACTATGCCGTGATACCTATCCATCATCCCTAACTGATTAATGATTTATTTAATGGGTCATCGTTGTTGGTACGCGATTAACACTTTATAATATAAATAAGCGGTACGCGAAAAAATAAGTTTGAGAACCGCTGTTCTAAGGGGATAGAACTGTGTCAGAAACTATATACGCAACTGTCCCCGTACACATATAAACATAACTAATAATAACAATTCACTGAAAGTCTAGTTTATGTGAGTCTTCTGGTAGACAAATCCAGCATCATCCTGTCAAACTTTCTGCCTACCCAATTTCCACCTAAACAAGTGCTCACACAGTTTGTCTGGAAACTTTCCTTTTAGGAACAGCCCATATCAAAGACTGTTTGTAAAACTGTTATTAAACTTTCGTTAGTTTATATTCGATAGCTTTTAGAATAAAAATCTATTGGTAATTGAAAACACACTTTTCATTTGGTAGTTTTATTGAAAAGTTAAGTCGATGAATATCGCTTTTAGTTTTTGGATGCATTTCAATTAGATATGTATTGTACTGTATCATTATACCTATGATTATACCCCTTGCTCCTCGTACATGACTGATTATGTACATGCCATAATAAAAAAACTCTATGTTCCTCACTATTAGACACTTTTTTTAGGATTGATTGATGACTGTCTGGTGGTGGAATAGCAAATAAGCTATGACATTTTGTGTGGTGAGTACACAGAAAGTGATTTTTGGTAATTTCCCAAACCGTTGTATAGGAATTGTCTGTAATTATTTTTTATCCATCTTATTAGAATTAATATTAGCTTTCTAGATATATTAGGTATCCACGTTACTATCTCTGTTATACGTAACTCATAGTGCTTTTCTGAAATTAAAAGGCAAATTGAAATAGTTCAGTCGTAAGAAAACTTGTCTGAGACGAATGTTCAGTTTAACCTAACTTGGCAGTTGGAGTTGGTTTTATAACCGCACTCAATTTAGTACTAGGACATTAAAGCAGACATAAAGCTAACTTTATTCTATATGCTATGCTACACATAGTTCGGTTATAAAATAATTGTTAAATTTATCCGAAAACGCCTCCTGGCACATGACTAAAGTAATTTTCGTAAAAACACTATAAATAAACCACTACTAAATTCGTATATCATTGTTTGTATGACCATTTATTTAGATGAGACAATATTGTGAGAAGACAATGGTTTGCAAATAAAAATAAATATTAATAATTAAGACTTGTAGACAAGGAACGATTATGGCTAGAGGTCTCACAAAATAAAAGATTATTGAGGCGTAGGCCAAGATCATAAAAAAAACATATAACAAAATGTAAACAGAACAATGTCGACTTCTCAATGTCACAAAAGGTTGAAATAAATGAGTATGAGTATCACTTAGGTAATGGTAAAAGTAATTGGAACAAGCAATTTCAAATTAAAATTAGTAATAATGGTATAGAGCGAGATACAACGGGTGGGAGCGTAGCCGCTGCCAATGATTTATTGCCCTCCCGTATCGCGGCACCTAGTTCATAAAATATAGAGAGTACAGACAGTCCGCTGAACAAACACAAGATCTGGGAGGATGCATACATACGAGTATGCAGTCTCGGAGCAGTTCGCTATAATATTTTAAATATATATTTGTATACTGAGTTTGAACATAATGTTTAATAAAAACTCCGACTCCCACAAAAGTTTAAAGTAGTTCAGCGAACTATAAGAACGGCTATACTCGGAGTTTCCTTTAAACGATATGATATGAAATGAAAGTCCGAAGAAGAACTAAGGTGACTGATATATCCGAAAGGATTACGGTTGGGCAGTCCTTATTCGTCACTAGCATCCCCGTATCCAATGAACGAGGATCAACAGCGGTACCAGCTCTAACGGGTCCATCTAACTTTATTTGAGGTCAAATGTAACTTAGAGCCACTTCTAAGTTACATTTGACCTCAAATAAAGTTAGAAATAGGAAGAACAGGTCCCACTTCCCCAAATGGATTGTGGTAGCTGGATTGTGAGGGTGTAGGACAGGGTGTGGTGGCTGACATCGAGGAAGACCAATGTCCAGCAGTGGACGTAATCAGACTAAGCCCGGTAAGGCTCTATATTTATATGACCGGTCGTCTGCCCACCGGCATCCGAGTAGGCCGCTTCTTTGGTCCGTCATGACGGATCCGACGTGACTGACGCCGAGGACAAACGGCCTAACGATATTGATAATTGGTATACAAACTAGACGTCTCTATGTGTGCGTGCATTGCGTGCGTTAGACGAACTTTGAAGTGGAGTTTCTGTACTCTGCCTATTGTGCGCCTTACTCTTATACCGTATAGAATTTTTACGATCCCAACTTTTGAAACAGACGCAGTTTATCTCCTACTCTAATTTTTGCCATTAAAAGTTTTGCGGGTGACATAATTTGAACTCACGAAGTATTTAGAGTTGCGAGTTTTTGCGTTAAAAGAACCGTCCTGATCTAGAATTAAATTTTTTTTAAATATACGTCTGAAATACTAAATGTATAAAATACTAAATTCCGTGACGAAGATAATTACATTGTTTTTTCACTGATCGTCATTAAAACAAACATAATATGTAACCCAATCAATGTGTTGAAATCACTATCAGACATAGTAACGGTAACGCATAGAAGGATAATGCGCGCCATCACACTCCGTCTTTCGTCCAGATTCCATTTACCTTTTTGCAGGGTACCCAATGCTGCGTTATGCGCGGTCTCCTTCTAGAACTCATTTACGGCTATTGATTATATATACGTCATTGTGGCCACTGCAACTTCAACTTAAGATTGAAAATTCATGCGGCTATGTCAATGAACCAACTAACAAAGCTTGAATGTCGTGTCACTGTATCTGTATATTTAAACATAAACAGGATTAATTACTCGCTTTCATAAAATATTCAGTGCACTCAGCTATAAATAGAACACTAGCACGCAATAGCGTTGAGTTTGCATACAATAATTTCGCGAAAGCCTTTCTGTAGGACCAACGTCGCGGCTTAGTGTGGTGCATAATGGCAAAGATAATGATGTCAAAAGGCGGAAGAAGCAATTACGGGCTGGATCGTCTGCATCGCGCCGAGATGTTTCTGCGAAAACAAGGCAATTCAGAAATCGTATTCTCCCAGAATGTTATTGTAATACTAATAAGTCAGCTTGTTGTCTAAGAAGCTTTCAATGTGGTTAAAAACGGTTTATGTATGGAAAAAATAAAGTCACTAGACCTCATTTCATTGTAACTGTTGTTGGCTATTGAACTGTCGGATACTGCCAAGGCACTGAAGATATCTACAGGGCAATAATCTAGATTTCTTCTGTTGATTCACGTTAATTATATTGTTACTAATAGACCGAGACAGTCGCCGAAGCGACTAAGCTCTTTAAGTACAAATAAGAAAAATAAAGAGACAATTCATATAAACATAATATAAAAATTTACGCGACGCGATTTTAGTGCACTTTACGCAGTTAAAAGCCTTCATAGCAGTCGTATTAACGTCACATAATAATCTAATTAGTGACATAAATAGACGTAGCGGTGGTGACTCTTTAAGCGTAATTATGTGTTTTTATTTTTGATGGCGAGATACTTAGTGTGATTGTGTGACAGACCTTGTGTTTTAAATAAAATCTATGACATAAGAACACAAAAGCATACAAGCATGCTGACAAAGTATGCTACTACCACTTTCTCTACGAAATATATAGGTAATTTAGTCGTTTTATTCACCTCTCAAGAAATTTAATGCAAGAAAATTTTATTTTAATTAATTATTTTAATTTTATTTTAACTTAATCCGCATCCACGTTTTTGTATGAATATCTATAGCTGTGTCCATAGCATAACATAATAATTCCAGCGCACCTGAAAAAAAACGAAAGCCTATGTCCCTGTAGATTTATCCCTCCTGAAAAAAATGAAGCTCTTACTGTTTCTATTCTGTGGCAAGCGGCTTAACTTGAGTCGAGTAGTGTCTAAGAAATAAGTTAAAAAGTTTGTCGCTCTTCGTGGCGTGAATAAAAGCCAAAGTGGCGCAAACACTTTTAAACTGTCTAAGAAGAGAATATCTGTTACTTATAATGCGCTTAATTTATGTTGATTTTTGGTTTGCCAATTCAAATTAGAGATGTACAGCAACATCAAGTTATCCAACCTCGCCTGCACGCTGTGCAAACACCAAGCTAATAGACGAGGCACTGGCGACGACGTAACAATCTATACGAGGTAAGGAAACTAACCTTTACGCGTCTGTACATTGAATATATTCGCAATAAAATTTATTGTGGTATGACAGATAAATATAATTCAGTAAATTAAGGCAAAACGAAAGAAGTTCGAATAAAATATAAATACAAGAATTACAGATTTACTGTAATCATTGTAAAATGTATTTTTTTCATATCCGGTAGTTTTTACATGTTACAATTTGATTATTTCATCATCATCATCAGCCTATACGCGTCCACTGCTGAACATAAGCCTCCCCAATAGAATGACACTTTTGGTGAACTTTCCATTCGGGAATTTGCCATAATCACCACGCTTGGCAGACGGATTGGTGATCGCAGTAATGATCTTAATATACACAGGAGAACGCTGCTGCCCATCCCTGGTGCATTTGATTATTTGCTCTCACATAATCAATTCATATGTGATTACTTCTTCAACAAAAATGGGCTAGAATATCAGAGAATACTTTAAACAAACTTATTAAAATAATGCCTAGACTTTGTGAAGCAGTTATTGTTTATCAACATTAGAGGTGGACACTTTGATAAATCAAAAATTTAATTATTCACATGCATTACTATTAATCTTTGTTGCTAAATCTAATTTTCGTTAGTAACTTCCAACCATAAATGTATGTCACATTTTATACGATTTTATAATAGTTCAACAAATTAAACAAAAATGAATGGTGCCTAAATATATATTAGCGGTATATTTGCAAGCAGTGGGCGTTGATCAAAATCAATTAGGTACTATATCACACATTTACTTATCCTGAAGTACATTTTGCATAATATTTATATGATTATCAAATCTCTTGACACATCATCTTAAAATCAAGCGGCAGTATGTCAAGAAAATCTGCTTAAAGTGATGTATTCCCGTAAAATAAAGTCGAGTTAAGTCTCAAAGTAATTTGTATTATTTCGCTTCATGTTCCGCTTAATTATTCGCTACACCTAGACAGGCAGGTGGGACGAATCTGTATTTATTTGCATTAAAAATAAATTTGCCGAGAGACTGGCGTAATTCAGGATTATGATGCGACAGCTGCGCCAGACAAATTCGAATTTGCGGATTATATCTTAATTTTGTTATCAACTTGATAAATATTGTATCGTACGAGTGAAATGAGAATACACAAATATATAAATCTGTTGATTGTGGATGATGTCTTTGAGGTGTTTTTATTCAGTCAAGATTCTCATCTAAAATATTAAAACCGACAGTTTGTCGGTCAATGGAGGCCAAATGTAAACCCATGTAGTTTAAAAAAATGCCTATAACCAGGGATCGTAATTAGATAATGACATTTAAATATCTACTTGCATTCTGAGATTAATTCAAAAAAAAATTCATAATTGGTTTGCTATTCATTTATGTATAAACACATACATAAATAATATAAATATGGACATTCCACATCGCTCATTTAATAATCCACCAGTAAAATAAAATACAAGTAATATGAAATTCATCATCATCATGTCATCATGTCAGCCTTTAGACGTCCACTGCTGGACATAGGCCTTCCCCAATGAACGCCACCACACCCGGTCCTCCGCCCTCCGCATCCAGCCGCTTCCGGCCACCTTCTTTAGGTCGTCGGTCCATCTGGCGGCAGGGCGTCCCACCCTGCGCGTGCCAATCCGTGGTCTCCACTCCAGAACTCGTCTGCCCCAACGGCCGTCGGTTCTGCGACAGATGTGGCCTGCCCACTGCCACTTCAGCCTGCTAATCCTTTCGGCTATGTCGGTCACCTTCGTTCTTCGTCGGATCTCTTCATTACGAATCATATCCTTCAAAGATACGCCGAGCATAGCCCTCTCCATAGCTCGCTGAGCGACTTGAAACTTGTGGATCAGGCCCACTGTCAGTGTCCACGTTTCTGCACCGTAGGTCATGACAGGCAGGACGCACTGATTAAAGACTTTTGTCTTTAAGCATTGTGGAATAGGCGAAGTAAAGACTTGACGTAATTTTCCAAATGCTGCCCAGCCCAACTGGATTCTTCTGTCAGCTTCCCTATCAAAGTTGTTTCTACCCAACTGTATTGTCTGTCCTAGGTAGACGTACTCCTGAACAACTTCGATATTGACATTATCGACGCTCACCGGGCTTAGGTCGACGTGTGAGTTGGACATGACTTTCGTCTTGTCTACGTTCATCCTAAGACCTACTCGTCTGGAAGAGCAGTTAAGGCTGGAGAGCATTCCCTCGAGATCCTGCAGCGACTCTGCCATCACAACTATGTCGTCTGCGAATCGAAGGTGTGAGATGTGCTCGCCGTTTATACTTATGCCCCGTTCCCTCCAGTTCAGTGTTTTAAAGACATCCTCCAGTGCGCTGGTAAACAGTTTCGGGGATATAACATCCCCCTGTCTAACCCCCCTCTGCAACTGGATTGGCTTTGTCTGCTGATTCTGGAGTTGAACGGTCATTGTGGCAGCGTTATACAGGCATCTCAACACCTCGATATATCGCCAATCGACTTGGCATCGCTGCAGGGATTCCAGAACAGCCCATGTTTCGATGGAGTCGAAGGCTTTCTCGTTGTCCACAAATGCAAAACACAAGGGCTGGTTGTACTCTTCTGAATATGAAATTATCTTTTATTAATTGGATAATCCTATTGATATCCCGTGATTTTCATGATAACAATAAAGTCCCATGAAGAGGAACGTCTATATTAATTTTCAGTGTCATATTTTAGTAGCAGGTACATGACACTACCTAATTCCAACTCCTGCTTATAACTTGAGAATCACTAGGTTCCTTGACCACTACGTTACTAACCAAAAAAAAACTCACGGGGTAAAAGCTGCATTGTTAATGATTTTCAACCATTTTTACAATGTACTTACCCATATATGAAAGTCTTTATATTTTGGGCTACAATGAACAAAAATGATTGTAAACTTCAGAGAATTATTTATGTTACCGGATATAATTTGCTAAATGTAATTCTACATGTAACCGTCCTTTTGAGAGAGCTGTTTGCGTACAGAAAATAATGTCATAAATGATCTGATTCAACAAATAGAGATATAGGTACATTTGGTACACACGTGTAGGCAAAGTTTACCCCCGAGGTAGGGAGCTGTTACGGGCAACACAAAGGGCTGCCACCAACAAACAAAAACGTGATTTAGGAGCATGAAATGAAGGTGTATGTAACGTGAATTTCCTAATTATTATGAATCAACGATGCCAATTATTTATGACATTTTAGCGTTCACCTATTTATAATTTATAACCCTGAATTAATTTCAAAAAAGATAATAAAATAGAACTTTGTACAATAAAAAACGATTTAGTATAGGTATCTAATTAATACTGAACGAAACTTATCAAATTTTTTCCATTTAAATGGAACGACACGACTGACGTGCCTATTCGTTGTCAATATAAAAAAAAGTCCTTCGTAACTTGGTTATTTATCAAGAAAGATTTTAATATTTTTTGGGCTACGCACCATCGTTGTCTCACAGCTTCATTTCTTTCGTAGTTAACGAGGTTTTAAAAGATACTTGTCCTAAATCGTCGGCAGGCAAGCCGTGTACTCGTATACTTGTATATCGTCATTCCACGTCATTTACCTGCGTGCTTACAGCTGTCGACACCCAAACGACTTGACAACGCCGCTGTTTTGTTTTACAAAATGTATATGTTTTGCAATGAAATCCATGGTATACAACTAAAAATACATTTTTAAAACCGCTACCGCTTTCGACACTCTGATTTATTAGATGTAAAATTCTAATTTATAATCACCAATGTATTTGAAGAACATGGCCTTAGTTTAGATATAACCAACGAAGACACGCTTTTAAGGGTTCAACAAGCGTACACTGTTTAGAAATTGCTTGACTCTAAGAAGTGCATGAAAAGAGATTTATTAGATTGAAAAAAGAAAAACCCTTCGAATAGAAAGAGTGGTTATATACTCGTGCTTCTATTTCATGCCTAATTAAGCGTTGCTTATGTTAAAGCATCATTTATTTCTATTTTTATTGATGTTGAGTCCACGTGTTGTGTCTACCAATTCCTTTTATACCTTTCCACTTTCCTAAAAGGGTTCTAGCAAAAGGATTTTCACGCTTCTCCAAACACGTTACCGGAGATAAAAGTGCGTGAGAACGAAACAAGGTGCGGAGCGGACCTGTATGCTCCATTGGACAACACATAGGTGCTCATATAATGAACCTTTTCATTTTATTCCCAACGTTTAAGATCCAGATGTAACTATCGTAACGGACATGTATGTCACAGACAGATGAACAAGAAGTTCCGTCTCTTCGAAGTTTTACTTGTAGATACGAAAACAATATACTTAATACCACTACAAGACTATCGAGTATGCTCGAACTACTCCTAAACAATGCTCTAAAACCAGTCAAGACTAGAATCAGGATCTATAAATGAGGTCGGTTAATAAAAACAACCCACACCAAAATACGTCAGGTACAGTTACTATTATGGTAAAATGGGTTTTCATTTGAAGGTAAGTTCCCATGATCCTGTTAATATATTTGTGAGTCCAAATAACAAATTGAGGTAAACTTTTAAATTATGAGGCCATTATCACGGTAGAGGTCTGGTCTGCGTAGTATTACATCACATTGACAATTCAAGAGCAGCATTCGCTGCCTTTATCTGACTAGGACCTTGGAAATTTCACCTCTTTTATTTTCCGCTTACCTTTGTATACATTTTCGTCGACCCATCGCTTTGAATTAATTTCACGCCACGGCGGTCGTTTGCGTTTCTTTTGTTTCGAAGGTGGGGACGCTTTTGGTTCCAGTTAAAGATATATTTGGGCCGTTAGCACATTGCGACAACTTTGAAGCCAGCTATTTATTTGCTTGTCTCAATAGGCGCCGCCGCGGCTCGTATTTCAGATTTAATCAAGTCTGACAGCATGATTAACGTCACCTTTCGCATTCGTCGAGCTATCAATGAGAACGCCCCGGGCCTTGATTTCAAGTCTATTAGTAAAATGCTTTTAATGGAGTACCAGTTCTTTGTTGTCGCTTCAGTGCTTCTAAATGTTTATGCACAAATGCGATTTACTTATAACTAGTTGCCCTACAAATGATGAAATTTCATAGAGGTCAGACAGAAAATACAGTCAGAAAGTAGAGCTATTATTATCATTTAAGTACAGCTCCGATGTCGAGTTTTTCTTCCTATTAGGTAAGTACTTTTAAAATACTAGTCAAGATTTTGTGCAGTTTCCCCTAGCGTATGCCTTCATGCCTACTCGGTGTTGACGATCGCGTCCCAGTACTACCTTTTCTTCTGAATGATTGTCTCTGCTTTCAGGGTAGAAAGAAGTAAAACTGAAAAGGAAAGTAGAAGTCGGTATTGTTTATTGTAATATTTCATTAGTACCCACGTAATTTTAAAGCAACTAGCTTTAATATATCGTAACGCGTCATCTCGATCGCAGCTGACTTATGGAGCGAAGTTGTTCAGCCGGCGTGGCTTTGCGTCTGACACCTGGCAGTAATTAGGTTCAAATTTATTGCTCCTACTTACACCTTCGTCGCCGCTCCATCTAAATCATTGTTTCATTTTCTGGTGACACAGCCTCTAAGGAGGTGTGTCTATTCTATATAAAAATGTCTATACCATAATGGTAGAGATGATTATTATGATAATTATTTGTTTTAAAGCCATGTAACGCATAAATATAACAAGTAATAATAAATATTGTTCCGCGTGGTTCCCGGCTTAGAATAGGGGCACCCCAAATCTTACCGTGGGTGTCGTCAAGATGACTAAGGGTTTGCACCAGGGATGGGCAGCAGCGTTCTCCTGAGTACTTATATTAAAATCATTACTGCGATCACTAATCCGTCTGCCAAGCGTGGTGATTATGGAAAATCCCCCAATGGAAAGCCCATAAAAGTGGCATTCTATTGGAGAGGCTTAGGTTCAGCAGTGGACGTATATAGGCTGATAATAATGATGATGAATAAATATTGGTAATACGTTTCACTACTGCAGAGATATTTTATACGCACAGTGTGTTGAAATTGTTTTAAAATAACAACTCCTGACAGCTGAAACCATAAATTCTACTCATCGTCCTGAACACCATCTGGATGTCCATAAATAAAATTTATAAAATGAAAATCTTTCAATTATCTGTACAAATAAACCTACTGATAGGCGTATTTTTAAATGTCTAAAAATTATAGGCCTAATCATTGCTATATTAATACAATATTTATAGTTTTAGATTCCGAAAGCTGTGTAAAAACAACCTTTATGAAAACGTATATAGTGGATAGGTGTCAAATTTTATTCCCTTTCAAAATTTTAAGTAATTTTGTGTTGGCGTCATATTGTTTGAACAACAGCGTTTCAACAGAATTCCACGTGGTCGCCTAAAAATTAAGTCACCAAAATGTAACAGAAAAGTAACTCCATTACCGTAATGGAAAACAGTGGGCTCTCGCGTTGCTAGATTTTTTTTTGCCCGCTGCCGCAGTGCAGTTACAGAAATACATGCTCATGTATCAAAGCTCTCTTTCGTTTGGATACGACGGCAGCTGCATTCAGAAAATTACAACAAACCACAAATTATAGAAACTGCTGTGTTTTATCTGTACCAATTTTGATTCTATGCTTAATTCATCTTAATTTCATATTGATGGTTACATTATGTGATTGATTACGCTATTTTGTAGGTTGGATTTATAATAATAATAAAATTCTTTATTATAGACAACAAAAATCCACAAAGTATTAGTAGCAACTTATGAAACTATGTTAGTATAAAATAATTAAATTTGATTTAACAATATTAACAAGGTGCCACATAATAGGGCAGTCGTACCTATCTGCAATTATCCTCAGGATGCTATTAGGGCTGCCCCGAACTCTCTGTAGTAATGATGTTATTTTTTTTCGCAAGGAGGCGTGAAAGCCGTCGGTGCGTGCTGCTGTGAACATTGCCGAGGCATGCATAATAAGAGAGGTGTAGTATAGTAGAAAAGAAGTACCTTAGTACTAATTTACTTTAATGTACTAGCTCTAATTTGGCCCACCTTACTTGTGTCATCTATTCGAACCCTGGTGATGAGTCCAGGAGTCGTGTGCGTCACTCCAGCTCGGACAAAGTCGAATTTTAGTAATCTGACCCTGGGAGGATTTAGTACTCATAACGTACTCCTTTGTATTCAAATTTCAGATTTTGTACTTAAACAGATCGCGAACGCCTTACTGTACCAAATTTATAGATTTTATTAAATCCCAAATAAGAAAATACATTATTGATAGGTCACTGTCGTTTTACTATACTATCAATAAATCATCATCACCCATCATCAAACTACAACAGGTGGATTAAGGCCCTCCCTAAGTCGTGTCAATATACTAAGTATAATAAAAAAGAAATTGTGCGTAATGGATGGAGTTATCCAGTGTTTTACTGCCTGCGTCAATTTCCTTATTTACCCTTTGTCTCCAGTAGTTCAACAGTTGTTCGTTGGATAATAAAAGCCTTTATTGCGCGTTCACTAAAACGTATGCACCGTTCCGTTACGAGCGCGAAAATTAAGTTTTACCCTTAGCGCTTTCGCCTACATGGTAAACTGTAAATGATACAGGCTGTAGCAAAATACCTGTATGTGATCAATGACATGTGACGGCATTCGGTGCAACAACTTCATGTTTATTATAAATATTTTGACTTATTTGTATTTCATTATCGTCAACCTGTTGATGTCCGCTAGTCTTTCCCACAGAAATCCTTTTAAAATAGAACGGTTATAGCCATTTGTTTACTTCATATGTTCCGCGCGTGCAGATTTTCGAACACACCTCGCCCCTCCCGTACGCTCTACGTGTCTCGTGTTCACGTTTCTAGTAAGAAGATACAGTTTGAAAACGTGCAATATGGCATTTTTGCAGATTTTTTGTCGATGTTTACCCGACCTTAAATCGGCGCGAAACGAGTAGGTAAGCGTTTGAGAGTTAAAAATGTGTTTTTGCAATATATTGCAAATTGTTGCCACGCGTTTCGCTCCTACTTAACCATTCTATCTTGATAGGATTTTATGGTCTTTCCCAATGCGCGCCGTACACCGCTCCTCCGCCCTGCGCCATCCTACCATGACAATTTTAGAATTTCCAAAAGATTTGGATCAAACGTTTTTCTATATATTTGATACGAAATACCTCCATAACGGATCACTACAGGCATTTTGCTACTCCCTATAGAGTGAACGTGAATGCACCAACTACAGGGTTTACTGAAAAATATTAAGTGAAAAATTGAATTCACAGCCGGGTGAGTTTCACGCGGTTTTCGAATTTCGCTCAACAAGCCCGGTTTTTGAATATCGCACAACCAGCTGGTGATGTATTTCTTCATGGCGCCCGGTGCATTGGACGTCGTTTTGATAGTCACGCCACAGAGAGCAGTGAGTAAGTAATATTTAAAAATTATGTTTTACTTCCGGGTTAGTCAGTGTTGTGTTCTCGTGTTAGGTATCCGTTTTCTCTTATAAGATGGGATCGATTACCTGCTACAATGCACCATTGAATCAACCCGTCAACGACATACAACAATCACTTGTTGCAAAACTGGATCATCCCGAATTAAAAAAAAAGTGTTTTCGCAACCCGATAGAGCAGGTAATATAATAGTTAAGTTAATAAACAAGTGCCCTTTTTGTAATAAGTTATTTACATATTTTGCTACCTCTAGTAATGGCATTTATAACGGTAGTTTTTAAGGTTTTTCTGTCCAATCTGAGTAAAATTAACTGATATCAAATTTTCCAAAAACCTTATATCAAAAATAAATGTCGCCAAAGTCGACCAAGGGGAATTATTTTTTAATAACTTAATAGTAATGTATCGTGAATCTAATTAATATAAACAAGTACAAAGGTCGAACACTGAATACAAAGCAGGTAATTTCAAGTAAGTAATCGAGAAACTATGTGTCTGCAGTAAGTAAGCTCAACCGCCTCCCGCTGTCGCCTCAGCAAGTTTGACAGCGGTGGGGGCGCGGCGAGATCTCATCAATAAATCACACAGGAGCCCCTCAAACTGACTGCATTTTATCTGTCACTTGTCTCCCAGAGACTGGCTCGACAAATTGATGGTAACGGATTCCTTGTCGGAGTGTCTATACTGCTACAAAGCGGAGAGGATATTTTGTACCTTTTAGAAGTAAGCGGGAATAAATGTAAGATGAATTTTTACCTTTTAGGTTTAAATAAATATTTATATATTTTTTTACTATTTGATTTAAAAAACGATACCATTCTGTGTTTTCTGTAGGATGTAAGATAAACATTTCATGTTTTCACTCAATGTAAAATTGATTAAAAATGTATCATTACTGATTGTTACTGAATTACCATATTTCGTAAACTAATTGCGTATTTAATTTGTAAATAGTGATTCCTTAGTGCAGCGTATTTTATACACAGGTAACATTTATTTAGACGCCATGTTATTCCGCTCCGCCCGCTTCAGTTGACGCCGCAGATCGCTACCAATGACAGGATGAGTGCAGTGTTGTTCTAAGAGAACTGCTTTATCGCGCCATTTTTACAAATCTAAAAGTATCCCGATATCTGTTTCTATTATTTATACTCTACTAGATCAGATTTTACCCGACAACCGAATTTGATTCTAAGGGCTCACGTACCTTATTTAAACTTACTGGCGTTGGTCATATAAATATGAATTGAATATATTTTTGAACCTTTTAGGCACTAAAACTGTTGGAAATGACTCCCGAAATTTCTATTTAAAATACCTATTAAACATTTCAAAACAGTTACCTAAACCTTAAGTAAAAGGTGTCAGTGATAAAGATTTCATTGGTTACTTCGACATCTACCCTGGCCTGGCCTGAAAAGTTATCTTAACTGGGTTTTCGTGACAACCGGCGCATTCTCATTGGAATTCAATATAAATTTCTCGAGACATTTTCTTTGTTTGTAAGCAATCATCTGGATACCTTATTCATCTATTCCCCTTCCGATTTGTTAAAATGAAAATTTAATTAATGTTTTTGTGTGCACTGGTTTTACATTTCTTATAGGAAATTTACTGTAATAATACTGATGATGATAATACAGTGCATTTATTTAGAACTAAAATAAGTTGTAATTCAAGTTACCGCCATGCTCAGGAATTTTATTTAACACTTATACCAAATCTTGTACAGCCGCAATGATTAATAATGTGTGGCTTATAATAATCTACTTACTTTGTTAGTCAAAGTTATAAAAATAGTACTGACCACTGTTCTTTGTTTATTCGGTTTTCAAAAATAGCAACATTCATTAAATATAAATAAATATAAATATGTTGGGACATTTCACATACGGCCACCTGATCCCAAACTAGGCAGAGCCTGTAATATAGGTATCAGACTGCGGATATACATACATAAATAAATGTACATATATAAATAACATCCAGTCACAAAGCAAACACAAATGCTCATGACACGAATGTTTGCCCTGGGCGGGATTCGAACTCGCGAGCCCGAGCTTCGCAGGCAGGTGTACTATCGACTAGGCTACGGAGCCGATAAAAATTCATTTGTTTATTACGTTTCATTCAATTTTGACGCGTCAAAATAACTATTATTATTTAACGGTCTGATATCACCGACAAATGTTATAAATAAGTGCATGTTACAGTTTCATGCATGAAGGAAAAAAAATTTGCGCCCCAGATGGGGCTAGTATGAAAGCTTTCAAAGGGTGTCGAATTTATGACAAAATTGTAAACTCCAATAGAAAGAGTGACAAGATACTTTTGCTTCCGCTTCGTCCTTCCGCACTTCACCTACAACCGGCACGACCCATACTAAATAGGCATTGTGCGGTCTCCATAAGGGCGGAGAAGCCCACCAAAAAGATTTTACCTTCATGGTTTCCTGGAACTATATTGAAAAATAAAAAAAAACTACCCATACAAGACTTTTCTTTCATAGTCGTGGTCGTTGGTATATTTCATATTAACGTAGTCGCTGCTATTGTATTCATATGTGTCTGCTATACAGGTATGCATGTATAGTTGAGAACAAAGTACCTCACATTTCAGTACCAATTCCCTTGTTTGTCCATTTCGAAAGCGGTGCGTGCGTATTCGGAATTGGCGCTAATAGGCCCCGTTGTCTCCGCCGCGTGGTTTCCGTGAGATTTACGGGAACATTTTACGAGGCAATTTGCATAGTAGTAAATAACAGCTCTGTCGGTGCTGCCTCGCTTATTTAGACGTTATAAACTGATTACGCACTCGATAACACCGCCCCACATGTAAATGTCTGACTACACCACCGGAATATAACTGCGCAGCCAACGATACAATAAATAACAACGGAAACCACGCAATTTACAGTTGGTTAAGACATAAAAATGTTTATTTTCACATAGAGTACGTCCCTATCTTTATAGTTTAACCATACATTTTGTATACTCAATGTAGCTAATTGTTTTACTTTTTTTAATTTGATGTATTATAAGGTAATGGTAACTTCTAATGTCAATTTTCATTTGTTGATGTTAATATTGACATCAACAAATGAAAATTGACATTAGAAAATTGCAAAACCGCCTTGTTGGCCTGACTT
This sequence comes from Esperia sulphurella, assembly GCA_947086405.1. Taxonomy (NCBI): domain Eukaryota; kingdom Metazoa; phylum Arthropoda; class Insecta; order Lepidoptera; family Oecophoridae; genus Esperia; species Esperia sulphurella. The sequence goes on from OX352261.1 coordinate 9,616,762, forward strand.
ACGTACCAATGGTGTGGGTTTGATTTCCACTAGGAACAGACAAAGTTGGCTTGGCCTAGATGTAATATGTGTGAATTGACATTTCCGTGTTTTATTCCAATAGTACCAGGAGAAATTCATAGTTTGAAATTAGGTACAAGTATGAAATATATTACTACTCAAAACAATTAGGGAACATTATTTTGAATGGTTGTAATGTTTTAAATATTGGTTAGGTGAAAATAAATGTTACGTCTTTATATTTTTTATTAATCTGTTAAATACGAACTATAAATAAAAAATCTTTTTTAATTTCTTTTTTATAAAATTTAAAAATTAATGACGAGGGAACGAGACTAATCCTAAGTTGCTTTGCACGTACATGACTCTTTAGTGAAACACAATGCTACATGGTCATCTCATCAGCATGTCCACTTCCCTTAAATGCGCCACTACGTCGGTCGAACATACTAATATGACCATAATCATGTCGATGTGGCAAAGTAGGCTGATAGTTATTTTGTCTTCAATCAACAGCATATAAAAATGGCATTGCTGGAGCAGGCGTCTTCTATTAAGATGATGGGCATGCGAGATGGTTATCAATACGAGTTTAATATACAGACGATTCTGGAGTCCATTACAAGGATTTATTCTTTAGTCGCCTTACGATATCTGGCCTTACGATGGTGGCATTATTCTATTCCGGATTGTTGGGGTCCACAGCTGAGTAAACTGTGGTTTTTGACAAGATCAAAATTAAATAGAAAACTGAGCACATTCAGTACAGGGAGAGCGACAAGAAGGAAAGTTATAACCTCAAAGTTGACAACTACACCTTTTGGTGTTTCATTGAAAATATTAATGTTCCAACACAGATGCCATCAATTGATACATATTTATCAGTCACTAGATGTGCCCGCGACTCCGGTCGCGTGCACTATAGAAGTATGTCACTCCTTATTCCTTACCTAACGTTACATAATAAATATACAAAACAATTCCCAAAGAACAACACGTAAATCGGATGTTTTAAGTTACAAACACACTAACCGACAGAGAGATGTTGCGTTTCATAACATGTAGGGATAATCATTCCGGTTCGAGATAATATATAGGTATACACGTACCAACAGAGTATGCATTAATTTGCAATAACATTTTGCAGTAACATGTTATGTATATTTATAACTTTTATTTATAACGAGAAACCATATAACTTTCCACAAAAAACAGTAATTGCATTTTTGTTTCCATTACGCGAACATTTTTGTTTGCGAAGCCGTTGTTTGCTCTGCGCCGCGTCCCGTGACCTGCGTGAAATTCTGGTGAATGTGCAATTTGCAGTGATTGAAGATTTAAACTGGTTATGGCGGGCTGATTAATTGGGTGCGCTTCAATTGTGCAGCAATGAATCAATTGCCACGTAAGTTGCGTAAGGGGACATAATTAGAGCAAATGCTAAAATCACCTGCACGTGATAGATATATAAAAATTATTTGTATTTGGTAAGTAAGTAAGTAAGTAAGTATTTATTGTTTCATTCCCACAAATATTTTCACATTAAAATTCTTATTTATAGTTACAATCACTTATTTATATCTTATTTATAGTTACAACTATAGTGACAATGTAAATAACATTGTCACATCACTTATTTGTGAGAATCTGGTGTCTGTAGTAGGATGAACCTGTGGCACAGATCACCAGGTATAGATAAAGTGGAAGAATTAGGCAATGTAACTATTTTTATTCCATCTAGATATTTGTTTCTGGTAGTAATACATAACGACATTAATCTAGTTATGAAAATTGTACTCTAATAATAATGGTATGCACGCAAAAATGTATATTAAAATATTTTTATAGAAACATTTCCTAATCTGTTTTTACTTTTAACTTGTTTCTAATTAGAAATTGACTTAAATCTTTATTTTCTTTCATCTTTGTAAAGTTATTTGTCTACATAAATCATATTTATTCCCTTATTCTTCTGGGTCACAGTTTTATTGCCGTTTAGGGTGTATTCACGTTATTCTTTCTTATGAACATTAATTCTTTTGCTTCTTGTACCTCGTTCGTTACATTTTTATAGAAATATTGCTCTATTTCTTGTAAGGTTTTGCCTTTGGTTTCAAGCCTTTGTTTCAGTAGTTATAAACAATAATTGTAAATAACACAAATTGTTTAAAAACATACTCTGTAACCAAAGGACTCATTGAGACACGTCAAATGATCTCTATGTGCTTATTGTTAGCCAATGATGAGTTCCTATGATCACCTCCCACCGCCATCATCGTACAAGCTCGATATTATCACATTATTGTATTGTGATCAAAATTGCACTTAGCACACCTATAGTTTCAAATCGATACGACAATTACAAGTGGGTAAAACAGTTATAAGATTTGCTTACAATGTTAGAAAGTTACAGGTCAATGAAGGTCAGTAGAAGCGAGTTGAGATCATCAATGTATTTGAAATAAAAACAATCAAGATTAAGCTTACGTTTTGTACCTTAAATACTTCGCCTTATATTGGTATAGCCATAATCATGGGACTAGTACTTGCACTAGTTACAGAAAATTCAACCAGAAATAGAATAAACAGAACTTTATATTCAGACAATAATAATAATGTAAATAATCAAAAATACTATACTCTCTGTGGATCTCAACAGCAACTACAACAAATATAGTTGCACTATTCAAATTAACATTACCATGTAAGCAGTCGATTAATTGTGTGTTATTTTCTTTCATAATTGCATCGTGAATATACTACAATTTAATTTTCCAGAAGCATAATATTGCGCTATTATAACTAGTAATATTGGATTATAAAACTCCTTGGACGAAATTGTTTTAACGAAGCTTATTAGTCGATCCCAAGGCAAGGCCCTTTATATTTGAAGGTTCTTCCAAGATAATCTGTTTGATTTTTTTAAATCTCTTTATCTGTATCAGTTCCTTTCTACCAATGGTGTGATGCAGCACATTCTTTAAAGCTCTTACAACATTTTATATAATTAAGTTCAAGTATTCCCAACTCCAGTATGAACTCCTATGGGAAAAAATTCCCCTGTAGAAAGTAGCTGATTTGATAGTCGGAAACAATCATCGATATCACTGTGAAGAATACAGTTACATAGTTAAGTTATTTACAAATACTGGGCCAAGAAATAATTTCACTGATCTTAGTAGTATCTGAGTAATGGCGATATTATAGAAGATGAAACTCGCTACGACATTGATGCACACAACTAAATATGAAAGGAAGATTTCAAGAAGAAGCACCGCAGGTAAAGCGTTGTAACTGTCAGCGGATACTTCATCAAAATATATTTTAGAGATTATAAAGACATGGTACTTAATTGTGCTAAAAAAAGGAGTATGATCAACAGTTAATTGGGCGTAGTTACTTTAATTTGTTTGCATATTATCAACGAGTATAGTAGGTACGAACCTATAGTTTGGATGGAGCAAAGTAAGATAGCGTAGACTGTGAAGGAACGATTGTAGAGAAAGGATTATGGAGGAAGAATTGTAGAGAGAGGATTATGAGAAACAGAGTGGGATAAATTGAAGATAAAATGAAGTTATTGATTTTGTCTAACTCAAAATAGCTTCCATATTTTTTCAGATTTGCGTACAGTGTTTTGTTACAGTGGTGTTAATCTACTCATAGCAGCAGTTTTGCGTTCTCACTCAGCAGTTCAACGTGGATTACACTAAATAGTGTATAAATCCACGGACCTGCTTAGTCTTCCGGTTGGGGGGAGGTGAACACCATAGAAATCTTATCAAGAAAGAATGGTGAAGTAGGCGCGGCACGCGTGTCTACAATTTGCAATATGTTGCAAAAACTATCGAACGCTAACTCGTTTCACGCCGAGTCAAGGTCGTGTAAACATCGATAAAAGATCTGCAAAAGTTCCATATTGCCCGGTTTTTAACTGCATAATATGTCTCCTCACTAGAAACGTGACCGCGAGGCATAAAGCGTACGCGGAAAAGGCGCGCTGTAGCCGAAAATCGGCACGCACAAGACTCAAGTAAACAAATGTTTATAACCGTTCTATCTTGATAAGATTTCTGTGGTGTACACAAACATGGCGCGTCCCCACAGGTGGCGTATATGAAAATGCTCACCAGAAGTGGAGCTGGCTCGGAGCGGGCCCGCTGATCGCGAGACTGGCGGGCAATGGTATCTCTACATGTCTCTCTGTTCAGCAGAGAGCACAGTGGATAAGGCAAGGTCGGGTTCTGCGCGCATACAAAAATGTGTAGTCATTGAACATAATACTTCAAACCGTTTTTCATCTGTGCATAGATTAGAAAATCATCATGTCAGCCTCTAAAAGTTCACTGCTGGACATAGGCCTTCCCCAATGAACGCCACCACACCCGGTCCTCCGCCCTCCGCATCCAGCCGCTACCGGCCACCTTCTTCAGGTTGTCGGTGCACATGGCGGCAGGGCGTCCCACCCTGCGCGTGCCGATCCGCGGTCTCCACTCCAAATATTAGATTTTTTTTTTTATTTTATTTATATTTGGAAAGCTTACAGCCTAAGTAACAAAATATAATTTAAACTTGTGCAACAATATGCCAATAACAAGCTTTCACATTAGAAAATATTTTTTATTAATAAATGCAAATATCCTGTCCTCAAATACACTACTTTTTCGTTATTTTTATCTGCACAGTTAGGGGTAATATTCGTTTTTTCACTAATAGGTATAGTCTATTAGTGAAATTTGTGTAAGTGAACGTGAAGTTTCAAATAGCGATATCCGAAAGAGTTCACATCTCATTATAATTTTCATAAACATTTTTCTTCCCTAACATCTGTGTACGTGTACAAGCGTACGCCGATAATCAGATTACGAAAATTACTTAAGAGGTTCAGTAAATGGAATAAGACTATATAAGCTACAATTAACAAATTATAAGTAAGAAACTCCGCCTGCGCAAACATCTTTCACTCGCGTGTTTGGAGATAAAGTTTTTGAATTAATTTGCCAAATAACGCCGAAACACGAGATTTAAACTTGCCACCCAAGTTCGCTTGTTAAATGTTAATTGTTACCAAACGGAATGTACTTATGAAATTTTACTTACATTTTCCAGCCATGTGACGATGCTTAGACAAACAAACTGTACTATTTGTCCCGAAACGAGACTCAAACCAACACTTTTCAAAACTGTTAGAGGATGAGAAAATTTATCAAAAAACAAGAAAGCAACGGCATAAAAACTTATTTAAGTATTCTTAAAAATATGGAAACCTATTTACCTATTTTCATTTCATTCCACTCAGGATTAACGCTGTATGTAGTTTTTTATATAATTTTTAGTAAGCCTCTAGAAACTTTTTTAATTGGAAATATCTAGGTACTTGTATACCATATTTTATTTTCTTGTATATGTGTGATTCATTAAAACTATCAATGAATATTTATAGACACTATTAGCTTGCAATAAAGTTCATTTTAAGGACCCATAACTTAGTTTATAAAGGTTTTTTTGCTGATTTCTGAAAACACTTAGCTTTAGAGACATCATTTTATTTTTCCTGTACTATTTACATAAACCTCTATCAACTCTAATTATTTCAGTGTTTTCGCTGTGCAAACTTCGGAGATAAGGGAGGTATGGTATTTTTTTAACACACACTTAAAAGTTTCACTCCCCAATGACGCCCGCTTTTGCAATAAAGTTAGACAAGCAGTATTTAAACTATTCCAAACTTCATATCGATAGCATTAGTACCGGTAAGTCTATGTTGAATTAAGCAGCTGTGACAGACGAACAAAATAGCACCATAAGGGTTCTGCTTTTACTATTTCGGTACGGAACCCTAATAATTTACCATCTGAAGCGGCAAACAAACACATCCCAACGGTAACCGTCCACTGTCGTCCCATGCTCATCTATTAGCTTTTCATTGCTACGTAAATCAGCCCAACTCTTTAGTTGTATTTAGCCTTTAATACCTTTGTATTGAAGGCTAATTACATTGATCTCATACCTTTAATTGGCAACACGAACGCATGCATAGGGCAAAATAAAGTAAGAAGGTGGTACACATACAGACGAACCATGCAGTAGAGTCCGTCCACCAGAAAATAAATACCGTCAAGTGCGAGTGCAACAACAAAAAATATTATACAAATATACAAACAGGTGCGGTATTGCCGTGTGGTTTCCGATAGAGTAGAATAGGACTACTCCAACTCTTCCCAAGGCGACTAAGAACATTATAAAACATCAATCAGGCCTCCCCAACCCGTCTGGCCAGCGCGGGGAGTGTAGATGCGGGAGTGAGCGAAAGGAAAAAAAATGGCGATTGCACCTCTGATCTAGATAGATGCAGATAGCAAGTTTCAAAACTGAGCCAAAGGAGAATGCCCAAAACTGGGCCTAAGATGCGTTTTCACTATTCATGTATCAAAGATATTGGTCTGAATTATGAAGCCCTTAATATTTTTTTTAAGCCAATGGAATAAGTCATTTAAATATAACATATAATAATAACACGGATAGATTTCCGCCGTCCGACCGGCAACTTGTCAACTAGAGTTATGATAGCAGAATTTAAATCGATATATATTTAAATCGATATTTTCAAAAATATTTGATACTGCCTTTCAGTTACTGTATGATATCCACCTATCACGTTTTTCATTTACTGACTAGAAACACGTTATTTACATTGATTTAAAGTGATACATACGTCCGTAATAGTTGTTTATGAAAATATCGTTAAATATCGATTAATCTATTTGTTAAATCAATGTAGTAGAACCTCACTATTGATATGCACTATGGTTTCGTACTGTCTCGTCATATCAGACGTTATGTCAACATCCTGTTTTGTCTCCGTTTGTTTACATTGTGTATTTGGGTGAAAAATCTATTTTAACGAGTCTAATGACTACATTAGAATAACGCTAATTGACACTAGTCGAACGCAATATAACTTCGTCGACTAATTACTACACTATGACAGTCATGATCTGGACCGGTTAATCGTGGCCATATACTCACGGTGCTGTGAAAACTATGCACCAACGAAATTTTCATTCTAAGTAAGATTATTCAAATTTCCCATCAAATAGTTAAACGATTTTATTTTTATAATAGTCCTTAGTATTTTGCCTGTATTTTGAAGACAATTTGATCCAGACGCAAGGTTCAAAGTTCAAGGCCGAACTTCCATACAATTTTGGGCATTGTCCTTTCAATCCTATAGCTTATGTAGTTATTGAGAAAAACTACTGTGACATACGGCCATCGAAGTCTTATCTAACGAAAGTCGAAAGTCTAAAGGCAAAAATGATAATAATTATTTGTCACCCACCTAGGTTAGTTTGAATCATACATTATAACATAATACTGCTTATATTCTATTATAGATTAACTATAGATTAATATGCTCTAAAATTCTATTTTTAGCGTAGTCCAATAATAAAACCCCTAATGAAGACACTGACAAACTTGATAAGGCAAATTCAATTTTTAAAACGGATTCATGAGAGCGCATTACTTACTGCAGGAAATGGAATGTCCTCGATTTATTTTAACCACCCAGGCTTGTTCCGAACCATTAACTTTTCCAATCCAAGGATGGGTATAAAGTGGCATTGATGATAGGATAGCCATGTCCATGGTATTAAAGATTCGAGCACCTAGAGTAGCTACTTTAATTTTCTTGATTTTATCCGTACACGCTTGTAATTCCAGCACCATTCATATCATTTAATTCTTCAGCATGTGATTAAAATTTCTCTAATAATATACCTACTCCTATTTAGTTATGTGTAGGTACCTATATGTAGTCATAATCTAATAAACAAAAACCTTTCTGTCGGTTTATCTGTTAATTTGTGCACGCATCACGTAAAAACTACTGAACCGATTCTGATGAAGTTTTCAGCAAAACATTGGGCTTAATTCGGAGTAACATTTAGTCTTTATTTCATCGCAATCATTACTATACTATTTATAAATAAAAAGTCAAGCGAATTTATAGTTTTCAAAAACTATAATTCATTATATTAGTATACAACAAAGTCGTGTATCTAATGCTCGGCGGAATTCAGACTGCGATGAGTTAGAGTTGCGATGTCAGTTGGAGCGGGAGCGGGAAATACAAAATCTTTAATTCTATAGTCCACGCGAGCGGAGCCGCGGGCACTAGCTGCATATTTAGCATAAAAGCTTTACTTATCTAGTTACGTTGTTCAATTCAATTCAATTCAAATATTCTTTATTGTGCATCAAAACATATACATTTTTAATAAAAACAAATCTTACATAGAAGGATGAATTTAGTGTACAACGGCGGCCTTATCGCTTTCAGCGATAGTTGTTAGTTGTTATATATCCTATACCTGCTACTTCGACCGCGTTAAAAGTATCCATTCCAGGACATAAGTAAGCTGTCATTAGACCAATTTTCATAAAAATCAGCTGATAGAGAATGTTATTGGCATTAAGTTCGCACAATTGCGTGTTTTTTAAATAAGTAAATTTTTTGGAACTGTTGAAAATCTTTAAATAATACTTAGATCGTTCCATAAAACAGTATTTGGATAACTTTTATTAGATCATTGTAATAAAAATAAAACTGCATAGTTACTAATACTTAAAATCTATACTTATACGACTCTTATATCATATATTCAGTAGGCATTCAATAAGTTACTGTATCAAAAACGTACTCTCAAAAGGCCAAGACTCAAGCGAATAGTTTCAATGTATTGAGAAGGGATGTGAAAACAGTTTAAGTAGAAAGGATAAGTGTGTTTTCGTAGCATGTGTAGAGAAATTCGACACCCACTCGGCTATTTACGGGCGATGGTGCGATAAGCATTTTCTCTTTCAATACCATCAAAGAGACTGGCCGCCTATTCACTGCTCCACCCGACAAAATGTAACACATAAAGGGAATAAGGAGATTGCAGCGCTGCTTCTGACCCTACAAAAACACGCTAAAAACCTATTTCAATAGCGTGTAATATCAGAACGAAGCTCGCATTACTGCTAACTTTTTTTAGTCCATGGAACGTAACATTACCCCCGCCCTCGACTCTGATGAAGCCCATCAAATCATTTGTCGGCATAGCGACTCCAAACTTCAGCTATTATTCCGGTCGGTTTGCTAAAACAAAAGTGTTCTTAATTCTTGATCTGGGATTTCATGTGATCATTACTTTCCTCGGTTCGTTTAGCGCGCCTGACTCGCTGCGTTGAGAATCTACTTGCTTCTTGTAAGACATTAAATTTCTGCCGGCTGCAACAACGAGCTATATTAAGAAGCACTAGCTGTGCCCGCGGCTCCGCTCGCGTGAACTACAAAATCCGCCTCCGCCTCCGCCTCCGCCTCCGCCTCCGCCTCCGCCTCCGCCTCCGCCTCCGCCTCCGCCTCCGCCTCCGCCTCCGCCTCCGCCTCCGCCACCGCCACTCCCACTTTCACTTCTACTCCCGCTCAGACTCTCAATATCCCGCTCCCGCTCCCACTACCACACCCACTCCTCATTTTCCACGGCCACGCCCCACACGCCTACTCAGTAGTTTTTAAGTGATGCGTGCACAAACTCACAGACAAACAGATAAACAGACAAACAGAGAAAATTTTCAAATACGATCAAAATGTGTTCTATTGCTTATCCTTAGACCCCCCATTTTTTTTTTGCAAATATCGGCAATGTACAGACACGCGAAGTTTACGATTCTATTTATTAGAATATAATCCTTTAGGCGAGTTGTACGACTCGTATAAACAGGGCAAATGATGCTCTCTCGTATTGTTGTAACATTATGACCGAACGCAATTAAAGGCACAATATAAGGGTTGAATGCGCCTGCGTGTAAGTGTATATTGCTCCTGCATGAGGAACGAACTATGACTAACAGTCGATTTTGATAGATTGATATACAATTCAATTCACGTCGCCTATTCCACAATGTTTAAAGACAAAAGTCTTTAATCAGTGCGTCCTGCCTGTCATGACCTACGGTGCAGAAACGTGGACACTGACAGTGGGCCTGATCCACAGGTTCCAAGTCGCTCAGCGAGCTATAGAGAGGTCTATGCTCGCAGTTTCTTTGAAGGATATGATTCGTAACGAGGAGATCCGACGAAGAACGAAAGTCACCGACATAGCCGAAAGTATTAACAAGCTGAAGTGGCAGTGGGCAGGCCACATATGCCGCAGAACCAACGTCCGTTGGGGCAGACGAGTTCTGGAGTGGAGACAGCGGATCGGCACTCGCAGGGTGGGATTCATAGATTGATAGTGCGGATCTTGTCGGAAGGGTACTAAAACTATATGTGCTCGAGTGGTACCAACGAGCGCGATGTCACCCGCTGTTCATAACACCACACTCGCGAACCAACCTCTACCGGCCTCGCCCATCGCGCGCGCACTGCGCTGTTCGGCTCCCTGTTCGCAGAGGCACCATACTGTGACTTGTTCGTTGTGACTTTGCTGATGACTGAATGCAAGCCAGGTGGACCGACGACCTGAAGAAGGTGGCCGGTAGCGGCTGGATGCGGATGGCGGAGGACCGGGTGTGGTTGCGTTCATTGGGGAAGGCCTATGTCAAGCAGTGGACATAGGCCTTCCCCAATGAACGAACTTCTATGGGCTGACATGATGATGAAATTCCATTTAACACCAAGTGTTAACAAAAAGTAAAAAGTAATCATACTGGCGAGTAAGTTCAGTAGAAATTTCCATCACATTCACCTTTCAAGCCCTGCGTATTTTTGTGCCCAGTTGAATTGATTGTTTGTGTACAATCACCGCCGGCGGGGACATTCGCAAAATTTTCTCGATGCAATAGATGGACTGGACATGTTTGAATAAATGTTCTGCATTTTTTCGACCCTCGCAATTTTTCCATATATTCTTCCCATGGTTATTGTTATGTAACTTTCTCGTGCACACCTACTATTTATCGAAGTAAATATTCTTTATTTACGTTTAGTTCAAAAGGACATCGTCTAATTAGATTGAACAAAATCAACACATTAGACATTTATTTACTTAAAATATTGCAACATTACAGATAGGTACTCCTTTGCGTTACAATAACTTTTATGCTATAGGCGAAACTGGCATTCCTCTCTCTAGCATTCCCTTGCATTCAGTCATCAGCAAAGTCACAACGAATGAGTCACAGTATGGTGCCTCTGCAAACAGGGAGCCGAACAGCGCAGTGCGCGCGCGATGGGCGAGGCCCGTAGAGGTTGGTTCGCGAGTGTGGTGTTATGAACAGCGGGTGACTCCGCTCGTTGGTACCACTCGGGCACATATAGTTTTAGTACCCTTCCGACAAGATCCGCACAATCAGTCTATGAATGAAGTCTTACTGACTATCAATTGGGTGGGTATTTCTGAAGACTGTCTCTCTAGCAATTTCAAGACCTTCACTTATTGTTTTAGTAGGTATTGGTACCTATATAGATGTATGTTTAAAAGTAACCAAAGATCATTTACTTAGATTCTTTTCAAATAACTAGTCTAACTGAACTTTTTAGGGTTGCTTCAAAACCGAAACAATGTTAGAGAAACTTTATTATCAGTGATGTAAAATTTATGGTCTCATGATTTTTTCCTTCCTCTGATAGGTATTAAAGAAAAATTAATAATAAAATATATTAACGGGACGCACATTGCAATCATCGTAAATTTTACATACATACATAATGCTCACGCCCTGGTCGCAAAGGGGCAGGCAGAGACGATGAATAGCCACTTTGCGCAATCCAATGTCGTAGAGCGAATTTCCTTCGCCCCTTTTCGCTTCGTAAATTTTACTGACTTCTTAGTTCTGAACGATTTAGCCTTTCAATGTCGTGGTACCTATAGGTATATTTAAGTCTATGTTTTATGTACCGGCACACCAAAATTGTTGCAAAAATCGTTGCAGTTCCGTGCGAACGTCTAAAGTGGCGGAACTCGGCGGAAGCTTTTTCGCTCGTAAATCGAAGGAACGCGGCTCTTCCGACGGCACGCCCTCCTTGCGCCGCCTGATTAAATTCTCCAACATTAGCGCATTCACGGCTACAGATAATATATTCAATCGACTTCACTCACCGTTCGACTCACTGATTTATTCACAGATTATATACTTAATACGTAGCCTAAAGTTGTTTAATATAAATAGTTTATTAGTAACCGGCCACATCTGTCGTTGGGACAGACGAGTTCTGTTGTGGAGAGCGCGTACCGGTAGGCGCAGTGTGTGACGCTCATTTGTTAACAGTCACCTCCACACTAACGCGGAGGCGATAGTAACCAATTATGATATATGGTTTCCAGACTAACGCGAGTAGGGCAAGGCCTGCACAATACAGTCGCCCAGGGGAGCGCGATCCCCTCTACGCGTCTCTAACAAACTATTATCATCATATCGTAGACGTCCACTGCTGGACATGGGCCCCAATGAACGCCACCACACCCGATACTCCGCATCCAGCCGCTGCCGGCTAACTTGCTCATGTCATCAGTCCACCTGGCAAACAAACCGATACAAAAGAATACTATTCCTACGTAGCTGGCGAAGCGTCACTCACCGCGCCAGTTTATATAGAAGCACGGCTGGGAGTACGCACTATTACTACTACCCATTGAGCTGCCGCTGTTCGCATATGATATGTATTTTTGTTAGATTTTTCAATCTACTGATGTTATAATTTGAGGTAGGTATATTGATATGAATATTGACTTTAAATGTGGTTCGTTATTGTATTATGTTCGGATGCCTGCCGGCCCTGAGCGATTGACTCCTTAAGTTTGAAAGACAAGTACTAGTATGTTGTATGCCATAGATGTAGTCCCTCTCTATCGGCTATGCTCGCACGTTAGCTGCTGACATTCCTACAATAATTTACGCACACACACAAACATGTACGAACAGGCTGGTGCTCCTGTAGTAGTAGTAAGTAATTAAATTATTTCGACTGTATGGAGTGCATGAAGGAATTAGTGGATAATACGTTCATGATGGAGTGTCATGGGTGTGCCGATACGATAGGCAGATTCGATAGCGCGCGGCCGCCCGAGAAACAAGGCTTGTATAGGCAAAAAGTAACTCACGGACGACTACGACTTGAAAGAGATGGTAGGAAGTGGCTGGATGAGGTAGACGTAGGATCAGATGTAGTGGCGTCCGACAGTGGGCAGCTGAGTCCAATTTTGTCATATTAATCAAGAATATTGGAAGAGCAAATACGAATAACATCTACGTTACATGCATGTAAGTTGATTATTGCATGCAGTAAATGACGGGGATGTTTGCGCAGCCGGGTCGCACCACCGCCGCAAATCAGCGGCAAATCAGATTGGGCCGACCTCGTCGCAGCCACGGCACGGTGCTGCGATTGTAATCAAAATGCCACTCGCGACCTTACAATGCTGCTGTGTTGTGTGGATTCCCCTTTACAATAGATTATAGTCCTCCCCCTGTTTGTGTCCCTTTTACGCCACAGGTAGACTGACTTACAACGATTGAATTATCGAGTTGCTCATATAAGAACATCTTTATTTCTTTGATGCAATATTTATATTATCAGTGAATTTATTATAATGCATATATCCTATGCTTAGGGAATACCGAAAAATAATAAATTGAAAAAAAATATTCGTCAGCAGAATTTGAACCTGCTACCTAGCCATACCGGGACTTGCTCTATTAGCAATTATCGAAATTAGTACTACTACCGACCGAAAGGAAGTCGAAAAAAAACCAATAAATAAGGCAAGTGGTGGGACGCCCCGCCTCCATATGGACCGACGACCCGAGGAAGGTGGCCAGAAGCGGCTGGATCGGGTGTGGTGGCGTACATTGGGGAAGGCCTATATCCAGCAGTGGACGTCTCAGGGCTGATATGATGATGATGATGAAGTGGCAAACAGACCGATAAACCCACCTAATAGTTAGTGGCTACTGTCGCCCGTTACCCAGAATCCGAAGGACCACAATAATTGATAAATGGGTTTAAAAACGTCACTTTCCGTACTAAATTCTAGCTACCACTGCTACCGAATGAAAACAATTGTAAAAAACAAACTTTTCAAGCATTAAAGAAATAAAGGCTAAAATTTTATGAAGCGGTACCAAATTTTTTATTGCAAATATAAAGATTTCTCTAAGGAGCAGTATGGAATTCATGGTAACCATAAAACAAGAAACACAACAAAACTTTGTTGATACATTTGTAAGGTCTGACAGTCAGTTAAAGACGTGGTCATTGGTACAAGTAGGTACTACAGGTAATAGAAGTTAGAGGCCTTAACTGTACAGGTATTGAGTAACTTTCCGTTGAGTCCTAAACTTGGAAAATAAGATTGGGCTGAGCATCCACTGGTAATGGCTTTGTTGTGTTCCGGGACGGGCTTGACGGCTAACTCGAATTTCCTACTAGGATATTCGCGCGGAACTTCCTTATAACACATCACATGCGTCCTTACTTGAGGCTCTTAAATGTTGCAGTTTCCGGCCGGACTGTACTTACCTACTTGACTTTATATTATACAGTTAGATGCAATTGTATTAGCCACTCATTCTGATGCATGTTTCAAAAGTTGTAAGTAGTTTTTAAGTGATACGTACAAACAAACAGATAAACAGCAAAAAATCCAAAAATGATCATAAGTTTTCTATTATTTATCCTTCATCCTCAATTTTTTTTCTTGCAGTAGGTACATTTACGTTTTTATTTATTAAGTAGACATTAGATGATTGTATATTTATCGAACCACAGAAAATCTCACAGTTGATTAATCACAGAAAATCGTACCTTTTAAGAATACTTGATTGAGACCATGTTATACGACATTTCATATTTTAATCTGGAACTTAACTTCCCTGATTCAGACTTGACCACATAATGTGTTTTATTTTTATTTTAGTTTATTGGAGAAACAACAGATATAGACCACAATTACATTAAAGACTTAACATAGATAATAAGGTATAGTCTACATTGTCACTATAACATTTTATGAATACAATTTGAGCTTAAACTACTTACACTAAACATACTACAGTATAGTTGTCCTGTTCATGTAAAATGTATAAAATAAAAAGAAAATGTACCTATGTAGGTAAAGCAATGGATGAAAAATGTAATTAATGTGTTGGTATCCTTGATTAAAACTATTGGATTTGTTAATGTCACTTCAAACTTCATATAAGAGGTCACAGATATACTTCCTAAATTTGTGAGTTATGTAATGAATCAATGACAATTTAAGGTCGTTTATGGGTTGATTAACACTAGATGGCATCACTCAAAGTATTCAATGGTTTGTGATAAAAATTAAACGTTTAGTTGGTGATACACATACATTCATTATCTAAATTGGATATTTGAATGGTAGTCGAAAAATTGATTTTTATACAAAAAAAATGTGACCATATAAATGCGGGAAAATTAAAAACTACTGCAGCTACTGGCGCCATCTAGTGTTGCTGGACCCATGGGCCACCTTAAAGTGGAATATTTACGTATGAACTCCGGCAGATCGGTATGATGATCTGAAAAGGTGTTTTAGGCGCAACTTGATAACATTGGTGCCAGATTTTGTTTGCAAAATGATTTGAATGTACATACCTACATACATAATGATCACGCCTAGGTCCCAGAGAGGAAGGCAGAGACGATGTATCGCCACTTTGCGCGATCCTGACAAACGTCGCAAAAATAGTTTGAATTTTTCACTTTGAATGTTTACACTAAAAAGTCAGTAAACTGTAGTGTAATTGTCTTACACAATGTGCAGGTTCTGTTATTTTTTTTAAACAATCTATTTTATTTTCGTCATTGAACAAGTTTACATACCTACATGGTCGTTTCATATCTATCGGTCCAGTAGTTTTCGAGTTATCCGGCGGTCAGACAGACGGACAAAAAGGCCACTATAGGTAATCCGTGTTGTTTTTCATACAAAGCTAGCTAACCTAAATCTTTTGAATGATCGATTTCGATTACATGTTCCAGCTGTCGTTCTTGGTTTTGCGCTGTACATTGATTAATGATCACTTTCGTGTCGTTTTGCATCTACTTTATATACAGGTTGTTGTAATCTGGGTCTCTTGAACCTTTACAAACACCTTTTGTTAACCAAATACTATGGAACTTAGGTATCCTGGGGCTGCTGTAAAACTGCTTCAACTGGTCTAATTTTGCAATCCTTTCCAAACCATTTGACTTAAAATAATTACTACATATATGTACAATATTCCTTGAACTAGTAACTGTGAAATATTTAATTAGGCTTCAATATAGATGACATAAACAAACAAAACTTTAAAAAAAGTGACGTCATAATTTGTTTAACGAAACTTAAAGTACGTTAATGAACGACACAATGATTATTTAATTGGTAGGTATCCTACTCCTATAGATATCCTAATATTATAAATGTGAAAGTTTGGATTTTTGAATGTTTGGATGTTTGTTACTCAAACACGCTTCAACCACTGGACGGATCGTGATGAAACTTGGCACATATAGGTTAGGTCCTGGAATCGGACATAGGATAATTTTTATCCAGAAAATACATCCCATTCGTACGGGAAATACATAATAACTTGTTATTTTAAGTTGTCCACGCAGACAAAGTCGCGGGCAACAGCTAGTAAATAATAAAGGAGAACGTAGTATCAGATAATTCTAAATATAACTACGTAAAGAAACGGCTGGTAGTACGCACTACACTGAGGTGCCGCTGTTCGGGTCGCGCCACTCTCCGCAGGCCTCCGTCACTAGAACGAACCTACTGCAATAGTACCTATACTTTCGGTCCGCCCTGGCATTGTTCTCGCCCCGCCCGTACGGAGTAATAACAACACTAAGTCAAGCGCCTTAGATATATTTTTGCGTGTATTGTCTGACTGTGGAAAGGACTAAGTGATTAAAAGCGTAGGTAATTTCGTTTTACTAGGGAGTGATGTATCTGTTACGTAACAACTAATAATCTCTGCCGCCGGTACAAAGTTACTACGCCAGCGCGCTATCGACCGTCGTCGAGAGATCAACGCTATAAGGTAGAAAGAGAAACATTTATGTTGTTGACGTGTAGCGTTGTCCTTCTCTTGAGCGACTATGTTCGCACACTGGGTGTAGCAGCCCTACAATAATTTATGCACATGTACGGACAGACTAGTGTGCCTGTAGTAGTTGTAATTAATTAAGTCTGTTTGCTTGTATGGAAAGCCGGGGGTGGATAGCAATTACGATTTTAGTAAAACAAATCGAAAGAAAACGGACATTCGCACTTTTCCTTAGGCGGAGCCATAGGCCAAAGCTAGTTTTGTATTACAGTTTCTGTTGTTACAAGAAGTACGCCAAAAGTTTTGCTCAATAACCAATAATCATTCCTTAATATCTTCCATGTGAATGATTTCATAAAGTTTGCTCATTTATTTTTATTGCTCGCATCGCTGTTCAGCAATGATATCGATAAGTAATAATTTACTTTTGACACCGACCTTATTATTATTGCCTACTTTGTTAAATATTATTTATAATATTTTCCCTCTTTCTTACTTTCTTTTATTTATTTCCCACTAGGCGACCGCGATGGCTCAGAGCTTGGTCATTTGACTCGAGGATTCGTCGTCAACTCGATGAGACGTGGATTCGATTCCCACTGTGGACAAACAACTTTATACAGATACAGTTAACTTGTACAAAGTTAGTCCCGGTCTGAATGTTATGTTTGTAAATTATTCTTGTAAAATTTCCATAACACAGAAGAGCATCTTAATTTGGCAGTAGACACTGAATTATTTAATTACACTTTAGTTTCTAAGATATTTAACATGTTGTCAACTCTGTGGTAGCCGACTAATTCACATATTTGTGGACATGTTGTTGGGACTTGGGATATAATGTATAAACTTATTTATACTAAGTACTAATTTTGTATTAGAATTTATACATTACAGTTGTGTTCTTCTGAATTTCTAAAAATAAATACAAGACATTACAATATTATTTTTGAACTAAAATAATGTTTACATTAGGTTACTCACTTATTGATAAAAAAAATCTTTTATATATTAATTTATTTACAAAACAAACCCTTTGAAATTAAAAGTAGGTACCTAGTAATTAAACAACACGTAGAAAGAATCGTGCCTTGTTATTTGGAAATAGGCTTATTACAGACCCTGAATTATGTCGTCGTAAACAGCTTTGCTAAATTTAGACTAATTGCCACTACTGGTGGAAAGACTATTGAGCGGGTTAGTCTGTATTTTTATTATATTCAGCCTGCTTAAGAGCAATAATGGGCTCGATTCTGAAGGCACAACGGTAAAATTTGACAGCACTAAAACTGTTGTTAGCCTTGTCACACAGTATTATGAAGATAAAGACGAAACCAATTTTAGCGCTGTCAAATTTTAACGTTGTGCCTTCAGAATCGGGCCCAATATATATGTATCATTATTGAAATTTTTTTATCTGCTAAACTGAAATACACTAAACTGCCTTCATTGGCAAATTCCAAAATCAGTAGGTACCTAGGTAAATAAATATACTCATAATAATGACACTTTGAAGTTTTATATTACAATCGACAATGTGGACCGACGACCTGAAGAAGGTGGCCGGAAGCGGCTGGAGGGCGGAGGACCGGATGCGGTGGCGTTCATTAGCAGTGGACGTCAAGGGGCTGACAAGCAACCAACGTCTATGCAGTAATTACAGGTGATCAAATCATCTCAGCAGGAAATAAATCAAAGCGATATGTCTGGAAATGTTTGATGTTTTGTAAATAAAATCTAACGTCACACATCATTCTAAACTGACAGGCATTCTGATGAGAATCAGCGCGGCGGGAGTGTACGAACCAACCGCCGCTGCACCCGCAGCCGACCACAAATCAGCGGTAAATCAGATTTCGAACGTACACGTCCGTGATTGCAGAAACGAATTTGTGTTGTGTTATGCCGACGGCCACTAACGATGTAACCGGCTGACGTCATTACAGCTGCATTGGAGCCGACTGGCGATGAGCAAGATATGGAATGATGAAATAATACTTGTGAAGTCTGTTATTAAATTTCAGTGACGCAGACTGCAAGTGACGCTATGTTATTACTTATCTCAGAATGGTTATTAAAAACCTATCGCCGCGCCATTTTTAGGGCTATTTCTACTGCTGTTTCTCCTATTTATTTACTGCTTTAAAACTTTCTTTAAATTTATTACAAAACTAGCTGTGCCCGCGGTTCTGCTCGCGTGGGCTACTCACTGTCAATCCGACTTCAACTACGACTCCAATCCCGACCCGGACCCCGACCCCGACAACGACCCCAACCCCGACCCCGACGCCCACTCTCGCTCCGGCTCCATCCCGCTCCTGCTCATTCTCCGGCTCCCTACACTGCCATGACGACTTTCCTCACCCCTCCCCTTTCTTCTCTCCCACCCTTGCCCATTTATCCCCTACTTCCATGACCACCTACCTATCTCCAAAATGTAATTTTCACTCCTGCAATACGAATTCCGTCGAGCATTTACACCTTACACTTCTTTGTTGTATACTAGTGCAGTGTATGCGAATTTACGAAAATTATAAATTCTCATAACTTTTGATTGAATGGGCCGATTGCAGTGAAATAAAGCCCACCAGATTAAGCACTATGTTTCTGTGAAATGTCCATCTAAATCGGTTCAGTAGTTTTTACGTGATGCGTGCACAATCAAACAGATAAACAGACTAACAGATAAACAAACGGACAAAAACTCCAAAAAATGGTGGAAATGTGTTCTATTACTAATTCATGGACCCTCAATTATTTTTGTTGTAAATACCTTCAATAGACACGCGAAGTTTACGTTTTTATTTTTAAGATTTTTAAATATTTGAAGGTTGTTACACATTTTAGTCTTGTATAGGAAAACCCAAAAATTACAATAGTACAGATGCAATTGGTTATTTGATGAATGCTGTTGATGCCTATGTTGAATATCATTACATTAAAAACGACACTGTATGTACTTGTGACATTCACCTATACAGATTTACTGTTTTTATTGCACATATAAAAATAATACAGAATTTAAGAAAGTATACCAAGATGGATTAATCCGTCATGGAAACTAGAGCTCGGTAAGATACGGCAAGGATCACGTAAAAGCTAAGACACAAATCAAACGATTTACAATAAATTTTATTATTTACTGCGATATAATTTATTTATTGATTGTACCAAACGTATATTCACATACATTGTTTTAAAACGTATAAATCAGTAACCAACTATATTGTAGTTACTACAAATATATTTTTTATAACAAGATAAAATTGCCGTTCGGAGATACAAGTAGCCTGTAGTCCTGCATAGCAAAATTTACTCTGGATCTGTTTGCATTTCATTACCTCTGGTCAACAGATCTAATTCATCTTCCACGAATTTTGCATTATTCCGTTCGAACTGTTTGCTTTTATTCTCGCCAATTATTAAAGAACTCATGTAGGTTTCATTTTCGGCCTTCCTGTTTGATCCATATATAGAATTGCTTTGGTATAAACCCTTAAAATAGAGCGCCTTTCCTCGTGATCCCACATGATGCCAGGGCGGAAAATAAAACATGTTCAGAGATAAATTTATAATCTATTTATACTCACACCTAAGATATATTACCTAGGGAAGTAATTGCTAGTTAGGCGAGATAACTTTCCAAAAGTTAGGCAATTAAGTTAAGCTAATATTTTCTAAATGAGCAACTATCTGTCTCTCAAGTGCCGTTACGTTACACCGCCACGCAATTTATACTTCCACCTTCGAAGTTGGTTACACAGGGTGAGCAATTGTTTTCAAGGATCAATACTTTATGGTTTTCGGGAAATCAATTGCATTCATTCCTAAGGAGAAAAATATCTTTCCATCTGTACTATCCGTTCCGGCATTCAGTGGTCCACATGTCAAAACGTCATGTCCATGTAACATCGATAGTAGATTTTCGTGCCACTTATCTCAATAATATTATGGATAGAAGGGAACCGTTTTCCGATTATATTTATAAGCGAACAACATAAATATATCTTGAGTCTTGTTTAGTTTCTTTTCTTTGTATTTTTAACAATATTATTTGAAGAATGTGTTTATAGATTCTGCAGACCCATGCACTATTCCAAAAATGTTCTCTATCTTTAGTCATCCTGTACGCTTTCAGAATTTAAACGTCGAAGTTCTACTTAGCTTAGGTTATATTCCAATTTCGTCGCTAATTTGGTCGCGATAATACGGAACGGAATAACTTTGAGTTGTTGGTAATGTTCTAACCCTTAATGTAGTTTGGTTAAAACGTAACTTTAACTACGTAGCCGAATGGCCTCGCTTATGCGCGAGTACATGGCAGCACTAACAGCATCCTGAAGGTGGTTGGGGGTAAGTTCGAGTGTCACATTGCCAGATAATGGACGGCAGTGCTGGTAGGTAGAACCACGAACCAATAACCATTTGTATTTTAATTATTATTGACATATATATTTACAAAATGATATATTGTAATTGACATATTCTCATATCATTCCATGGACATTGACTATTGATATTTATCTTAGACTTAATTAAAATTATTTGAATATAAATTTAAAGTTGTTGTAATAAATAATGTTTGAATTTGAATGGGTGAAAGAAATCTATTTTAATAAATAAATACGTGCCGTGTATGACAACTATGGCAGGTGCCAAGAAGGTATAGAAGACGTCGATCGCTTTGCCGTCTACTATCAGGTGGGCCAAAATCGGCTGTATGTGTAATCGGGAGATATACTCCCATGAAATATAGTATTAGGTATCAAGCAGTGTGTTTTCGACACCCTCGGCAGAATTTCGGATTCGGCCGAAAGAGAGGTTTTTAATGTGAAGAATTTTTCGGACACATTCAGATAAAATATAATAATTCAAATAAATATGTATTCTATTTAAATTTATGTATCGTAGAAGTATGTGTAGTTTATATATTTATTTAGTATTGTTTACTATGTATGTATGTATACACACGTCTTCACGAAGTTTTCTCTGTCGCTGGTAGGCTGGCAGAAATCTCTTAAAGAGATAAGCATTACTATTTATACATGTAATTTTTTTCTTATTTTTATGGTTTTTAATGTGTTTTTTTTCTTCTATGTGTGCTTTATTATTAAATAAATAAATATTATTCAACCGGAATCATGTGTTCTTATTTTTGTGCATCTATTATTAAACGGCGAATGATGCCTAATCTAATATTTCAGTATTATTTATATATTACGTCAAATAAGCCATTAAATACATTTACCACACCCACCTAATTATTTACATAATGCAAAAGACAGCTGAAATTCTATTTGGAATATTCCGGGTCTTACAACTGTAATTATCCCGCGAATAGGAAAAACAGGATTTCGTAAAAAAAAAAAGATTAAATTATGGACAACGGGAATCTAGTTAAAAATCTTATCATCAAATTATCACTAAACATGTCAGCTGTGGGGACCACAGGCATACCTTAATTTATCAGGTATCTACCCAAAAATCAATTATAAATTTAATAAAGAGTACCTCACAACTAAAACTAAAGTGATTCAATAAAATGATTGATAAATGAAAGCAAAGGCGGTCCTTTGTGCAGCGGTAGGCGACTAACGTAATTGCAGAATAGCTCCCACCCAAGCCAGTCCAGTTAGTGTTGGCGGTATATCAAATATCGATGTAACGATAGTTCTTACCCAATATCACTCACAATACCTATACAATCGACAATATCCATATCAAGCTATATATTTCACTTGAAATATATAGCTTGATATGGATATTGTCGATTGTCAAGCTTGCAACTTTGCAAGCAAACTATACAAGTATCAAACAATAACTAGTATCCAAACCTATCCATAATATCAACAGTTCATAGGACCAAGGAGGGGTGTAAGGGAGCGCAAAGACATCCGGTGCTCCAAATGCCAACCTCACCTGCTCGTGCTGATTGACCAACGAGGCTCTGGCGACCGACAAATGGCGGTATGACCATTCAACCACTTACTAGGCCGTAAATACCACAGACCGGTGGCGGGCAGCAGCGTCACCGGTGCGAGGCTTAGTACTGCGATGGCCAACACGTCTGCCCAGCGTGGCCATTATGTCCAGCAGTGGACGTCTAAGGGCTGATATGATAGGACCAACACATTTTGAGGTAGCAATTGTTACCATTGGCTAACCAATCCATAATGTGAGTGATTTAGGGCACAACGACAGTATCGATAATAAATATTCTGACAACATTAACTATTGAATAGATTGGTACAGCTTTGTTTTTTTTTGTCACCAGTTTTTAGTGGAGTTCAGTCCCTCGGGGTAACTCTATTCCAGCCCCCTATTTAAAGTTTAATCACGACTATTTGTCTCGAGCTATTGCTAATGAGATTAGAAAATTGGTCGCTTTTATACCCTTGCGGGTTTATTTCTTTACAATTGACCGCAATTGGAATGATTATTGTAAATTGGATTTTCATTTGGTTCCCCCCATAAAAGGTTCGATTTTTTCCAGACTATTCACCCCTCAGTGCGTTTTTAGAAGTCTATTTAGAATTTATAATTCACATTATATGAAGTCCTATAATATACCTAATGTCATTCAAATATAACTAAAGAAACTTCGATGGATTGATATACAGCTTGCAACTAGTTATTACGTCAAACAAGAAAATACTTGTAAAACGAATATTAAAAAAAAATACAGTAATATTATAAATGCGAATGTTTGTCTGTGTGTTATTACGCCATAATGACTAAACGGATATTGGCAATGTTCTAGAATAACATGTATTACTACTAATACCTTTTATGACGGTAATCCGAATGGTATATACGAGCGAACGAAGTCACGAGTTAAATCTAGTACTTAATAACCTTTGCAAAACACTTTACACTATGTCACATTATAGTTATTTAATTAAAGTTTACAGTAATTTAATTAGTTACAATCGCTTTTTGGGCTTGCGTTGAATAACGCTAGGTTTTTAAATGTAATTTAATTCCTTTCTACAGTTTTTCTCGAAAATTAGCTAACTTAGCGAAACATTTTATTTAATTAATTTCGTTAACTTATTCAATACTTCAGTTTATTAACTCTATAAACGTCAGAGAATGTCTTCTCCAGATAAACAGTTTTCATCGCGTGTGCTTTCTTGGAAAATTCAGTGGTATTTTAATAATTCTTGCTTAAGTTTCGAAAGACTCATTGACACGGGCCAGGGTTTCAAACCTTGACCTGTATACAAACGTAAGGTGAACGCAGTAATAGTTTTGTAAATAACTGGTTTCCAGTGTTAACGTAACTTGATAAAGTACTACCAACAAAGTTAACTTAAATATATAAAACTTAAAAAAAATGTCAAATCAAGAGCAAAATGTTTTCACAACAATAAAGTCGGTTCCACAGTAACAATAAGAGCAAAATGTCTATCAATGAGTTTGATAGAACTAGGCCACAAGTTTGAGCCACTGGGAAAACCCTTTCAACTGTCCCAGCAACCTCCCGAGATACAACATCCGTTAAATTTATTAGACGTACGTTAGTCGCTTCCCACTCGTGATAGTCATGATATTTTCCTTTGTAACTCGCCTGTTAATTTCTAGGTCAACAATGAGTTCGAGACCTGCCAATTTTGAGCCCATTAACCTAGTAAAACGATCCATTTTAATAGAGATGGTGGATTGTTTTTGGGTCACCGAATTATGTTAAAACTTTCATAGGTGAATATTTACTTGAGTCAATCGAAAAAGAAGCCTAGTATTCGTCTTCTATTTTGATTATATCGTGATGGACAAGGACAAAATCTCTCGCTACAATACAATTCAGTGTAATAATAATTGAGAACAGTGAGCTAACTTCATACTGCCATATCAAAACACCTGCCCACCGTGGTGCAGGGCATAAACCTATTATTTTGAGATGGGCCTGGGGACTACTCCGTAATCATTTCTGATAATATCCGTTGAACTCAAAAGCCATTTTGTACTCTATAATAGGTCATGTGACAAATTTTGATAGCGTTTGGCGTACCGCTTAACGCTTATCAGAATATGTCGCGTGGCCAGTTAGAAATTACTAAATGGCTTTTAAGTTCAACGGATATTATAATAAATGATTACGGAGTAGGCCTCCTTAATAGTAATTCGTCAGTTTTCCATAAATACTCATTCACGGGCCCAATGCAGTGAGCCTGATTATTCAAGATGAAAAAAGTGCCAGGGACATCCAAAATTTCGTTTCAACACACTTGTTTGTAAAACAAGACGCAATTAGAATTGCACCGTACATTATAATTGTCGCCGGGTAGTTCCCGGCTTAGAATAGGGCCACCCTCAATTTTCCCATGGGTGTCGTCAAGGCAACTAAGGGATTGCACCAGGGACGGGCAGCATGCTTCTCTTGTGTGTGTATGTTAAGATCATTACTGCGATCACCGCCTGCCAAGCGTGGTGATTATGGTAAATCCCCCAATGGACAACTTACCAAAAGTGGTATTCTATTGGGGAGACCTATGTCCAGCAGTGAACGTATTTAGGCTGATGATGATGATTATAATTGTACTTCTTTATTATATTGCACAGATACCTACTAATAAATTTGAAAACTAAACATTCCCAAAACTTTTGATTGATAAGTCGATTGCGATGAAATTAAAAATTAAATGTTACTCCGAGTTAAGTCCTTTGTTTCTATGAAAACTCAATCAAAATCGGTTCAGTAGTTTTTACGGAATGCGTGCACAAACTAACAAACAGACAAAAAATCCAAAAACGATCTATTACTTGAAATACTACAAATGTGTTATTTTACTTATCCTTAGACCCCCTCAATTTTTTTTGCAAATATTTTCAATCTACAGGCACGCGAAGTTTACGATTTTATTTATTAGATATCCATTCTGAATTGAAACCATTTTAAATCATAATTCTGTTTTATGTGTACAAAACTGGGTATAATCTTTTAGGGTGGAAAGTATTGTGAATTATGGCAAGCATTGTGTGAATCGTCCGCAAGCCGGCCTCGGGTAGTGCCCGGCAATTTTCTATCATAATCATTTTAATAATTCAATTTTATGCGTCCTGTTAACAACAAAATCGTGGTTTATGGTGGAAATTCGATGTAATTCGCTTGTAATATTAATGTTAATGTAAAATTTAATTTAATTCTTGATGTACATAAAGAAGTCGGGGCTAAAGGTGAATGTACGTATAGAATCTGGAAGCTGAGGCTACCTCCTCTTTAAGCACTATTTGACCAGACGAGACCTAGAATTCTATATCCTTAAGTTACCTAGTCATAAATGCATAATAGATAGATAGATACCTGCTACCATGAGACCTAGGATACCAAGCGAATGGTTATATAAAGAGCTAGTTTGGCGGTTAGGTTTTATAACTGCCAGTCAATCAGATTCCCAAGACCGATCAGATGCTAATATGGATAGTAAAGATGGTGTCTGGTTGATTGGTTGGGCGTGAAGTGACACCTGTGGTGACACTCAACAATGTATGGAAAATTCTGTTTATTTGACAAAATAGTTATTTAACTATAGAAATTTTACCTTACTTGCTGCACCCACTATATTATTATTTATTTGTGTAATAAAAACCATCACTTGTTTCTAGTTTCAAACACTATGTATGTACTCGTATGTATGTAAACGCTTTATTGTACCAAAAATAACAACAACAACAATAATAAAATAGGAATTTACTATTTATAACGATCAATAGGTTAAATGTAATTAGCGAAAATAAAGAAAAAATGAAACTAAACATACATTAGCAAATCAAAGTACCATACGTTAACTTGTAGACCGGTGTAAAAACAGCAATGATAGGGTAATATACCCGACAGACCATCGATTCATTCAAAATAGCATCAAATTTCAAAATAGAAACTCAAAAGCGACCGCAAATGTTCGCCTCGACAATCTGTCTGTGCTATTTAGAGATATTTCGCTTGAAACGATGATAGCCTAAAAGTGATATGCATGCAGTGTGAGTTATACAAAAAGAAGGAGAATAATTAATTACAAACACGATGATGATTTGCATACGTAGGTGTTTGTTCATCTATTAACATAATAAGCGTCACCGAACCGCAAGAACTTCTAGACTGACTAATTGTTGCGAACTTCTCTGAGATTGACGAGCGGTAGTCTATGTATAAGCGGACTTTCTGGTGCTTTTATTTTTTGGTACAGTTGAATAATCGTTGACTTTTCCTCAACAAATGAACATAACTGCGATACAGAGACAGCTGTCGCTGTCAAAATGTGCTCTACCTACTTTTGTTAGGCAACCATCGAGGCGGGCAGAGATAAAAATTACGTACCCGGAGGTGGTGGGCGACGCTTTTATCACAGGCGAAAACAAAGGGTTGTTTAATGACGGTATTAGTGGAAAGTTCACGATAAATTTGGGATCATTAGGGTTCTTTGTCACTGTTTATTGTGCCCGAGTCAAAGTGCTCACGAATCGATTCATGAACTTGCAAGCTCATGGTGATTCTTTACATTGGCCGGTTACAAGTCAGTTTGCAATGTACATTTAACGAATATTTGAGAATTATTACAGCAAAAGGGGGGTCAACAAACAGACTATTCACCTAACAAGACTTAGTGTTTTACAGGCCGTAGCAAATAATGCGGTAAAGCTGCACTGCTACGCGCGCTACGCCGTAGCACAACAAACTTTTTAAATTAACCGTTTTATACAACAACAAGAACTAAAAAAATTAGGTACCAGCTGTTTCCTGCGATTGACAGCTTTTACAAATAGATGGGTCAATACTACTAAAAAAATGTTTTGAGTAAGTGATGCCATCGCTTCGCCTCAACCGACCTTTAGCAGTTCACTAAGAAACAATCTTAAATATATAACTATTGCCGTACCATACCGATATGTCGGTATGGTACTGACATACTAAAACCATATATGGCAACCACAATTTTTTTTGTGAGAGTCAATAACTTAAAAGTTAATTATATTACCCATCCCCATCGAAATGATTGTCTTTTTATAGATTTAAAAAAACCAAAGTCAAATTCAAATGTAGCGCCCCTAAAACCCTTGAAAATGACTCTCATTCTCATCATGTTCTTATTATTTTTACAATTACATTAGTAAAAAATCGTACTACAGACTCAGCCGCACCGAACGCGCGAGTATAGTCGATCGAGAGAAGTACAACGTCAACAACATGAGTGCTTCTCTTTCTAATAACATTTTATATGTATTAAAACACCTATGGGTAGATTGGAGAGGCTCAATTTTGAACTGAGACTTTATCAATTCTAACAAGTTTACCCTGAACTGCAAATTCATATAAATGTTAGGAAACGAGATTTGATCTTCTGGTCATGCCAACTGATATCCTATTGAGATAATAAAGCCTATACCAGATTATACCGAACCCTAATCTGGCCAGTTTTTTTCAATGTACTTAACATTAAGTAAAATGTTAGGAAATGATAATTCGTCTTTTAGCTTAAACCCCCTGACAATGTATTGAGATGAAGCTTTTACTAGATTATGCCTAAACCCTAATCTATATAGCAATGTAAGCCCAGTCAAATTCTGTCTAGTTTTTTAATGACCAGTAAGTAATATGTATTTATAAATATCATCGCTTAAAAGTGGATAAAATATAAACTGTGCACCAGTAATGTTTGCATGCTACTTAGATAAATTAAATATTACAATTCAAACACTCAACTGTGAACAAGTTGACAAGAAACAGAGTTTGATTGACCAAAAATTTTATTTTTTCCTGCTATTATTGTCCAGTAGATTTGCGTGAAAGACGGTAATTGGGAAAATCTTGCTTGAAATTGTGTATACTGCCAATGTTTGTCAAAAATGAAGAGATGGAAAACCTTGAAATAATGAGAATAATTTATTAGATTTAATTAGGTTTAAGGACATGACTTCTTAAGAGTTCCTTAAAACTTCCTCGTTGTTGTGTCATTGGGTTTGAGGTTAAAGTATTTCCCGCATAACGTCTATTAAGAAACTTCCCAAGTCCTTTAAGCAAACAGCAAAGAGCGAAACACAAGTCAACAAAAAATTAAGCTCCAGTGCTGAGCCGAGCGGGTCTTTGTTCTAATCCCGACTTCCCTTTCAGATAGCGTTCAGTCAGCTCTTAAATTAAGAATTTATTTCAGAACTTCATACTTTCCTGTTCCCCTTTGTGTTGCATTACAATGGAAATTATTATCAATTGGAAAACTTTCTGTTTCCGCAAGTTCTATAAAGCCTTACGTTTTATTTTCCATCCTTTTGTTTTCTTCGTTCTGCAAAGAATTTTTACAAACTTAATTTAGACAAACTGTACTATAAGTAGGACACTTCACATTTACTAGTGCGAGTTACGTCCGTCCATTGGATTTTATGTTAGAGGTAACTATGTTCGCCTCTTTCTAACCGATATATTTTAGCAAAACAAATGATAGGTATGAATTACAGAATTACACCACGAATTAAATGAATAATTATTAGAAATAAATAAGTATACCTAATTCACAATATTCTCATAGAAAATAACTATGTTATTAAACCCAAAGGGGTAATTCTGTCCTGCATTAATTATTAAAACCATTTTTTTTTCTAAAAGCATCCTGCAGATACGTTATCTCTTAAAAAGGTTTTTCAATGGAATATTCATGATAACCCTGAGTAACATTAATGGTTGTTTTGAATTCCCTCGTGTAAAAAGAACATACTACAGCGCGGGAATGCTTTTCGAGTGCCTATCTTTAAAATTGATTTAATATGAATACCTATGGCTTAAAATATGTCGCTCTTATCGAGAAAGGGAAAAAATTAAAATATGTACTTTACAGTTAAACATTAAAAGTAAATGACATCGTTAGCCTGTGTTATGCCGTAAATTCAATTAAAAAAACGTATTTAGAGTTAATTTAATTTACTATATGAGATAGGTATATAACATTTTCACATAGTAATTAAGGTGGTCGCTCACAAGATTTAGTTGACGAATTTATATGCAGCAACTTTCTAAATGCTATAAAATTGCACTCTAAAAGTTGACGCACATAAATTGATTAAGTAAATATTAAATCTCGTCACACATCTAGAAAACCGGCGAAATTGGTTTTTATAGAAATTTCTGGCCAAATAGTTTCAGGAAATAGTAAAAAATGTTCTTTAAACTACTGGCGCCATCTAGTATTACTCAACTAGAGAACAAACACCTTAAATTGAAGATGTTATTAACCTTAACCTATATTAGGACGTTTTCTTGTCACTTTGAAATTCTAGTTAATCTTATTTACAGTACCTACAGTAGTTTAAGTTCGAAAACCTATTGTATGTTTATATATAAAATAGCACTGGACGAGATGTGTGTTTGTGTACTTCACGTTACGATACGATGCTGGAAAATGAATTTGCGAGACAAAGAACTTTTGTTGTCTGTTTGTGGCTCACCACTAGCGCAAAAACAAAATGAGTGAATGCGATTGAATTTTAATTTTGGGATGAAATTTCACTATCCTTTTAGCAGAGAATTTCTCTTTGCCGTTCATGTTATTTATTTGCTGTTCTAACAGATTCTGTGTCAATTTCAATATATCACTGAGCTGAGATTGTTATCGGTATAACATGGGTATGGATGTTTTTGAACGCAAAAACGTAACAGATGTTGCAGTCATCTGCCACAACGATAAACACTAAACAGTTACTTGTTACAAAAAGCAGTCAACCATTTTGTCTGAATTTAATCCGACGGTTAAAGTTGCCTTCAGAAACAATAACAATTCGTTCGGCGATATAATGCGGCCGCAGTTTTCCCCAGAGCAAGTTTTAAGTGCAAAAGGCCTCACAAGTTTATGTGTTGAATGAATCTAGCAAGTCGTAATGTAAAAGTTGTAATTTGATTTGCAACGGCAACCACTACACTAGCCGCCGTTGTTTTCATTAACAGTAAAATGGCCTTTTGTTTTTATTAAAACGAGTTACTTCGAGCGTTATGAATAAATGATTCTGTTTTCTTTATTCTCGCCTGAGCCCGTCTACTTAGGTGGAAAGTTAGGGCCAATAACAATATTGGGGAAGATTTTTAAACAATATTTCGTTTCGAGTGATTTATAGCGATTTTAACTTTTAACGAACTGGTCGCACTAATAATATAAACCCTTAATTAGCATACCTTCTGGAAAAAAATTGGTTAATCATATATCTACCAACCTACATATAAGATACCCCCAATAGATTTTATGCACATAGTTTATACGCATTAATTAGAGTGTTTTTCAATTAAATGTAGTGGAAAATCGGCGGGTAATGGCTCTCAGTGATATGAACGATGAGAAAAAAGTTTATTATTATTTTTCGCCACATACTGCAACAAACGTAGACCTTTCCGTCCCGCCTCTCGCAAAGTTTCCATAGAGAACTGCGGGGGAGGTCTTTCAATGCAAGAGGTCTAGACATCCTGGTGGAATAGTAGGTCAGAATGGCGCTCGATGCTCACTGCAAGGCTGCCGGGTCGGAAATATCAGTCTCACTTACATGTGCTAGATATACTGGCTCTTGTCGATGCATACGATGATGCATTCGACATTAATTGGCCATCATAATTGCTCTCGACCTAATTTACAGAAAATCGTATATATAGTTACGAAATGGACAGATCTTTTAATGACATTACTTATTTATGTTTTGAATGATATTACTTTAAGATATGTTTATAATCTACTATAATAATATTAAAGTTATAGTCCTAAAAATAAATGTCTTGAAGGAACTTAATTTACAATGTTTCTTACCTTGTAACCACCACATTTAAAACATTATAACCGAAAAACAAACTTAATAAAAATTAAAATAATTTAAGCGTCTCATAATGCCTTGCTTGCCAGTGCTACTACTAGCAATACTACGGGTAATTTTAGTGTGGTATTAAAGTAATCTAATAAAATGGAAGTGCTATATAACAGAAAGTACGAACTCTACATTAAAACTGAATGTCACCCTTCGTTAGTTCGAAATGGCATATTGCTCACGCGTAGGGCTTTTTAGCGGGATTGTGGAAGGTGAGGAATGCAAATGTCAGTGTGGTGTCAGCAGTCTGAACAGATTCAGCATTTTTTACGTTTTTCAATAATAATGCAAAATTTACGAAGGAATAAAAGTATCGGTTATTTAGTAGGTAAAAACTTAGTATTTACATTCAGCGTGCCAGTTAGGTATAAGGCTTACACGCTTGTAAATTTCAGACTTGTCATGTACCTAGTCTTTTATTTTGGTATTGTATACTTAGAATAAATTAATTGTTAGATTTTATCAACATCTTTACTTGTGTCTGACAAGATGTTTCTAATAAATATTTTATATATTTAATGTTAGTTACAGTAAGAGGGGATGAAGTCTTTTACTAAGATAATAAAAGTATTACATAACTCAACTATATACTGTTGCTCGCGACTTCGTCTGCTCACGATAAGTTTTTGTTTTCCATTGGAACAATTTCCCATGGTAAATAATATCAACTAAATCAGTGGTTATCATTCAAATGTGTATGTAAAATATGATGGAGATCGGTTGAATACTTACTCGAGACGGGAAATCAACAAATGAACAACAACAAAAACTCAGTTTCAGATTTATAGCATTAGAATAGTTAGGATTAAGATCTTATGACTCTGTAACAAGACTCTCGTACATGGAGCTCAGGAACTGGACGACAGGACACGAGGAAATTAAATCTGATGCGGTGGTAATGGCACATTAAGTTCAACGATATTCTGGGGAGTGATATTTACTTTACGACAAGACGATCAATGTATAATACTAAATTTAAATGGTAAAACACCTGTAGAAAAACAGAAATGAAGACAATGTGAGAAGGGTAGCGAGAAAACTTTTAAAACATCGAGCTATCATAAAGATATAAATCTAATAAATAAAATCATAAACTTCGCGTGTCTGTACATTGAAGATATTTGCAAAAAAAAAATTAGGGCGTCTAAGGATAAGCAACAGAACACATTTCGGTCATTTTTGAAATTTTTGTCTGTTTATCTGTTTGTCTGTGAGTTTGTGCAAACATCACTTAAAAACTACTGAATGGATTTTGATGGACTTTTCACAGAAACATGGAGCTTAACTTAACATTTAGACTTTATTTTATCGCAATCAGTTTACTCAATCAAAAGTTAAGGACATTTTTAGTTTTCAAATATATCAGTAGGTAAGGTTAGTATGCAATATATTGCAAATAATAGTATTTTTGTACTATTCAGATTGCGATGAGTTTGGACTACATTTGGAGCTGGCAGTGGGGATGGTAGTGGGAGTGGGCGTGGGCTTGGGCTTGGGCTTGGGCGTGGGCTTGAGCGTGGACGTGGACTTGGGAGTGGGCGTGGGCGTGGGAAAAGGGGAGTGGAAGCGGGAGAGGGATTGAGAGTGAGATTGAGAGTCTGAGTGGAAGTGGGATAGGGAGCGGAAGTGGGAATGGGAGCGGATCCCGTAGTCCACGCGAGCGGAGCCGCGGGCACAGCTAGTACCTAATAAATATGTTTTAGAAGAAAAGATACCTTAAATGTATCAACTCACAACAACATTTAAAACTTG
This sequence comes from Esperia sulphurella, assembly GCA_947086405.1. Classification (NCBI taxonomy): domain Eukaryota; kingdom Metazoa; phylum Arthropoda; class Insecta; order Lepidoptera; family Oecophoridae; genus Esperia; species Esperia sulphurella. The sequence continues at coordinate 9,650,395 of OX352261.1, forward strand.
GCGTAACAATTAAAACGCACAGTAGAATAAGAAAAAAAATGAATTTAAAATGATTACGCAAGCTGCTTTAGCGTCTCATTACAAGTCTAAGATCAAAAACTCGAGCAATGGGTACTTAATGCACACCTAAGTACAATAATGTTTAAAGAATTCAACAGCTCTGGCCACACTCACAGCCAGACAGTGTAACAAACCTTGCTAATGGATTGAGGTCTACACTGACGCATCAAGCCACGTTTGACATACATGGCCTTTATTTTTGAGGTAACTATTTCAGCAGTGAAACAGGTTTTAGATTTGTAACTAGGTCCTAGTTTAGACATTTACCTATTTCAACAATAAATATGATTTAATTTGACATCGTATCAAACTTACACAGGTAACGTTTAAATTAAAATAAGTAACACATAGGTAATCTGCCCTTTTCTAGTCTGAAATAGAAGTTCGTATATTTTAGTTATTTCTAATATATTAGTACAGCACTTGAATACAATGACCAAGCCACTAGACCTACGAGGAGGTCAATTCTGCCAATTGATCCATTCTGCAACTTCTTCTGTACTACCTACGTCTTTTGATGGCATCGATAATCAAGACAATACCAGCGGCACAGACAAGTATTAATATAAAAAATCATTTTCAGACTTATTTTTATTTTATGCAGCAATTTTTTTTTAATAAACAGATTGAAATTCCACCCAGATGACACTAGGTAAAACTATTGGCTCTCTACAATCTTTTATCAATTATCATCATCATATCATCAAAATCAGAATAAAAACTATTCCAAGTTGTTAGCAAATTGATGTACCAGCAATACGCAAATTGCTGTAGGTACCTGCACATGGTTTAAACAAAATCAGTCCCAAGGCATTATCAAAGATTATCAGGCAAGGCAAGATCAGGGGAGATCAAAAATATATTTTTTTAAGTTTTGTATCTGTCTGCATGTGTGTTGTTTATACGGGCTAATATTGGAAACCACTGGTCAAAATTTGACGGGATTCTCACTGTTAATAGCTTAGAGTAAGGGACACAATCTGTTATATATCTCAATATAATGTCAGGGGGCTAATGAAAGCAGAAGATGAAAGCTCATTTTTTAGCATTTATATGAAAGTGCAATTCAACATATACTTACTAATTTTGCATGAATTTGATTTTGTTAGTATGTTTTTTTTATTCTTCTTTTACTTCTCTAGAACTCTACATATCTGCGTGAAAAGTTGGTTCAGATGAGAAACAGTAAATATAGCGTAAGTAGCAGGAGTATCTGATATACCTAACGGGCCATGGGAGACAAGTAATTTTAATTAATTAAATATACCCCTTTAACGAGTGTATAATGGTAATAAAAGGGGGTTAGTTTTCGAGTGCATGGGGCGGAAGCGACGGCGGTCGTAAATTCATGTTCCGTGCCGGCGCGCCCGACGATTACATTCCCATTCCAACCGTACGCCGGTCGGTACGTCGGATGTACGCCGACTTACCGGATCAGGCAGGAGCCGATAAATACACACAATTACGCCAATACATCGGACTCAAACATATTGGCGCTTATCACCGTTATAGATGTTCCTTGAGAGAGTTTAGCTCGTGTAGCGACCCTCCGTCTAAATAGCGTTGAAGGTTCATTTCAAGGATCTTTACTCATTTTTTACGATTTCCCGAAAATTCATCATTTTCATACGCACATTTAAATAAGAACTGATATCTTTTTTTATAAGTATATTCGTACATTGGACATGCTCAAACCCTTTAGTACTATTTAATTTCGTAACTGTTATTGGTACCCAGTGAAAAGAAACCTCCCCCCTTCCCTCTTTGTTTCCTTTACCCACCACACTCCCTCCCTCCTCGCTACCTTCTTCTCTCCCTGCCAACCCTTTCTCCCTTCCTACTTATCTTACTCCCTGCCCCTGCCTCTCTCTCCGTCTCGCTCTCCCCCTCTCTCCTTTCTACCCTCTCCATCGCTCTCAAAACCCTGGTCATATCACTATGGATACTAGAGATATCTCAAGGAACAAAAACTAAGTTGGGGTAACTATCTATAACCAATGTAAATTTCACGTCAATAGCTTTAGTAGTTTTCAAGTTAAATCCGCTCGTACAGACAGACAAAGAGTTTTTTTAAATCGTTTTAGTATTGAAGATGTAAACGGAAAGTTGCAGTAGTATTTTATTAGTTATTTAGATCTTGAAAGGAAAGCTCCTGTACTGTGCTGACTTCTTTCATTGTGCGCTTTACTTGTCCGGTCTTTGACATCCTGTATTTATTCTGCATCCGGTCGAGCCGGGTCTGTCCGTTTTTTGGTCCGAGGTTTCTTATTTTCACATAATCACCTCGCATGTGTCATTAAAATAATCCTCTCAACATATTACCGTTGCTTTTGCTACCTAAGCGCACCTAAATAAAACATAAAGCAGAAATGGAGGAGCGTTAAAAGGGTTGTGTACTGGTTTCTGTAATTAACATACCGCTGACGGAAACCCTTTTCTTTTCGATTTACAAGGGAAGGGTGGGATTAAATCCGAGTAGGTACACTTTTTAAAAGGTTTGTAAAGGTCAATTTTTAAAATACAAAACAGGAAGCACTCACTCACAGATTTGTTGTTTTCCAACGGTGGAGATATGTAAGAAGAGGGATGGAAAAGAGCTCTATTACGGTATCAGGGTTGTCGTCCGTTTATCTTTAAGTTCATTGGAATATTATCATTTAGCGTGACCAGCTCCAACATGCCCTGAAAATGGCAAGCTCAGGCTTTATTTACACGGGAGAAATAAACACATAATCTTTTTATTTTTGTATTTTGAATGATATTTTTGGAAGTAGATCATGTCTTCTTATAAGAGGACAAGCTTTGCATATATTCGAATTTCTATCACTAAACTCTTATAAGCATGAGGTATTCAGGTCTAGAACAGGAATGTCAGAGAGGTAAAGAGCGACATCCGGAATCTATTTGGAGCATGGCGTCGCATTTCCATACAATCACTATTGACGCCGTCGGGTATTTCCAACGACGTCAGGAAAGGCCATCCAGGGCACTCGAATCACGCCAACTTTTATTCCCTCATTATTGAGATCTACATAATGCAGAAAATGTTCTACTGAGTGCAAAAAGGTGTAAAAAATTCACAATCGTTTCTAATAGATATTTCAAAGAAGCCGTGAAGAAGACGCACACTCCCATTTCAAAGTTTTAGAGTTATGTCCGGCAATGCAAAAATGAAAAGAGTACCTATTTACCTACATACGTTATACAAAAATAAGTTATAATAAAGCATCATGCATCTGAGTTAGCGATGACGGACCTTAAGCTTCACCGATAAGCATAGGTAAAAACTAAAAACACATACCATTGAAGTAAGATAATACCTATATGTTCATTGGTGCCCCATAATCACTTCCTTACTTTTCTTAAAGACTTCCTATTAGCTGAAATATGTCCACTGCTGAACATAAGCCTCCCCAATAGAATGCCACTTTTGGTGTGCTGTCCATTGGGGGATTTGCCATAATCACCACTTTTGGCAGGCGGATTGGTGATCGCAGTAATGATCTTAATATACACAGGAGAACGTTTCTGCCCGTCCCTGGTGCAATCCGTTAGTCGCTTTGACGACATCCACGGGAAAATTGGGATTGGGTATATTCTAAGGCGGGAACCATCAACTCCGATTTTGTCCATTTCCTAAAAGGTAGGCTTTCAACAAATAATTAGGTAATAACCATACCTATCTACCTACAAACTAACCATAAAATGTACTAGTTAGTTTCTATTTTTAAATGCGTGCCTTGAGTTTGGTTTATTTAACCAATAAACATTTTAGACGTTTGGGCTTTCTGCACATTATTATACATTATACAGCATCTTAAATGTCCAATCAGCTCGTCGTGATAATCGCCTGGTCGAAACCTCAGGCTCAGGTAAATGATAATCGCGTGCAAGACCCGTATATAATAATTAACCAATAAAGTTAACTACCAAAACGAGCCGCATCTGAAGTACCGGAATTTGACTCAAGGTCTAAGTCAAAGTTTTATTCAAATTATATTCTGAAGTCTTAGGCCATTCTTGTTTCATAAATAAACGATCCAACCGCTTTCCTCGAGTAATCCACTTCAGACTTTATTAGCGGTATTCCTAAAACAGCATCGCACGATATAATCTAAATTAAGACTACATTATTAATGTAACAGATACTGACCTTTGCCACTAATGTATTTTAATTGAGGCTCAGCCATACATCGTTCTGTCTGAAATAAAATTTATTAGATATAGTAGGTAGGTCGTGTTTTCTCGTGTTGCCACTACTACTGTCCTACATACCTACCATACGTAACAGAAATTTTCTAAAAAAAAGGCCATCTTTTACAACGTTCATCGCTAAGAGGAAATTGCTTATTTACATTTCGAAATTTAATCCTACGATATAAAAATTTTGATAATACGAAGGTAGATATGCCCAGGCTATCGGGGTACCCCACGGACATGGACAAGGTAAACTCCCGACTGTTTGCTTTTAATTAACCAATGGTCAACAACCAGCTTCAGTCCATACACTTTTCATGAAACAATTCTACTGCACTTATGTATCCATGTTTGACCAGATGACATCGTCATTAAACCGTTTCTCGTCATTTGAATAAATCGATTTAAAGCGCGAACCGATTGTAAAAGTCTGATGTGATGATGCGGCAAAACAGACATTTTGATGGACATTTTAATAATTGCTCGTTCAATTTTCAATCGACTATTATACGAGTGATAAATCGGTTTTTATTACACGGCGAAAACGAATAATATACGTTAATGTGATTAGGATTACATCAATATAATTTTCCAATCATCTAATTTAAAAGATTATAAAATCCTGTTATGTTTTAATAGCTTTCTCCGGAGCGTAAATTCCCTGGACATAACGGACCGCAAAGTGGTCGACGCCTCTCAAACCGCTTTAGCTTTACGAAGATTCAACTCTCCACTGAAAAAGTTAAATGGCCTGGAATAAAGCATTGGTAATAGAAAATGGACGACAATCCTCATTTCCTTGTTCGATTTCGTTCTCACCAGATAACGTGGCTACGACGTGAAATGATTGGATATGCATATAGCTTGTCCGGTTTGTTTTAGCTACGTACATAAAAGTAATAAATAATTTCCTTTTGTGTTCTGCTATGAATAAGTTGGAATGGTTCTGCGCACATTGGGTTAATAAATTCAATTTTCATTTCAGAAGAGGTCAAGTTTTCATATACCTACCTGAAGTGATATAGGTACTTTGGTCCCAGGCCCGGAACCAATGACCCCTCCAACATTGAAATTGTAAAACTAAATGGTGATTTCCTGAAAAAAATATCGAAATCCGTGCGATGGATTCAAAACATGTCTACTGTTATAAAATTTATGTAAAACTTCAAATGTAAAAGACGTGAAACGGCCCCTTGTCTGTGACCCCTAGTCAACAGCCAGCATAGAATAGAAACACCTATTTTAGTGCTTTGATGTGTAGGCATCAAGGGTATAACTAGGATATAACATACAGAAACTACAGCGCTTCGAACACCCTCCGGAAATTAAAAGTTTTCTAAAGCGCTTGCAAATGAACGCGCATACATATAGAAATTACTTTCCAAAGCCTTGTAACATCTACATTTCACACCAGGAGTGTGAGGAGTGTGAAAAAAATGATGATACACATTTAATGAAACCTTTTCACGTTGGCGTTATTTAGTTAGCACTCGGTTTGAGGTTTAATAAAACGCTAAGAACGAATTTCGTAGATATTCATAATGCAAAGGAAAGCACAATCAGATTTTCATTGGGAGCTTGGAGTCCTCCCCATCGGGGGGTGGCGGAGGGAGAAAATGAATACTTATTGCGAAAATGAAGCGAGGCATTAATGAACGCCGCTCCGGTGAAGCGATCGGACGCGATTTAATTCCCTTCGAAAAATATTCAATAAACGCCGCAAAGACCCTCGCGGATCACTGGCAAACAAGCGAAAGCCAATGGAGAAGAAAAATTGCACCGACTGGAAAAATTATGAACTTTCGTAGCAATAATTTAACGTTTTATAGAGGATTGTATGTTTCAAGTAGTTTTATTCATAGAATAAAGTCATCTATTAACATCAAAGTCCGCCATCAAATACAGAACAAAAACCACAACAGAAATAGCCTGAGCAAAACTTATTAAATTTCAGAAATGAACCTTAGTAGGTATCCCATTTATTCCAAATCGTTTGATTTATAACTGTCACGAAAGTTACGAGTTAATAAATGTTATTATAAATTGCAAATGTTATAAATTATAAATGTATTTTAAACTATAACTTATAAATCAAAATACCGTATACTTATATAGTAAATCTTATTTAGTAATTATTTTTAACTATTAGGTACCTATTCTATTAGAAAATCCGTACGATGCGTTACAGAGTGGGATGTGTTCACATTTGTATTGTCAACCAGTTTATGAATTACCAATGTCTTACCATAAGTTGTTCAGCTTTTTAAACTGAATGCGTCTGTCATGTCACTAGTCACTAGAAGAATTCTGTCATTAAACTCTCTAGGTATATCATTCCTTTTCCACTTTTCCATTCCCCACCACGACATACCACGCTCTCACACGGAGCGTTTTGCTCTGAAGCGTCTTTCATGATGCGAACTGCTAAGGAATAGAACCCTACCAGCTTTTCCGGACAAGTACAATTTGGATCTTTTAAAGGAAGAGTGAAGTAATAGTGAAGTAATGAGTGAATAATCTTCTGGGTAAGCGCGCTCCACCTTAGGCCTCATCATCATTACCATCAGGTGAGAATGAGGTCAAGCGCAAACCCATTAATAATAATAAAAAAACCAAAAATTGCCCTTTTGGTTTTTTTATTATTTCTTATTAATGGGTTTGCGCTTGTACAAAAGTTTTTACCTTCATGCTTTGATTTTTATGTTATTAAACAAATAATTCGTACAATTTAAAAAAAAATAAAAAACCCGGCTGTTTATAACCGAAATAAAAAGTTAAAAGATGGAAACAAGATGAAATAGAAAATTGTAAAATGAATTTCCTTTACCCTCGGCTTGAAATGGTCACGGTCCTAAGGCTTGAGGGTGCTATTTGAAGGTGACAGTGTCGTGGATTCTGTAAAATCTATGTAAAGAAATGATAGCATGCAGTTGGTGTCATCACACATTTCTGTTCAACTTGTTTTATACGGGTAGATATGCGTCCACTGCACTGTTTAGTATTTAAATACGTAATTTTATAGAATCCACGACACTATCACATTCCAATAACACCCTCAAGGCTTAGAACCGTGACCATTTCAAGCCGAGGGTAAAGGTTTTTTTTTGTTTTATTTCATCTTGTTTCAATCTTATTATTTCGTTCTTTACGCAGTCAGGTCATTTATTTTTTAAATTTATTCTTTTGCGTCTTTTTAGTGTTATTTGTATTGTCAGTATCACCTACGAGTACCTATACGTTGTTTTTTGTAATGTTGCAAAAGCTCTATGTGTAGGTAATTTCTTTTATAATTTCACTAGCTGTTGCCCGCGACTTCGTCCGCGTGGACAACCTAATATCACAAATTATTATGTATTTCCCGTAGGAATGATGTTTTTTTCGGGATAAAAACTGTCCTACGTCCTATTCCAGGGCCTAACCTTATGTGTGCCAAGTTTCATCCCGATCCGTCCAGTGGTTGAAACATCCAAACCTTCGTATTAATAATATTAGTGGGATAGTGGGATTGTATTTGTTCCTAATATACCTATAAACTCAGAAGAATAATATATCCATTCGTTCTTCTGAGCCTATAAATACAGACTGACGGCCGCTATATTATATTTATTGACACTTCATACATTCTATGTCACTCTCGGGATTATGAATGACGAATCTCATTTATGAAGGAAAGTTTGGATGCTACGAGGGAATAAAGAATCCCACATACATACGTAGATATCATTAACCCCGCCTTAGCTGTCGGTCGCGCAGTCGGATAAGACAAAATTGCATTGTACGACCATACATATCACGTTTTCTTTTTATATGTTCCTCGCCTTTTTCCTCAGAAAATTATTATTATAATATCATAGACACGATTACTCGCATCGACTTCCATAAAAACCCACTTCAGTGTTCACAATAAGAGAGAATCATCTATTATGTTCCATTGTGGAGATGCTACAATAACGTTTCGGCTCATTCTTTTTGTGAAGCACTAGCCGGCTTCTGTTTGAAATATATCGGCACATTTTTATGTGCTCGTCTGCTCTTGCGCGTTTAATACAAATTATAATACGCTTTTGCTGATGAAAAAAATTACAAATACAGTATTTGAATGAGTAAGTACTAAAAATATATATTTTTAACTAAGTCTATGTTAAGTAGGTACTAGTATGTTAGGAGGGTAACCCTAGCGTCTACTCGGTTAATAGCTAGGTTTACTCGATAATTCGATACCACGAAAATTTATCAAAGCATTTCAACAAAGTGTAGATGTTAGGGTTCCGTCAATTAATTATTTTTTTTTAATTTTCCTTATTATCTCTGACTTTTATACATAATTCTATAATTTTTCACATTATTGCTAGGCAATTTTACAGATATGTTCCTAATATTAGCTCAATCGATCCAATAGTGTCCGAATTATCCGGAGGGCAGACAGAGATAAATAAGGTTTTGAGGTTTAACGGAACCCTACAAATCAAGTCGATTATGTTGACAGATGAGGGGTAGGTATATTACATTATTTAAAATTATATGTACCTATCACTTACTAGCTGTTGTTGCCCGCGACTTGATTCGCGTGGACAAAGTATGGTGTGTGACGGTTTTCAGAAATGTTTTTTTTTTATAATCTATAGATTTTAACGAGAATTATCAAATTCAAAGGCCACAAAAACTTCAAAAATGACTACCATGTTTTTCTAAGTCGTAAAATTACTGTGGTTCCAAAACAAAAGTCAAATTCTATCTAACATACCGCAAAGTTACACCCAAAACGTATGTATCTTCACGTCCACTGCTGGACATAAATAATTTTTAACACGTTTGGACCAAATGTTGTGAGATTAACCTAGTATATGAACTCTTCATATATTGGGCGTATCTCCCAACATTGTATGGAAATAAAACCTATGCCAATTGTCCTAAAACCCTTTAGCTAGTAAACAGTGGAAACACCGTCAAATTCTGTGACGTAGTCTTTTTAACATTGTTTCACCTTTTCAAAATATAAGCTGTCGTAGGTAAGTACTTACTTATATTATCGTTTATTCTAACGGACACCTGATACCACCTCTCAAGCCATCATGTCATCGCGTCGAAAGACATTTGGTTTGACAACGACGGAAATAAAATTCCAAGCGTTCGTTAAAACTGGCTGCTTTTTAACAGAACATTGATCGAGCGCAGAAAAGGCGGTATTAAAAACTTAGGTTAACCGTTAACTTTTGAAACAATTACTGAAATGACCATTCTACATCTAAGGCGAAATTTGTGCATTTTTTCGAGATAATTTCCGAAGCTCTTCAACCGATCGTTGCTCACGGGAAAGTGGACTAACCGTGGGAAACGCCGCTACACGAAAAGCTAATCTCAAACGAAAAGAAAAGATGGTTTCGGTATTTACATTTCTCTATATATTATATTACATATCTTTTAACGCTTTAACAACACAAATATTGTACATCAAGTTGTTTTGTATCTTCGACCATGCTTGCGTGGCGATTTCCTCTATAGAATCCAAAATATTTCTCAATTCTTCATTTTGAGATACCACTTTCGTATGCGTTTTTAAAAATAAACTCAAGTACGATTGGGCTAACTCAAAGTCTCTATTTGTTTTTAACATGACACCTAACATAATAAGGAATTGTTTCATGACCAGTAACGATCCTCCCCCGTCGAGAGCCATGCTTGTCAATTCTGCTTCAATAGCGGCTGGGGACATTGTCTTTAGTTTTTCTATACATTTCTCATATCCTTTATCGTCATCACAAACTACTAATTTCTTACCAAACACTGTCAGCGTTGATAGAGACTCAGGTATTAACAGTTTCGTATCGTTACTTCTTTCCTTTTCTTTATCTAAATTAAACTCAAGCTCCAAACTAGGTATGGTAGGTAAGAAGAATGGTGCAGACTTAGGCACTGTTAGAGGTGTTTTAGGTTTGTTTCGTCGCTTTACCACATCTAAGTGTAGTAAATTCAGCCATCTTGATGTGGGTTGGTCCGATAGAGTGATGAGCTCTGTGCTTATTTGTTCAGGAGATTTGTATTCAGGCTCTTCTCCTATATCAATCGCTCCTATGTCATCTAACTCAGGTTTCTCTGCCAGTGTGGTGGGTAATTCTGTTTAAAAAAGTATATGTTAGACGGATGCAGGCTTTAAAAGGTCAACATAACTTAATTTTTTTTAATATCGCGATTCGTAGTACGCAGAAGGCAGTTTTGTAATTTTTACAACGGTAATAAATACATCATATTATGAAAATGATTAATCTGATATTGGGCCCGATTCTGAAGGCACACATTTAAAATTTGACAGCGCTAAAATTGGTTTCGTCTTTATCTTCATAATACTGTGTGACAAGGATAGCAACAGTTTTAGTGCTGTCAAATTTTAACATTGTGCCTTCAGAATCGAACCCATTATTTTATCAAAATTAGATTCATTTAATAAGATACATAACCAATAGCATCATAAGGATGAATTAGAATAATCAGGTCGTCGTTAACATAAACATTACACGCGCACGGAATTCCAACCTTGATTCCAAATTATAATTTTATTTCACAGATTCAGTCGCGAATCCGAATCCCATTGCTCAACAAGCAACGTCCTACTGAGCGGTATAGAGAATAAATCCTTTAAAAACATAATTGTAAGAATGCAATACTTACTCAATTTGGGAACATCAACAGTGTTTCTGTCTATGGGTTTGAGGAAGACTCGCTCATACAATAATCTGTTGGCCCAAAGGAACACTCCCAGTTCCCCCACGTGGGTCGTCGCTAAGTAGTCGCCAGTGGGGGACAAGCTCAGTGACGTGCATGGTTGGTTTACCTACAAATGTAAAAAACAACATTACTTCTTTGTTTAATATCTCATTAGTTATTTATGTTACAACACATCATATATATACACTTGTCTTATCCAAACTAGGATTTGCTCCTGTACTTTTAAAATTAGACAAGCACAGGACAAATAACATCACAAGGACTAACTTGTACAAAGTTGTCTGTCCCCAGTGGGAATCGAACCCACTACATTTTGAAGTTGCAATAGCCACAGAGCCACGGACACCAGCCTCACGAATGAGTTCGTGGGTTAATACCAGGGCTCGTAACAAGCATCTATGAAGGAAAATATCGTGAGAACACTACAAAATCGAGAAAAACCAACCTTCACTAGTGTATTATGTATAGCCCATACGAGGGTAGTGGCTTTGCCCAACATATTAGATGTTTACAAACTAAACATCTAATATGGGCAAAGCCACTACATTTACTAGTACTTTTGGTTCATTAAAATAGTTGAAAGTATGGTTCAATTTCAATTACTTACAGAGAATATGTCAACAAGTTGAGCACTAGGGATGTCCCATGTACACACAGTGCAATCCATAGAAGAACTGACCAGCCATCTGCAATACAACATTTAGTTTATAGTGAAACTTAATAGCAAACTTTCAAATTAAAGCAAAACAGTTATTTTGACCATTTATAAAAAAATAGGGTATGTTCTGTTTTGTTTACTTGCCTAATATTAAATGACGTAATTAAAACAAATTTTCTCCATCAAGCTTAGATATCAAATCGTTCTGCAGTTAAATATACCCCATTTAGTTAGAATTGCTCCAGTCTTTTTAAAAAACATTAAATATGTGCACAAGAATACGTAACTTTTTGGGTTAGCATAAAAGTTTAGAAAGCGTTAACTTGACACAAGGTTTGTGTCAAGTTAACGCTTTCTAAACTTTTATGCTAAGCAAGATGCCAACATAGAGTTTAATAGTAGTACAGTGGGTATCAAACTGGTTACATGTTCCTTAAATTAGGCTATTCTAACCCTATTCAGTCAATTCTGCAGTAACTTATGAATGTGCGAAAAATAAATCAAAATATATTCCTTACCTGCTTTGACAATCAAAGTCGATATCATTTATTTTTCCGGTGTGTCCTTCAAACTTCCTCACAATGTTCATTGTATCGATGTCGACAAGTGTTATAGAGAAGTCCTCATTGGCCAGAGCCAGTAGACCACTGTCTCTGTGGCATTTAGTGGTAGTTACAGATTCTTCTAATCGCATTACATGGTATGGTGCTGTTCCTGAAATAATCATAGGAATTTGTCATTTCCTAAAAACTAATTTATTTCATGACAATCACACAACATACACATTTTCAAATAATTTATTCCTTAAACTAACTTAAAATTAAGTAGTGGAGGATGCTGTAGAAGTGCAGAAATCCCCAACTCAACATAGAGGTGCACCCGCAATGAAAATCGCTGTTTGTTTTGAACTCTTTTTAGGGCACTCGCTCACGGACATATTTGTGATGGAAGAGTCGCTGCAGGATTTTGTGGAAATGCTGCCCAGCCCTCACGTCACGCCAGTCTTCACGTCGCCTATTCCACAATGTTTAAAGACAAGTCTTTAATCAGTGCGTCCTGCCTGTCATGACCTACGGTGCAGAAACTTGGACACTGATGGTGGGCCTGATCCACAAGTTCCAAGTGGCTCAGCGAGCTATGGAGAGGGCTATGCTCAGGGTTTCTTTGAAGGATATGATTCGTATTGAAGTGATCCGACGAAGAACGAAACTCACCGACATAGCCGAAAGGATTAGAAAGCTGAAGTGGCAGTGGGCGGGCCACATATGCCACAGAACCGACGGCCGTTGGGGCAGACGAGTTCTGGAGTGGAGACCGCGGATCGGCACTCGCAGGGTGGGACGCGGAGGGCGGAGGACCGGGTGTGGTGGCGTTCATTGGGGAAGGCCTATGTCCAGCAATGGACTTCTAGGGGCTGACATGATGAAACTTTGTTAACATATGATTCCCACCTGATTTAAAATGCCAGAATTTGAGCTTATCGTCAGCACCTGCTGTAATGACCCTCTGGTTGCAGAGGTCAGTTTCGACACCTCTGACTGCACCTTTGTGAGCTAGCCTCTTCTCCTTGCCATAGTGTCCACGGTGCAGGCCAGACTGCATGTTGAACTTGTGTACTTGCCCATTACTGTACCCTGGAAAGCAAAGCCCAATGTAAAGACCCTATTATCGAGATTTCTCTAATTGATACAGATATGAAGGCCACATTATGAAGCAATTGCTACAACATATACATTTGAAAGTTAGCACTAGCTATCAAGTTCATTATTTTAACAATTGTTTAGCAATGATGACAATTCTGCACCACTCTGCTGATGACTGGCTGGTGGAGGCAAATAGCATTAGTCAACTGTCTCTTTGATTGCATAGTCTTATATACATAAATCATACTAAAAGAAAGCACTGATAAATGGATGTTAATGGATTGCAAAATTAAACAGCTACATCTTACCAATAATAACAAAGTTGCCGCAATGAGTAACAGTCAAACAAGTTGCCACAACTCCTTTCTCAAATTCAGAAGGCTTTAACTTGTGATCCCCCATTCGTATTTTGTTGTACGACCATGTGGTTGCCACATACATATCCTTGTGCAATGAAGCAATGCTGTCCCACTGCTTGTCCCTTTGCATGCAGGAACTCAGGTTGGTGATTGGTGGTAGAACTAGGTGGTCTCTTTCGAGCCTCTCTGTCATAAAAGAAAGTTAATGATAGTTGTAATTCACAAAACGAAATAAATAATAATAATTTAATAAATAAAACGTAAACCTCGCGTGTCTCATATTTGGATGTTTGTTACTCAATCACACTTCAACCGCAGGACAGATCAGGATGAAACTTGGCACACATATAGGTTACATCCTGGAATAGGACAGATACTTTTTAACCCAAAAAAACATCTGATACCTATGGGAAATACATAATAATTTGTGATGTTAAGTTGTCCACGCAGATGAAGTCAAGTAAATTATAAAACTATATGAACCAAAATAGTATAAATGTATAAGATAAATACGTAATTCAACATTTTAGAATTTTAGAGATAGTCATTTTCAGTCTGACGCATGGCTTTGAGAAGCAGTTCCCAATATTGTCATTAATCATCCTAAGAATGTTATTAGTACTACTCCCTAGTCGCTTCCAACAGGAATCAGTCTGTGCCCCAGGATGGCAAAGAAGTCCGAAACCCCTGCGTCAGCATACATACTCTTCCCGCTGCAGGAAGGAGGCTCACTCATAATCAAGCCTGTTGTAAGATCCTTTGGTATTTTTTATCCACAATTGGAAAGTATAGAAGCAATGGCAAAATGCAATTGGTGAAAAAATGATTATTCAATTGAACATTAAAGAACATAAAATCAATGGTCACCCAAATGTAGTTAATACTGTTGTAACTTACTCTTCTTTTTAGAAGCTTTTCTGTTTTGTGAGGCTTTGCCCATATTCTTGTTGAATGTTTCAGTGACAGTATTCATTATGTGGAGTCTACTGTCGCTGCCTGCAGCCAGAAGGTTCTCACCAGTGGGCTCACAGTGCCTCACCAAGTTTGGAGGTAAGGAAAGGCCCTCCCTAAAAATAAATATTACACCACAGATATAGATCTATTACACTTACTATAATAATAATAAAATATAAAATAAAGTACATTATATTTTATTTTAATTCATAAAGTGGGTCAGATTCTGAATGAGTACATTTGACAGTACTAAAATTAGTTCTATCCCTGTCAAACAATAATAGAAAGATAATGTCGTAATCAATTTTGAGCCATTAATTAAAAACAAAGTAAAATACCTTTTCTTCAAAAGTCTAGCCCCTCCATCAGGCATGTCAAATATCCACAATTTCAAAGAGTTATCTTCTGAATTAGTCACCATAAGAGGTTCTGACATCAAACATTGCAAGCCAGCGATATTAGTTGAATGTGCTGACTCTATCTGTGACATCACCCTCCGCTCTTCCAGATCCCACATCACAATATGACCTTCAGTACTTCCTGTCACCATTACAGGCACTCCATCTAGCCTGAATGAAAGACTGCTGACCATTCCCCAGTCATGAATGAAATCCATAATACTCTGATCGAAGCGCAAATTATGTAGGATGATTTTCCCATTCGCCAATGCTATAGCAATGACGTCCAAAGCCGGAGCAGGCTCTGTCACTGTCACGGCAGAGTCCCATCCTCGAAATGTGAAAATAAGTTTTGAAGTACGAACATTCCATAGCTGAAGCTGTCCCTGTTGACTCCCAAGTAGAATTTTGTTGAGATACGTAGGTGGGTGACAAAGTGTAGATATTTTAAAATGTTCCTCATCGAATTCTAACTCCAAAAACTGTGACTCGTCTTTTATATCAAATATTTTAAGCACATTATCTTCATCTATAGAAAGGAGGTGAATACCGAAAGGAAACATTAAGTAGACTTGAGCGTTGTGGCCTTTGTATACGTGTTTCAGTTCACAGCCTCGTCTCCACGCGTAAATGTTGTTTTCACTAGCAGTGTACACATGAAAGTTGTCACCAGTCATACAAGTTATTGGGCCAGGATGTTGGCCACTAACGCTCAGCAGACGGAATTTGTCACAGCCATACGTGTGAAACCACTTTCCTACACTCGTACACAGAAGAGTTTCACCACGCCTTTTGATAAATCTCGCCACAAAAGGTACATGTGAGCTAACATAACCTAAAACTCTAGAGCCGGTGAATATACGGCTACTGGTCTTCTCGTTCATATTGACCGAATATTTCAATCGTATTTATTATTAGTAACACCGCACCAGGCTTTATACTACAAATTACACAATATTGAAGAATATGAAAATGAAAAATTACACGCTTCTTGTTTTGTAAAATAGAGATGAGAATGATTGTGTTATGTGTATTTGTAAAAAATATCGATATCAGCGGTGTCAAATTAATCGATTAAAATTCAGAATTTCATTATTTAAAAATATTGTTTTACTTAGCACTTCTTTAATTACGTAAGTATCTATACTAATATTATAAAGAGGTAAAGTCTGTGACGCTGACGTTGTAGCGGGTAATGTCTGGATCTACTAAACCGATTTTGAGATTCTTTTACCAATAGAAAGCTACGTTAAATGTGTCATGCTATATAATTTATACAGTTACAAGTCGCGGGCAGACAGCTAGTTCGATATAAAATCTTTAGTAGAGTCCAAAGAGAATACAATGGAAGAGAATACAATTAGTTTAAGGCCCAAGCTCATTCTAATTTCGACTTTAACTTATCACTCGTAAGCTTTCGTCTGATTTTGTTTTTATACATATCTACACCTCATAACACGAAGCAAAATATTTTTTCGTAGCTCATAGTTTCACTACAAAGTGTTTTCCTTCATGATTGACACTAATTGGTTATTAAATTAGATAAGCTAAGCTACGGAAAATTGTTTTGCTTCATGGTATGAGGTATATGTTCTAGCAAAAATACATTTTTATACCGAATAGATAAATGTATAAATATTCACTCTCAAAATAATAACGAACTAATCATAGGAAATTATGGTTTCCGGGCAATTCGCACAATTACAATTAATATAATTCAATCAACAAAAATATCGACTTTATAGACCTTGAAAAAAATTAGCTTAAATCGACGATACCCTTACCTCTATTTCTGTCAAATCAAGTTTTTAATACTTTTCATTGAAAAGGCAATGGTAATTCATACTACACATACTAATTCCATTCTAAGAAGATACAAAATGTTCTAAAAATCAATGCCGACCCTTCAGGACAGCTCTTCACCTAGTAGTATATCTAAATATGCCTTTGGTAAAAAGCTGTTACCTTTCGAGATATTCGCACGTTTGTGAATTTTTGGAAAATCAACGCCGTAGATCAGTTTTTCGAACGCCACAACTATTAACTTCCAAGGTTCAAACTGTCATGTACCTAATCCTGAATAACCTGCTGATGACCACAACCTAAAACAAAACTAGTAGTTATTTACGTTTGGAATAAAAAAATTATCGAGTCAGTTTTGTAGCTGCGTTCGAATTAATATACCTACCTACCTACTTGAGTATGAAGGTACTTAGAACAATTGGGACTCGTAAACAACATTCATTAATTAAGTCTCTTTCCTTCTAGACCGGGGTAGGATGGCATATAAATAGTCGGTCATTCTGTGAGTTGCCACAGTTCGTGCTCGTAATCAGAACACACAATGGTCAACAAGACAACCATCATCCTCTTCTTTCTCGCCGTAGTTGCTTGTACTATGATAATCAGCGCCGGGGCCGAAAGGACGCGTGTCCCGCCTTGCGATCAGTACTGCAGTATAATCAACAACGAGAAGCACGAGTGTTGCAGAGCCCATGGTTATTTATCCTACGTCAGTTGCTTTGGTGGTAGGATGTATTGTTTTAGTTATCAAATAATTATCAAATAATCAGCAGTCCGGAATTATCAGACGCAATGCCCCTGCCTCCAAATAAATACAGAAATATACAAGTCAAAATGCCTGTGTAATATATTTAAGACATTTAATAAATGAAATTAATAATGATTATTTTGTTTGAAATAATTAAGTATGTTTATCTCAGTATCTGTCGAGAATCCGCAGTGATTGCATAGCACTACACAATAAATTGAATGCAGGACGATGGCTATGACATCTATAACATGATGGCCGCCGGTTTTCAGGCTGTACTATTAGAAGTCAAACTATTGCCAGTCACTTTGCATGAGTAATCTGTGGGTGAACTACTCGTACATTAAGAAGGCATACAGCGCCCTGTGTGTCCAATAACAATGGAGTCAGGATGATTTTGGGATTGCGGCGCTTTTGCAGCGCATCAGGTATGTTGGTGAGATCCGCACGGATGGCTGCGACACAATTGTGTACAAAAGTCAGGTCCCTCCTGCAAGACGACACCAACAGCATTCTGAGCACCCTTACGGACCGGTTTTACAGTCCCATGCGGATGCTCTAGGTAGTGAAATGATACTTATCTGAGATGCTTCACCTCCCCATTGCCAAATCAATTGTAAAATGAAGTTAAATGAAATAGCTACATGCGACAACATCACCAGCAACAGCGGCGCGGACCCTCTATACGTCTTGTGAGCCACGATGCCGTCATCCACACTTTTGAAATGATTCTTATCATAAAGTTGTTGCTCTACACGATGTGCTACTTATGCTATTAATATAATATCTTTACTACCTATTATTATGTTTTACCCACTTTAATTTTAATCAAAAAAGACAATTTAATAATTAATATTAATAAAATTTGTGTCGTCACTCTTGACGATAAGGCGCTGCGCAGACGATAGACAATTTGTCCGCCGCCGGACAGAAATGCCCGCTCCTGCCCGTCTGTTGCTGCGATCACTTTGGCCACGAGCTCAACACACGGCGACCAATTTGTCGGTAAAGCTCTAGTGAGAAGCACGTAATGGAAATTATGGAAATACAGAGAATACGAGTTTCTGTGTATTTGATGTACAATAAAAAAGCGTTGGTTGACACACAAACTAGTTTGCTTCATTCTCGTCCTGTCTGCGTGCCCGCCGGTGACCGCCGGTCTTTTTGTCCGGCGGACTATTTGTCCTTCGTGTGCGTTACTGCATAGATTTCCATACGTTCCATTCACACCACGGACAAAATGTCCGCGGACAGATTGTCCGTCGTCTGCTCAGCACCTTACATAAGCGTTCGCGGCTCGCGAATCCATGACATAACCACGTATGGATTATTGATTCATGTAGTCTGGGTCGTCGACCGTGCGCTTGCGCAAACGCGATAACAGCGCAAGAGTTATGCGGTGGCCGTTGTTATTGTTATTGTGAGGGGAGAGGGAGGGCGGAGAGCGGTTGGACCGGAATGGGCGCGGCGCCGGTGGCGGCGGCGGGCGGTGGGTTTTTCCGTCGTGTATATAATGTTTTTGTTAATAATTATCCTGTTTTCCTCATCCACTTTACGTGTGTCTACTTAACACTTAGCAGATAGGTACATGTAGTGTACCTTATATGCGCTCACCAATAAGGTAACCTATATTAACGCGCAGGGTGGGACGCCCCGCCGCCAGATGGACCGACGACCTAAAGAAGGTGGCCGGAAGCGGCTGGATGCGGAGGGCGGAAGACCGGGTGTGGTGGTGTTCATTGGGGAAGGCCTATGTCCAGCAGTGGACGTATAAAGGCTGACATGATGATGATGATGATATTTACAATCAATGTATTGCGTATTTACTACTACTATGCCCGCGGCTCCGCTCGCGTGAACTACAGAATCCGCCCCCGTTCCCACTTCCGCTCCCGTTCTCTTCCCATTCTACTTCCACTCCCACTCAGACTCGAGACTATCAATATTTCAATCCCAACCCCAACCTCAACCCCATCCCTATCCCCAAAAACTAAATTTTAGTCAATCCCATACGCGCCGCGCCGATTGCCGCGCCGCGGCCGTTGACCTCGCCCATATGATGAACATACTCGTACGTTCGAGAAATATTGCATTTTTTTAACAAAATTTTCGTAAAAAGGAGATGTTTTTTTCATGAATGATTTTTAAATGTGATACTGAGTTACTGGAAGAAATATTAACAGTCGTTTTATTATCATCCGATATACCTAATGGCTTCTAGAAAAATTTACTTTATTAATATCTCTGGTTCTAAGTGGCGTATCAAGATGAAACATGCACCAGATTTTAAGTTAGACCACCAGCAAGACAACTGGGAAAACTGCATCAAATTTCATTCAGTAGTTTTTGCGTGATGCGGTAACAAACATAAGTACATCAGATAGACAGACAGACAGACTGACAAAAATTCTAAAAAAATTGTTTTGCTTCTATTGGCCCTCTCTCATCTTTACTCCTCTCTACACTCCTCATAATTTTTTTTTTAAATATCCCTCATGTACAGACATAGACCAGTTACAGGTTTATTATAAGTATAGATTGGCCCTATAAAGACTCCTCATAATTTTTTTTTAAATATCTCTCATGTACAGACATAGACCAGTTACAGTTTTATTATAAGTATAGATATAGATAGGTACAGATACTCTCAAATAAATACATATTATCCATTCAACTGTTGAGCAGAGGTCTTACAACATGAACATTATCTATATTTTTCAACGAAAGCAGGTTAATTTTACTAGTAGTTTTTAATGTATGCTCATTGTTTCCCATGTAGGTATTACATAAATAATTTTATATGTACCTACTCGTATAAATACTCTTGTCAAATCCATGTCTCTAAACTAGGTATTATTAATTAATATAAACTGTAGGTACTTAATTTGCAAAATCTCATTTGGACCGGCCTGGCCTGTTGTAGGTAGATATCAATCGATTTACTTTACCAACACTTCGGAGCATAATTTGGAGCGAAGCTGGAGGAAAACTGCGTCCGCTGCGTTCTGCGGCCAGTAGAACAAATCTTAACCGTGGGGCAGAGTCGTTAACTCTTTTGTATGCAGCTATTCTATTCTTTACATACAAAAAAAAAACGAACGATTACTAAAAATTACCCGCTAATCGCTACCGTAACCTAAAAATTTCATAATTCTCCCATAATAATCCAAGAAATTTTACTTGTACCTATGTATGTTTCAAAGGTATGTTTTCAGTTATCCGGTACACAGACCGACAGACGGACTGTAAGGGTATCCATTTTGACAGAACTTGAACTTAAATTCATACTGCACTTTGTTTTAGCAGCCATAATCATTTCAGGGTTCCACTAGAAACGTATCGAAGCCGGGACAAACTGCTCCTGCTGAGTGCTGCATATACCGGTGCGGCGCAGATCATGCTCATGAACAAGGTAGCAGCTAGTTAGATAATCAAGCAATTGCTTTTCATCTTCTTCTAACTCTTGACAGAGTGTACATGGTTATAAAGATCACGGAGGATCTTTACCTATGATGAGCACGGATATGGCATCTGCGGGTTCTGCCTGCCTCGATTGGTAGTGTTTGCAAGAACGCTCTACTATTATAGATGTAAATGCAAGCCGTATAAAGAAGAAAGAATCGACCCTTCTGACGAGCCTAAATAACAAAGCAATAAAAAATTGACTAGTGATTATGAGATAAAGTCATAAAAAATAATATTTAAAGAAGGTGATTAGTCAAGCAAATATTGGAGTGTTGTGCGGGAAATAGACAAATAGGAACAATAGATAAGACGTGTTTACGCTGAGCCTAGATTTTATTAAAAACTGAATACTATCGGTACTTGTACTTTTAAGCCTGTTTCCACCGAAATAAACAAGAATATTGTGTCAATACAGACTAGACAGACATGGGCGCAAAGCTGCCTATCGCGTCAAAGATATCTATTATTTGGAGCGTTGAAGATAATATTAAAACAAATCCAAAGTTATTATCATTTTCTTTATACCTATTCGTAATTTTGTTTTCATAAAGTGTTACCGACCTTCTATGGAGTCTAACCACTGATGCGGCAAGTTATACCTCTCGACGCGCTAAGACCACATAATTATAAGAGCAAACGAACCCGATGCATAAATTCGCATTTTTACGATGTTTATGGTCAATATGGCA
Organism: Esperia sulphurella; assembly: GCA_947086405.1. Classification (NCBI taxonomy): domain Eukaryota; kingdom Metazoa; phylum Arthropoda; class Insecta; order Lepidoptera; family Oecophoridae; genus Esperia; species Esperia sulphurella. The sequence continues at coordinate 9,672,092 of OX352261.1, forward strand.
AGGGTATTTATTATTTTAAGAATATGATGTCGATGTTCTAAGATGAAAAATTTAACAAAGACCTATGCGAACGACTGATGAGAGGAACTAGTCCGATAAATAAAGAAGTGACTTCTTTCAAAATTTTGTTATCAGGTCATTTAGGGATCTCACTGAAGTCTGATAGCTAATAAATTAAAAATCTATTTCAGTTTCATCAATTTAGACGCCTAATTATGAGTTTTCAATGATTCATTTCGACAGTTAACCTGCAATGCTCATCACAAATCACATTGGCCAAATTTACACAATAGCATAAAATGCTACTAATTAACTTCTAGCTCAAAAAAATTTAATTCTCCTGATCATTAGTAATAATATAAACCAGTACTTAGCCATAGATCATTTACCTGCTCATAGTAATACCTATAAATAATTCGTTGTGTTGGTAAACTAGGTGTAAAAAAATCAAATTTACATTATTGTGGGATGTGAGATGTGATGTATTGCAAGTTTACTGTCGATTTGTCTTTTCCTTTTATTTTATAACTAGCTGTGCCCGCGGCTCTACACAATTATATTTAATCTCACTCTCAATCCAACATCGACTTCGACTTAATTATACTTATTTTTTATATTGCATAAATGTATTTGAAAACTAAAAATTCCCATAACTTTTGATTAAGCCGATTGCGATGAAATAAAGACTAAATGTTACTTCGGGTTAAGCCCTATGATTCTGTGAAAAGTCTACCAAAATCGGTCAAAACCCGGATTATAAATGATACCCCGAACGCTCACCGGACGCCCCGTAAACTGGGACAAATCCGGGGAAACCCGGACGGATGGCAACCCTAACATTGCACACTGACTCCAACATAAGAAAAAAGCCGTAACTCTAAAACAGATAACTACAGTTTGTGAATTGTTGTATACTTGTTTAAATTCCATAGGACAGAAGGAAATCCTAGTTTGGGATTAGACAAGTGAATGACAATATACATGTATATATGTAATTTATTTAAACAATCTTAAAAAAACAATAGCAATACTAAACACATATTTTTCATTAAGTACATATATACTAAACAGACACATTTTGGCTTGTATTAATATTTTTGTAGTTATTTTGGCCGGCTCGCAGGGTCAGTTTCTGGTCGTGGACAGCTGATTATTGGCGTTCGGCGGCGGCGTCAGTACTAGTTGCGACGCCCCTACGAATGCCCCGAGCGAACATACTAACGACGATAACAATTCATTCCACCATAGCAATTAGCGTGCATGCCGTGACCATGGGCTCTGCAACATTCGTTCTTTTCGGCGTCGCTTCGACTGCAGACCTTGTCACAAGGCGGGACACGGACCCAATTGTTGATTGCTTCGCTGGTAATTATCATTGTGCACGCGACGAGCAGAAAGAGGATGGTTGTCTTGTTGAGACCCATTGTCCTTTATATTTTTATAATAATTTATACGTTCTTGATGCAGAAAAGGATATAACTCTTTGATGGCTCACAGAATGTCCGACTATATATATTCCTACCTTATCAACCTATACCTGCCGTCTTTCTTTTCAAACAATATTGACTTGTAAAAGTGTCTCGGAAATGTTGCCAGCTTAGTAATTTTACCACTAAAGTTGGTTATTTAGTCGTTCCTGATAGTGTACATTTAATGACTAATAGCTATTGTACACTGACCCCCAAGTACCTAACTTAAATTATTTATTACTAGCTATTGCGTGCGAATTCGTCCGCGTGGACAACTTAACACCACAAATTATTATATATTTCCCGTAGGAATAGGATGTTTTTTCGGAATAAAGACTATCATATTCCTATTCCAGGGCCTAACCTATATGTGTGCCAAGTTTCATCACGATCCGTCTAGTGGTTGTAGCGAGATTGAGTAACAATCATCCAAATATCCAAACTTTCGCATTTATAATATTAGTAGGATTACGGCGTAATGTTTTGATATGTTTTCGCCGTACTTTATTAGAGATGTACCGATCATACCTTACGCCGATTAACGATTAATACAGTTATTGTAAAAAGATATGTACCTCCGCCTCCGCCTCCGCCTCCGCCTCCGCCTCCGCCTCCGCCTCCGCCTCCGCCTCCGCCTCCGCCTCCGCCTCCGCCTCCGCCACCGCCATTCCCACTCCCACTCCCACTCCTACGCCCACGCCCACGCCCACGCCCACGCCCACTCCCATTCCCATTCCCACTCCCAGCTCCAAATGTAGTCCAAACTCATTGCAATCTGAATAGTAAGGAAATACTATTATGTGCAATATATTGCATACTAAACTTAAACTAATAATTGTATTTGAAAACTAAAAATGTCCATAACTTTTGATTGAGTAAACCGATTGCGATGAAATAAAGACTAAATGTTAAATTAATCCCCATGTTTATATGAAATGTGCATCAAAATCCATTCAGTAGTTTTTAAGTGATGCGTGCACAAACTCACAGACAAACAGATTAACAGACAAACAGACCAAAATTTCAAAAATTATCGAAATGGGTTCTGTTGCTTATCCTTAGACATCCCAATTTTTTTGTAAATATCTTCAATGTAAAGACACGCGAAGTTTACGTTTTTATTTATTAGAAGAATATACTGCTCAAATTCAAAAAACACATTTTTTAATTTCTTTTTTATAACGCGAAAAAGAAAGAAGGATTTGTATTTCAGACAGATTTGGCATGGTCTTCTCAACGGAATCAAAACTCACTCCCATCAACAACAACACTAAGAAGTTTTCTGTGATTGAAAAGCTAAGAAACTGCTATGGAGTCACATTGTTCTTGTGTATATGTACACTTTGACCACCATCTTCTTCGACAGCCCCTACGTTAGAAGCCACTTTGTATTTCGCCTAAATTGCATTCAATTTTAAATTTTAATATAATAAAAGTCTTTTTTTATTATTATTAATTGTTTTTGACTTAACGGATTAAAAATAAGTACTCAACATTTATTTTGACAGAAATGATATTTAAAAATTTATAAGCATTCAAACTTGTTTCCCTAATTGTTTTGAACAGTATTATATATTTTTAAATATCTATCTACTAATGAAACTGTGTCTTTCGTAAAATAATTGTAGTTTTATGCCAATAAATTATTTATTGTACATTATTGTGTTATTGGCTAGGGTGACAATTTGGTGGGCTGGTGTAATTCAGTGGGCTCGTGAATAAATTGTAGGCAACACTGTATAAGATAACTAAGTAGGTTGAAAAGCGTGGGGGATTTTCATAGTAATGTAAAGCAGTGCAAGTACACATTATACAAAACGCACGATTTCCACAAGTTTCCTTATGGCACACTTAATGTTGTCAACCTGTAAACACCCACTTGAATGGGTATTTGTTTACTCAAGATATTATTATTCTTCACTCAACCTGAAAATGATACATAATAAATATCAGTTGGTGGCACACACACTGGCATGGTTCCAGTGTTGTACCATCGTCGACCGAACACAAAGTTAGCACATCCAATCGAAGTAATAATTTATTCTATTAGTACCTAATATTATAGTATATCTCATATGTTACTCGGAATGAACGCGAAAAACCATCTTATAAATAAATATGTAAACTTTCGGTGTTTGTACATAGAAAATAATGGCAAGAAATAATTGTTTGTGTATGCGTCCCGAAAACACTACTGAACCATTTCTGATGGTGTTTTTGGGGATTATGGGGGAACATAGGGATTAATTCGGAGTAACATTTAGTCTCACTTCACAGCAATCGGCTCACTCAATTAAAAGTTATGCGAACTTATAATTTTCAACAATTCACTGAAAGAAGTATAATACTCGGCGGAATTCAGATTTCGATGAGTTAGGACTACGGTGGCGGTGGCAGTGGCAGCAGGGGATTATCAACTTTATTAAAAAAACTGTAGTCCACGCGAGCGGAGCCGCGGGTACAACTAGTCACTGATAAAATAATAAAACATGTCGATTTGTTTTGTTTACTGTATTTATTTTTAGTGTCACAATTGTTTTGTTTATCTATTTCATTAGATCAGACATTTAACTTGATTCATGGGTTCAGTTCTGGGTAAATCGGCAGATGGTTATGGGGCGCCTTATCACTTATCAAGTTATCATGGATAATTCTTTCGAGCAGCAGGTTTGGTGCTGCGGGCTTAGTGCGGCGGGCTTGGAGCGACGCGCTTGGTGCGAGACTCAGTTCTAACGATGATAGCAATTCATTCTAGATGGAATGCTTGAACATGGGTTCTACAACACTTGTCCTTCTCTTGGTCAATCTCTTCGATTGGAGAACTCGTCGAAAGGCGGGATTGCTACGCTGGTGATTATCATGGTGCACGCCACGAGTAGAAATAAGATGGTTGTCTTGTTGATACCATAGATTTTTCCAAATCGATAGTTGAAACCTATTGTTTGTTCTTTATTGTAAGAATCTCGGTGATAACATACACAATACTATCTTTTATATTTATTATTTCTTTCTAACAGGATTACTAGGTAATAAATTATCTTTGATTGCACTAAGCCAATATGCATAGGCGATTTAAGATATTACGATATCGCAGCACACAATTTTACAATCGTATAAAATCTTTAAATCCCGTTGCCCAGTAACTGTAGGCGAGATATCTCAACTTTGCATAGATTCGCATACTCCTAGTTCTAAGAATCTTTATAGACACCCAACTTTATTAACATTTATCAAATCAAATCACATCATTTTCACTTTTGAGAACACTCCATATTTTTTTAGTAACAATTAAACTTAAGATAATGTTAATAAATTTTACCGCAAAAATCTACTACTAGGTAATATATTATTTATTACCAATAAATAATATGAATATGAGGCTTGTGCCAAATGATAACTCAGGGGACAATTAAAATTTCAACAAATAAGTAGTAAAATTAATCTACTGTAAATTGGAATTGTCAAACAACAACCCAAAAAAACAACAGTAATTATACGAGTATAAGCTTTAGTAAATAATATTAATGTGTAAGTACCTACTTATATTATATTTACGCGTGAGAAAACAAAATAAATAACCCTAAACATACCTGTGCAAAGCCAGGGCAAGGTTAAAAATAACAAAATTAGCATGCATGATACATAGGTAAATAAAAAACAAACACGAGAAGTATATTTCCTGCCTATGTAGGTATCTACATGGAATGTTTACTGATTTTTTTGTAAACACACCTGCCCTCTGCTCACTTCTTGTGGATGAGTATTGGTAAAATAATTTGATTTAAGTATTAAATTAACTTTAAAATTTTGTATTAAAAAAAAATCTGTGTGTTTATTTCTCTTCTGTCAGACAATATTTTTGACCCATAATAGGTAGGTAGTTTGAGATATGTACAGACATTTTAAACATTTCTTAATTAAACATACATATAAGTTTGAAGAATTTTTTTCAAACTAATTGTATAATTAGGTATTCATTACTAACTATGCCCGGGACTTATACGCGCAGACCACTGAATTACATGGCGCAAACTCTTCTTCCGTTTACTTCCTTCTCCTTTCCTTCCCCTGAACCTCCTCCTAAACCCACAGTCCACAGACTTTTGGAAATACCCTGGAATACAACATCTAAAATAAATAAATAAAACTATAAATGAGCTTTAAAACCTTTCTGTCACCTTCTGTCATGTTCTTGATCCGACCAGTAATGTTGAACTACACTTTTATACAAATGATATGAAATGAGAGGTCAACTTGTAGATCGAGCCTCCTGACATTTTATTGAGATATGACTTGAGAGTATGAGTCCCTATGCTATGAAACAGTGAAAACGCCGTCAAATTCTGTTTAGTAGTTTCCAAGATTAGCCCGTACATACATACATACAGACAGACACGACATTTTTTAATTATATTTTTGGACTCTACCTAATGTCCGGGAAGTGAATTTTTTTTAACTTCAATGTACACATTCGCTTTTCTTTTGTTTTTTTCCATTCTTTTATTTTAAGTATAGATTATACATTTCCTTTATATACAAACGAGGACCTAGGTATAGATATCTTGGAGAAAAGTGCTCAAAACTAAACAAAACAAAAATTCTATAAGCAATTTCCGACTACATATATACAGCTGTTGCTCACGACTTCCCAAGCGTAGAATAAGCTTTTCCCATGGTAAAACTTAACATATTTTAATCTCCATGATACAAGATATGCGCATGCAAAATGCAAACAGTTAATAGTCGAGCCTTGAAAGCGTAAGAAACAAACTCACTTTTGGACAGATATATAATACAGGATAGTAGTTAGGATAGGATTTTTGAAGGCGTGGTGATTATGGCAAATCCCCCAATTGACAGCTCATCAAAAGTGGTATTCTATTGGGGAGGCTTATGTTCAGAAGTGGACGTATGTAGGCTATGATGATGTGACTACTGCCCGCGCAACGAACTTGTTAGCCGAGGCGCAGATGCCTGACTTCTTTGTTGTTATAAGAGCGCGCGTAGCACGCGCGTAGCTTATTTATGGGAAAGGCTACGTCGTCTCTCTGGTAACAGCTTAATAAAAGTTTGCTGTGATTTGGATAGTTTTAGATACAGGCCCATCCATCGTACTGGCTAGATTTCTAGCGGAAAGTGAACCGTAATATCCACTGACACCTACCCCTTTTGGTGGGCATTTCAACATTAGTTTTAATTATTATCCCCTCGCCCTGATCACCTGTTCCGTCCGCCAATCCAAGGTCTGCCGCGATGGATGAGTGTCCATGGCGCTAGCCTGGTCGTAAGCGTGCCGACATCCCGGAGTAGGGTGAACTACTTATTAGCCTTACCGAGTCATACGGGGTTCTGTTGAGGTGGACAATTATATTTGCCTAGCTTATCATGGTACCTCCGGGACCAAGGCGTGAGCATTATGTATGTAGCTATGTATGTTGTTTATTATTATTTAGGGATTTTAAATTATTGTATTGTCTGACCAGCAAAATCAAAATAGCCAGCCGGACTCCCTGCAGCTGAGGAGTCTAAGCGAATGGAGGTCAGGTCGAGATAGAAAGATTATGGCGGACTATCTGGGCGGTATTCAGCTGTGCCGCCTTCTCAATCACCGCCGGAAGCAAGCCCAAACGAAGTTCCAATCGCCTCAGGTGGCCAGCGAGGCTGGTTAGAATTAACCCGAACGGGACTATATATGGATTACAGGATTATTTATTATATTATTTGAAAAAGTCTGTATCTCATTTCTGAGGTATTTTGCCACTATAGCGGATTTTAATTAATCAAGCGTTAGCGGTGATACCTATCTAATTTTATGAACTTTCGGGTGAGTAGGCATGTGTTTAGGAGTGTCGCCTTATGCAGTAAGTATTATATGTGGTGTGGTATCTGCGGGTGTCTAGACTTTTTAAAATGTTTTTGGGATAATGCCAGTTGAGGACAGTATTGTGTTGACGTTATGTAGGGTGCATTGACTTTTGACTTTTGTTGTTGGCATAATGTCTTGGTCGTTGGACTTGAGCGCCAGAGGTCGTGGATTCAATTCCCACTGGGGACAGACAACTTTGTACAATTTGTACAAGTTGTACCCGGTCTGGATGTTATATTTGTGAATTGTCCTATCCTTGTTTAAAAATGAGAAAATCCTAGTTTCCGTTTAGACAAGTGTATGTATGTAATTATAATATATATGTCTTGTATACACGTATCATTTTTGTTTGCCTTGTAATATTTTTAATATTATCAAATGGGGTGTGTCGTATAGAATCCGTAAAAAAAATAATGATTTGGCACTTGCAAGCAAAAGAAATTAAAAAATATTTGAATAAAACATGTCAGATATAATTTCCTAGTAGCATTTATTTCCAAAATTACTTAATTGATAAATTTTACATAACTAATTACCTACGTAATATATGCCGATTAGTTTGCACTGGTTATTTTTGATATCACTTACTTAGGTATTAAATTTTGATTTCACTTGTGATTTCGTATTGCGGTGAGAAGCGGGCTGGAAGATTTTTCATGTTGCCTATGTATAACAATACATTCCGCCACTGCAACTAGCGTGGGACGAATAGCCATGGGCTCTGCAGCACTGGTCCTTCTCACGGGGGATTCTACCGCAGTCCACGTCGCAAGGCGGCACACGGACCTTTCCAGCCTCTGCGCTGATTATCATCGAGCAAGCGACGATGGCGAGCACGAAGAAAATGGTTGTCTTGTTGAGACCCATAGTTGTTTCTTGTTTGCGAGATAGTGTAACTCTGTGGTAACTCAGGGAATGACTGCATATTTATACGATTTGTTTCAAGGCCTTTGCGAATAATAATATTTAGCACAAACTTAAACTTGTCAACCCGGTCTTCGGTGCGAGATAAACAAACAAAAATGGATGTTTACGATTGTAAAATTATGCAGTATCTGAGGATAATATTTGGATAGCAACCAACGAAATAAAAAATAAGACCGGTAAGTACTAGTGTGAACCAGCAAAGGGTAATTTTTTTTAGTAAACTGTACGTCCGTGCGGGTTCCATATTAATGGCGAGGGCAATATTTTAAATCCTGAACCAGTATATACTTCTCCCATAACGTGGTAAAAATAATATTGTGGCCGAGTAATACATTCTACCTTACACTTTCCCCTAGGAGAAAAATAAATAAGAGGCGCTTTTTGATTGATTTATATAAATGGTACTAGAATGTTAGTATTGGACAACTGTGCAATTCTGAAATGATATTGTCAGTTTTATTATGTTGTGGTCTTGTTTATAGTATTTTTCATTGTTTTTTTTAGTGGGGAGCGGGAGCGGGAGCGGGAGTGGAGGTGAAGATGGGGGTGGAAGTGGGAGTGGGCATTGACGTGGGGTTGGAGATAGGAATGGGAGCGGGAGCAGGAGCGGGAGCGGAAGTGGGAAGGGGAGCGGATTCTGTAGTCCACGCGAGCGGAGCCGCGTGCACAGCTAGTTTTTTAAATAAAGCCGGCCAGCGCACCGCCGCCAGCTAGCCGCGGCCATAGTAACTTTCTTCATATATTTTTTTTCGATCTCTTTGGTCGCAGAACGCTAAGGAACCTTGGATGAAGTTGGTAGGTAATGCTAAATCCATGTAAAGAACAATATTCATTTTTTATTTTATTTTTCGCCTCTCACCTCTGTACGAATCCCCAAAAATCAGATGTAATATTTTTGGGGACAAAACTTTTAGTGCAAAATAAAGGCTATATGTTTCTTACAACATTTCCTACACTTAATATAATCTAATTTATCACATTAATAAAACCTAATATATTATCTTTGATAAAACATATATTTTCCTTAAGTTGCCTGCAGCTTTATTATCGAGCGTATAAACCAGTAACCATAGTCGTTAATTAGCATAATATCTATTGAGGATAACTTTATCCTCAACGACAGTGCTACTTTGACCATTGAACATCAGTCAATTGCTAATTTTCCCACCAACACTAGGTAGGTACTCGAACAGGAAAATAATTGAATAAGTAATGCATGCAACCAACAAGATGTGAAATATACCTACACTCCAATTTGTTTGTATACTATGGCAGTAAATGAATTATTATAATAATACTAAACATTTTCCTGTTATTGCGTTTGAACAAAACATACGCGTTAAATTTATAAGTTATCTAATAATCTATACATATAATCGTAAAAGCAAAAATGTCTGTACATTGAATATTTTTGGAAAAAAACCAACCAGGGCAACGTAAGTACCTAACTGTACATGTTAGAACAGTTTTTAAATTTTTTGCTTGTCTGTTTGTTTATTTGTTTGTTTGTTTGTACGGACATCACGCAAAAACTGCTGAACGGATTTTGACGAAACTTTGTAAAGTTACAGTGTATATCCCGGAATAATATAAAATATAAAAAAAAACTCTAAAATGATCCAAGAAATAGTGAACCAGCAATAAAAAACTATAGTTCAGTATAAAGATAATATATTTCAGAGGTCTACTAAAACCAGCTGTTTTGATCTTTGATGTAGTATATTTTCAAAAATGAAATAAAAAAGAAAATTATAAGTCAGAAATCTGAAAAGATGTTATTCCGAGGAAAAGTATTTATTCAGGGAACGTGTTGAAACTCTTTGCAGACCACACTTCTAGCGTTCTTCAAACTGTGTCAAGATGATGATTTTGCCAAAAGTCTTATATAGTCGTGGAGCTTTAGGCAGGATTGTACAATGTTCATTCCAGATGGCCGAAATTGGGTTGAGACCCTCGGTGATGGAATCGTAAGTGATAGCCCAAGACGTCTACGCTATTTGTTAGCTATGTTGTGTGGACTCTTGAACCCAGTGCAACTGCGGGAGAAAGTATCGTCTGCGTCTCACCGAAGATGACCTGCGTGCTCTGAGAAACGCTTGCAGTACAGCTGAAATGTCAGCGATAGTGAGTTATGTTGATAACTTTCCAAGACTTATAGTGCAAAGATGCAAAGAGTATATGGGCAAAGAGTGGTTTTGCAACAAACTTGTAGACATATGCTCTTGATAACATGTTTGTTTTAGAATCAGAAAATAAATACTTAATTTCCTGCAAACATTTTCATGTGGTATTTTAATTTAATCATAATTTATTTTATTTTATTTATTTATTTGTTATACCATTACAGTTTGTATGAAATAATAATTTATGATGTTAATTTATCCACGCGGACGAAGTCGCGGGCAATAGCTAGTCTAATCAATAAAAACGTAAACTTCGCGTGTCTGTACATTGAAGATATTTGCAAAAAAAAACTGGGGGGTCTAAGGATAAATAATAGAACATCTTTCGATCATTTTTGGAATTTTTGTCAGTTTGTTTGTGCACCCATCACGTAAAAACTACTGAACCAATTCTGATTGAGTTTTCAGTAAAACATAGCGCTTAATTCGGAGTAACATATAGGGTTTATTTCATTGTAATCGGCCGAATCAATCAAAAATTATGGGAATTTATAGTTTTCATATACATTGTAGGTATGCAATATAACAAAAAGGTATCTGATGTATGTGGCCAACACCGTGCACCTTCACCCAGTGCGTAATGAGGCGGCTATCATATACCCACGAACGTCGAGAATACCATTTCAATGCTCTTTTCATTCAGCAAAAACAATGTAACTTGATCGGTCATTTTATTTTTACAATGTTTAATATTTAACCAGAAACAGCGTATATTAAGGTTTGTTAACAAGTTAAACGAATGGTGACTCGTTGGCTTAGTGTCAAGTGGGCATTGCAATCGGGCGCCAGATATAATTCCCACTATAGTGACAGTCAACTTTGTACAAATTGGAATTGCAGTGAATTGTCCTGCATTTCGGATAACGTGATCTACTCGGCAAAATACCATTTTGTGACCAAATTGACCACATACATCAACGATAAATTGATAAGGAGCAAATTATCATTCGCCTATTTGGATATTTTAAGAATAATTTTGTTTACACGTAAATTTTGCCATATAGGTACGAGGATACCGAATTGTTTAATTTACATACATAGCTCACGCATTGGTCCCAGCGAGGTAGGCCGTCACTTGGCGCGATCTTGACAAACGTCGCAAAGCGACTTACCTTCGCTCACTTTTCCCACTTTGCTTAATTTTCTCTATTCCAGTTTAAATAAAGTCGTGGTAGCCTAGTTGGTAATGCGCTGGAACCACGTTCTTGAAGCAAAGGTTCAAACCCGAGATCGAGAGCTTGTCGAAAGTTGTAGTACGGGTTTATATCTATTCAACCGTCTACGAAAACGATGTTTTGTAACTGGTTTCGATGGATGAATTATTTAACCCGCATGTTTCGGTGAAAGACAACTCACCGAAAAGCCCGGAAGCCCGAAATTTGTGATAAGACATGCATACTTATTTCAATGAAACTCTTTTGTTAAAATACATCAATCCAGCACTAGATCATATTCTGAAATTCATAAAATTCTTTTTATATAAATAAATAAATATCTCAGACATTCACACCAATTATCCAGTCCCAAACTAGGCAGAGCCTGTGGTATGGTTACTAGATAACGGATAGACATACTTAAATAAATATATAAACATCCAAGACTTGGGTACAAACATTCATATTCATTATACGGACATTTGCCCCTAGCGGGATTCGAACCCGCAACCTCCGGTATGGCAGTCCGAGAGCTGCCCGTTCCGCCACGGAGGTCGTCGTATGCTGTGCGAGTCAAAACAAAAAAAACATAACTTGTTGTATGTGGTAGCTGTTAACTGGCTTTTTTGGAACGGGATAGCTCTCGTACTGCCACGCCGGAGGTTGCGGGTTCGAATCCCGCTAGGGGCAAAAGTTCGTATGATGAATATGAATGTTTGTACCCAAGTCTTCGATGTTTATATATTTATTTAAGTATGTGTATCCGTTATCTAGTAACCATACCACAGGCTCTGCCTAGTTTGGGACTGGATAATTGGTGTGAATGTCTGACATATTATTATTTTTGTACCTGAAAATTTATATTGTAACTGAAATAAAATAAAATAAATCACGGTGAACTATGCCTACTGGTAGAACAATCAGCAGAACTACTGGAAACAGAGGGTTAGGTCATCCGGCTTGAAGCTTTTGTTAAAATTCAGATTGTCATTAAACAGTGACAACTTTCCAAATTACCTACCTATATCGTCGAAGGAATTTCAAAACTAATCAAAAGACATTCCTCGAACGAAATCTAATAAATAAAATCGTAAATATCGCGTGTCTGTACATTGAAGATATTTGCAAAAAAAAAAATTGGGGGGTCTAAGGATAAGCAACAGAACACATTTCGATCATTTTGAAATTTTTGTCTGTTTATCTGTTTGTCTGTGAGTTTGTGCACGCATCACTTAAAAACGACTGATCGGACTTTGATGGACTTTTCACAGAAACATGGGGCTTAATTTGGTGTAACATATAGGCCTTATTTCATCGCAATCGGCTAACTCAGTCAAAAGTTATGCGAATTTTCAAATACTCAAATTACACTGGTACCATACCCGCTCCCGCTACCGCTCACGAATTCAGTCGAACATTTACACTCTACATTCTTCGCAGTGTATCGTCCAGGTCCAGGTCTAGGTCCAGGTGACCTCGGCTCGCGTGAACTACAGAATCGCTCCTATTCCCACTCCCGCTCCTGCTTCAGCTTACAAACAACTAATGCAACAAATAACTTACAACAAAGTAATATTGGTCGGAATTTGGATTGAATGGATGCGAAGGGGAGAGTTGAGGACCTGGCCTGGGCCTGGGCCTGGACCTGGACCTGGATTTAAAGTCTGAGTGGAAGTGGGATAAAGAGCGGAAGTGGGAATTGGAGCGGATCCTGTAGTCCACGCGAGCGGAGCCGCGGGCACAGCTAGTCATTTAATATAACAGGTAAGTAAGTACTTAGTTGAACGATACAAAACCTGTATCTAACTCCATATTACTGAGAAGCTTGGTGGATCGAGTTAGTTTGACCTTAAAGGTTGTCCGACTGCAGCGATAGCAATTCAAGTTCAATGTCACCACAATGCAGATATGTGGTTGTTGTCAAAGGAGTCCATTCACCCTGACTCCGGCTTTTCAAGATGAATCCGTACCGATATAGAAGATATAAATATAACTACTAGCCCACTAGTGATGTACTTAGTTTGGACCAATATGATTTCGATATTTTCCTAGACGACGGACGAACAAATAGGTAATAGAACACATTTCAATCATTTTTGACATTTTTGTGTTTGTCTGTTTGTTTGTGCACGCATTACTTAAAAACTACTCAGCCGATTTCGATGGACTTTTTCACAGAAACATTTTAATGCTCGGTACTATTCAGGTTGCGATGAGTTTGGAGCTGTAGTGGGACTGGGATTGAGAGTGGGCGTGGGCTTAGGCGTGAGTGGGAGCGGAAGTGAGAAGGGGAGCGGATTCTGTAGTCCACGCGAGCGGAGCTGCGGGCACAGCTAGTTATAAATAAATAGATTAATTTCTGAGGACACAATTTTTTTATTCTTAAGTGTCTTTCCAAACACATAAATCAGCCTAAATTGCGCAATAATCAATTTGGACTGGAGTCTTGAATTATGGAGTGGGGCCAGATGAGGCATTTTAATCAAAATCCTGCTATGAATTCTGTACCTAAGTCCTCTTTTATCGATTTTGTCTGAGCATAGATCGAAATAAATCTCTTTGACCGAGTAGCTACAGCCCCAGCACTCCTTACATTCGAACAGACTTAATTACCTACTACTACTGCAGGCGCACCAGCCTGTCCGTACACGTTTGTGTAACAGCGGCAGCCCAGTAGTGCGTACTGAGAGCCGTGATTTACTTTACGGTCTACGTCAAACTGGCGGTGAGGTGACCGGCGCTTCTTTACGTTGTAATATTAAGTATTCTCTGGCGTAGCTATGTCTAAGTGGTCAGTGACCTCTTAACTCTTGTAGAATCTACATAGAATACAAGTTATGTAGGCCGCAATAGATTTCTGTGTTTAAAACTAATATAAATAATAAACACTATGACTTCATTACCATAATTTTATTACAAGTAAATGCATTTACAAATACACAGACACCTTACAAAAGTCCTTGTCGTTTCAAATCTTCGAATGTTTTACGATTCACCACGTTCCCAAGAGAATCCTCGAACTCTTCATCGTTTTCCGCAACAAATCTCTCATTTTCCTTTTGGTGTTTTATTTTCTCCCACACTGAAACAAAAACTTCAGTTAGTACCAAAAAAAAAGTCAAAGTGTACGTAGTAAACAATGTGCGGCTTGCGTTAATTATATCTTTTCAGTTTCTCTGGAATATCTGAACAAACAAAATATTCTTGAAATTTCCATAATTTTCCAATTATAATTACAAATTTCTTTATTTACTCCACAAAATTGTATTAAAAGTAATAAATATTGTGAAGTCTGGTGCATCAAAAAATATTTTACTACAATGTTAGTAGTACCACGGGTAGAATTTTCTTCCCATAGTACTACTAGACTGCTTGTTAGTACTACGGAAAGGAAATTTTGGTAGTACCACGGGCAAAAAAGGGCCTGAACTGGGTTACAAAGGTAACCTGTACGTACAGGTGGGCTGGCTCCACCTCCGAACCGTGTAATATAGTGGTAAGGAATAATAGTAATATCACAATTTAAATATCAAGGTTTTAAGTAACTAAGGAAATATAAAATAAGGATTTTAAATATTATATTTGTGCAATAAAGAATATATAATAATAATAATATACGAGTTAAGATGTGTTAGGATGTTGAGAAGTATTAAACGTGTCGAGTGTCTAGATTAAGGATAGGTCCGAGGAGCACAAGTAAAACACATCCATACGCTTAACTGTCTAATTCCGAGAGGAAGAAATGAATCCACCCTCATATTGGGTACATGAAATATAACCGCATACATCACAGATGTGACTAGTGAATTATTGCCTTAATGCTCTTATACATCTACTTGTACTTACGTGCCAAAGCGTCCTCTATCTGCGTGACGTTGGCGAAGTGAGCCGTGTTGGGTATGCCGAGGCAGCGCATGCCGTGCGCGTGTCGCCACTCAGCGAAGTGACGCTGGAACGCCTTGGGACCCTTGTACGTGTAGTTGCCACATATTTCGCATGTATAGCTGATGTTCAGTCCGTGCAGTTTGTACAACCAGTATGGGATTGGCTGAAAAAAAACATACATAACTACATATATTTAACTCAAAAACCGCAATAAACCACTCAGAGGACATAATATGAAATTACAAAGATTAAAACTCTGAAAGACATTTTTTAACCAACAGGGTTGTATCCAGATGGATTTGCACGAATCTGTTGTGTCTGCCATATCAATAAACATGTTTAAGAACAGACTAGACAATCTCTTGCCGTGCCTCCTTTCCCCTTAATAGTCCTTTCATCGTCCATTGTTGATCATGTTGTGCAGTCACAAACTAAATGTTGCTCAGCAAGCTATAAAGAGGGCTATGCTCTGAGTTTGCTTGTACGATATGATCCGCAATGAGATCCGACGAAGAACTAAAGTTACCGACATTGTCGAAAGGATTCTCGATCTGAAGAGGCAGTGGTCGGACCACATCTGTCGCAGAACTGACGGCCGTTGGGGCAGACACGTTCTGGAGTGGAGAACGTGCAGACTGGCACGAGTAGCGTGGGACCCGCTTAGTGGCGTTCATTAGGTAAAGTCCAACAGTGGACATCGATGACGTTAATTATTAATACATATAAAAACGGACGTCTGCCCGTTCACCGCTTCATATCACTTACCTTGCCATCCCAGCCCAGCGGTAGGTTCTTGGGGTTGTATGGTACTTCGTCGTCGTCGGAGTCGATGTCCGCCGTAGCGGAGGCGTCGCTCTCGTCGCCGCTGTCGTCGCGACGCTCCCCGGCAGCGCGAGCCGCTCGGCGCGTCACGTTCTCTATTGTGGACGCGCGAGTGCCGCCCACTGTGGTTGCGAACCTACGTAAAATAACTATAAAGTCAGCATGTGAGGGTTTCTATTTTTTTTTCTTTAGTATCGCAAAACAAAATGATTTTCCCATAGACGTCCATCATTGCCAGAGAATTTTACATATATATTCCAAATTCCACCTCAATTGGTTTAATAGTATCATTTGGCGGACAGACAGACACAAAGGGTTATTAGCTTCGTGATAATAGTATCAAAACCCTAAAAACCTATTTTTAATACCAATCATACAATATATTTTATATGTATAGTTACAACCCTATGTCCTAGTTAGATTTCATGATTTTTTCTTAAATTCAAGATACAATGTTTACTAATTTGGAGCCCTATGATCGACTCTATCGATTGGTGACATAAAAGTACAGGACATTATTTTATCGCATTTGTGTCGGTTCGATTATCGGCAAAGGCAAGCAACTTTACGAATGTTTCCTTTGAGTAAAATTTGCTATCTTTAATGGACTTAAAGGTACTTTCCCTCCAGGTCCCGTTCGTTCTTTTCACCCTGTACATTATTATATTATCCCCACTGCTAAGCAAAGACCTCCCGGTCTAGTTTCCTGTGGCCAATCTCGGAGAGAGCCATCCAGTACGTTTTCGCTTTGGTCTTCCGCGGTTCTGACGACCATCTTGCAACACCTATTGCGTGACCACCCTCGCCCATTTCTGCAGGTGTAAGCGGTGGTATAAGTGGCCTGCCCACTCACAACAAGCTTAATCCCAAGTCCATGAGGTTAGTTCTGAGTTTTTTTTACATCATCATCATCATCATGTCAGCCCCTAGAAGTCCACTGCTGGACATAGCCTTCCCCAACGAACGCCACCACACCCGGTCCTCCGCCCTCCGCATCCAGCCGCTGCCGGCCACCTTCTTTAGGTCGTCGGTCCCCCTGGCGGCGGGGCGTCCTACCCTGCGAGTGCCGATCCACGATCTCCACTCCAGAACTCGTCTGCCCCAACGGCCGTCGGTTCTGCGGCATATGTGGCCCGCCCACTGCCACTTCAGCTTTTTTTACATATAATAATATAATTTTCTGAACAATTCTGTGACATGGCGAGGATTAAACTTGTAGCTATAGGTATTGACCGACGTCAATAGCCTTTTTATTATATTACCTGTAAACTTGAGCTTCAATAGCAGCAATGTCCTTGTGTCTCTGTTGTGTTGATGCTTTCGCCTTGTTCCCTCCTTTCTTAGCGACGAGAGACTTATCCAATGCTGTTTGACCCTTTGTACTAAATAATCTGAAAAAGTATATTTATTTTCAAAATTGGAACACATAATTCTCTTTTTGACGTCAAATTCTGCCTAAATCTACTCCACTTCCACCTGTATAACCGAGGGGAAGAAGTGGCAACAAACCCAACGGCACAGGGCCCTACCTTTGATTTATCTTATTCATTACAATCATTAAGTCTACCTATGCTGAGCCATCAAGCACTCCATGGACTTTTATCATTTAAGTAGTCATCTAACTTATAGTAGGCTTTCTTGCACAGATTAACTTTTATAGAAGATTTGAATTTTTGTTCAGGCAAGTTAATAATTTCATTCGGAACCTTATTGTAGTAACGCACGCACAGCCCCACAAAAGAATTAATGATCTTAGACAATCTAGAATGATGGATTTGAATTTTATTATTATTTCTAAGATTTAAATTATGCCTCTCACTATTTAAGCTGAGTAAAGAAAGGTTCTGTCTAACGAACATAATGTTAGCGAATATGTATTGACATGGCACCGTCATTATATTTATTTCCTTAAATAATTCTCTTAGAGAATCACGACTACGAAGCCCATAAATAGATCTTATTACTCTTTTTTGTAAAATGAATATAGAATCGATATCAGCGGCACGACCCCAGAGCAAGAGGCCATAAGACATAAGACTGTGAAAGTAGCTAAAATATACAAGTCTTGCTGTAGCTATATCTGTCAACTCTCTAATCTTTTTAACGGCATATGCTGCGGAGCTTAGCCGACCTGATAACAATTCTATATGTGGACCCCATTGCAGCTTCTTGTCAAGGGTTAGCCCCAAGAAAACCGTATTATCCACAAATGCTAACTTCTCGTTATTTAATATTATGTCATTATCACATGGTTTAACACCTGGAAGTGTGAATTTTATGCATTTAGTTTTTTTGGAGTTTAAAACAAGGTTGTTAGCAATAAACCATTCATGAACTTGCCGAAGGGTGTCGTTCACATCGTCATAGTTTTGAGCATGTCTATTAACTTCAAAAATCAGAGAAGTATCATCTGCAAACAACACAATCTTCGACATATTCTGCACCATATACGGAAGATCGTTTATATAAACCAAAAAAAGGAAAGGTCCTAATATTGAGCCCTGTGGGACTCCTATTTTAATAAGAGATCCCTGCGACTTTTTACCGTTTATCTGAACCTTTTGAATCCTGTTTGTTAGGTAGGAGTTCAATAAACTAAGGTTTTTATTTTTGATACCGTAATGTTCTAATTTGAAGAGCAACGTTTTATGATCTACGCAATCAAACGCCTTAGATAAATCACAAAAAACCCCGATAGCATCGTGGTGTCGCTCAAAAGCATCAAAAATATTTTGCAGAAGAGCAGCACCAGCGTCCGTCGTCGAGCGGCCTTTAGTGAAACCAAACTGTTGGTCATGTAGAAGTTTGTTACAGTTGAAATGTACAAGCATTTGACTGAGCATGACCTTTTCGAAAACTTTGCTAAGTACCGGTAAGATCGAAATGGGTCTAAAGTTGCCAGGATCTCTTTTGTCTCCTGATTTGTACAATGGTATAGTTTTACTGAGCTTCATTAGATCGGGAAAAGTGCCATGATCTATAGAGAGATTAAACGCGAAGGCAAGATATGGTGCTAAAATATCAATGATGGAATTACATACTTTAACAGACATACCCCACAGGTCTTCAGTGGTTTTTATTTTTATTTGTTTAAAGGACGTTATAATATCCTGTGGGTTCACGTGCCTAAATTCAAATTCAGTGATGCAAGAGGGAACGTTCTTTCGTAAAAATTCCGCAGAAAGAGCAGCCGATGAATTTAAGTTTTCTGTGGTCTTTAGTGGTATATTAGTAAAGAAAGTTTCAAACTCTTGAGCCACCTCGGCATTCGATGTTAACGTGCCGCGGTCAGTATTTAGGATAATATCGTTGTCGCGAGGTTTGGTTCTTCCCGATTCGCTATTAATTATTGTCCATACTACTTTCATTTTATTTTCCGCGTTTTTTATTTTTTTACTAATTAGATTAGATTTGGCAGCAATACAGACAGATTTAAAAATTTTAGAATAATTTTTTACATGTTCTTTAAAGTTGTAATCTTCGGGTCTTGAAGATCTATCTGCATATAATTGAAATAGTACGTCCCTACTTTTCCTAATACCTATTGTTGCCCAATCACTGAATTTAAACTTAGTATTTTTTTTTATTGTAACTACTTTGAAAATATTATTGTATTCAGTTTCCAATGTATCAAAAAACATTGAAAAAAATTTATTTGGATCACTGATATCATAATTAAATTGAGGCAGTTTTTGAACCAACACATCAATGTATTCTTCAAGTCGACCAGCATCGGTAGACCTTTTTGTAACTGTGATGCTCTGTTGTTGACGAGCGTACGGAAAAGACACCAACTGTCCCCAGTGATCTGAGTTAAAAGATTTTATCGTTGACTTGTCATTGTATTCACAATCGCAAAAGATGTTATCTATACACGTAGTGGTCGTTGCCGTTACTCTGGTAGGCTCGAAAAACACACAATTTAAATTAAAAGATTTAAATACATTTAGAAACCTTGTACTGGTTTTATCTTTCACTAAAATGTCTATGTTGAAGTCGCCACAAACAATGATAGACTTTCCCGTTTTGGAAATTATTCTCAAGACATCTTCCAATACTAGTTCTATTGTTTCAAACTTACTCCTATCAGGGCAATACGCGCATACCACAATGTACTTGTCCAGCTCAACACAAGATAACTCAATATGTCTCTCAACCGAGAGCCCAACCACATCTTTGCGTTCCTTGCATTTGATGGTGTTCCTAATTAGTATCAAAGTACCGCCGTGAATAGCAGACTCTCGGTTGTAAGAACTTACAATGTTAAAATTATCGTAACTTACAAAGGATTGGTGTAATTGCCAATGTTCAGTTAGGCAGACAATATCTAATTGGGTTTTTTCCAAATATAATTCTAATTCTAATTCCTTGCTGCTAGAAAAGCCCCGCATGTTTTGGTGCATTATGTGAATAAAATTGGGCTTTTCTTTTGTCATAAGTGTGCTAGAAGATCCCTGCCTCTTATTTAATAAGGATAAGCTATCATTTGAGGGATTTTCTATTGTCACAGTATCTAGTCTAAAAAATGTATGAGTTTATTAGTTTTACAACTAACTTTCGTCATGCAATGTTGTATATTATAGGCTACCAAAGTAGCTAAATGTCTTTTAAATTTATTTGGCAAATACATGTTACTTTTAGTCAAAGTAAAATGGTTAATAAACTATAAAAACATAAAAACAGATGAATGAGAATAAAAACAGGCTTAATGTACAGGCTTAACAAAAAAATATTAGAAAATAGTGTCAATACTGGATCAGCTGGTCGTCTTATAAGCAGATACCGACCGTTATCGCAGATTCTCGAATAAAAATGTTGTAGGGATTCCATAATATATTTTATCGACTTTTGCTTTATCTATATTGATGCTGGCCTAAGACAAACAGGTCTTATTTTTAATAATTGGTCAGGAAACAGATGTACAGGGGGTCAAAATATCAATGGACATAAAAAAACGTAATGAAGACACACATTACATAACAAATTAAATAAAATAAAGAGGAAAAAAGAGAACTGAGCCTGCTATATAAGAGCATTTCCTAAAAACTAAGAAGATTAATTACAAAACCCATAAATTACGAATATACGAAGAATTGATAGATAGAACAGGAGGAATAAAAATGGCACAACGAACTTTACAAAAGAAAAAAATGCTGATTCCTAAACTAACAAACTCCACAGAGAGCACTGAAGAAATTAATACAGATAGCTACAAAATATTACAAAGACCTGTACGCAGCAGGAGGTTAAAGCCATTATATTCCGAGTACATATATTTTTAAATGAAAGAATTGCCTAAATGCCAAGTCTATAAAAAATTTCAAAATTTGTTCTCACCTCTGTGCCCTCTCTTCCAAAGTGCCGCCGCATTTCAGACCGAGAGCCATGAGCGCGGACTTCAATCTGTCGAGCCCAAGAGAAGCCAGCTCCTCCCACGACGAGAAGGCGGATAAGTCTAAATGTGCTCCCACGTTAGTGAGGGCGCCACCTGTCTCTTTCTGCAAACAATATTTAAAAATAGATAAAGTTATTCTGTAACCGTAGTCTACGAAATCTTATAAAAATATGAGGACAATAAATATGTTACAGTAATAATCATTTTTGAAAGTTCTGCTTGGCTTGGATTTCAATACAATAAGGTAGCAAAAAGTGTAGTCATTGTAAGAGGAAGAAAACATACCAAACCCAGCAATAGCTATAAAGTCATTTTAGTACAGTTCACGACACATAACATAAACTCTGGAAGAATATAGTCGTTACAGTGCCTTCGTAATTTTATTTTATTTATTTTCACAAAATCCACAGCACTTACTATACAGTAGTATTCTAATTTATAGTTTATAATTATTTTATTTATAACATAATCATTAAATTAATCATTACAAAACAATTTAAACAACTATTATGGACCACACTACACTTTTTATTTGTGTTTTTTTCTATTATTTTCAAATAACTAAGGTATTTTTCAAATGAGCCGAGCTTATTTCTCGCATAAAAAATAAATTCAAGTACAATTGCACGCAAGTATGAGAGGTTTAGGGATGAAAGACTTGGGACTAGAGTGGTTGATGTGCTGTCATATGGAAAAATGGCGACGAGGGCCGACGGACCAATCGTGAGACTCCCCGCCGTCGCGCCTTATTTCACACGACCAAAGAGATCCAAAAATTAACTACTGCGCCGGAGCCGTGGTAGCCGGTTGGTTGTGCACTCGCCTCACATTTCATGAGGTCGTGGGTTCAAACCCCGCCCGTACCAATGAGTTTTACGAAACTTAAGTACGGTTTATTTATAATACCACAGGCTTTTCGGTGAAGGAAAACATCGTAAGGCAACCTGCATAAGCCGAAAAAGAAATTATGAGGCGTATGTGAAGTCCACCATATCGGCTTGGGGCACCGTTGGTGGTCAGGGGTTTGGCACAAAAGATCCTGAAGGGTCGAAGTGTCGCCAGGTCTTCCTGGTCTTCTAAGATAACTACTGCGCAAGTCAAGGTCATATCTCAAGTTACGTACTTCGAACCGTACAAGGTAATTATACAACTGTAGTGACCTAGGGTTTCATCTATTATTCTAAATCAAACATTTAAGACAGTGTATGCGTAGTAATGCTCATACCGGCCACCCAGGGAACGTCCCCGCCTCCCATTGCTTCAAGAACTCCTGGTGTGCTCCGGCCATCTCCTGCGCCTGGTCAAGCAAAGGCTTCACTCGGCTCACGAAGTTCTTCAGATACGTGAGCAGAACCCGGATGTAGTTCCGGTAGTCGCTGTTTTTGCGCTCGCGAGGAATGTCGAATAGATGGTCGAAAATGCTTAGGTAGGTGATGTAGTCCACTTTCTAGAATAGTAAGTACATTAAGTCCAAGTCGTCACTGTTTAGGAAATGTTGCTGAAGCGGCAAGATAGGATTTAACGGAAATGAATTTAAAAACGTGAATCATTACTGCGAGTGAGTTAGCGCGGAAATGATCCACAGACCAAACAAAAATTAATTTATTTAAAATGTTATTATTATTATTTCTACTTAGTATTAAGTCATACTAACAAAGTGGGCCCTGGTTGCTTTAGTAAATAATTGTCTATACTATTCTAAAAGCTAAACTGTTTTTAAAATGAATTTAAAAAAGTTCATGTCTGTAGAGTAAATAAAATTGTGTTTGATTTCCTACTACCAAATACTTGTAATTGGTTGAATCACACTTAAGTTCTAATTTATTTGGCGCAAAGTTCTAATTTCATCGGCGCCAGGATTTGATTCAGTTTTTTTTTACAAACCAGAAAAGGGCTCAATATCCAAAAAAACTTCAACTGTGTGGGAATTCAACTTCAAGGGACATCAACATTTTCTACACTTTGAGGTCAACATCATATTCCAAAAGGTGATGCCATTTCTTTAAGCCATTTCATAAGAAAAAAGTCTGTTTTGCTCCACAGAAATTAAAACTCCACGCCAATGAAATTATCATGGCCTTGCGAATCACCCAATAATACTTATTTAGGTCTTAAGTAGTTCTACTCCTTGTTATTGAAAAACCACATTCTACTGTGTGAAAGAAATAGACATTTACCTCGATTCCCTTTAGATTTATGTACTTCTCATAGCACTCATGCAAATCCAAATATTTTCCATAGCCCTCTTCATCAGTAAACTCCACTGGTGCTGTAAAAAAAATGTCAAAATATCAATAGTACATATCTTTCTAACTAGCATTTTGATCAGGAATTATGTAAGTACTTACTAGTAAAATCTTCTGCTGGATTTTCTCTCAACTTTGTCAATTCTTCAAATTCCACTGACATTGGAACACAAATCTGAAATAAATTAAATTGTAAAGATACTATATAAATAAAATAGTTAAAGTCATCTGAAGGAACAACTGTTAGCTTTATGAAAGTCAGGCAGTTGGCGGCACGTGACTTAAGCTCTGATTTGGTTGTGCGCCGGCACAAATCAGAGCTTAAGTCCATCTACACAACACCAGAATCCACATAATGCTAGGTACTTAATCTTTTTTCTCGATATAGAAGCACAGAATGATAAAGAAATAAATATTACATATATACATACACTTGTCTAATCCAAATAAGGATTTTCTCTTGGAATTAAACAAGGAATGGACAATTAACAAATATAACATACAAAGTGTAGAAGGTTATCTGTCCCCATCAAATCCACAACCTCCAACACTCGAGTCCAATGACTAAGCCAATAAGGCGGCCAATTAATATTGAATACAAATATTTTGTTTTAAATTTGTTAATTATATATACCTCATTAGGATGTTTCCTATGAAACTCCTTGATTTGTTTGAGTCTTGCATAGAACTCCTGAAACTCATTTGGTCCTGACAAGGCAGCAATTTCTTCCTTTCGCAAGCTATCCTTGTCTTCATACAATTCTTTAAGTCTTATTGTGCCATCTATGTATCTCTGAAACAACATCTTTTTTATTGACAATAGGTCTCACAAAATGAAATAATCTGTAATCTGTATGTCAGAGCCATCCAATATGAATAATAAGGAACAGATTGGATAATTATATGCAGATTGAGTGGGAACCAGTGTTCACTCTAGTTCATATCATCATCATCAGGTTATTTTTGTCTCCACTGCAGGAGCACAACCCTCTCTCATCTGCCAGAGACAGACGGAGGATTTGGCCTACACTCCCTGCGCTGGCCAGACGGGTTGGGGAGGCCTGATTGATGTTTTATAATGTTATATATAGAATCATCCTAATCTCTTATTCTAACCCCACACAACAGAGCCAGTAAATATAATGAATTCATCATGTTTTATATAATAACCAACTAAAGATCTTCCTTCAGTCGGATTCGGAGTAAATTACTTACGTCATGTAAGTTTTTCAACCGGTGATCAGCATTGATGGTCTCACGGTGCTGGAAGTATAAAGTTATGGTTAATATGAATAAATGGAAAAATTCACGCCAAAAAGTACAGTTTCTAAGTACACACACACACACACCCAGATGAGTTCTGAAGTGGAGACCGCGGAGCTATAATACCTAAAAAGAGGTATTTATATACAGATTAGTTTAATATTGAGAGCAAAATTGGGCCAGTGCTTCTTTCTTAGTCTTTTCATAGTGCCCCCTTTCGAAGACTCTGATCGAGTTTGGTTCCTCTGATTCATAATATTCACTACTTACACCAGTTTTCTTGTGGAGAATCTCTTTGACCATAGCATCCATCGTACGTTCTCGTTCTTCATGGTAACTTCTTTGCTGCTCCAATATGGTTTCCATAATTCAAAGTAGATATTTCATAAACTTAGCATAAAGAACTTTCACTGCTGTGCAAAAATACACTTTATTTATTTTGGAAATAGAAACAGGACACAAATTAAGTAGTGAAACAGGGAGAAAAAGTGTAATTAAATGCAAACAAAATTAGCGACGGCTCCCTATCAATCCCAACAATCATGATTATGAATGAATGAATGATAGTTATTTAATAAAAAAAAAACTCGTTCTTTGTCTATCATTATGACTCTATTTAAAACCGTAACTTATCTTAAATCGAGTGTGTTCTCAGTATTCAGTTCGCAACACTATTCAGTTAGTCGATTACAGTCATCGATAATTCGATGATTACAGTATTGCATTGCATGCACTGTTGCTGTGCTTGACAATTGACATTTACATACGTCGTATTTATATAGATAGGTATGTCACGCACGTCAGCGCTGTCATATGTCTACACGTTAATTGCGTTCAGGAGTTTTTGCAAGTGACCGGTGTTTATTGAATTAAAATACTGAAACACTAATCATGATTTGTTCCACGTGGATCAACAAGTTTCAGGCATGTGCATTTATGATTTGTTCATTCGTGATATATGCTCAGTCAGACGTGCCGAGACCGAGAGGTGTTTCTTTATCTAAAGCGTCCCTGTATTCGCCGACAAAAGATTTCACTTGTTTCGACGGAACTGTTACAATACCATTTAGTTACGTAAATGACGATTATTGCGACTGCTTCGATGGCAGCGACGAGCCAGGTACTTCAGCTTGTTTGAACGGCGTATTCCACTGCACCAACGCTGGACACCGACCACAGAACATTGCCAGTTCACGGGTGAACGACGGTGTTTGTGACTGCTGCGATGGAACGGACGAGTATGCCGGTCACACCTGCCTCAACACGTGCGATGAGTTGGGCAGGGAAGCCAGAGCTGAGGCACAGAGACTATCAGATCTTCATAAAGCAGGTAGCCACTTGAGATTAGAACTTATTGAAAAGGGTAATAAAAAACGGGGTGAAATGGGAGAACAGCTT
The DNA here is from genome assembly GCA_947086405.1 of Esperia sulphurella. Classification (NCBI taxonomy): domain Eukaryota; kingdom Metazoa; phylum Arthropoda; class Insecta; order Lepidoptera; family Oecophoridae; genus Esperia; species Esperia sulphurella. Next base: position 9,698,700 of record OX352261.1, read on the forward strand.
TCACAGCTTGAAAAGGATAAGGCTGAGGCTGAGAAAATCAAGGCTGAGAAGGAAAGTCTTAAAAATGAGTTAGAAACTAAGGAGAATGAAGCTCTTAAAGTATATAGAGAGGCAGAGGAACAAGATAGGCAAAAGAGGGCTGATGAGGAGAATGCACAGTTAATTAAAGAGGCTACTGAACAGTTTAACAGATTTGATTCTAATAGTGATGGAATACTAACTATAGATGAAATTAAAGTAGTAAATGTCTTTGATAAGGACAAAAATGGTGCAGTTGATGAAGAAGAAATTAAATATTTCTTGAATGAAGATGAGAGCCTTGACAAAGAGGGTTTTGTATCAAAAACATGGCCATTGTTGAAGCCACTCTTAATGATGGAGCAAGGTATGTTCCGTCCTGCAAAAGATGAGGAAGAATCTGATCCTGATCAGCAAGCACAGGCAGAAGAGCTGTCCAAGGATCTGGATACTGAAGATATAGAAACTGATGATGACCATTTGGATGAAGACCTCCCTCATGATGATGCAGAGGATCAAGCAGAAGATCATGAAGTAGAGGCAGAGACTAGCTCGAAAACTTATGATGAGGAAACACAACGGCTAGTTGATGAAGCCACAGATGCCCGTCGCCAACATATTGATGCTGAACGTACTGTTAGAGAAATCGAATCGAATATTAGGAACATTCAAGAAAATTTGGAAAAAGACTATGGCCCACAACAGGAGTATGCAACTTTAGATGGTGATTGCTTAGAGTATGAAGATAAGGAGTACATTTATAAACTCTGCCTCTTCCAGAAAGTTACACAGAAATCTAAAAATGGTGGGTCAGAAATAGGTCTTGGTAACTGGGGTGAATGGGCTGGTGGAGAAAACAATAAATACTCAGTGATGAGGTACACAGATGGTGTGGCTTGCTGGAATGGGCCAAATAGAATTACCAATGTAAATATACACTGTGGGTTGGAAACAAAAATGTTTTCAGTAACAGAACCATACAGGTGTGAATATAAAATAGAACTTAGTACTCCAGCTGCATGTGATGACTCTAGTACACAGCAACATGCATCACATGATGAATTGTGAAACATCTTTACTACTTCAGTGAGGCCTCACTGTTTTACACGTACATGTGATGTCTTTACACATTAGTTGCTATTTTACAATCAGTGGATAGACTGCTACTACAGTTTGCTTCTATAAATATAAAAACTTGTACACATTTTGTCACAATATTAACTGTATAATAATTTCTGTCTCAATGAATGATGATCATAATTTTCCATGAAAGCAGTAAATGTAGTTTCTAAGTAGAATTTTTCACTAGGAGTAATAAAATAAATGTTTACTGACAGTTTTAAATTTTTCTGTAATGTTCTCTTTGAGAAAGTGCACTTTAAGAAGTGAAGTGAAGATAAACAATAAGCAATAAATAATACAACAATTTTGTGTAATGTACCACACATTCCTGTAACACAAGGCTGTTTAGTTCTTAAAATGTAATAGTACACATATAAATCAAAATTAATTTGATGAAGTGAACAAAATATTGTGAATGATCAATAAATGTTGTTTTGATTAAGCATGTTTTTTATTTCACATTCAAATCACTATATGATGCTATTGTTATACACCCTTGGTGGAATGCACAAACTAAGTATTGGTGGAATTCATTAGCCTTTGCCAGTGCTGTGCAAGACGTGTCCATAAACTATTTTGTCCTGTATTTAGTTAGCAAGTAATTATGTACCTAGTATCTGAATTACGACTAAGCTTTTTGTTTTGATTGTGTATTAAAATACTTCGAAGTGAATAGTTTCCTCAAAAGCTACTAATAAAAACGAATACCTAATTCCAGAAAACTTTAAGTTTATATTTTGTGCTGTATCGTTTAAATACTTTTACCATAATGTAGAAAAGAAAATGATTGACTGGCAAAGTTAATTGCATTGACACTGACATTTGACATATTTTGGATTTGGTAAATCCGAAATATCTGGGTATATCCTCTTTGGTATGCGGCATTTTCGAAAATAATTGTAACTTCATTATTAATTTCAGTGTTATTTATAATTTGATCAATGTCCTGAATTAAGGTTTCTGCTTTTAAACATGAGTGTGAAAGAGATTGTTGCGCGAAGCAGTTTCTCGATGCTGGAAGGAAAAGTCGATGGACGAATACTGAGGGCTCTGAAATCTATGATGATCGACAAACCGACACAAATTCAGGCGCAAACTTTACCACATTTGCTCCTTCGGAAGGATATTATAGGTGCTGCCAAGACAGGAAGTGGGAAGACGCTGGCGTTTCTCATCCCTGCAGTGGATAACTTGATTAAACTTGGATTTGCAAGAAAACATGGTAAAAGCAAAATTATTTTATTCGTCAATGCTTGACAGTTCTTGCACCTGGGACATCTGGGGCCAGCAAAACAATTGTTCCCTGGGTACCATACCGGCACCATCGTACCATACGGTAATAATCAAGTGTACACTCGCAGAAAAGGGGTTGTTGAGCAGTTTGAGGGAATTTAAAGTTTAATAGATGAGCGACAAGATAGAGCTGTTGTGACCATCAATATACAAGCTACCGACTGTCAATCAAATAGAAGATACAAATGTTGTATTTCTGCAAGTGTACCATAGCATCATCAGTTGAATTGTATTTGGCAGAACCTGATCTAGCATAATAGCATAGCCTGTGTCATAGATATGAACACATATGTTAAATTTTAAAAGGTTAAAAGGTTAAATTATTAAGAACTTACTGCAGGAAACAAACTTATTCCACACTGGCAAAGCTGTGGGCAACAACTAGTTACCAATAACTGCTTCATGCATTTCATGCTAAAGATGGGTGTAACATGTATCTTTTGAATCTTCAACTGCCTGTAATTCTACAGGAAGATAGGAGTTCCATTATTCTGTTTAGAAATATTGAAAAAGTAAATTTAGATTGTTTAAATAATTGTACATTAACAACAACAACAATTGAACTAATAGGTAAACTATAGATAACAGGCAATACAAATGTAGCATCTTAATCTTATCTATTAGTTCTATAATAAATATGATTTTATTTAAATTTAGTAATTTTTTTACAGGCACAGGTTGCATAATTCTATCCCCTACAAGAGAATTGGCATTACAAACCTTTCAAGTTTTGAAGAAACTTCTTTCAAATATTGACTTGTCTCACAGTTTGATTGTTGGTGGTGAGAAGAAGGCAAAAGATGTCATTTCTATAAAAAAAGGTAAATATGAAACCAACTTTAATGTCTATATAAGTACCTACTTTTGTTATACTTTAGTAAATTCTCAAGTAATTTTTTTTATAAAACTACACAAACAATCTATTTACTAGTACCTAACTTACCTCTAAGAGCATCAATGGCACAAGTGCCACCGTGTATACCGGACCTGGGTATAAGAATGTAGCTAGCACTAGCAGTAGATAACTTAAACTAGTAGACTACTTAAATAGTAGATTGTTAATGAATACTCCAAAACTTTTACTGTAATTTTTGATTAACAATATTAAATTGAACATCTTTAAATTTTTTATATGGAATGGTATTCAGTGAGTTGTTTGTATTCATTAATTTATTTTCGCCACTAGGAGTAAACATAATAGTCAGCACACCGGGCCGTTTATTAGATCACCTGCAAAATACTGAAAACTTCAACTACAAAAATTTGAAGTGCCTTGTGGTGGATGAAGCAGATAAACTACTTGAAGCTGGCTTTGAGAAACATGTCACTGGGATCATAAATTTACTGCCAAGTTAGTTTTTTTTATGATTAAAAATTGCCAATAGAATATCATCCATAAACATGCTGCCCAAATGTCACAAATATATAGCCTTTCTGAACTCTTTATTGCACACAAATTAAGAATAGCAATAAAAAATAGGTACAGATTTTTGGAAAGTGTACAAAGGCAGCCTGTAACTACACTGGCTTTCCTATCCTCTATCCTTAAAACCAGAACAACAATACTAGCATTGCTATTTGGTGCTTGAAATAGGTAATAGGGTGGTAACCACTCACTTAGATATTGCACTAGAATCCACCAACTGCATGTTACTCTCTATTCCACAATGTTTAAAGGCAAAAGTCTGTATGCCCCGCCGCCAGATGGACCGACGACCTGAAGAAGGTGGCCGGATGTGGCTGGATGCGGAAGGCAGAGGACCGGGTGTGATGGCGTTCATTGGGGAAGGCCTATGTCCAAAAGTGGACGTCTAAGGGCTGATATGATGATGATGATGATACTCAGGAACATTTAAATATTTTTTATACCAAAATTGGTCAATAATATGATGTATGCATCATCATATACTACTACTACCCCTTTCACTTGTCTTTTATGGCTTAGATAGTTTGCATGGATATAATATACTTTTTTACCACCTTTGGTTATATAATAACTTATAATCTAATTATTGGTACTGAATGTGTTGTATTCAAATTAAAATTGTTAATTAGATTTTCCCCTTTTTTTCAGAAAACAGACAAACAGTTCTATTTAGTGCAACCATAGACGACAAAGTGAAGAATCTTGCTAAATTAGCACTCAAAACTAATCCAGTATTTGTATCCGTAAAGGAGAATAATCAGTCCACTGTTACTGGACTTCAACAAGGGTGATATTTTGTTATTTTTATTACTGAAGCAAATAATTGAGAGATTTTATTTTTCTTTATATAATATCTATTTTATATATGGCACAAGTTAATTAAAAGAATTGTCCATCCATCCACATCTAGGGCGCAAGACACAGCAAAACTGTCGTCGGAAAGAGATGTAAACGCCCCTTCAATGTTATCATATGGTGCAAAGCATTAAAAGGCACGGGCTCGCTGCTTACTTGTCCGACCGCCGGCAGTCCACCTGGCACACTATTTTGTGTTTCTCGTGGCCACCAGTCGAAAGTTTGAGTGTCTTGTCTACTATAACTTGCAGGTACTACATTTGTCCGGTCGATAAAAGGATGTGTTGGCTGTACAAAATGCTAAAGAAAAGCAAGAAAATGAAAGTGATGGTTTTCTTTTCATCCTGTAAATCTGTTGACTTCCATTATGAATTCTTCAAAGGTTATTGTAAAGCACCTGTTTTGAGTATACATGTAAGTAATCCTTAATAACCTTCTTGCTAACATTATCAAGTATTCGAACTCATAAAACCTTGTTATTAAACTATAAAATTAAGCAAATCAATTCCCGGCTCAGAATTGGGCCACCACCAATCTTCCCGTGGATGTCGTCAAGGCGACTAAGGGATAACACCAGGGACAGGCAGCAGCGTTCACCTGTATATATTAAGATCATTACTGCGATCACCAATCTGCCTACCATGCGTAGTGATTATGGCATATCCCCCAATGGACAGCCCATCAAAAGTGGCATTCTATTGGGGAAGCTTATGTTCAGCAGTGCAAGTGGACAATCTAACAAATAAATTCTTGATTCAGGGCAGACAAAGTCAAGCAAGAAGGAAAGAAACCTACAACTCCTTTGTCGAAGCGCAAGACGGTGCTCTATTTTGCACAGATGTGGCGGCAAGAGGGTTAGATATACCCTGCGTCGATTGGATCGTGCAATATGACCCCCCTACTGATCCAAAGGTATGTAACTCCCTAACTTGTCATATTGTGCGTAGTTGCCAAGTATGCATTAAATTGGGCTTGAATTTTTAGGATATCTTAAAGTAATCGGCTGGTGACACTTTTCTGTTCACCCTGTATGTAGTATGCTAATATCTAAGATTTTATATTTTTTGTTCAAGGAATATATCCACAGAGTCGGTCGCACGGCGAGAGGAATGAACAACGAGGGAAATGCAGTTATATTACTAAGGCCAGAAGAGGAAGAGTTCCTCGATTATTTAAGAAGAGAAAAGGTGTACTTGGATAAATACTCCTTTGGCGATCCACCTGACCAAGTGCAGAAAATGGTAAGTAAAATTTGTACTTCACTACGCCCCGGCAGCGACGCATCGTGACCGACACTTCAGTTTTATGATTCACTAGCTGTGCCCGCGGCTCCGCTCGCGTGGACTACAGGATCCGCTCCCATTCCCACTTCCGCTCCCTATCCCACTTCCACTCAGACTTCAAATCAAGGTCCAGGTCCAGGTCCAGGTCCAGGTCCAGGTCCAGGTCCAGGTCCAGGTCCAGGTCCAGGTCCAGGTCCAGGTCCAGGTCCAGGTCCAGGTCCAGGTCCAGGTCCACGTCCACGTCCACGTCCAGGTCCAGGTCCAGGTCCAGGTCCAGGTCCAGGTCCAGGTCCAGGTCCAGGTCCAGGTCCAGGTCCAGGTCCAGGTCCAGGTCCAGGACCAGGTCCAGGTCCAGGTCCAGGTCCAGGTCCAGGTCCAGGTCCAGGTCCAGGTCCAGATCCAGGTCCAGGTCCAGGTCCAGGTCCAGGTCCAGGTCCAGGCCCAAGCCCAGGCCCAAGCCCAGGCCCAGGCCCAGGCCCAGGCCTAGGCCCAGGCCTAGGCCCTGGCCCTGGCCCTGAACCAGGCCCAGGTCCAGATCCACGTCCAGGTCCAGGTCCAGGTCCAGGTCCAGGTCCAGGCCCAAGCCCAGGCCCAAGCCCAGGCCCAGGCCCAGGCCCAGGCCCTGGCCCAGGCCTAGTTCCAGTTCCAGGTCCAGATCCACATACTCAACTCTCCCCTCAACCCTCCTCTCAACCCTCCTCTCAACCCTCCTCTCAACCCTCCTCTCAACACTCCTCTCAACCCTTCCCTCAACACTCCCCTCAACCCTCCTCTCAACACTCTCCTCAGCTCTCCCCTCAACCCTCCCCTCAAACCTCCCCTCAAACCTCTTTCTTTCGTCTCTCCAGATGTAGTCCTCGTAACTAATCCATCGCAGTCCAAATTCCGAGCAACATTACTTTGTTGCATACCTATACCACAAATTCATCGTAATCGGGTAACTCAGTCAAAAGTTATGCGAATTTTCAAACACTCAAATTACACTGGTACCATACCCGCTCCCGCTCCGGTCCAGCTCCGGTTCCGCTCCCCTCCCGCTTCCGCTACCGCTTCCGCTCTCAATCCCACCCCCACGCCCACGCCCACGCCCACGCCCACGCCCACGCCCACGCCCACGCCCACGCCCACTCCCACTCCCACTCCCACTCCCACTCCCACTCCCACTCCAATTCCTACTCATCGCAATCTGAATAGTAGGTACGGAAATACTACTTTAAGCAATATATTGCATAATAACCTTACCTAACTAATGTATTTGAAAACTAAAAATGTCTATAACTTTTGATTGAGTTAGCCGATTGCGATGAAATAAAGACTAAATGTTAAGTTAAGTTAAGCACCATGTTTTTGTGAAAAGTCCATCAAAATCCGTTCAGTAGTTTTTGAGTGATGCGTGCACAAACTCACAGACAAACAGACAAACAGACAAACAGACAAAAATTTCAAAAATGATCGAAATGTGTTCTGTTGCTTATCCTTAGACCCCCCAATTATTTTTTTTGCAAATATCTTCAATGTACAGACACGCGAAGTTTACGATTTTATTTATTAGATTTGTTTGATTGACGATAACACAATGAACGATCTTTTAGACTTATTTGGTACAGTCGCTGTCTAGGTATAGTTTAAAAACCGTCAAATTTACATATAAAATAGACTATAACGTGTTAAAACAAGGTCCACTTTATATTGTGCTAATTTGAACGACGGCATACATTACCTTTGCCGTGCGGGTCTTCAAGGCCATCGCCACTCCGCCTCCCAAGCGTGGTGATTATGTCAAATCCCCCAATGGTCAGCCCACCAAAACTGGCATTCTATTTCTATTTGGGGAGGCTTATGTTCAGCAGTGGACATATTTCGGCTGATGATGATACATTAACTAGACATCGACTGAACATAAAATTCTGTATGTGATGTTATACTAAAAGAAACACATTTTAGAAAACCTGACCTATATTAATATTCAATCGATCAAGTTGTTTTTGAATTATGAAGAAAATTTAATTCGCCAGTAGTTTCTGCTTTGAAAGTTTTTGTTTCAAAATCTAGAATATACTATTTGGTAAATAAATTATTTCCATTCCAGCTAGAAGACCTTATAACGAAGAACGGCGTTGTAAAAACCCTAGCGAGGAAAGCCTACCTCTCATTTCTTAGATGCTACAAAACACATCCACTGAAGAAAAATTTTAATATAAACACATTGGATTTGAAATCAGCAGCAAAAGCATTTGGGTTTTTGGAGCAGCCGCATGTGGATTTTCGTATCCTTTTTTAAGTAACTTATACTTATTTAAGAGTAAGTTAGTACTTATCTATTTGACTGTCTCGTTTTTTAGCGCTTGGCTAGAGGTCATGGGTTCGATTCCAACTGAAGAGAGATAACTTTATACAAGTTGTCCTAGTCTTAGGTGTTATGGTTTTGTGAATTGTCAAAGAATTTGATCGTGTCATTAAAAATTTACACACGTAATTTCTGCTAGCTATTTATTACGCGCGATTTCAGTTGTTTGGTTTTCATCAGTTATGTACTTATGCAACGATCTCTATGTACTACTATATGGAGCGTTCCAAACAATCGCTCTGTTCCACGCAAGTAGCCACAACTCTTTTACATTAGAACATTTAATTATTACTAAATATTGACGCTACGGTTAAATAATGTTAATATTTAGTAAATAATTAAATGTTCTGAGTAGTAACTGCACAAGTTTCAAAGTGAATGTGAAAGAGTTGTGGCTACTTGCGTGGAACAGAGCGATTGTTTGGAACGCTCCATCTAGTAGTATATAGAGATCGTTGTATTTATGATACCAAAATTAACAACAACAAATAGGAATAAACTTGTGTACAAAGGTTGACTTGACCCACATAGGGATCGCTTCCAGTCAACCTTAGAGTCACTGAAAAGAATAGGATAATTCGTTTAGTAACTTTGCAAAAATAAAAAAGGAACGTACGTAAAAAATTTTTTGCAAAAAGAAACGTACCTACTAAATACACACTTACAACTCACAGAATTCCTATCAAGATAGAACGGTTAAGACGCTTGTTTACTTCAGTTCCGCGCGTGCCGATTTTCAGACACAGCGCGCCCCTCCCGCGTACTCTTTATACGTCGCGGTCAACAATTATGCAGTTAGAAACCGCGCAATATGGCAGTGTTACTACTGGTAGTAACACGGGTAACGAAGGGCATTTTTGCAAATTTTTGGTCGATGTTTATCCGACTTGACTCAGCGCGAAACGAGTAAGCGTTTGATAGTTTATATTGCACATCATTGGCACGCGTGTCGCGCTGACTTCACCATTCTATTCTGAGAGGGTTTCTGTGCTTACACTAATGTAGATATTCCATAAACAAACGATGCAATATAGTAATCTAGAGATACTATACAATAACAATTATACTTTACAATACTATACAATAGTGAACATTCCATTAAAATCAGCTCAGTAGTTTTCAGATGGGCTTAAGAACCCCATATTTCGACAATTCAATTTACTGTTTTATTATTTGTATGAAGCAACGATTTCCATAACTTTTAGAACAGTTAATAAAAAGTGAAGATTTAAATGGATCGTCACAGCAAACTATCAGCAATTGATAATAAATTTTCAACGCTAAAGGAAAATTGTGATAAGTGATGCGGAAAGTAGTGTTAATAACAAATTCTTAAGGAAAAGTGTATAGAATATAGAAAGGGGATGTACAATCAGCGTAATTAACTGTATTTATTGTCTGAATCTGATAATGAGGTTAAAATGTGGGGCATCTATTATGTAATGTGCCTTTTGTTATTTTGTCGTAGGTCATTAATGATAACAAACATTGTTGTTGAATTTTATGTATATAATAAAATAAAACTTATAAATAAATACAACATGTTTCATTTATACATATAACTTCGTTATTCAACTAACACGTTTATTGTTAGGCCCCTTTTGTCTGTAAATTTTAGTCTTCTCTGCTTTATTCTTATGACTTGTTGGTGCGTTCAGAGATTTAAAATATCCGTAACCTCCGCCTCCTTTCCTCTTCTGCGGAGGGCCTTTGCTCGCTACCTTCAATTCTACAGCGGGTGGTACAGTGAACCCGAAGGATTTTGACACTTTCGCCATATCGATTGTGTCTATGTCGAATATGGTCTTCAGATGATGCGAGTCGTAGGCTCTCAAGTAACTCTTGAACGCTTCTTTTGCAGACTGATTCAGGAAGTAATTCCTCGATATCAGCTTCTCCAGCTAAAACAAAAATGCTCGTTTAAAAATCTCGACAAATATTGGATATAGATATCTTACGGTAATTTTTACAATCCGTGCGTGAGGTCTAGGACAGGTACGGCTACCCTTTTATCGCCACCCGGGGGCCACGTGTAGGCTAACTGGGGTGACTTATATGAACGTGGTGCAACATCTGCCCCGACATTACACATTGATTATCGGTTAACTGGCGATGTTTTTCTTCACCGCTTGAGAGCAGCGAGTAAATGTAGTTATTCGAAACACTTATTAGTACATAACATGACTGGCAATAAAAATCGAACCACTGGCCGCGTCGTCTACAATGCGCTCCCGGCGTTTTTAATATAGTGAGTGGGTCTGATTCAGAAAGCAGACTAACAGTACCAATTAATAATAATTATCTAATGTCTATATTAGACATCTCAGTGCTATCTATCTTCACTATTATTATCTTATCAATGTCGGATAATTTTTTTCATTCTGGCGCTTTCGGATACCAGCGGCCTCCACTCCAGAACTTGCGTAACATTCATTAGCTGTTCTGCTACACATTTGTTTCACAGCTTTTAAAAATTAAGGTATCAATATTTAACTTCAAAATAACTTGATGAATAGTTTCTATAAAAAATACTTCGTAAAAACTTATGAGACTTACCTGTAATTGTATATCTGCAACTTTATTCCACGAGAACTCGAATTCGTTGAGTGCCACTCTGGACTGCTTTAAGTATCTGAGGAAGCCAAGCTCCTCGGGGCGTAGGAAGAGCAAGGCATGTCCGCTGGTGCCGAGACCTCTCGCTGTTCGGCCTACTCTGTGGATGTATTCCTGAAAGAGAAGAATAGTTAAGTGATCGTGCAAAGACGAAACGGGTAATGGTTTAATAATTATGTTCAGCAGTTGCAATGTAGATGAACACATGTGCACAGTGGTGTAAAAAAGGGACTTAATTATCTAGTCGTCAACTTATTTCAAAAACAAAATATCCAATGAGATTTCCAATCTTGAAATAACTAATTGTAATTGCACAAAAAGGTATATCATCATTGGATAAGGTGCTAGGGCTGGCCACTTGAATGTGTACATTTTTACAACAATTACCTTAGGATCATCCGGTGGGTCGTATTGTACAATCCAGTCGACAGCCGGAATGTCGAGCCCACGCGCCGCCACGTCCGTACACAGAAGGATACCCGTCTCGGCGTTGCAGAACTGAAAGAACGTCGTGGTACGCTTTGTCTGTTGTTGTTTGCCCTGGAGAAAACAAGAATTTTATTCCCACTAGAATATTCATTTGGGTAAAGGTCAATCAGACATGACAGAACTAAATGTTTACTTGCTTCATAAAGTTAAGTACTTTGCACCATGTGTGAACCATCAATCACAGTGTGATAAGTTTAAAAAGAGTTCAGCAATTTTCATTGACTACATTCAGGTTAAACAAAACAGGTCATCATTTCCTCACTGCATAGATTTATCAGTCGCTGCATCATCGCCCTACGGCTCTTTTTTGGTATAAAGAATGGCCTTATATTAGCCACATCACAAACTAGGGCAAAGGGTAATAAAAAATATTCGGCTGTGTGCAGGGAATGCAATCCGGATCTTCTGTCCAGACCAAATCTGAATTTAATCCAGTACATTGGGATCAGATCTAAATCCATGGATTCCGTATCTAACGTGGCTTTTTAATTAGTTTATTTAAAAATATAAATGGGGAGGGGTGTAATCTGAATCATGACTGAAGTTGTTGTAAAGGTAGGCAGGTATATAAATTCCCTTCCCCTCCCCTACCTCAAAAATATCTCATATAATTTGGACATACGAGTATTTTGTAGTTGGTAGTTTTGTTTGCCACAAAAGTGAACAAGGGTCAGATCTATCTCATTTTGGATATGAAGCAGATCCGAGATCCAGTCTTGGATTCCAATCTCTTCTAGCTCTACACATCCACCGGATTCCGTCGCAGAACATCCAATGGATGTGCACAGAGCCTAGACAGGTGTACATAAAATAATTTATACTGACTACCAGATTGAATATACATGAATACATCGCATAATTCACGATGGTACCCCCTTCTACTTTTCGCGAGGAGCGAGCTCGGGACGCAGGGAGATAACTCCGAACCTATCCAAACGTCAGTATCTTAGTGTACGTATGCACACATTGATGATTAGTGCGTGACGATAGAACTAACACAATAAAAATATAAGGTATGCATTGAAATGTGAGCGATTTAATGGAGTGGGACGTGCCGTCCCGTCGTGAACTAAAAGATCTTTAAGTATGTGAATCCTTACATGTATGGACAAGACTGGCAGATCGATGTAGTTGAACAGCTCATGGTGGTACTTGACAGACATGCACGTTGAGAAGAACACCATAACCTTTTTCTTCCTGTTCTTCTTCAGGAATGTGAAGAGTACCATCATACGCTTCTCTGATGGGCAAATAATGTACCTAAGGGACAAAAAATTATTATATCAGGGATGACCGTGCGCGTTTGACCAAGTTTTATGAGATGTATATCAAAAGGAGATAATTAATATCAGAAGACGAAAATAATGACAGTCTATGTAATAATATCAAACTTATTGGGAGACAAAATTGGATCTTTTTGAGAATAGAATGTTTTAAGAACGGAACCTTTGAGAAATATGCAATGGGACCTTATGCGTCCTAATGATGATGGTGACGTAAGAATTTTTACATGGCTATGAGGCTATAACTTATAGTAGATGGTATTAATTTCAAATAGATACCTCTAGTTACATACATAATGTTCACGCCTTGGGCCCAGAGGGGTATGCAGAGACGATGAACCGCCATTTTGCGCAATCCAATATCGCAAAGCGACTTTCCATCACCCGCTTTTCGCCCTGTGAAACCCCTTGACGTGATACCTCTAGTTGTTCCTGATAAAAGGTTCTTGATAGACTGACATACGGACAACTAAGTGATCTTCATGTCGAAACCCTGAAAAAACGTAAACAAAAGTCGTGCCTTCTGTTTCTACTTACCCTTGTTCTAAGGAGTCAACAGTGGCCTGCTCCCGATGGTCGTCGACGCCGACGTAGATCGGCTCGTGTTTCACGGCGAGTGCGGTCAGCGCCTCGGTCTTCTTTGTTTGAGTGGCGCTGAACAACATTGTTTGACGTCGTTCTGAAATTAACAACTTACATGTATGATGGTATTTTGGTGACAACAATGGGCCCAGGATTTGCGTATTTGCAACATCACGGAAGAGCACTGAAATCAAGATATTTTCGTTATAATATTTAACCCTTTAATATGGTTTACTACCCATATTAAAACGTATTAGGGTTAAACATATTTAGCTAATTTATATTTATAATACAGTTAATAAACTGTATAGTGGTGGCGTTCATTGGGGAAGGCCTATGTCCAGCAGTGGACTTATAGGGGCTGACATGATGATGATGAAACTATATAGCAAGTATATATTAAGTTATATAATGGAATGTAGGTATATATTAGATTTCTTTATTTCACATACAAATTTTAACACATAGATTAACTTACGTAAAAGGTCAGAGTTAATGTGATCGTCAAAAAATAATAAAAATATAGTATACAAAATGTCAATTTTACACAACTTGTGTATGAGATTTATAACAATGTCATAATTTAATGTACATAATAATAACAATGTATATAAAAGATGATATGTAATAAATATGTGAGGACATCTTACACACGGCCATCTGAACCCAAACTAGGCAGAGCCTTATACTATGGGTATCAGACTGATAAACTTTGGCATACATTTTTTTTTTTTTTTTTTGTTCCTTATTATCTAGCAATCTGTCTATAGGACATTTAGCGAGAGGTTAGTGATTGTTTTATTGGTCTTGAATGGTATACGCCCATTGACATATCCATATATTATTTATTTGCTCATCTATTAAGCATGTCTTGTGGCGCTCGTCTCTTTAATCTCTGGAAAGTTATTTTTGTCCTCATTAATTCTGATGCCAGCTTGTTAGGATGTCTTTGGATTCTCTTCATGTAAGACTTCAGCCTGTCCTTGGTTTCATTGTTGATTGTTGAGATTTTTAAGTCTCTGTGTATTCTATTATTTGTCACATACCAGGGGGCGCCTACAATCATACGGAGGGTCTTGGATTGAAATCTCTGTAGTATCTCAAGATTTGAGTTTGAGGCAGTACCCCATAATTGGATCCCATAAGTCCATATTGGCTTGAGTATGCATTTATATAAAAGGAGTTTATTTTTTAAGGAAAGTTGGGATTTCTTATTTAACAACCAGTACAACTTTCTATACTGCAGCCCCAGGCATTTTCGTTTTGTAAATATGTGCTTTGTCCATGTTAGCCGTCGGTCTAGGTATACACCTAAGTATCGCACATCATCTGATTGGGGTATGACAATTCCATTCAATTTGACAGGAGGGCACGTTTCTCGTCTGGTGGTAAAGGTTGTCTGTACAGACTTCGTCTCATTTGCCTTTATACGCCAGTCTTTCAGCCATATCGATATGCTATTAAGGCTCTTCTGTAGCATGTGTGAGGCTTCCACCGGTTGTTTATGTACTGCCAGAGCAGCGGTATCGTCAGCAAATGTACCAATTACTACTCTATCTGTTAGTGGTAAGTCAGATGTATATATGAGATATAGTGTAGGTCCCATCACACTACCTTGTGGCACGCCTGCGCGAATATGGTTTAGGCTAGTCTTGTCTTCACCATGTCTTACAAAGAAGTGGCGTTCGCTAAGGTAAGACCTTATAAAGTTATAGTAGTTTATGGGAAACATCTTTTTTACTTTGAATAGTAGACCTTCGTGCCATACGCGATCAAATGCTTGTGAGATATCCAAAAACGCCGCAGAGCAGTATTGTTTATTTTCGAAGGTCTCATTTATTTTTTCAACTAGTCGATGGACTTGTTCAATTGTTCCATGCTCATGTCTAAATCCGAATTGATGGTCTGGTACTAATCGATTTTCTTTTATAATTGGTGAGAGTTTACTCAGAAACAGCATTTCCAGTACCTTACATGGAATTGGTAAAAGACTAATGGGTCTGTAAGATTTAACATCTTCAGGACTTTTACCTGGCTTGAGTATCATTATAATTTCCGCTACTTTCCATTGTGCTGGGACAAAGCCTCTCCAAATGATTGCATTGTATAGTTGAGTCAGGAATAATATACCTTCTTCGGGTAATTCTCTTAATATTGTGGCAGTGATCAGGTCATATCCAGGTGCTTTGTGTTGTTTAAGTTTTTTGATAGCAGCTTTCACTTCATTTGTAGTAAATTTTTTAATGGGTAAGTCAAGTTGGTGTGTAGCACTTAGCCCCGTTTCAACCTCTGCATTTTTCGTGGAGCCTTCATCGGGATTTGGTATGAATACATTCCTTAAATGTTTGGCAAATGTTGTGGCTTTTTCAATATCGCTCTTGGCCCAGCTACCATTGTCTTGTTGAATAGGTGGTTTAAAGGATACTGGTTGTTTTAATTTCTTTGTGGCCTTCCACAGGGAGTAGTCTGTTGATCTTGTTGCATCTAGGTTTTTTATATATGTTTCTAAACTCTGGTTATTATCTGCCTTTAGTAACCACTTTAGTTGTGAAGATAATTTGTTAAAAAGTTTTTTATCGCCATGGAATCTTGTTTGTTGCCACACTTTCCTTGCCCGGCGTTTCTCTGCTAGTAGTTTTCTGAATGAAGGTGACAATTTGTTGAGGGTTTTATTTGCGCAAATGGGTGTGGACTGCCAAGCAGATTGTTGAAGACTGTTATTGAGGTGTTCGACTGCTAAGGTGATGTCATCGTCGGTTTTCAGTGGTATTTTTGTGTTTAGAGATGATGATACCAGATCTTTAAAGTAAGGCCAGTTGGTTTTGAGGGTGTGAAGTCTGCATGGTTTAGCCGTCTGGGTTATTGTAGCGGATAAATCAACTAGTACTGGCGAATGATCAGAGCTCAGATCATAGCTGGATTTACAGTCAAATTGTATTTTAGGAAAGCCTCTTGATACAAGAAAATCCACCAGGTCTGGTCTCTTTTTTTTGTCTGTTGGCCAGTAAGTTGGTTCCCCCGTTGATGAAACTAAAAGCCCTAATTGTTTTACAGTATTGAGTAGTTCTCTGCCTTTAGTTGTAGTTGTTCTTGCACCCCATTCAGTGTGTTTAGCATTATAGTCACCTCCAGCAATGAATCTGTGGCCCAATGTTTTGAAATATTCTTCGTATTCTTCCTTTCTAATTTTATGCTTGGGTGGGCTGTATAGGGCTGATAAAGTTATTTGCCCTTTAGAGTCATTTATAACTATGTTAGCAGCTTGTATTTTCTCTGTGTAGTAGGGTTTCTCCTCATAGTGTTTGATATTGTTCTTTATTAGGATAGCGGCACCACCATGCGCTGTGCCGTCTGGGTGCATTGTGTGGTACAATTTATATCTAGGTATTTGGAAGTAGCTTTTTTTGGTAAAGTGTGTTTCGGAAAGAAGCATAACATCAATTTGATTTTCTTCAAGAAATAATTTTAATTCTTGGGTGTGATTTGACAGCCCATTGGCATTCCATATGACTATTTTTAGGGCATCGAATTTTGCGTCAGTTTAGTCGTGAGATTTATAAGAAGGTTTGTCAGGTTAGTCATTTGTAGCATCATTTGTTTAAGGGCTTCGATTAGGTGGTGTGCTTCAATTGTAGTGTGGCTTTGAGGATCCTCAGGGTGGCCTAAAGTAGGAGGTAGTGGTTCAAGGTTTCTAGCAGCCTGTGCATAAGTTGCTACTGGTCGTTGTGTTTGTATTGGTACTGGTGTCTCTGGGATAACATTTTTCGGTTTACTTGAAGTAAATTGCTTTGTTCTTAGAGGTGGATATTTGAGTCTTTGCAGATCTTTGTAGACTGAGCATCCCTTGTAGTTTGCTGGATGGTTTCCGTCGCATAAAACACACTTTACTTGGTCAGATCTTTCTTTTCTCTCACAATTTGCGGATGTATGATCACCAGCACATTTAATACATTTAGGTTTACGGTGACAATAAGCTTTTGTGTGGCCGTATTGTTGGCAATTTGCACATTGGGGTAGTTCACGTTTTGGTATTGGCGGCTCAAAGTTGATGCGGCAGTTTAAGAGTCCTTGTATATCATATATTTCTTTATTGTTGTCACTTGGTTGCAATTCTATGATAAACATTGGTAATGGCTTTTTAGTAGTTTTTTGTATGATATTCCATATGTTTGTGACAGTGTGCCCATGCTCCTTTAGTGCATTTTTTATTTCCTCTGTATCTGTTGACGGGTGCATTTTTTTTAATACAACCTTAAAGCTCCTTTCCTGTTTTGGTTTGTAGGTATAGAATTCTGTATTTTTTAGTTCTAATTGTTTTACAATCGTGGAGTACGCCTCAGGTTTTGTTGGCTGTATCTTGACTTGGTCGCCTCGCAGTACTTTCAGGGTGTAGCTATCTTTCGCATGTTCCTCTAATAGTTTATTGAGTGGCTGTATATTGCTTACTCTATCCACAAAGATTGGCGGGGGTTTAGTTGGCTTTTCGGCAACTTGTGGCTCAGATTGTTTTTCTGTTTCATTGTCCCCTTCCAGGGCTTCGAAGCTATTTGACGTAGAGATTGGTGTCGTTGACGTGCTCAGCCAGTAGTCATCTGTTTTTTGTTTTTTATCGGTTTTGTCAGGGCTGTTACGTAGCCTCTTTCCGTAGCGTTGAGTCTTCCACTCTCGATTTTTATTTGCATTTTCAGACTGGTTTGATGCCTGAACTTTAGAATTTTCACCCGGCGGCGATGCCGTCTTATTTCGATGGAACATGTTTTTGTGAAAGACTTGTTGTACGTATGTTTTCTGGTTGGGCTTTAAATTGGCATTTGACATATTTTTGTTTTTGTCGCCGCGCGTAGAACACGTGACGTGTGAATCGTCCTTTTATTTAGCAGAAAAAATTTCTTAGCACTGGCAATAATAAAAAAAAACACAATTTGACAGCTGAACAACGATGATTTTTCGTAATTTCATCACTGTTTTCTCGAAAATACGACGGGCCCCATGTTGCACTACATATTCCTCGCGTGCACCATACACTAAAATACACGTTTTATTAACTTATACGTAGATTTGACAGGTATTTGCACAGATTTTATCACAATAATGAGGACAGTATTACAAGAGAGTGTTTACACTTGGGGTGACCACTAATAAATTATAAATTACATCCAGGCACAACGTAAACAAATGCTCATCACACAAATGTTTGCCATGAGTGGGATTCGAACCCGCGACTCCGAGCTTCGCAAGTAGGTGCACTGCCGACTACTCTGCGGGGCCATCAACTAATAATTATTGCGCGCCTGATATGCAGATCATGTTTTTGTTGACTATGTTGATAAGTTTTCTTCTTACTCATGGTCAATCAATGAAGATATTTTGTTCTATTTGTGTATTGTGAAACTCACTGGGCAACAACTTTATGATTTGTTTAACTTCTTCTTCGAAGCCAATCTCCAGAATTCTGTCGGCTTCGTCGATAACGAGACATTGCAGGTTTTTATAGAGGAAGTCAGGTGTATTTTGCAGGTGATCCAGCAATCTGCCAGGCGTAGCCACCAGTATGTTGATTCCTGTTTACATATATAATATCATTACATGTTACATTATGCGTGGACAGTGTCGTGGCGTTCATTAGGGAAGGCCTATGCCCAGCAGTGGATGTCTAAAGGGCTGATATTATGATGATGACATGTTTACTGTAATCGAACCGCCCTATAGCGTTGAATTGCTTTGTTTGATGGACTTGCGTGGCATATATGATTTTAAGTCTGATATCATTACTACATTTTATAGGTGAAAATTGGTTTCCAATTATTTATTACCTACATTGTTAATACAATGTTGGTTTTAATTAGTAATAAGTTAAACTTAAATCATCATTCCGCTCGCCATTATTCCCAATGCGACCGGAACCAGATGTGCATGTTTATCAAACTAATTGAAGGGATACAAAATATTCGTCAATAGTTTACAATTGTATTACACCTTAATCAATAAATTATTTGTGATAAATCAAATACTTAACTTAGTGATTAATTACTCATTAGTCGTTGCTAACCGATACCCCGATATATACGTATATAATTCTTAAACAAACTAAAAATGTAGCAAAAATATTCAACAGTATTGTAATCTATTTAAACAACACTACTTATAATTGAGCACTGCTATTCCCCGTGTTTGGCACTCGGTCATTCCATAGATAAGACAAGCCAAGCGTGGCGATATTCACGGGGACACTAAAAAGCTATTAATAGTTTTATTTATTCTAGGTGTGTTAACATTTGACCCCAATCTCTCCCCCCCAATCAATGAAAACTGATATCGGGAAAAGAATGTAAAACACTTGATGAGTACAGGATTATTAATTGTAAGCAAATTAGGATTTTTAATTGTAAGCAAATTCTGCAAACGTCGTTCCTTTTGGCAGTTCTTCTCTTGGCTTTTTTACATTTAGATGTTTTATACAATTTGGACTAGTAAAGCCCAAGTTCAAGAAGTGCCTTCTTTTAATGCCCACACTCTACAACAATAATTTCTTACACATAAATTATACTCCATGAAGGATACATGTATTTAGTTACTTGGTCCTATAAAAAGAGATAAGAGAATGTAACAAAATAATAATTAATAAACGTGAGACATAGCACTGCTGATCACATTACATTTAGGAGCATTCTTTACCTTTAGAGAGCTTCTGTGCTTCTGTACTCCTATTAGCTCCACCCATTACCAATCCATATGTATGATGGTGGTACTTCATCAGCTCCATCAGCACTCCAAACGTCTGCATCGACAACTCTCTCGTTGGTGACAGGATGATCACACCAGTGCCTGAAATGTTTCTTTATGTAACTTTTCTATAGACATAAAAATAACTTTTATATATAGAAAGACTATATCAGATATCCATTCTGTGTTCATACAACGACTCTACATACACCTGCAGTGAAGGCAGAGAATCAACAACAAATGTGCCTCAACAATAACTGGAGACTCAACCTGATGGTGATTCTAAGCAAAGACTGTTTCGGCTGTATGGAGTTCAGTTTCATATTCGCCTTTTTGTCATCATTTTACTAAAATTGGTATCAAGACATGACAATAACTTCATGTTTCTAATCAGCAAAAATATTTAAAACTTGTATGTTCAAATGTCAAAAATATCTAACAAAGTCTACAAACCATTTCTGGGCTTAAACTTCAGCTTGTAAATAAGGTCTATAGCCGGTATTAGGAAAGCCAGTGTCTTGCCCGAACCAGTCCTGGCTGCACCTACTAAATCCCGCCCCTCAAGCAAAGGTGGGATAGCTTTGGCCTGTATCTCCGTCATGGTTGTGAACCCCATGTCCTTGATGCCCATAAGAGTTGCTTCACATACACTGTCTTGAAGAGATGAGAACTTTTGATCTGATAGTATCCCAAGACATAGACTGGAGCCAGGTACTGGAAAGAGAAAGGTAAATGTAAATAAATATTCATGTAATAATTTCAGATAACAGCATAAGAAAGGGGTGGCCTATGGTTTAAGTCTGGGAGTTTGTGATGTGTTGCCAATATAAAGCAATGTAAGGCAATAGGAAACAACAGTATTCCAAATAATAAGATCTTATGTGTTACCAATTTAAAATGTAACTGTCTGTTAGATAAATATTTAATTCAGTTAAAGAATTTTAGGATCAAAGCAAGTTATGTTGTTTTGTCTATTATTCCATTTGGTTACTTTGTGTGGCTATAATGAATTTTGACAGAATGTTAGATTTAGCATTTAGTATGTATTTATTTGCATGCAGGTAATTGTAAGTATATTATTTCATTAATAAATGTAAGTATTGTATCAATTTCAATTCATAATAAAAAAATCTTATCTTAAAATACATTTAAAGATCATTTTAGATTTGTAAAATTATATTCAAATGAATTTTAACCAAAAGTCCAAGGAATTTATTTAGACAGTAGCTGTGCACTGCCTTAGTTTTTACTAACAAATCTAAAAAAAGATAAATTAGTATTTTTACATTAGCATACAGTAATGAGCAGGGATGAAATAATAAAAATACAATAATTATAAAATAAATATATAAATTACTATATATATACTTTAAAACACTAAATACAAATTGAATATTTCCACTTCCAATTTTGATTTTGTACAGAATTATCAAAAAGCAATTAACTAACCTTGCATAAAAGTAATGGGCTTTTGGGATTTGGATTTTACAGCCCCACCACAGTGTGCGGAACTGCATATGTAGTGACCAGGCATTCATTTTTCTTTATTGGTGACACAACTAATTTATTGGTGGTTATTTTACTTACACTGACTGTCTTGACTTGAATTCTCTTCTATTTCATTCTCAGTACCATTTTTGTTTTCATCATTTTCTGAGTCACTGCTTCCAGATCCTTCTTTTATATCCACTTGCTCCTGTTTGACTTCTTCCTTCACTTTTTTAAGTTTCTCTATGATAGAGATAAAGTATTTAATATCTTTATTACATATGAGCAGCAAATAGGCTGTGTCTACAGTGTTGGATTTTAACTTATAAACTGTATTAGTTTTAAGATGCTGACTGGCCTAAAAATAAACAGGTTCCCGCCTAGTCTTAGAGCCAGTGGTTCCTCCTTTTGTATATATTATTTATTTGGAATATGAATTATAGGTACTTTATAAAATTGGCAAGTATATGTATAAGGAACCAAATAAACACTTATTATAATTATGAACACCACATCATCTGAGAGTGTGTTATTGTTCAGAAAGTGAAATGCAACATTTGAGTTATACTGTTTAAAAAAAGTTTAAAAAAATTTAAGCACATGGGCAGTATAGAACAAAATATTTATTTCTTTCGAATTAGACCACATTAAATTTCTAACCTACAGAAGAGGAATTTCCATTTACAAATCTTTTCTACAATTACAAATGTCATTTATGAATCTCTATGCTCTATAAAATTAAATGTTTCTAGACCGACACAGCTGAGCTTTGATAATTCAATTAGTCAAGGTCTCCTCCTTTGTGCTTATATACACAAACGCTTAATAATTATATGTATAGTACATAAATTGTATAACTTACTTTTGGGTACAGTTTTGTCTTTCTTTTCATTTTCGTGTGGCCTTTTTTTCACCATATTAGGCAGTGCATCATCAGGTTCTGTGGATAGATTATGCAGAGTTATTAATTATTGGATGATAATAACTTTAAATTCCACCACGTGTTTACTTAGTTTTAGGATAAAAAAGTGAAAATGTGAAGAGGTTACCTGCGGCGCCATCATCGGAAACACCGTTCGTTTTCTGTGTCATCAGTTTTAACTTTTTCTTTTCCCTTTTCTTTATTTTCCTCATGAGAATTTTATCTGGAGTGGGCATTATGAATAAGATTTCAAAAGAAATTCAGATATTACAAGTTAAACATGTGTTCCAAAGAGAATAGAAAATGTGTTCGTTCAATTCAAGTCATGAACGACCACAATCAAGAACGAATGAAGAACGATTGAAATGAACCGAACCGCCGAACCGAACAATGAACATTAAGGAGCAAGCAGAGACAATAAAAAACCCAAGAAATCGGTTGTTACCGAAAAGTACAACACTACTTAATATATAGTGCTGCATCAGGGTAAAGTTAATGTTTCTGTAAATGTCCTAAGTAGTAAACAAACCACTCACCTCTACAAAATCTCAAGTTTGCGAGCCAATCACACAATAAAACTGACCCAAAATCCTCATATACCTCAAACAAGCACTTGCACGATATCCACTCAAAAAACTAATAGAATTAATCATCGTAAACCTTAGTTTTTAGCAAAATTATCAACAAATCGCTTTAACCTTAAATCATATTGAGACGGATTATCTCTATATTGTCTTTGGATTTTAGAGATGGGGTATGTCACGCATTCAATTACGCAATTCAATTATTCTTTCGGAATACTTGTAACTTATTGAATCTTTAGAAATAAGTAGGCGAGGAGAAAAAAGTATTAGATAAATAGGTTGGACATCCACTGAACCAAAAAAGATAGACAATTGACATTCTATTAATTTAAACGGAATATTGGCACAGATAATCGTAATCGGCATCGCATCGGTAAAATCGATGTTTGTTACTCATTATCGTTTGCACTTTTCTAAAATATTAAGTTTGATGCCGGTGCATTGTTTTATACATACTTAATATTATTGTTATTACAATGATTTGTATTTTGTACCCAAAAAAAATAAAAATGTTTCTGCAATATGTTGTATTTATTTTTGAAACTTTGATGGATATATGTTCCCTTAGACATGAAAGAGTCCAAAAAACCAAAAACTAAACAATGTGCTTGCGTGTCCGTTTGTCTGCAGTCGTATGCTAGGTCCAAAGTAATGATCCGATGTGGATGACATTTTGTATTTCGAAACAGAATATCCATGGAAATAACCAATAAATAAATAAATATTCCTAAACTTATAATCAATCACTGAGAATAATATAGAATTAATCACAAATTCAATTAAATTCAATTGAATCAATTAATTCTATTATTTGACAACACTATTTTATATCTATGGTCACCTTGGCGCCATGTTTGTTTATCAAATTAGACATCTAAAGAAAAACACACCTTAAGTTGTAATGAACGAATAATTAATGAATAGCTTGTTTTATTTGTGCCAAGTGATTGATTGATTATTGATTGATTCATATAATGTTTGTTGTTGGGTGTGTGTGCTATACCATGGGTGTACATGACTCTGTCCAAAGACATTGCTGTGTCTCTTGTGTGTGGTGTGGACGCTGGGTAAATTAGATAAGCTGTGCTGGGTAACAAAGAAAACAATCCGAGCGAGAGACCCCAAGCACAGAGGAGAGACGCATACAAATGTATAGCTTCATACATTGGGCGCGCGGCAGGTACATTGCAGGTACATGCACAGCGATGTGGGCGTGCGCCGTCACTAACAGGCGCGCGCGGAGGTGCACCGGCCGCGGGGAGGTGCACCGGCCCCGGCGGGTGTAAAAACCGGTTTGAGCCGGCTCAGCGGGAATATGAACGCAGGGCTGTACGAACGACGAGTGCATCGCGCATTATGTTTATTTTGTCAGTTTGTCGAACATTCTTGTTGTGTGGTTGTTTCCTAATTAGTTTTGTTACGTATTAGATTATGTTGTAAGATTAATATCGTCAAAATACTTAATTCTTATACATTTTGTATAAACACTTGGAAAATAAATAAAAGTGATTACATTATTACTTATCCAAGTGATCCTTTCAGGTAAATACATACACATATTTTTAATACATGCATACTAAACGTGTATTCAATCAACAAATTGCCTAAGTATGTAGATATACAGTCAGCCTCAAAACATGTTCACATAAACAAAGTAATTTATACATTACTTGTTGTGTTATAATTCTATACTTTCAGTTTTATAGTAAGTATTCCTATTCCTTCTTCGCGTAGCAAGATCTGTAACTGTAACAAATATGCCTAATATTCCGGACCAAATGTAGTACAAATAATTAGTAATTTGCTAATGTCTATACATATTTTAGCAGTGTGGTTCCCGGCTTTATATAAGGCCTTCCTTAATCTTACCGTGGGTTTTGTCAAGGCGCCTTAAAGGATTGCACCAGGGACGGGCAGCTGCGTTCTCCTGTGTATATTAAGATCATTATTGCGATCACCAAACCGCCTGCCAAGCGAGGTTATTATGTCTAATCTCCCAATGTTTATAAGATAAAACGCAATAACAGATTACTCAAAAATCAAAACAGGAACATAATTTTTTTTGACTAATTTGTAGTTATTTATCTTATCTTAAATTGTATTTCATATTATCTCCATAAGGTATATCATCCAATACAGATTTTTTGTAATTTTAATATTAGCCGATTTAAGATAAGAGTTTAGAATTCTAGGTAAGAAGGTGGCCGGAAGCGGCTGGATGCGGAGGGCGGAGGACCGGGTGTGGTGGCGTTCATTGGGGAAGCAGTGGACGTCTAGGGCTGATATGATAATGATGATGGTTCTAGAACATTTTCACTTGAACATTCTGGAATCCTCTAGAACATTTTGGACAATCTCGGTTACTTCGGCGCTCGATTCCTAGCTGCTTCACTGAATTCCCATAAGTAATCCATTGGTGTGATGTCAATTTGAACCAAATACCGGTAGTTTCAAACCGAAAAGTAGTAATAAGTGTTAATTTAAAATAAAACGTAATTTATCACACATAATATAAAAAGCAGGTAAACAAATATTTATCTTATCCTCATGCGACAACCCTACCAAAATACGTACGAATTCCGAACCTTGCGCTCTGTATGGTTTCTATGTACTCTGTGCTCCAAGTTCGAGTAAAGTTCATTTGTCCCCAGAGAATTCACGGCACAAGTCGTGCCCTCCACATTCACGGGATGCTCACAATCGTTCGTGAAACCTGCCGCGAAATGGACGTAGAAGTTGCTGCTGCAATTACTTTGACAGTACATTTTCATAATGGTAATGTTCTAAAAAAGACCATTTCAGTTTCGTTATTCCAAACGTTCACGCGCCACTATATTTAGCGACTGCACAAGTCCGTACGCCTTTGTAGTCCGGAGTAATGGCGGCTCCACATTAGTGCCGTGAATTCACGCGCGAATTCACGCCGTGAATTCACGGCACAAGTCGTGCCCTCCACGTTCACGGGATGCTCACAATCGTTCGTGAAACCTGCCGCGAAACGGACGTAGAAGCTGCTGCTGCAATAACTTTTACAGTACATTTTCATAATGGTAATGTTCTAAAAAAGACCATTTTCAGTTTCGTTATTCCAAACTTTTTAATTATATAATTATTTAATTTTTAATTATTAATAAATTCCTTTGTAGTCCGGAGTAAACTAGCACGGGGCCGTGAATGTGGATGTGTACGCGTGAACGCCGCGCGAAAGGGGCGCGAACCCTTTGTCGCGGGACAAAATACCGACACTGATCGGGGAACAGCCGTGAACGCGCGTGAACACCGCGAAAACCATCCACATTCTCGTTCACGCCTGTTCACGGAGCTTCACGGCACTAATGTGGAGCCGCCATAAACTAGCACGGGGCCGTGAATGTGGATGTGTACTGGCGGCTCCACATTAGTGCCGTGAAGCTCCGTGAACAGGCGTGAACGAGAATGTGGATGGTTTTCGCGGTGTTCACGCGCGTTCACGGCTGTTCCCCGATCAGAGTCGGTATTTTGTCCCGCGACAAAGGGTTCGCGCCCTCTTCGCGCGGCGTTCACGCATAAACATCCACATTCACGGCCCCGTGCTAGTTTACTCTAGACTACAAAGGGGTATGGACTTGTGCAGTAATATAATAAAGTCGCGCGTGAACGTTTGGAATAACGAAACTGAAAATGGTCTTTTTTAGAACATTACCATTATGAAAATGTACTGTCAAAGTTATTGCAGCAGCAGCTTCTACGTCCATTTCGCGGCAGGTTTCACGAACGATTGTGAGAATCCCGTGAATGTGGAGGGCACGACTTGTGCCGTGAATTCGCGCGTGAATTCACGGCACTAATGTGGAGCCGCCATACGCGTGAACGCCGCGCGAAAGGGGCGCGAACCCTTTGTCGCGGGACAAAATACCGACTCTGATCGGGGAACAGCCGTGAACGCGCGTGAACACCGCGAAAACCATCCACATTCACGTTCACGCCTGTTTACGGAGCTTCACGGCACTAATGTGGAGCCGCCATCACGTTCACGCCTGTTTACGGAGCTTCACGGCACTAATGTGGAGCCGCCATAAGAAGTGTAAGAAAGTAGCTAGGATGGAGAGGCTATGATCCCCGGTGTTTCTGGGCCTTCGTAATATTAATAAAACGAAACCTTATACACCGATGGAAAAATAATTTATTGCAACTGTCACAATCGACAGTATCTATATAAGATCAAGAAAAAGAAAATTAACAAAAGAGATTCGCAACATCCTGCGCCCGCGCAAAAAATGTACCCTACAGGTTTAGGCGTCTTGGTATTTTCACCAAGCGTCCAACTCGCGTTGCTGTTGTCGTTGGCAACGATGACGGCGTAACTTCACTAGTAGTTGGACCTAATGACATCGGGGCGTCTGTATTGGAATCGATAGAGACTTCGAGTGGGTACAAGCGTTGTAACGGTCGTACTCGCTCTCCATACGCAGTCTTTAATAGAGCCACACGTCCATGCCCATCCACTCCTGGATGAACTTTCTGCACCAAAGCTAAAGGCCAGTTAATGCGCTTGGGGTCATCCGTCTCAATTATCACAATATCTCCTGGCTTTACACTACGAATGTTATCCTTGGTTGATTTTCTCGTTAAGAGTGACAAGTATTCTACCCTAAATCGCGCTCTAAAACCGTCTCGCAACTTTTGAACATACCGGACACGACCATTTAGTCCCTTTGCATCAATAAGGTCCAAATCAGCAGTATTATAGGTACATTTAGAGTCCTGAATGAACATTGACGGAGTCAGAGGCCTTAAATTTTCGCTGTTTTCGGCTATATATGTGAGTGGACGTGCGTTTAACATGGCTTCGCATTCGCATAGGATTGTCGCCATTTCGTCGCCTGTCAAAGCCGCTTTACCCAGTATCCGCCGCATAATTTCCTTAAGCGATCTTATCATTCTCTCCCAGAACCCACCCCACCAAGGCGCTCGAGGAGGGATAAAATGCCATTTTATTTTTTGTATTGAAGTTCTTTGGGCTATTTCTATCCAATCGATATTCTTCAATAAATTGTTAGCGCCTTGAAAATTGGTGCCATTATCCGTGTAAACAGTGTGAACTCTTCCTCTTCTTGCCAAAAACCTTCTAAAAGCTCTCATAAAATCTTCAGTAGAAAGAGATGTACATAGCTCAAGGTGAACCGCTCTATAAACTGCACAAGTGAAAAGAATAACCCAAGCCTTCACTCCGGACCGTAAGTACAAAGGGCCCGCTAAATCTATTCCAGTGACATCAAAGGCAGCACCACAACGTGTGCGGTCAGCTGGCAGAGGTGCTACTGGTACCGAACATGGTCGAGCGCTGTGTCTTCTACAAATCGCACAGGAACGTACAGTTTTCTTTACTAGCCATCTGATGCCAACAATCCAATACTGCTCCCGAAGACTACTCATAAGAGTTAGAGAACCAGCATGAAGTAAATGCACATGTCGTTGAGTTACTAAACCTCTCACGATAGCATGGTCCCTTGGAAGTAAAATTGGATTTATGAAATCTTCGGAATCATCTCCTAGTGTCAATCGAGTTTTTACGCGAAGAAGACTGTCCTCATCTCGAAAAATTTCCAGTTTAAGCTTTTCTTTAATGTCTTCCAATACGCTAAATGCTTCACGTTGAATTATTCGAAATATTATTTTTTCCGCTTCTTCAAACTCTTTTGGTGCGATGGTTCCTGTATTTTTCGTTTTATTGCGACAATTGTAAGAGAATCTACAACACCATCCAATCATTCTTACAGTCTTGGAATATTTGGAAAAATATAAAAGTTGGTCACTAAAGACTTCATTGTGTTGTCTCACAAGTAAACAGGATTTCTTTATCTCTTTATTTACCTCATTAATATCCGGATTTATTTCTGAGCATGGCCATTCTGCTGGAGAGTTTCTAAGCCAGGCTGGTCCTTCCCACCATTGGCTTTTTAAAAGAATTTTTCCGTTGCATCCCCGTGAAGGTAGGTCTGCAGGATTTAGATCACCTGTGACGTGGTGCCAATCTTCTACGTTAGTCTTATTTAAGATCTCTTGCACCCTGTTGTGAACAAAAACGTTCCACCCGGATTTTCTTTGAATCCACGCGAGAACAATGCTAGAATCCGTCCAGTAATATTCTTTGCATGGTTTCATTTCCAAAGCTTTCTTTGCTTCCGTGGCTAATCTTGTACCCAATAAAGCTGCAATCAGTTCTAATCGTGGCATCGTTATAATCTTTGTTGGAGTTACTCTTGATTTTGCTAATATCAATTGAACCGATATAATTCCACGATACTCTGATCTTAGAAAAACACATGCAGCGTATGCAGACAGACTCGCGTCGCTAAAGATGTGCAAGGAATTGTCACTTGAATCTATAGGTACGTGCGTTAGACGCCTAGGAACTTGACATTTATTTAATGCTCCCAAATATTTGCTCCAATCTTTGACCATCTTTACAAGTTCTTCAGGCAACACCTCGTCCCATCCAGTTTTTGTCATCCAGCATTTCTGGATAATCATCTTTGGTATAATGGTTGTCGGGCATACCAGGCCTAAAGGATCAAAGATACTTTGAGCCAAAGACAGCAAGGTTCTCTTTGTAATCACCTTGTCCAAGTTTTCCAATGTAGGTAATTTGCAACTTAATTGATCTGTTTTTGGGTTCCATGTCATGCCTAGCACTGAGCAGTGTTCAACTTCTCCGTCAGTGATCTCTGGACCAGTAACCCAACTACGAAGATCAAAACCACCTTCTAACATAATTTTCTTCGCTTCATCGATAAAGATTTTCATCTGCTCTAGACTATCAATGCTTGTTATACAATTGTCAACATAGAAGCAATTACGGAGCTTAGATGCTGTGTCACAATCGTAATTTTCTAGGTGGTATAAAATTGTAGCTGCTAAAAGAAACGGACTTGCAGTGACTCCGAATACAACTCGTCTGTGTCTAAAGGTTTTAAGCTCCTTTTCCGTCTCATGTATATTTCTCCACCAAAGAAATTTCAAAAATTCTCTATCGCCTGGATACAACGATATCTGGAGAAATGCCTTTTTAATGTCAGCTGTTACGCCGATCGCCCCTCGTCGAAATTTTATCAGCAGTGGAGGAACTAATTCAATTAGATTTGTTCCCTTCTCAAGACAATTGTTTAACGATACGCCTTCTAGATCGGTTGCCGAAGCATCAAAAACAGGCCTTATTTTCGTTGTAAGACTGGATTCCTTAACAACAGCGTGATGTGGGAGATAATGTCCACTTCTAGAATCATCATTGATTACTTCTTCTATAATGTTACTCTCAAGCCATTCTTCAAATATAGCATTGTAGTCAAGTAGTATGTTCAAATGAGTTAAACGACTTGTGGTTGACTTGAGGCGTTTTAACGCGATATCATGATTGGTAGACAAGTTTCCAGCTGTGTCTTTCCAAGGTAGTCTGACTTCATATCTATCTTCTTCGTTCACCTTTATTGTGTCTTTAAAGAAGTTCATAGTTTCAGCTTCAATTCTCTTTTGCGATATCACTTCCGCCGAGTCCTTAATGCCCAATACCTCTAATTTCCACAGATCTTCTACATCAAAAGAGCAGAATAAAGTAGTATTGTTGTTTCTCGTATTGATAGCGGAACAATACGCGCCTGATACTGGTCCTTGCAAAGTCCAACCTACTTTTGTTTCGATTGCTACTAAGCTGCCATCTACTGGTATGGTGCGTCCAGTCAATAAAGATCCTAATACATCTGCTCCAATCAGTAAACTTATTTCGTGGTCCTCGTCTGCAGCATCATTCAATCGTATACCTCTTTGACGAAGTTGGGCTAGTAGTTCTCCTTGTTTTACTTTGGGTAAAAAACTACAAATGGTTCTTTCCTCTATCGCCTCCATTTTAAATCCATAAGTTCCTTCCAAGTTTTGAATTTCCAATGTAAACGATCGATGAGCTTCTCGTTTAGTTACAACTCCCCCAAATAGAGTTTGGCTAAAATTCTCTTCACCGTTAGGTTCTAACTTCAACTTCTCGACCACATCCCTTTTTATAAAAGAACGTTGCGCTCCGGAATCAAGTAGTGCCCTGACAGTTATAATTTGTTTCTTGTGAGCAATGTTAACCTTCAACGTTTGAAGCAGAACTGTCTTAGAAGCAGATGAAACTTGACTAAGTACAGCTTGTCGGTCTTTAGAAGCTGTTGGTTCTACTTCCTCTTTCGGTGTTGATAAATTGTTGCACATAATTGGATAGTGTCTCTTTGTGCACACAATACACTTCGGATGCTTTCTGCATTTCTTATGTGTATGACCTATTACCAGGCATATAAGACACGCATTCTTGCGTTTCAAGAAACTGGTCCTTTCTTCCAAACTCAGTTTTATTGCATTGACGCATTCCGAACTGGAATGTGATGGCTTGTCACACCAAACACACGTCTTCTCATTAGGGATATTGGGATTTGTAGCTTTCTTTTGTGCCATAGAAGTGGTAAAACATGCTGCCGACGGTAGTATGGGATCACTATAACTCTCTTCTGCGAATGTTTCTCGTGCTAGTGAAATCCTTTCTTCAGATTCCACCTCACTCTTCACAAAATCTAGAAGAGGTGATAGGAAGTCATTCTCGGAGCTCTCCTTGTTAACGTTGCGCAGTGTGCGTGCTCTGTTCCATGCCCTGAGGATGTCCTCCGGCAGAGAAGACTCGACTATTGGGTATAGCATGGCTGCATACTTGCTTTTAGTTACTCCCAAAGATTCCAATGCGTGTATCTGCGCCATCAGTTTATCATATAAATGGCGCGTAGATATTTTGTTCACACCTTTCACTTGAACGAGAATGAGTTTCAGTAGTTCTCTGATATAATGTTCAATTATTATTTCATCTCTCGCAAATCGGGTTTTCAATTGTTCTACGGCCTTACTGTAGTTTTTACCGGATGGTGGGAAACTACTAACAAGATCTTCGGCTTTTGAGCCGTGTTCCATACTTTGTATAAGATATTGAAACTTATCTTCGTTATCGATCCTGTCATCCTCGTCGATCTTTTTAAATTGTCCCCAGAAACTCAACCATCTGTTGACACTGCCATCAAACTTTGACAACTCAAGCTGTGGAAGCCGGAACCGGCGTTTGCCGCCGGATGCCGAACATACGCTGCAGCCGTCGTCCAATTTTAATGTTTTTGAAGCGTCTATGACGGTCGTCTCCGAAGCTGGGGGTCTGCAAATCCGCTCCAAAAAATCATCGTGCTTTTGTTGAAACATGTACCATTTGTCACTATAGCCGCAACAAGAAGAACGAATATATCCAATATTCTTCTGAGGTGTCCCTAGTGGTATGAAATTTTTTTTAAAATTGTTTTAGAGCATTGGCTTGGAAGCCTTTATTTAGCCTTACATCATAATAATAAACATTTATTTATAAATATCAAATTTTAATGTTTCCTTAAGTATTTTTACAAAATTGCAACTAAACAGAGCACGGAACAATCTTGACATAATTATGAATATGCTTTGACATGTCTCTTTCACTCAAAGGTTTACTGGAAGAAATCTTTTACATAGTTAAGTGCGCCTTTGTACATCATATGTTTAAATGAGTTCTGTGACTTGTATTTGTGTACAATAAAGTATAAATAAATAAATATCCAATGCCAAATAATTACAATATGACCACACTGGACCACATTTATTAGAAGGGGAATGAATAGTGGAAGTTATAGACAGGCTACAAATGGCTTGTCCCAGGGCCGCAAAACCTATAATAATAATAAAAAAAAACTTGCAACAACAATAATAGAAGAAAGAAACGCATATCTATATTTCAAATAATTCCAAAACACAAATTAGATAGAGTATGTTTCCTACAAAATAAATATAACTGAGATATTCCAACTTTCAAAATTTCTTGTCGCATGCTATGCGTGCGTGCGTATATTTTAATATTTTTTTATATTGCTTGTTTAGAATTTCTAAGGCTACAAGAATGAGGTTAGTAAATATATTTATTTTGTTTTCTTCAAGTTATTTGCTAAGATTCATTATAAATTTAAATGTCACACATTCTTCTATATAGTATACTTACTGTATTTAAGTTTCTCCTACTGCATATTTTTAATTTTTAACATTATCCTGTTTTATTAAAAGTACGTGCTACGTACCTACCTAAACTTCCATATAATTTAATAATAAATTAAAAATGATTACTTATTCAAGACGTAGTTTTTCTAAGTTTTATCCAAATATCCACTTCCTCACATTTGAACATGCACAATTTGGTTTTAGAAAGTGTGATAATTATTCTGCCCGATTATGAGACCTGATTGTGGTTCCAATCAACACAGTAGCATCTTGAAGGCTCCTAATTTAAACATGGAGGAGAAACACAAGAAAGTGAAGTTCAAAAGTTTTAAAAATAAGATTTCTCAAGCTGTGTTGGATGCAGTCAAAGCTATGGGGTTCAAGTACATGACTGATATACAGGCAGATGTGCTTCCGCAAGCCTTGGACGGAGCTGATATAGTTGCCACAGCTAAGACCGGATCTGGGAAAACGCTGGCATTCTTGATTCCAGTTATAGAAACTGTTGCTAAAAATGTAGACCGTCAGTTACAAGGTAACTTTCTATTTTATTGGGGATGTATGAAATCCTATGAAAGATTTAAGAAAAATGTTACTAATAAAGTTATTGGTTGTCAGTAACAAAGCGACGAGCTTGTTACGTTGCTGTTGATCAGCATACGAGCTATGCAACTGAAGCAAGTGTGTCACAGCAGCAAATAGTGCTAGAGCGCAATTGTACAAAACAATTTTAAGTCTGTTTTAATAGTGCCACCTTTTGTACAGTCAGATTGCTTTGCTGGTCACTTTACTCATTGTTACCTATTTTTAATAAGATATATCTTAATTTGGAAAAAAGTGTGGTTCCTGGCTTAGATTACCGTGTGGTTTCCGGCTTAGAATAGGGCCATCCCTATCTTTCCCGTGGGTGTCGTCAAGGCTACTAAGGGATTGCACTAGGGACGGGCAGCAGCGTTCTCCTGTGTGTGTATGTTAACATTATTATTACTGCAATCACCAATCTGCCTGCCAAGTGATATGGCAAACCCCCAATGGACAACTTACCAAAAGTGGTATTTTATTGGGGAGGCCTATGTCCAGCAGTGGGCGTATTTAGGCTGATGATGAGGAAAGGCCGCTGTATAATTAAATGCCCAGTTATAAATATCCTAATGTTTAGTTGCTTCAAGAGCGCAGACTGTCACAAATTCATATACTTCTTAATGGAAAAAGAAATAAAATTTTATATAAATATATACACTTATCAATAGAATACCCCAACTATGATTTACTTCTGTGCGATGGCAATAGACCAAGATATAACATTCACAAATATATCCACTACAGGACTAACTTGTACAAAATTGTATGTAAGTCTCTGGTGGGAATCGAACCCATGACTTATGGCACTTTAGTCTAACAACCTATGGGGTGGTGATGCTACCATTGCTGTTACGGTTTGAAGATCCAGTATAATCATAAACACAAGGCATTCTAACATACCCTTCAGGGTGGCAACACACTTGTGGCCTTTGGATGTCCAGTTGCTGCAGGTTTATTTAGGCGACAGTTGGTTAGGTCTATCCATTTGACACTATTCTGTAAAAAAAACTACCTGCTGTATTTATGGAGACATTGACAAAACCTACATTTTATGTTACAGGTACATTTTGCATAATAATATCACCCACAAGAGAATTAGCCACTCAGTCATTTTCTGTATTGCAAGACTTGAGTACATATCACAATGGGATCACTTCAGCATTAATTATTGGTGGTGAAAACAGAAAGAAACAGAGTTGTGAACTGTCACAGGGTCAGTATTTTTATCCTAATTAATAAAGACCTCATTGGATTCGAAGCATAATGTCAGAATATCGATTCAACATAGTTTGAAATCAGTCTAAGAGACAACTCGACTATAAGAATTTTTTTCTGAAAATGAAAACACGAATAAAAATAATATTAAATTCTGACATCATGCTGCAAACCAGTCATTTAATTTCACTTCAAATGTTGTTTATGAACTAATGAGAATTTAGTGTAAACAGTTATGAGATGTTCTGATTGATGTGATGATTCAAAACTACTGCACTGGTATGACATGTAATAACTTTCAGGTGTCCATATAGTGGTGGCTACACCAGGCCGTCTTTTTGACCACATGAGAACAAAGGAGTTTGATTACAGCCATGTAAGTTGCCTTGTGTTAGACGAAGCTGATAAAATATTTCAATATGGCTTTGAAGAAGATTTAAAACAGATCATAAACAGACTTCCAAGTAAGTATTAAAGTGATAAAGTAACATCTTTAAATCGCATATTAATAAAAAAAATCGTACATGCGAAACATCCAACATAGAGCATTCAACACAATAAACTCTCAACAATCAAATCGTCTAACGCGCAAAATATCTAACAAGAGCCTTAGCTTGTCTAATCATTTTTTTTTCCAGAAAACAGACAAACAATGTTATTTAGCGCAACACAATCAGATAGAACTGAAGCATTGATACAATCAGCAATGAAAGATGATGTGCGGACAATAAATACAGACGAAGATGATATCAGGGCAACAGTTGACGGATTGAAACAGGGGTAAGAAACATTTTAGCTATTGATTTATGATTATATTTTCATGTTAAATTGTTACAGATTATGTCTGAATTACATTATTCTTATTGATTCATCTTGCCCCTGAGCAGGTGGATGGTGGTGTGCTTTTATTGTCAGCTACTTGTTGCGCTTCCCGCTATCCATTTCAGGGGTCATAAGAAATAGGATATTATACTTTTTGTCTGTTCACAGGTATGTGATATGCGAGACAGAATATCGCCTTTGGTGGTTGCATAAATTGTTGAAAAAGACGCAAAACCAGAAAGTCATGGTGTTCTTTTCTAGCTGTAAATCTGTTGTGTTTCATCATGAATTCTTTAGTACATACTGTGAAGTACCCGTTCTATGTATTCATGTAAGTAAATCGTCTCCATAGACCACGTCTAGCGCCCGCCCGTTTTATCCCGTCATGGTATCCGCTTCCCCGTCGTCCACTGAGCCTATAGAGGAGTCTTATCTCCAAGAATGGCGAACCAAAGGCTGGAATGGTGAAAAATTTATAGTGACGAGACCCTTTTTGGCTATTATAGATTTTTATTACTTTTTCGCGACATTGGTTTAACATGTCTCTAGTTAAGCCCAACTTGTTATGTAGAAGGGCTCATTGTATTGCACAATCTCAGGATGGCTAATTAATATACCGCAAACAGCTTAACCTTTGAGTTTCTAGGAGACTGATGTGTCCATGTAATTATATCTTCCTTCTCATTCTTATTCTATCCCAGAATCCCTTCCCACCTTTTCACTTTTGTGGTGGAGTATATCGTTGGGTGGAGTAAAGCCCCATTTAATCTCTTCGACAGACAGCTACTTACTCCTATTGTTAATCTTTTCAGGGTAAAATGAGCCAAGCAGATAGGACAATAACCATAACAAATTTTTACAATGCGAACAAAGTAGCGCTATTCTGCACAGATCTGGCAGCCAGAGGGTTGGATATTCCAGCAGTTGACTGGGTGGTACAGTTCGATCCACCTGCAGATACTAATGTGAGTTACATGAGTTAAAATACATTAAATACTTAGCACTAAGTTCTCAAAAAGACACTGACACCTCTATAAAGAGGAAGATTTATAAGGTTTCGTCTAAGAATGCATCATTTTCGGAATGGCGGCGCGAGTACAGTGCCGGTGTATGCCGTTTCTCACAAATAGATAAAAAAAATGGTTAAAAAGAAAGCGCTTCCCATGCCTTCATTGTATATTATATATAGATAGTCTATAAAGTTTAAAGTGCCAACAATTCTATTTTCTCTTCAATCTATTGGTCATCGAAGTTTTCTCTAAGCTGTTCATTTAACATTTATTTGACCTACTATTTGCAGGAATATATCCATAGAGTGGGTAGAACTGCAAGAGGCTTGGGTGCAGCTGGGAACGCGGTATTATTGTTAAGGCCAGAGGAAACAGAATTCGTCAGTTATTTGAAAGAGGCAAAAATATATTTGGACAAATACGAAATGTGGGATAAATTTTCCAATTTACAATCGAAGGTAAATTCTATTTGACATAGGGCAGAGCTGGGTGCTTATTTTGGACAAAGGAATATGTCTTGTGGTTTCCGGCTTAGAATAGGCCCACCTCCAATCTTCCCGTGGTGGGTGTTGTCAAGGCCAAAATTATTGTAACGCAATGGAATAATAATCTGTAATGTTTCAATATTTTAAATAAATAAATAAATGTCTAAATGTCTAAAGGCGACTAAGGGATTGCATAAGGGACGGGCAGCAGCGTTCACCTGATCGTTACTGCGATCACCAATCCGTCTGTCAAGCGTGGTGATTATGGCAAATCCCCCCATGGACAAGCCCACCAAAAGTGGCTATTGGCGAGGCATATGTTCAGTATTCTGGCTGGTGATGTATATGTCTTGAGGACATGAGTCGAGAAGGCCTAAAACTCCGTCGCGGTGGTTCCACCAGATAGACAACATTATTAGGTATATAATAAATTGAAACGTAAACTTCGCGCGTCTGTACATCCTACCCTACTAATATTATAAATGCGAAAGTTTGGATATTTGGAGGTTTTGAAACAACTGCCCTCCCTTTAGGAACGACGCAATCGTGGTGACCTTATCGAAACCTACAAAATACTGATTGACAAATATGACTGTCCTGACCTGAAATCCATCTTCAACCTCAGTTACAGAGCAAGGCACAAAAATGACATGAAATTGTTGACAACTCAATATAACACCCTCGTCGGCCACAACACACTCAACAACAGGGTCGCGAGCATAGGGAACAAGTTACCGCAGGATGTTATCGATGCCCCCTTAGTGAACACTTTTAAAAACAGACTAGACAAGTTCATCAAAAACCAGTGTTACAAGTGACAATTCAAAGACTTAAATACACCAGTTCAGATATAGGCATACCAGCAAATTACTGCTCGCCTATTATCCCTATAATAATAATAATAACTTATTATGAAACTTTTTTATATAAATCTATGGCATTAAAGGATCTATTTCATTTTCAGCTAGATGCAGCATCCCAAAACCCTGATTTCCACAAATTAGCGGTCGGAGCGTTTGAGGGCTACATCAGAGCGCTGGAAGTTAGGAAACTGAAGCATGTTTTCAATCTGTTGACGATGGACTTGGAAGCTGTGGCAAGGTCTTTTGGCTTGAAAGAGAAACCTGATGTGGATATTCGTAAGTAACTGTGTAATTATGTCTGAACTAATAGTTAACGTGACTGCACCTGTTAAAAAAGTTACTTTTATGTCAGTCTAAGAATTCCAGGAGTGAAGAATCGAGTTTTAGTTCGGTATTTCCCGAGAGCATAAAAGCAAATATACAAACTTTACTAGTTTGAACAGTGTTTATTAAATAAATGCATATTGCAATGCACATGCAAATTGGTTGGTCGTTTGACCCGAGCGCCAGGGTCGTGGGTTCGATTCCTACTATGGACCACTTTGGTACAATATTATGTGCAAGTGGTATATAGTCTCAGAGTTATATTAAATTTTGTAAATTGTCCTTACTTTGTCTAATTCCCATAGTACAGAAGAAAGTCCTAGTTTGGGATTAGACATGTAATGTATGTGAAATATTTATTTTGGTAATGGCTGTGTTCAAAGGTTTATTTAAATCTTATGCATACAATTGTACAAAAGGCTACGGGCCACTAATGGACCCTTATATCTTTTAAACGACTGGGCACAGAATCCGATTTTTTTGCACAAATCAGCACATATTCGGTACATTTCACAGATTTTTTGATCCAAGGTAATTTTTTTTGCAGGCGTCGGATTCAATAAAAAGCATAGAGCTAGGAAAAGGATGGCAGCTGAGCTCACAGGCAAAAGTACTACATCAAAATTAAATAAGATTTAATTCCATGTTAAAAGTGATAGGTACTACATACAATTTGTAAATATGTAAATAAAATAATTATCATGTGATTAATATAGTCTCCTTGATTTATGAAGTTTAATGAACTAAATTGATTAATTAAAAATAATTTAATATCTGACTAGATAAGGATGAATCATATACATACAATCCATAATATACATAACTATTCTAACCATAAATAATTTACTGAAATGTGAAATGAAAATAAATACCTAATTATAGGAACTTTACACATTAAATCTAGCAGTAATACTACGTATTTCACTTATTTGGAGACATTCATTTCATAGATACTATTTCTGGCTAGCTTCTCATAACAATCCTCGTGGTTGTGTTGATGGTTTACAGCATAGATCATGGAATCTATGGTTTCCACTGTGGCAGGGCAGCGATTCAGAGAGAAATATTGGACGCACCTCCAGGATGTCTTTCCGTGTGTGGTAGAATGTTTAGTATACACAAAGTTCCTATGCACCAACTGTTTGTGTCCTTTTCTGCTGTAAATGTATTTGTAGCGAGTGGGCAATTGCTGGTCGTCACACGAGCCATCTACCACTAAGGAGAGGGCCCCTGAAATAAAAAATATTATTTAATTTCATTTGCAACCAATGAATCACAATTTGTATGAACAGTATTTTGTAGTGGCCCACGACGTTGAACCTAGATTAAACTATTCTAAAATCTTAATAAGCATATAGTATAAAAACGTAATTAAAATTAATTATTGCGAGACTCAAATCAAAAGCTGTATTTTTATTCAGAAACCTTATACTTCCAAGAGTTTAGATTTTGTTTACAGTATATTGAATTAAAAGGAACATTGATTTGTTGCATCAGTTAAACAAACTAAATATTTTTATGTAATTTATTATGTATAGGAATATAAAATACATTCACTTAATTATAATTAAACAAAGCCACACTAACATCACACGATACAAAATAACACCCAAATTACATTGAGTACTGCTGTAATACAATAAAAAAACATTTTTTTCGATCCAATAGCAACTTTTTAAATCACACAATTTTACGACAATTTTGGAATGTAAATCTTAATTTGGAGAAATAAAGCAAAAGCAGCATAAAACTCAAAAAGAGATCATAAAATATTTTCATTTGAAATGCGCAAAATATCTACAATCTAACTATATCTAGTGAGTTTATAAATTCCTCACAATTTAATAAAATAGACTAGAACATGAGCAATAAAAAGTCTTTGACATGTACAATATATATGTAGGTATATGTAATATATGGCATATAATGGCACAAATGGATAATGTAAATCTTTTGTTGCTCATTAAAAAAATAATTTATATGTTAATGTTATTGGCACTTGAGAGCATAATATCCACTATCACAGTTGATTACCTAAGTTATTGTGCTTTATGATTTCTACAATCATGTTTAATTTAATTAACAGATTTTAGTTTGATGGTCTAATCTTATACAATACAATTTGTTGTTACAAAGTGTCTTTAGAATTTATTTACGTTTTCCATATTATTTTTAATTGAAATAGAAATTTGGTCCCAAAAATTTTAGAATCCATGATTCACTTATTTTTGTGCAATCTCAGGCCGATTCATTAACAGCCATCATAATCTTTTAATTAGATTATAAAAATATACCTTATGAAATAGTTGTCTTACGTTCCTCTATAGAGGTAGTGTATACCTAATTTAAAAAAAGCTTATAATTTCTAAGTTGCATAATAATCTCCTTGAAACTGTGCAACTTTGAGTACATCATTAAAATGGATTTCAAAACATGGAGTTTTGCAGAAAGGCAGTTCGCAAGGACCACACATGAATCGAGTATCTCGTCTCTTGCCAATCTTCCAACAAAGCCTGCAGGAGCGCTGGGGGTACTTCTTTTTCCCATCTTCCTTCTGTGGAATTGTGACAAGCCTATGTTCCATGTTGTGCCTTGGCAGTTCTTCATTTGTTGTCCTCAGTGTGTGGTTTGTCACTTTCCCATTCACTAAGTTTTTAAGGTCCATGAACAAAGAATTCAGGCTGGGGCAATCTGAAATCACGATGGGCATTTTCATTATGACATGATTTACAAACACAAGAATTGCTTCAAATAAGATATATGTTGAAAATGCCATCGTGTTTTCATAGTGGGAAGGCTTTGCAAAAGAAAAGAAAATATCAAATGAATGAAAACTAATGATTGCATTTTCAACACAATCTACTCTTTTTGTGTTAAAACGTAAATTAATGAACAAGCATTAGTAAGCAAAGAAAATAATTCAAACACATGTACAAAAACAACTTTAGACCTGTCAAATATTTTAAATAATAAAAAAGTGTTGCAATTTTAGTACTGATTGAAAATATGATAAGTATTTTATGCAATAAAATGAATACTTACTCTCCTGAGGTGATTGATATTCAACAGGTATAGCTAAATCCTTCCTTCCCTCTCTTGAGCCATCAAAACTTCTTGGAGTAGTGCAAACAGCCGGATCTGTCACTATGATGTCCATATCATCACATTCAGTTTTCAATTCTACAGTATTGTCAGGAGATTGATCTTTACTTTTATCACTTAATTCTCTATTTGTATTGCTAGTTTGTTGTATTGCTTTAAATGAAGAAGAAACATCTAATGGAGTTTCATCATACAGATTCTTTAAGTTGTCATAGTTACTTTGTAACATGTG
The DNA here is from genome assembly GCA_947086405.1 of Esperia sulphurella. Classification (NCBI taxonomy): domain Eukaryota; kingdom Metazoa; phylum Arthropoda; class Insecta; order Lepidoptera; family Oecophoridae; genus Esperia; species Esperia sulphurella. Next base: position 9,740,428 of record OX352261.1, read on the forward strand.
ATTATTTTTATTGTAAATAGTTTTCTCTCTTAGTTTAGCTCTTTTCTCAGCATTTATTATGTCTGTGTAGTAATTTTTTTGTAGAAATTCTTCTGATTTTCTTTTTAAATTACTAAGTCTTTGCAGTTTCTCCAGGAATTGCTGTTGCTTTAGTAGCTCAAAATGATTGTTTTGTGTAGTTTCGTCAATTACGGCCTGGTCGAATGTGTCTGATATGCGAGATTCGGTATCTGGTATGCTTTGAGTTTCCATGCTATGCTTGGGTAACGCTTCCTCCATTTCTTTCTCACTTTCATTTTCATCAGTCTGTAAAATACAAAGTCAGCAAAGTGTAAGTAGTATTCAAAGTACAGGTATTTCCTTACTGAAAGGGAATTTTTTTCTGAAATTTCATATATTTAGGTTCAATTCAATGCAATTTTTATATGTATATGTTCAACAGCTCAATCGCTCTAGTAATTTAAAATTTACATTTTAAGTATGCCCTGCATGCTTAGGTCTATTCTGTAGTCCAAGTGCTTAATAAATAAAATAAAATATTGCTTATGCAGCAGTGCAGCACTTACACCCTTTCAGTATGTTGTAGAGCTAAAAAAATAGGATCATTTGCCCTAAAAAGTAAATTTTGGAAAATCTATACATAAACCCTTTCAGTTTCATGAGCTCAATAGTACTATAGATTACTGTATTCTAACAACAACTCCAGAAATTGATTAATTACTTTCCTGCTTTGCTTAGGTTCGATTGATAATAAATCATACTCTTTTTGCTTCTAAGTATTTCGCAAAGCACTGATAAATCAAACCATGGTTGTCCATGATAAATTGGTAACAAATCATACTTTGTAGAAATTCATTTCAAATAGTAAATGGTTTAATTTCCTTGTTGTACAGGTGTCCAATATTTTTATTTAATTGTGTAACATCATTTTTAAGTATGTACTAATTATTTTATAGTTTCAATAAATAAATAATTTAATGATAAGTTGTGGTTGAAACCAAGTAAATATCTACCTCTTTGTGTGTCAATCCTTTAATTTGCAGCACCTCAGCCGTCGCTATAAAACTAGTGAGATCTTCTCGTTTCACACTGACTTCTCCATGGTACATGAATTGCAGTAAGTCTTTCATTGCTTTGTAACTTACATCCCTTAGGACAACTGTAATAGGATTAGAAATTGATCATTTTAAAAAAGATTGTTAGTTTTGAAATGGCAAATAAGAAATTGACTGGATATCATACATTTGTTTTCCAATACAAATGGCACATGAAAAGAAACAGTTGTGTTTAGGAAACCAAATAGACAATAAATTGTGTTGCAAAGTGGACTGCAATGTTAATGTGGTAACGCATACTTGTTAATTATGCTAGCCCCCTTCATGTACATTTTGTTTCAGAGACACAAATAGCAATGGTTTTCGAATGTAATTTAATTAGGAATGAGAATAAGAATAAGAAGTTACTAAACTTGATGTTAATGCTATATTTTACAACTAGCTGTTGCCCGCGACATCGTCCGCGTGGACAACTTAACATCACAAATTATTATGTATTTCCCGTAGGAATGAGATGTTTTTTCGTCATAAAAACGACCTTAGGTCCTATTCCAGGACCCAACTTATATGTGTGCCAAGTTTACTCCCAATCCGTCCAGTGGTTGAAGCGTGATTGAGTAACAAACATCCAAACTTTCGCATTTATAATATTATTAGGATTACTTCAATTATGCTGGGACATTTTGACTTAGAATATACTTTATTACTCTTTTCTTGTAGTGATTCGACTGTACCTAAGACTCAAATACTAGACAACATTCAGTAGTGGAGAAATGTATTTGTTGTTCCTACAATAACATAAGGATGAAAAATGAAACATACCAATAGGATGTTGACATGGATTCATTTGGAACATTTTCTTGAAATACGGCGAACATATTGAGAGGATCACTCTGTGCGCTTGTAGCAAGTGACCTTCGACAGCAATGGTCACGTCAACAAATTCGCCTTTACCCAGTAACCCGGTGAACCCCTTCGTCAGGTTTCCGTGAAAATTGTTCCATGACAATGAGAATTGTTGGTCCATTTCTAACCAAATTAAAGTTGCATCTGAATCTTGAATGTCTTATTTAAACAAAATATTTCAAGCTATACTTTCACTGAATTGGGGATCGTACATTATTAATTTTGCCAGTATTTCCTAGAAATCATATTTTGCATTTCGCAACGCAAAAACTGACTGAACGAAGCGAACGAACGGTAGGGAACCGAAGAACGGAACGGACGCGTCATTAGTGTTGACTCTCCTTATATTTGACGTTTACGGTTTATAACTAATAAACTGCATTTTGATCATTATAGAATCGATTATTAAAAAAAGTAAGCTAACATATTTGATTGATTAATTGGCATTTAAAACCACCCGTAATCCGTATAAATATATGAGTTCAATAAGAATGCAGGAACTGAATGAACTGAAGTGTCATATTTATCTTTTTGTTTAATACCTAAAAATATGTCCTTATAGGGTTTTTCGTGCATAATTGTGATAGCCTACAGTGCCTAGAAACCTAAATAAAGGCGTATTAAATAGGTATTCTTAGAGTTCGTTACAAAATTGTTCTTTGTAAATATTTAAAGCTTGTATAACTTTTTAGTGAGGTATAAGGTCTTTGAGGTTGGAAATAGTCTTAATCACAGACTAGCTCTAGTTGTGCCACAGTTGTGCCTTATTTTTGAGAAATGCCGTGCTTGCTGTAACCGCCGCCGGTTTAATAAATAAGTAATAATATCTATATCCTTAGTTTATAAGATAAGTATGTCTTAAAGGTATAGTACAAAGAGGATGTATAGTAAACTAAAACCAAACCTTGGCTCCTTTAAAAAAATGATTGAGTATTGATTGATTAAGCGTGCGCGGGAATTTTGAATTCGTTGGATTCGATAACCATCACACGGGAAGCCCGAAACGAGAAAAACTAAATTGCTTACAAAGTAGAAAAAGTTAATAATCATTTGCCTATCTTTCTAGGACATCAAATTGTGAGATACTACAAACATATAAGTTCAATAGAGAATCTAATAATTTAGTGTAATATGTCCAGGGCACATTTCTATACACATGTATACGACTAACATGTTAGTAACTTAGTTTATATTCTTCGTATTTGTTGTGTGAGGTTTAGTTCGCGTTCCATTAATGTAAGCTTCACGAAACTTTTCGCCACGCGGCCGCAGCGCCGCCGCCGCGCCGTTGAGCAGTAGCAAATCGCAACTAAATTAAGTTTCAGACAAACTTCTGAGTTTGTCGAATGTCGACACAGTGGAATTCCGCAACTGAGATGTTACAGCGGCAATACACATCGCAACATTGGCCGAACATTTGAGAATCGGACCATGTCTGGCCATGTTATAAGACAAGTATGACCATCTAGATTTAGTCTATTTCGCAAATGTTCGGAAAATAATTTGATGTGTATGTGTGGGGGAGCCTGAAAGTGTATGTTGTGTTGTGTTTTGACTTGAGTATAGTGAAACCAGACTACTTGGCCCTTGGCGAGTAATTTTGCCCAAAACAAAAAAAACAAAAACCTTGACCAGTAAAGTCAATTAAGGAGATATCGTCATTTTGTAGACTGTTTAATATTAATATTAGATATATACGTGGCAACATAAATTACCATTTACGTTCCTAAGTTCACTAATTTGCCGCCGAGCGGTGCTCAAAGTCAGACGTCCGCAAGTGGTGCAAAAATGTCGGTTTGGTAAAAATCACATACTGTAGGCGTTAAACGTCTCCCAAGTATGTAATATTATATTTTGAGATAATAGATTAACCACTGCACATTTATTTGTTATTATGAGCTGTATAAATGCATAAATCTTTAAGATAATAAAGTGGGCAATGTTTTACGAACTCGCGTGAACATTGTGGTGACAATATTACCCATCGTAAAAACTGTGTTAGGGTTGACACCTGCATAAATGATTTTGAACCTTAATTGAATTGTTTCAATGTATGTATGATAAAAAATATCTACCTTATAAAAGATATGTCTATTATTTACAAGCTGATTTTTGGACCATCAGAATTAGATTATTTTATCTTAATCGGTAGATACAGTCAGTATTAATTTTAACTCTATCATAAAATGTGATAAATTCGACCAAATGTTAAATTTTCTTAACGTCCTCAGCGGCAGCGAACGGTGTGAGACTACCCACTTTTGTGGTATAAAAAGCAGAAAATGTATTCCCTGAATGGGTAAATGATGGCTCTCGTGGATCAAGCTACAACCGGACGAGTTGATTATATGGTGGTTCGATTCTACATTTTTTAAAGATTACTTCAGAACACGCTCCCCGTCATATCTCTCCGCTACCTGCCGTACCCTGCTGCGACTAGTGAGCATACGTTTGAGAAATATCGCATTTTGTTCATCAAAACTGAAAAAAATGCACCAATGACATCTAAATATGATAGGTACCGAGTAGGGATCCCAATCTCGGTATACTGAGATCTCGAAATACCGAGACTCCGCATGACTTTTCAATCTCGCCGGGTGCGGGATTGAGCATGCGGGATACCGCAGGATTTGCGGGATTGTAAATCGCGAGCGCTGTCGTTCGAATACTGACGAATGCAGTGAGCGCGGCGCGCCGGCGCACCGCAGCGATACATAGGGACCGCGCATGCGCGAAAACAGTCGACTTCGTTGTGAAAAGTGGCAATTTGATGCATTTTGATGTTGACAAATTGACTATTGCAATACGATTGTTGTTCGAAATTTAAAAGGCTCTTGTACGATTGAATTTAAGTAATTGGAATTAACTTTCTATAATGTCTAATTCAAGTACAGTACGATACAAAACATTTTCTTCAACGAATAAAATTTGGAGATATTTTCACAAATGTGAAGACAATTTAAATGCAAAGTGTTTGTTGTGCAAGGCAATTCTGAAGACTACAGCAAGATCTACGAAGGGACTACATGTTCATCTGAAAAGTAAGCATGGAATAGATGTGTCTGTGAGTGAAGAAGTCTGTGCAGCCACGTCATCTGCAACGGCATCCACATCTTCCAGGATGAGCGAAAAGTCCGAAATGTCTAATGAATTACCTTTAAAAAAATCGATGATCTCAGACCACTTTCAAATTAAAGATAATAGAGGTTGTTCGATGGAGGAAAGATTAGCCAGTATGGCGGCAAAAGACGGGCTCCCTATAAGTGTTTTTGTGGATTCTGCGGATTTACGAGAACTTTTTAAGTGTAAAGGACACGTACTTCCTACTTCTGCTACAACCATTTGAATGATGATAATGAACTACGGTATGACCATGAAGATGAAAATTGTTCAAGATCTAAGTGAGTTAAAAGAAAACAACGGTCATTTTACTCTAACATTCGATGAATGGACATCTACCAGCAACCGTAGATATATAATCATTAATATTCACACTTTTTCTAATGATCGTAACTTATTCTGGAATTTAGGACTTGTTAGAATTAATAGGAGTATGCCAGCTGAAATATGTTGTGATATATTAAAGAAGAAATTGAATGAATACAACATCGATTTAGATAGTGATGTTATTGCTATAACAACCGACAGTGCGGCAGTTATGGTGAAGGTTGGGAAACTAATTAAGCCCTTTCATTAACTCTGTTACGCATATTCTTACAGTTGGGTATATTAGATGTTATAAACAACAATAAAAACACGGAATCCGAAAATGCGAATTAAGTTTGTAGTTCTTCTGACTATTTGGACAAAGTTGAGGAGGAAGGAATGATTAATGAAACCGATCAACATGAAGGTTATTTCTCACTATCATTGCAGAATGAAGAAGTAGATTTATCGCCAAATTTTAGAGAACTAATAAAAAAAGTACGAACTGTCGTCATTTTGTTTAAAAATTGGCCTACCAAAAATGATAAACTACAGGATTTTACACAGAAAGAATTTGGAAGAAGAATTGAATTGATAAGAGATTGTAAGACTAGATGGAGCAGTTTATGTCACATGATTGAATCTTTTAACAAATTAAAACTATGTGTTGCTAAAGCTCTAATTAATCTTGTTCTTGGTACAAATAATGACTATTGCTTTTCAGAACATGAATTAGAATTACTTTTTGAATTGGAACGTATTCTTATACCAGTAAAGTTGGCTGTAGAGGTTTATCTCGTTGAAGCTGAGCGGGCGTTCTCCGCTGCTGGTTATCTTTGCAACAAGATGAGAAGTCGTCTGAGTGATGACACATGGGATATGCTTTGTTTCTTACGAAAACATTTTCAAAATAATAATTGCTAATTTTCTTGTGTTCAGAGTAATAAATAATTGTTAATTCTTAGCTTAAATGTTTTATTGCTTACTTCCATAAAAACATTTAAAAAATCGGGCGAGATCCCGTTATACCGAGATCCTGCATCATTGTTTTTTTTATCTCGCCGATGCCGAGATCCCGCGGGATTGGGATCCCTAGTACCGAGTTACTGGAACAAATATTAACAGTAATTTTATTATCATCAAGTATATTATTTTATTTTATAATAAAGCTTCTAATATACTTGGTGATAATAAAATCACTAAAAAAATTATAAAAAATTAATTCCACTTTAATTTACACTTATGTATAAATGTGTGTCAACCCTAGCACACAAATTTGGTTTATATGAAAAAGTGGCTGTTGTTGAATGTAACATTGCCCACTCAAAAACAAAAGAAAGTATTGACTTATTTGACCCGGTGTTACTGCAAATAGTACCATAATACTATCTCCTATATGGTATATCTAATAAATAAAATCGTAAAAATCTCGTGTCGGTACATTGAAGATATTTGCAAAAAAAAAATTTAGGGGTCTAAGGATAAGTAATAGAACACATTTCAATCATTTTTGGAATTTTTGTCTGTTTGTCTGTTTGTCTGTGAGTTTGTGCACGCATCACTTAAAAACTACTGAACGGATTTAGATGTACTTTTCACAAAAACATGGGGCTTAACTTAACTTAACATTTAGTCTTTATTTCGTCGCAATTGGCTAACTCAATCAAAAGTTATAGAAATTTTTAGTTTTCAAATACATTAGTACAAATAGGTAGTAGGTAAGGTTAATATGCAATATATTGCAAATAATAGTATTTCGGTACTAGCGGGAGAGGAGCGGAAGCGGAAGCGCGAGCGGGAGCGGGAATGGAAATGGGAGCGGATACTGTAGTTCACGCGAGCGGAGCCGCGGGCATAGCTAGTTATTACTAAAGCCATAGAGCTGATAGTTTCTTAGATATTAAGGCTGAGCAATCTTGGACGATTGAGAAGGTAATTTTGCCCAGCTCTTTAACTGTCATTATCTCAGAATCTATTTAACGCTAAGGCACCATATTTTGGTTCTTAAAACATTTATATGTTACTAGCTGTTGCCCGCGACTTCGTTCGCGTGGATAACTTAACATTATACATCATTACGTATTACTAAATCCTACAAGCCTCTTTAATATCGCAGAAAGTTTAAAAATACAGTAATTATAAGAACATCAATTATTTACAACATGTGTACGCCGTCCAACCCCTCGTGGTGAGGCATAGTCCCTAGGACGCTGGCGCTATTACCTCGCTGGATTGCCAAGCTTACACGTTGTGCGAGGTAGGCGCCAGCCCTGAGGTCCTAAAAGAAATCTATTAATCTGGTTATGCTTTTTTTTAATATTAAGGGGTTTGCGCTTGACCTCAATCTCACCTGATGATAAGTGATGATGAGGCCTAAGGTGGAGCGCGCTTACCCAGAAGATGCCTATTCACTCTTCCTTTAAAAAGATCCAAATTGTACTTGTCTGGAAATACCCAAGCTGGTAAGGAGTCCCATTCCTTAGCAGTTCGCATCATGAAGGAAGCAAAACGCTACGTGCGAAAGCGTCGTATGTCTACTATATAAGGATGAAGGTCCTCACCACGTCTGGTAGGCCGTTGATTATGCATTGAAAATATATATGTATACATAAAATTTGCGTGCCGGCGGCGGTTTCGCCCGTTGGACTACAGAATTTTGGTTTTTCATTTTTAAATAAAGTTGACATTCACTGATTGATTGATTGATTATCATATAAAAAATGACAGGTTGTATTTCCATTACCCCTCTCCCATTCCCCCTTTCCACCCCCTATCCGTTCTTTCCTTCAGCGTCCCCTTCCCACCACATTGAAAACCCCTTCCTCCACCCCTTCCCGCTCCCTACACCCTTTCTCCGCCATTTAACTTCCCCCTACTTTCCTTTTCTGATCCCCCTACTTTTCCATGGTTTCCACTGCTCCCCTCCCTCTCTCCTTCCACCTCAAATTCCCGCTAGCCTCGCTCTCATCTTTCCTCTCCTTCTCTTGTCCCCTAACCCATTCCCTCCCAACTTGCCCCTCCCCTTCACTATCTTCTTTCCCATCCGACTTCCTTCCCCTCCTAATCCCCTCCCTTATCCTTGAAACTTATTTTGCATATCCAATTAACTGTACAACAAAATATCTGTCAAACTGCTGGACATAGGCCTTCCCCAATGAACGCCACCACACCCGGTTCCCTTTTCCTATGGATCCAGCCGCTTCCGGACACCTTCTTCAGGTCGTCGATCCACTTGGCGGCGCGGCGGGGTGTCCCACCCTGCGCGTGGTGATCTGCGGTCTCCACTCTATAACTCGTCTGCAGCAACGACCGTCGGTACTGCGACAAATGCGATCCGCCCACTGCCACTTCAGCTCACTAATTATTTCAGCTATTTTGGTCCCTTCGTTATTCATCAGATCTCCTCATTATGAATCATAGCCCTCATAGAGACCCCAAGCATAGCCCACTCCATAGTTCGCTGAGGGACTTGAAACTTGTGGATCAGGCCCACCGTCAGTGTCCACGTCTCCGCGCCGTAATCATGTCAAGCAGGACGCACTGATAAAAGACTTGTTTTTAAACATTGTGGAATGGGCGACATGAAGACTTGACGCAGTTTTCCGAATACTGCCCAGCCTTACTGAATTCTTCTGTCAGCTTGCCTATCGAAATTGATCCTACCCAACTGTACTGTAACCTGAGACAGACAATACAGTTGGGTAGGATCAATTTACTCCTGAATAACTTCAATATCGACATTGTCGACGATCACCGGTCTAATACAGGACCACTAATTATCGAATAACGAACTTTTTGTATCAAGACTTGTGGAAATACCCTGAAATAGAACAACCATAAAAAAAAAACCATAAATGAGCTTTAAAACATTTCTGTTACTCTATGTCAAGTTTTTGATGGACCAGTAATGTTGAACTACGCTGTCATACAAATGATATGAAATGAGAGGTCTTCTTGTAGATCAGCCTCCTGACATTTTATTGAGATATGACTTATACCAGTATGTGCCCCGAACTCAAAGCTATTAAACAGTGAAACGCTGTCAATTACTGTTCAGTAGTTTCCAAGATTAGCCCGTACATACATACATACATACATACAGACAGAAACGAAATTTTTTAATTATATTTTTGGACTCTCTCTACTGGTCATAAGTAATGTCCGGGCAGTGAAATTTTTTTTTTAACTTCAATGTACAGATTCGCTTTTCTTTTGTTTTTCTACTCTTTTATTATAGGTATAGATAAACAACATAAAAAGAAAAGTCTGTCTAGGCTGCCTTATCGTTACAAGCGATTTCTTCTAGACAATCTAATTTATCGTCTCATCAGAAACTTCCACATTGACAAATAGAACAACTAAATTGGCCTACCTAGTTGTTTTCGATTTGCAATGAGTCTTTGTTCAGCTTAGAATTTAATATAAATAAATGGTATTTGCCAATTGTATCTATCCAGCCGCCGCAGTATTTGTCGTCTCTGCTGCTATCGATTATGTGCCACTCACAGGGTTGTGATTGTGAGTCGCAATATTTGCATTAATAAACGCCCTGTCTTCCTTATACGCTGATTTCCGATCCGATTGTATGTAAGTAGTTTACTTCTAACTCTTCACATCTGCTCTCGACTTCGTGCGCTATCCTATATAGTAATCGTTTATATATACAAAAAAAACATTATAACCGTTACACCTTATTCCTTATTATATTATAACCTGGCCAGTGAACATATATATGAATTTAAAAAAATCTTAAATCGGATAGATGGTTGTCGAGTTATAACTAGACTAACGGACACACAGAACGTTGCGTTTTTTAATATGAAGGGATACCATCCCTTACCCTATCCCTAAACCAGAGCAAAGATAATAGGTACTATGGCCAGAGTCATAGTCTTGCTCGCCACACGTTACATTAGATCTAGGGTTCAAACTTCAAACCTTTGCCCGTACCAATAAGTTTATCTGAACTGTTATTATTATAGTATGGCCTATTAATAGGAACTATCAAATTACTGCAAAAGATTTAATTTCAAATTGACAATCCACTTGTTGGCCTCTTTTGTAAGTTAGGTTAGTTCTTCCCTTAGAGCATACGGGACTGCCGACAAGGAGAGTCGCCATATACTTTTCTTCTGATGCGAAACATTCTGTGTCATTTTTTTCGGGAGGAACCAATACGCACACACTTATAGCGTTGTCTCTACGAATAAATCAAACAACAACAATTGTGTACATTTCGATATGGCGCAAACAAACTACCCGGGAGACGTCTTGTGGGAACGCTTAGCGACTATATGGTGTACGGTCTGCTCCGGTGTCGCATACAGTCGTAGCTCGACGAGCTTTTGACGCCCTATTTATGCAGATGAAAATTGCATATAGCAAACCTTGTTCTGATCAGGTTCATGTGGTCGCGGTCTCTCAAATCTTCCGGGTGTCTTTCAAACTGGGCTGCGAGGCCTATGAATCTGAAACCAGGTTATCTGTACTTTAGTACGGTTTATTTATCAGACCGCAGGCTTTTCGTGAGGAAACCTGTATACATTCAAAGGCGCATGGGAAGTCCATCAACTAGCACAGGAGCTAGCGAGGTTGACTGCGCCCTCAACTATGAGAGGTAAGCCTTTGTTTTACAGGGGGACCTATTACAGGCGGGGGGTTTGTTTGTTAAATGATTAGAATGGTTTTAAATCATTTGTGGTGGTCTAGAGGGAACTACGTTCTCTTGCTTCACGTTCGTGAGCCGGCAGACTGAATATATCGATATTGCATACATAAATTGAATTCCAAATTAAATGAAATATGAAAAGAAAAGCTATTTGTGTCTCCGAAACAAAACATACAATCGTACATACACATATAAAAGGGACACAAGCAGCATAAGTCAGTTTGTAATATCAGGTTACATTTATTATATATTTTATTTCCTTATGTCATTTGTACTGTGTTACATACAAATTCAATGCTCAATAGACCAGACGCGATTCTAAGTTTGGGCTGTCGTCATTAGACGAGGGGACATGTCCACACTGGACTGCCAATTAATTAAGTTCTACAAGAGCCAAGTCACCCTATTCTCTAAGATAGCCCAAGCATGACGGCGCACTTTTAATTTTCTGGTGTCACGAGTTATGGCGATAAGCCTGACCCTCCCTTCTCCCCCCTTAAAGGAAAAGTATGCGATGAATGGGCTTCTTATTAAAAGTGTAGGAAAGTTTCATCAAGGCAAAGTTTTTCTCTCTATTGTGATGTGAGCACCATAATAAAATCATTATGCGATTTTCATGCTTTTGCTTTACTTTATGCTAGTGTACCAAATTAAGTGTCTAGGTTGGTATCGTGTCTACAGTTAGGAACTGCACAACTCTTCTTCTTGACTGGTGGTAGTTGTGCGATAAAGTACCTAGTTCGAATCTATTAGGTATACTGTTTGTGACGTGGACAATAATAAAAGTAGATAATTAAAAAAAAATAGTGTAGTTTTTTAAAACAAAATTGTAAAATTTACAATTTTAGTCGGTATTGATTGTAGTGATATTATGCTTATCTTAATAAGCTTGCATGTCGAATGACGAACGGAAGGTAGCTATAGATGAATCGGATGGTTACGTTAGTAACAGGCATTTTATTTATAGACTAGCTGTGCCCGCGGCTTCCCTCGCGTCGACTACAGAAACTGCTCCCGTTCCCACGCCCGCTCCTTATTCCACTTCTACTCCCACTACTCCGACTTAAATCAGTACCGTATTAGGTATAAACAAAGATAATATAAGTTTTTAAATTGTCTTCTATTGCCTGGGGAATCATTCATTCATTAGGATATAATTAAAATCCTACATCGTAGGTAGGAATAGTTATCAACAGTCATGAGCCGATAAAGTTTTTAAAATATTTTAATTTATTTATTCACTAGCTGTGCCTTGCGTGGACTACATGCAGAATTAAATAAAGTTAAAAATTGTTAAGTGTTAACCCTTCCCCTCCCCCTCCCGCTCCCGCTCGCTTCAGGTCCAGGTCCAGGACCATACCAAATCCAGCTCCATATCCAGATCCAGCTCCTCAATCAAAAGTTATGCGAATTTATAGTTTTCAAAAACTCACATACGAGTACATTACATTGGTACCATACCCGCTCCCGCTACCGCTCACGAATCCCGTCGTGCATTGATACCCTACACTTCTTTGTTGTATGCGAGTTTTCGAAAACTATAAATTACCATATCTTTTGATTGACTGGCCCGATTGCAATGAAATAAAACATATATGTTACACTATGTGTTTGTAAAACGTCCATCAAAGTCGGTTCAGTAGTTTTTATGTGATGCGTGCACAAACAAACAGACAGACAAAAATTCCAAAATTGATCGAAATGTGTTCTGTTACTTATCCTTCGACCCTCGTTTTTTTTATACTTTCAATGTACAGACACAAGAAGTTTACGTTTTTATTTATCAGATTAGATTTTAGGCTAATGTGTTTCACAGATGGTCATGGGTGTCGTAAATTGGTTTGGTATCCAGTAGGTACCTACCTACTTACTTTAATGTGCTACTTAATATCCTTGCTGTATCCTTCCTTCATTTTCAAGGGAACAAATGAACCTATGTGAAGGGTTCTATTCTATCCCAACCAAAAAGGCACAGGATCATCCTCTGCAAGGGCAGTTTAAGATGACAAGTTAAATCTATACACTTTATGTTACTATGTGAGGTAGGTACCCCATGATTTTCTTAGGATTAGATGGCATTCGGTTTACTATGTTTATCTTTGGGGAAATCAGGTAAAATCTTATCTAGACACTTTAGTATATATTATCTTTGTCTAGACTTACTTCTACTATTAAGCGTGTTTACGCTTGGCGCTATGGTTTTTGTAAGTAGGGAAATAGGGAAAACAAAGTGCTACTCTGTGTTACGCTCGCTTCGCTGTAGCAATTTTTGTAGCTGACGTCTAAAATAATAAATATCTAACGTGAGATATAAATCCCGTCGAGCATTCGTAATTTTTTGTCTGTTTGGATGTAATTCTGTTTCTGCATAAAAGTACTAATACAATTCATAGACATAGAAATATATTTATTAATAACTTTTCTTACAGGTCAGGTGTTTATACAAAAAATAAAATATAAATACAATTAATTACATTAAATCAAATAAAGATAACAAATAAGTAGATACTGCAATGTATGTCCGTTTAAAAAAAAATCGCATATGCAACATCTGAATTGAAATATATTTTAATTTTGTGGATATACTGTATCCTATGTGGTAGTCCAAGATATCCCTGTAAAAAATTTCATCATAATCTGTTTAGCTGTGAAGGTTTTATTGGGCGACTAACAACCATACTTCCGCATTTGAAATATTAGTTTGATACTTTGATAGTAATGATTGAAATTAGATTGAGCTACAGTATTCGTGCTGGTCGCATGGGCAGCGGCCGGCGGCGTGGTCACTCGGGGAGTCTGCCGTTGACAGGTAATCGATGCGCTGCTAGTTTATTTGGCTATCGGTTCCACTTCTCGACATGTGTATCTACTTGATATAATCGATACCGGTCCCGGCGCGATACGGTTATTATTCGGGTCGTATTTCGATTACATTTGATATATGGGAACTACATAAAAGAGAGTTACACAGATTTGTAGCTTTGACGTTCAGTACACTTACAATACCTACTTACCTTATACATATAATTATGATATCACTTATGAATAACTTGATTCATTCATCGAAAAAATGTCTGCCGAAAACAGTTTTAGCATATAAATCATCAATCTACAAGAAAAGAGTATCGAGCAGTAACGTTTCAACTAAATCATGTCAGACGGTGAAAAGGTACGAGTAGATGACACATTATTATCTTTTAAAGTCTTATCTAAATCTAGTTTGAAACAAAACCTATATGAAGTAGTAAATGGAATGAAACGACATCAAACCACCATCGATCGCTGGATATCCAGTAACTTGTGTTCGGCACGCGCTAGAATGGGACAACTTCGAGCCGACCTATTTACTGCACTACGCCGGATTGCGCTGCACCGCCCGTGTTACCGGCAACTTTACCTTGCCGTGTGCCGGCTCCTATCTGATGGATTTTAGCCGATATAGTCAGACAATCTTGTGACTACATCGAGTGGAAACTTGAATGGAGTTATGAATTTTCAGATGTGGGTTATGCAAGAATCTATGTTGATATTTTCAATGCATAGTTGAGCAATGTGTCTACTTTATATTCATTTTTTCTTCTTTCTTTTCATCACAAACGTTAATAGGAAGCAGCCTCTCCCTTTACCTCACATAAGTTGCAACCTGTGGCGCCATATCGATAAATTGAAGAACAAAAAGGAGAGGCTATATCAATAATAAATTGACGCACGCATTTAAATACGAAATGTCCTTTCGCAACAAACAACCTGATAAACATTTCCAACTAACATTATCGCAACAATAATTCATCAATCGCGATCGAATTTTTCCCGCCACTGAAACCGGCGCACGGAGTACTCAACTCGGAAGTGTGGACGTGCCTCTCAGAGGTCTTGGAAGTTGGAGCCGTTGATTGGCCCATTGTGATCCTCAATACTCTATCTGGAGCCCGCTAACTGAATCGTTCATGTTCTCGCATCTGGCCCTATTATTACTTGCGGCATTTTATGATTTCCTGCTGAAAAAATCAAACTCAAATAGTAAACAAATCTACACAAAACAATCAGTTAGGTGATAAGTACGTACCGACCTAAATCAGTACCGTATTAGGTATAACATAAGTTTTTAAATTGTCTTCTATTGCCTGGGGAATCATTCATTCGTTAGGATATAATTAAAATACTACGTAGGTAGGAATAGTTATCAACAGTCATGAGCCGATAAAGTTTTTAATTTATTTATTCACTAGCTATGCCCGCGGTTCCGCTCGCGTGGTCTACAGAATTAAATAAAGTTAAAAATTGTTAAGTGTTAACCGTTCCCCTCCCCCTCCCGCTCCCGCTCGCTTCAGGTCCAGGTCCAGGGCTAGGTCCAGGACCATACCAAATCCAGCTCCATATCCAGATCCTGCTCCTCAATCAAAAGTTATGCGAAAATATAGTTTTCGAAAACTCACATACATTACATTGGTACCATACCTGCTCCCGCTACCGCTCACGAATTCCGTCGTGCATTGATACCCTACACTTCTTTGTTGTATGAGAGTTTTTGAAAACTTTAAATTAGCATATCTTTTGATTGACTGGGTCGATTGCAATGAAATAAAGCCTATATGTTACACTATGTTTCTGTGAAAAGTCCATCGAAATCGGTTTAGTAGTTTTTAAGTGATGCGTGTACAAACAAACAGATAAACAGACAAAATTTTCAAAAATGATTGAAATGTGTTCTCTTACTTATCCTTAGACCCCCAAATTTTGTTTTGCTTATATCTTCAATGTACAGACACGCGAAGTTTACGATTTTACTTATTACATTTGAAGTTAATTGTTACGGCGTAGCATTTGTAGTGATATGCTTCGTGGTTAGCTTTTTTCCTTCTAGAAATCGAATTAAAGTGTTAAGCTGAAGAATAATCAAGTATGTAGTTATAGTTATTACCTTTATAGTCAGCCTAAAGAATATTATAATTACGTGGTTGACTAACAGAAGGTTCTATCCGATAGGCAAGCCGTCGGCAGTGAGTGAGTGACCGCTTACCAATAACTCCGTTGAATAGACCTTAATTAAGGCTTCGGGAAAACCTAAAATAAAATCCTTCATCTTTAAAATTCGATCTCTCATAATAATAGAAACGACAACGAAATGCAGATTACTTTTCCCCGTGATGATTTTTGTGATTTTCCTTTAGAAAATCTATAATCCAATCTGCCACACTTGGGATCACGTCTTTTACAGGATGGAATTGGCGGAATGTCGTGTAATCAATGAATCCACCACAGGGTAAGTAAATCAAATAGCAGATTTTATGTATAAAAAAATCCGATAACGCTTTTTTTCTTTTTGAAACATGAAATGAAAACTCCCTACAGCCTCGTTTATTTTCAATATGCCTGCCATCAATGTCTAGTGGCTTTTTGTCTTCATATTGGTCGTTTCGAGCGTTATTTGGGAAGGATCCAAAGAGACAATGGTCGGCTTTTACGAAAATTACTGCGAAACCATAGCTGCTGACCACCCGGTGTCTGAAACCACTCCGTTTAAAACCACTTGCATTTGCATCCAAGTAGCTATTGTGATTCACATCTTTTGAACTCAGCATTGCTAAGTAAAATGTTACCGTTACTCAGAAATTAAAATGTTTGTTCAACATTAAAAATTATTTATGGACTAGGCTGTAGGTAACTAACGTTTCTTGTGCACATCTCAATCCCATATCATAAGTATGTTCTTCAATATATTTTGAATGCGGCGAATGCTTATTTTTCTTATATACTGCTGTTCCCAAGCAAGAAGTTCCTGAGATCTTGTCTGATCAGCACTTTGTCTGCGTCGGACATCTGTAAAGAGGTTTTTAGGTAAAAAGCAAAAGCACTCTTGTCGGAAAGCCTCTACTAAAGGTTACCAGATGTAATGGCCGTGAAAGAGACGTCACCCAACGTTCTACTTAAAGTATTTCCCAGAATCCGACGGCCACAGGATCCCATGTAGCAAAGTACTTTTCTTTCAGTAGGTACTTGTATCTAAATATTAGAAAGTAACGTTTTATATTTAATGCTACATAAATAAAATTGTTTAGTATATCTTCATAATTTCATCACCAATTTCATAGGTATACAACATGCAATGGTTTTATATTTCAAAAGATTTTACTATATTTTTGACATGTCATTATCCTACATAGGCTGGCTGGTAGATATTATTATAGAGATAAGCTCATCTCATACTGCGCTTCAAATGTATGTTCACGTTTTTTAAACTAAAATTAAGCATGATGTAAGAATCTAATAAGTAAAAACGTCAACTTCGCGTGTCTGTACTTCGAAAATATTTGCAATAATTGCGGGATGAAGGATAAGTAATAGAACACATTAACATCAATTTAGAAATTTTTGTCTGTCTGTCAGTTTGTGCATGCATCATGTACAAACTACAAAAACTTTTCACAAAAACATAGGGCTTAACTCGGGGTAACATTAAGTCTTTATTTCATCGCAATAGGTTTATGGGAGTGGGAGCGGGGGCGGGAGCGGGGGCACAGCTAGTATAAAATAAGTGGGCTAGGTACCTACCTGCATTACACGGATGCTGGTAGCACCAAATAACATTGTAACGGAATCTTATCACTATGATAGTGTTAAATACTGGTAATAATCACATTTTCGGTCACATTTGAGTTGCAATAGTGCAACAATGCAGGTGCTAAGTCGAATCGGGTGGTGTGGTCCACGCGGGCGGGGGGCGTGCGGGATAACGGCTCTTCAGAGCGCGGATTATGCTGTGGAACGATCCTACTTATCGCCGCCTGCCTTCTCACTACACAGTGATGCGCATTGAGCATCAAGTCTGACTGGACAGTTTGCTATGGTTGCACTATGCGAACATAAGCTTTTTCTACATTCTTGTTTCGTAAACTTGAAAACGTTGGTGCTCGAGATGTTCAACTATGATATTTTAAAAGCCATCATCTCTATAACACGGTATGTTAAATTTGATAACAACATCCATCAACGATGAATTGATATGATCTTCAATATAATACAGTACAGTACAATACACTTATTGCACAAACAAATACACTTACAAATAGCATAATTTAGGCGGTCTTATAGCTTTAAGTGATTTCTTCGAGACATCCTTAAAATATCTTTCTTAAATTTATTGGTCTTAAAGTGTCTGAAATGGGATATCACTTTATTGGTCTTAAAGTGGATAAAATGGGAGGCAGAGCCTGTGCTGTGGTAAAAATATATACCTACATATAATTTCATATGTATTTTTTCGTTAACTTTTTCCATATAAAACGCCAATTTCATATGTAAGGAACTAAGGACCTATCATGTTAGCCACTAGAAGTCGACTGCTGGACATAGGCCTTCCCCAATAAACGCGACCACACTCGGTCCTCCGCCCTCCGCATCCAGCCGCCACCTTCTTCAGGTCGTCGGTCAATCTGGCGGCGGGGCGTCCCACCTTGCGAGTGCCATTCCGCAGTCTCCACTCCATAACTTGTCGGCCCCAACGGCTGTCGGTTCTGCGGCATATGTGGCGCGCCCAGTGCCATTTCAGCTTGCTAATCCTTTCGGATATGTCGGTGACTTTTGTTCTACGTCGATCTCCTCATTACGAACCATATCCTTCAAAAAAACGCCGAGCATAGCCCTCTCCAAAGCTCGCTGAGCGACTTGGAACTTGTGGATCAGGCCCACTGTTAGTCCACGTTTCTGCACTGTAGGTCATGACAGGTAGGACGCACTGTTTTTATTTATTATTAATGGGTTTGCGCTTGACCTCAATCTCACCTGATGGTAAATGATGATGATGTCTAAGGTGGAGCGCGCTTACCCAGAGGATGTCTATTTACTCTTCCTTTAAAAATATCCAAGTTTAAAGACTTTTGTCTTTAAACATTGTGGAATAGGTGACGTGAAGACTTGACGCAGTTTTTCAAATGTTGCCCAATCTACAAGGACCTAATATTTACTCAAATTACCACGAATATTAGACAGCTTCTTGAACATGTGCTTCAAAGCTGCATCCGGTAAAAGAAGCGTGGCATCTACTTGAACATAATACTTACACGATACTTTTGAGTACATCATTACAAAAATCGAAAAAATTGGTTTTTGTTTCATATAAACCGATATTTATTTGGCGTGACTAACCACCGAAAAACCAGATTTTCGATTTTCGGTGAATCCGGTTTGTGGACTTTATGAATATTATTTTACAGAAAAAGGCAGGATCAACTATTTTTGTAACAATACACAACAGTCGTATTTAATGCCTATTAGAGCTTTAACAGCGTTGTCCATTAACAGACCGTTAATATTTTAAACGGACTGAAAGCTTTGAAAGTGTTACAATGAGAGCATTACAGTGCATCGACGGACGGGGGGTGTGGGGGTGTGTACCGCTAATGCCAGCCGAGAGCGGATTACTTCATGAAACGGTTGCGCTTAGCGCCTCTCCAGCGTGAAAGCCGCTGAAGATCTCTGCTGCTTGACGCTCCACAATACAATAAGTGGCTACCAAAAGGTCTCTAAAGTGTCATGTCACACGGATTATAGCGGCTGTGGCGCTAGATGATACAGAGTATGATATAAGTATCTAATCCATGGCATTTTTGTCCGGTACTTTACAACTACTACAATACTCATACTATTTACGAGTGTCTTACTGATCAATGTAATCTAATTTCGAAAGTAAAAGGCCCTGAAACAATTTTTAGGAGTACCTTACCTAAATCTTATATAATTACTTTAATTACCATTGCATCCGTAGAAGTTTACCTTCTTTTGCAATTTTTATATGTACTTTTTAAAAAGTGGTCTACCACTCGCACAGTTTAATAATAGCAGTGAAGTAAATTGTGTGGCCGTACATTGATAGCACCAAAGTAAAATTAAGTCAGGAAATATTTTCTTGCTCTCATTCTGCCCAATTGTTGAAGTTCGGTTGACAGTTACTTAACTTAAAAAGCTTTTATTTTCGCCGGCTTTATTAGCTTCCTTACAGTAACTTTGTCGAGTAGGTAGTACTGGGAACTAATAGTTATTGGTTTAAAACATACTTTATGTTCGTTTAATTAAGGAGAGACACCAGAATCGAAATGCAATGTAGGTAGGTAGGTATACGAGTTGGTAACCAATTGTTCGCTATATTGTGTATTAGATGTTACTTAATGAGCAACGCTAAAAACCATAGGGTTTAAGATTTATACACCATTATATTCTGTTTCAGGAACGAAAATAATATTTACCAACAAATAGCATTACGAATCCTACAACAATCAGTGTATAAGTTGTTGTAATGTGGATTATGTATGTTGGAGAAGTAAAGACGTTCTAGTTTTTTAATCGATCTTCGATATATTGATATCACTAAAGCTCCAGTCAAATGGTTTATTTATAGGAACTATTATTTTCGGTTCTGGTTTAAATTATAGGTAAATAGATTTTAGTCAAATATAAAAAGTTTTTATCACAATATAAAAAGCGATAAAAAATAAAAGTTTTTTTTTTAATTTCCTTCGTTTTATCTCTCTTCCTTAATTTTTTTTTGCGAAATGAGAAGAATGAATAGACCATGAACCACTTGATACACGAGGTGGTTTATGAATTAACATTTTGTTACACAAAATTATTCTAATTGCTGTTGTTTGTTTTTATCCTCCTTTGTTAGTAATCAGCTTACTTATTTTTTACGTAATGTAAGTACTAGTTCCAAGTCAATATATTATTTAAACGTAATATTGGTATGTTTGAGTATCTGCATAAATAGTTTTCACAACTATCTGTTTCTCGTCTTCAAGGACCCTAAGGTTTATAGACGGGGACGTTTAATGGATGAATTTCCAAGGACTATCACAAGCCAGTCCTTTGTATGCAATTAATTAAACATAAGCCCTTAGCTGATAGATATTTTATTGTATTCACAAACCTACAATAATAGCTATATTAATTAAACTCTTGGGAGCAGTGCTAGAGTGGACAGCTGCTTGTTCATAGAAAAAAAAGTTGTTTATTCAACGAGGTACTTACAGTAAGTAGGTATTTTTTCATGAATATGTTACAGAAGAACACAAGAAACAGAGATTTCTTGTGTTCTGGCGCCATTATCCTTAGTTCGTACTGGATATTCTCAGCAACTAAAACAGTTGCCCAATAAAACAGTTCGTAATTCGCTTTGTACAACAAAATCACCTATAGAAATACAACGAACTGTGGGTATATTGGGTATCACAGGGTGCTGCCTTCCACTTGGTCCCACCGCTGATCTTATAAGACTATAGGATAATATCTTAGTTATACTATGGTTCTTATACATTAAATTCAACTCGACTATTCATTTTAACATAATAATAAAGTTGTCCTTCTGCACACAGTAAAAGTTAGCAAATGCCACTCTATTTTCCGTAAAGAGGAAGGACGGCGTCACACAAGCAGACATTTATTAAATGTGCTCTCGAAGTTGAAATAACGTTTGAGTAGAAAGTTGCTTGCGTTTTGCTTGTTTCAGCGCTCGTGTCTAAAGGAAAATTGCATTGTTTATAATCTAATATTTTTAGTCCTTTTTGTTTACATTTTACGAAAGCATTGCCGATTAATTTTCAACTTTAGTGTTCCTCTTGCAGGTCTGTGGAAGAATAAAATAATACGAATTATGAACATCACCGAGATAGCCAAAAGAAATTGTGAGTGAATTAAAGGGCCTAGGTAGCCCATATAGACGGGTTCAAAAGTGAACACCGCGTAGGTACTGGTATAAGTGGAGAGAAGGTCCAGACCGAAGTAGGTACGTACCTACAGATTATTCAATATTTGGTCGGAAATGCCTGGTTAAGAAAGGTGGAACAAGGAGTGTAGTGGCGAAGCCCTGTGTCCAACGGTAAACTCATGCAAGATGATGGTGAATCGCAAAAAGCCGCAAAAGCATTATCTATGTTAGCTCAGTTACCATACGAATATTTTTGTTATTAAGTATAAGTAACTCGCAAAATGTAGTAATACCATACACATTTACGGATACCCTAGTATTGTAGCGAATGGAAAGCGTTATCACGGCAGCCGTTACGATTTCTGTGATCTCGGGTAAGCCGAGATTAGGTCGGATAGAGTCGGGGCGTGCTGCCGAACGGGTTATTATTGAAGACGTATGCTATGCTCCGAGAGCTCAGACTCCTTTAAAACTCAAAGAAGTTCATTAATTAAATTCTTGTAACAAGAAATATGGTGTAGGAAGTGCTAAGTACGATGTGCAGTCTTCTATCAGATGTTATTTTGCGCAAGTTTACGTATTTTTTGCAGAAAGATAAAGTAAGTAATAGAAACTACTGTGATCTGTAAGTCCACTGTGTTAAGTGTAAGCACTTTCTAGAATTCACCATGTAAGGTAAATGCTTCAGGAAAACAACTTGTTTGATGAGGTAGGTAGTTATTTTATTATCGCCTCAAGTTAAGGCCGGTCTTTTGATAGACACCGTAAGAAGCTGACATTCAAGATAACTGTAGATTAGATCTAGAATGTATGTACTCGATTATAATACTAAACGACGTAAGTTTATACAGTAAATTTTATTTAATATGACTCGATGTTGGCATAAGTAATAAATCAAAATCTAGCAAAATCTAACTCAGCAACGATTATCTACGAAGCGCTACAGAGGTACCTATGGTTACTAATGTTTCCATTATTTATCGTATCGCATTTATTTACAAGTCGAAAGACGTATCGCTGAATAGAATAGAATAGAATAGAATAGGTCATTTATTCATAGCTACGACACACACATACATGAGAAATAAACAGAACAGAAATTAATAAATTATAATTTAAAAATAATCAAGGTACCTATGTGTCGCAGCAATAAAATGGCGCTGACTCAGCATAATGCTGCAGCACGCTACGCGAACTCCAGCGCTGGTATTCTGTCAGCACCAGGTCAAGTGACTTCACAGATTTAGATTTTTTAAATTGTGCGTAGAGGGCTGTCAATGTATTGGTGTACATAATAATATTAAATATATATAATTTAAGTTTGTAAATTAGTAGAAATAAGGGCATTGTGTATAGCTGAATTAATAAGAATAAAATGTACTGACATATACATATAATGTTGAAAAGGTGCATTGAGTTAAACTGTGTAATGTGTTTTTATGTTAACTTAAGATACTAAATTTTACGAAGTAGTTTAGTGGGTGAAAAACCAAAGAAACAAACTCAGGGAACAGATTTTTGTGTAGTTATCAAAAATGAGCGGTATTGCAATTTGAAACCACGTTTTGTGTTTTGCTCACGCACGGGGGGCGGCAGGTTGTTCCAGCACTTTGTGGCTAGATACCGGAAACTGCCACGAAAGGCTGCAGATGTGTGACGTGGTACACCTATAAGATATACTGAGGCTCTAGTATTATATGGGTTTTGAGTCCGAGCCCAGGACAGCTTTTCGTATAAATATTCCGGTGTGTGGGATTTAATTATGCCGAATAGGAGAGTAGCGAAAAGTAAATTCTGTCGAGCAGACATTTTAAGCATACTTGCGTCATTCAGAAACGGTGTTACGTGTGTGCGCGGAGGAATTCTGAAACAGTACCTTGCACATGCATTTTGGACACGTTGTATCAAGCGTTGCGTTCTTGCTAACAAACAGGGGCCATATGCGGTAATACAGTAGCTCAATTTAGACAGCACCAACACCTCACATAACTTTATACGAAGATTCACGTTTAGATATTCCCGAATTCCGTATAGGACTTTAAGCCTATAAAAACAACCTCCGACCACCTCAGTCACGTGTTTCTCGAAGTGCAGATTGCTGTCCATCAGGAGACCGAGGTTTCGAGCCTCATAAACCTGTTCAACAGGACAACCCTGGATGGCAATTGATGGGTTCATGTTACCAATTTTTTGGGTCTGCTGTCTGGAGCCAAGTAAAAGAAATTTGGATTTTGAGGGGTTGAGAACCAACGAATTTGCACAAGACCACGCAGAGACACGGCTTAAATCTTCATTAATTAACTTTGCAGCACTCGCAGCGTCATTAGGTGGAAAAGAAAGGTACAGCTGTAAATCGTCGGCGTATAAATGATATCTACAGTTTTCTATGGACCGAATTATGTCAGAGCTATATAAAATAAACAGAAGAGGACCCAAGATCGATCCCTGGGGCACCCCTCTGTCCACTGTGCTGGTGTCAGACGTTAGAAGATTACCATCCTGTTTGGCTATAATGACTTGTTGGGTACGACCACTAAGGTAGCTGTTAAACCACAAAACAGTTGACATATCAAATCCATAGTAAGTCAATTTGGAAAGTAGTAGAGAGGTATTAATAGAGTCAAAAGCTCGAGAGAAATCTAACAGAACAAGAATAGTGCCCATACCAACGTCTTGGGCAGCGAGAATATTATCGATTACATCAAGTATTGCGGTGTTGGTACTACGTCCCTTTCTGAAACCTGACTGAAGTTGCGGCAAAATTTTATTTGCCTCCAAGAATTTTGACATCTGATTATAAACCGCTTTTTCTAAAATTTTGGATAAGTAGGGTAAAATACTTATAGGTCGCAAGTCTGTAACATCATTTATAATACTTTTTTTGGGTAAGGGGCGGACCAATGCTGTTTTCCACAAGTGCGGAAAGGTTGAAGTTACAATGGAGGTATTAATAATATCTGTGATAACACCCAGAGTTCGAGGGAGAGTCATCAATACCATGTTCATTGTAATACCATCGTCACCTTCGGCATTAGAAGAGATTCCAAAGATAATTTTAGCTACCATATTTTCGTCGATTGGGACTAACCTAAAAATAGAGTTACTAAATATATGATGTTCAAAATACGTTAATGTAGATAGGTCAACCAAGTTTTTGCCAGGAATATTAAGAAAATGCTTGTTAATAGCATTAGGGTCATTAAAATGCACAGGGAGATCTGCTGTGGTTTTAAAACTCGGGAGAACATTTTGTTTAAGATTTCTCCACAATATCTTTGAACTTTTAAGGTTAGAGTTTATATCTCGCTCAAAGTAGGCTTTCTTTTCGTAAAAAAGACTAGAGTTTACCAGATGTTTAAGCATTTTATAATTATCTTTATCAGCTTGCAACTCTGAAGCGCGATATTTTGTATATGCCTCATCACGAAGTTTCATCATATGACGAACATTACTGGTCAGCCATGGCTTTGCTCTGTCTTTAATGAGTATCTTCTTTAAAGGGGCATGTAAGTCGAAGAGATGTAAAATGAAAAGGTTGAAAGACGCAATTTTATCGTCAACTGACTTCAACGCAACTATGCTTTCCCAATCAATCAGATGAAGATCTCTAATAAAATGCTGCTGCGTAGTTAGGTATTAGTTTATCACAACTAAGGAGCACGTGTTGGGACGCTGAGGTAACTCCTATACCTAGACGTGGAATGCAATGTTCCATTCAACCATACATACAACATGCCTACTTATTCTATAAATAGTTAATGACGTTTTATAAAAGTGTTGTCTTTTAAAATAGCGCGGTTTAATTGCGGTGTTACCATTAATCTCCATAAGTAAAAGTGAGGTTAAACCCACACAAATCCCAGTGCCACCAAAGCTAAGTATCACACAATTTGTGAAGAAGTTGTAGCTATTAGATAAACTTGAAAAGGTGAATTTAAGATGTTCGTAGACGTCATACAAGTAGCACTTACCGCTCCAGTATTATTTTGTAATGATTCGTCGTCTATTGCCAAAACGTTACGTGAGTATATCCACTAATGTGTTAAAGTAAACGAAAGGAAAGTAGATATTTTTCTTTTTT
This sequence comes from Esperia sulphurella, assembly GCA_947086405.1. Lineage (NCBI taxonomy): Eukaryota > Metazoa > Arthropoda > Insecta > Lepidoptera > Oecophoridae > Esperia > Esperia sulphurella. The sequence goes on from OX352261.1 coordinate 9,766,263, forward strand.
GTTATTTAAGACGTTGCGAATGTAATTCCGATTGATGTTTTTTAATGTATCCCTTCGTCGCCTCGTACGATATCCACGGGAAGAGTTGGAGTGGTCGTATTCTACTCTACCGGAAACCACACGCCAGCGAGAGAAGTGTAGACCAAAGCCTCCGTCTGTCTCCGGCAGATGAGAGAAGGTTGTGCTCCTGCAGTGGAGACAAAAATAACCTGATGATGATAATGAATGTAACTCTTACCTGATGCCGTGTTTAGAGTTAGAAGTCGGTTTAAAGCCAGATATACGTAGCTATTTGGAAAAGGCTTGCACGGCGGGGCGGTGAGCCCCAGGGCGGCGCGCTTGGCGGAATATAATAATAGTCGTCGGGGCACCGCGGAATATCATCTCGGTACATTGTGAGAGGCAGGATGCTCATTAGATGAACGCCGCGGGCCGCACCCTCCCTGTTGCCATACAACTCTGTGCGCTCTGTCGTTGCACTTCATAACCAAATTAGTTTTATTCGTTTTCTGGTTACATTTCAAATTACTAATTAAATGAAAGGAAAGAATGTAATAAAAATGACTTTCGTGTTCTATTCTTGTTATGGTTGATGACTATGGACGGTGCTGTTAATAGCTACTTGCAAGATAACTTCTATATTTAGTTTGGTTTGAAGAAAAGATTTTTTTCAGTCCCACTTAACGTTCTTCCTGATGATTAAATCAACTGAAATGATACTTACATTCCTTATTTTGATTTTAGCTACAGCTGTATTCAGTGTAGCTGGAATAAAAAATTAAGTGTTTACGTACCTACTACGATATTCAAATAGAGAGCACAAACTAAGTGAAATGATTTCCAAACGAGTTTCTGAAGCCGATGTAATATTTTAATCTTATCATTCGAGTCAAGTTTCATGTCTCAGGAGGAAACTTTGATCTCGGTTCAACTTCCAAGACGAGTGTCGAGATTGCAACTGTGACAGCCACTGCTCTTTTTAGGTCACTCTTCTCATGGGGTAAATGAATTAATGTTCATTCCAAACTTTTCATTTCTAGCCCGATTTAGTTTATGTAATCTTGGTATACTTGTATGAAAGCAAGTTGGGTTCTGCAGATAGTATTGTCGACTAGCTTTATGCCCCGGTTAGTAAATATTTTAATATCCGTCTAGACAAATCAACATTCAAACGGTGAAAGAATTTTTTAAATCAGATTATTTTTATTATTGTTGATGGGTTTGCGCTTGACCTTAATCTCACCTGATGGTAAGTGATGATGAGGCCTAAGGTGGAGCGCGCTTTCACTCTTCCTTTAAAAATATCTAAATTGTACTTGTCCGGAAATACTCAAGCTGGTAGGGAGTTCCATTCCTTAGCAGTTCGTATCATGAAAGAGGAAGCAAAACGCTTCGTGCGAGAGCTTGGTATATCTACTACATAAGGATGAAGTCCCTCACCACGCCTGGTAGTCCGTTCATGGAAGGGGGATGGGGGAATTAAATCGTGTAATTCCTGGGCATACTCTCCAAAATGTAAGCTGTGGAATACCGAAAAACAGGCCACACTGCGACGATGTTTGAGGCTCTGTAACTTGGTATTTACCAGAGCGTCGTCACCTATGAGTCTTCGGGCACGACGCTCAACCGCGTCAGAGCAGCCAGCTGATACTTAGCAGATGATTACTTAGATGGCTAGAAACGAGCGTATCGAGAACTCATATAAGTTTCCATAGGTGTTTGAACGAGTTTGGTGTCATAAATGGAAGCAGTTTACTGCGCAAGAATTTAAGTATTCCATTTTAAGTTACATTTGATGCAGGCAACTTAGAATCTCAGGAGGTAGGTATAAGAAAACTGCAGGACATACCTGATCCGTTAAAGTATGGGATCAATTTCAAAATACTTCATTAAAGTTATTTCAATATTTCTTCACTATATACATAGAGATAAGCATTAGGTACCATTTGTACATGTTATTTTTTTTCCTTTCTTTTATTTTTTTGTATGTTTTTTGTCTTTTGTGTGTGCAATAAATTGTTAAATAAATAAAAATAAATATATAGGTACTTAATACCATAAAGTAAGGTAATATTAATGTTAGTATGTTAAACTACTTTACTGTCTAAGTTTGGACCGGACCCAAACTCAAATTCATCACCAAGCCTTTTCAGTCAAGTTTACACAAAGTTCAATCTTTTTGGAACAACTTTAATCATAGATTTGTTTACAAAACGCGGCACCTATTTGTAGTGTCCTCATTTGTTTTCAAGTTATCTCTTTGTTCCACCACGCCGCTGACTAAGCACCTTCCAAAGTTAAGAAGCCTTGTTTGGACGTTCCCGATATTTGTTAAGCCCGTGTCGGTTTTACAAGATGCCAGCCTTAGATAATTAATGTGTAGAGCCGTTCTCAAACTTCTTGTAGTAATTAAACAAACTTCTAATTGAATGAAACTAAACATTGTCTGAGACCCAAGTACTACCTAATGCTAAACGTAATATAATCAAGATGATACTAGAATTGGTATTTTTAGCTGGGAATTTCTAACGACGAGGAAAAGGAGGCTTCATTTTAGCCTTTATAAATTCCAGTTTCCGACTCTTTAAAGGGAGTTTACGCTTTTATTTTTATTAAACTAACTAGCAGTTAACCATGGAAAACTAGACTGGATGGCCACTTGCATTTTTCATTTCAATTCTTATATGACAGGAATAAGCCAGATTTAACCCATTATTTTAAATAGTTATGAAAATCTTTAACGATTTAGTTGTAGTAAATTCAGATAGGTACTTAGCTTAGCCATACTCATAACTTACCAATGTGATATATTTTATTATCTCAGTTTATTACAGATTTTATGGAAGGTTTTCGATAGAAGCCACGTAATGGACACTAGCTACTTAAGCAATCAAGATGACATAATAAATGGAGGGTTGCTGCACAATTAATTACTGCTTAGGAATGCGCCCAGCTGCAACGGTGCAGTGATAACGTAACATACAAGATAAATAGTCTGCCGTCCTGAATTAATGATCTTAGCTTTACTATTTTTAGGGTTTTGTTAAACCGTCGTACCCTCACAGCGAAGCTTTTTTTGTCCATCTTCCTGTCTGACAATCGGCGGATACAATGAAAACTACTGAACCGATTGAGCTGAAATTTAAAACATATTTCTAAAATTACCCTGTAATGATAGTAAAGTTATTAAAAAATCTAGAAAGATGTTATTTTCCGAAATATGAAAATTAATTCGAAAGGGTATCAGGCGTATGTTTGAGTGGATTTAAAAATGAACATTTACTTTAAAATCACGGATGCGCAAACGTTGCAGTAAATTAGATTAGATTCATTTATTTCACTTTTACACCTTAAATATTTAATTTTACATGTAATTCTATTATGGTAAAAGGGATCGTCATAAAATAAATTAAATACAGAATATAACAATGTCAAAATTTAAAACAATGTCAATGTATATAACATACTATGTCAGTATAAAATATTAAAATTAAATTTCAAAATACACTTGTACACACAATTAAATGATCACAAATTAAATTAATTTAATTGTCAGAGGGCCCACCTATTTCATTGTTAGAAAATTCATTTATGGAATCATATTCATTTTCCAACAAAAGGTTTATCAGTCGTCGACTAAACGTTTCGTCATTGGTCTCGTTACGTAGATCTGCGGGCAGGTGTTCGTAGTACGTGGGGCCGATGACGCGGGGGTTTTTGGTGGCAAGTGCAGTGCGGCGCGTTACTATCTTACGAAGTTCGTGCCCTCCGCCTATACGTCGACCGAAGCTTGACATATTTCGCCTAACATACATTATAACTTTGAATTAATATACGAGTACATAGACATGATGTGTTGATTTTTGAAAAGTCCTCTGCACGTTTGTTTTGGCCAGACTCCACACATTATACGGAGTGCTCTTTTTTGAAGAATAAAAACTCGGTTCGACTCTGTAGAGTTTCCCCAAAGAATAATGCCGTACGACATAAGTGAATGAAAATGTGCAAAGTATGTCTGTCTTAGTACACTGATAGAAACTAGATGCAGTTTCCAATGCGAGTTGGGGTCTATCACGAATCCAAGAAATTTGCATTGTTCACGTAAGTTAGTACATTGGTTTCTCCGCAACCAACATAAAAAACTACAGAATCAACAGAGCTAAATTTAGAGTAGGTATGTCTGCAAAATTGCCCATGAATGATTATGGAAATTTCAGGAAAAACAACCATTTCCGAGATTGAAGCAGTTTGCTGAATAACTGAAGTTGTACAATTTCTGTACTGATGGGTTAACATTTGGAATATACAAGTAATAACGCCAATTGCGGAAAAAATCACTTCTTGTACGACGTGCATTTTGCTGATTTTTTATTATTGAAATAAGATTTTTAGACCTCAAGCAGTTTAGGTTACTACTCATTATAAGTACTTAGTTAAGATATATTCCGAATTAAACCAATTGTATATGAATAAAATTTTCAGAATGATTTAGGAGCAATCGTATATATTATTTTATTTTTCATGAATATATTTACAGAAACTATCACGACTTTCTAGTCAGCGCTAAGTAATTTCACATATATGTAGTATTACGAATTTCAGGTTTTAGTAGGCTTTGATTGACACAGACAGAGGACAAAAAGCTTTGCTTTAAACATAACATTACATTATTCTGTACATACAATTATCTCAGTTGTTACTTTACCGCACTAGCTGTGCTAAGAATCACGTGGTCTCATTACAGGATGTAATCCCACACTTTAATCGTAGTCATTCGAGGCAACGAGAGCCATAACTCCGTCTTGTCTGGATACTACTTAATCCAACCCTCACGAAACTCCGCAGATCCAGATAGAGAATAGAAATACGATTAGTGGGGTTTGTTTAGTTTGATTGGAGCTCAGCTAAGCCTGCATTAGGGGGAGATCGCACGATTTCTTCGCGGCCGTGGTTGATAACTCCAATTTTGTGTTACGGCGGTTAATCTGTAATCCGGGACGCACGATACGGATCTAAGTCAAGTAAGTCAGATGTTGTCTGTCTTGCTTAGAGCGGGCGGAATGGGTTAATGACTTGGAAATCATTCGGGTTAAGTTCCCGGCGGATTGAAAGATAAGGACCAACAGATTTGTTGGTGTCAGAGTGGAGGCTGCTCTATCGTGACACTCGTCTCGAGTTGCTGTCGTAACGTGGTCGACGCAAGCCCATGGATTGGGATTAAGTGGAAATTGGTTTCAATTAATTAAATTGTTGCGAGACGGTACTTTGTTCAACATTCTTAAAAATACAGCAATTAGTATACTGTAGGTCTTTGTTTGAATGTGTCTTCTTTATTTCCTTCCACCTATTGCTTCAAACTTTGTATACTTAAGTGATAACTTTAGCAAGGTCTAAAGCCGTTCCATCTCATAAATGTTAAGAGTATGGGATTAAATTAGATTTGAGCACAGACAAGTATACTTGTAGATGTTTTGAATATTGGTATTATCTGTGATAATATTAAGAGAGTCTTTGCCCAGCAATGGAATCACCCGTAGGACTTGCCTAAAAACATTTACAAAAAAATTGATAAACTCAAAACAAGAACAGTATTATCGAAATAAAATAATAATTGTAGGGAAATATTTATATTCATCATTAGCTGAAATACGTCCACTGCTGAACATAAGCCACCCCAATAAAATGCCACTTTTGGTAGGATGTCCATTGGGGGATTTTCCAAAATAACCATGCTTGGCAGGCGGATTGTCTTAATATACATAGCAGAACGCCCGTTGTGTGAGCAATAATATTAAAATTGACAAACTTAAATAATGACAAAAGGCTCTAGAGTTTTAATTATTATAAAGTATTACCAGGCTTTTAACACTACAGTCATTAAATTAATGTATTTTAAAGTTACTACAGGAAGGACTAAATAAATAAATAAAAAAATTCATAATTGAACCCGGCTTAGCCACTAAGTATATAACAGAGTAAGACCGAGATTGCGGTCCATTTATCTGGTGTCTCGTCATAGTTCTATTGCAGCCGGATGCAGCCGGTCAACGGTTAATTGATTATCCGGCAGCCGGCAATTAACCGGGCAGAGATATGTTGGTGATTTCAGCCAAAATAGAATAAACTTGCTTGTTTTGTATGAACTTGCAATTTATGGTTTCTTTATAATAATAAGTAGGTACGTTAATTGTTCTTAAAACATTATTTTAGAATAAGTAGGTTATATTTTAGTTCTTAAACTACTGTAGTTAGATGAATACTTTTCTTAAAAAAAAATTATACCTTTATACAAAATAATTCTGTTTACCATCTGAGTTTTTACCAAAATTTGATTAAATATGGTTCAGTCAATGCAGCCAATATATTTACTTGGCGATACAAAAAAATTAAAGCAGTGCAGTATGACATTAATTGCCGATTGATTTGGAAATGTTTCCTAGCCAAAAGTTGCTGACCAACTAGCCATTTTGGCTGACCGAATATAGTTTTCTGCTCACAAAAAACGAATATTTTGCTAACCGTTTAAACGATACCCTTATAAAATCTCGAAAATCCTGTAGGTTTACCTGTTTCATTATGTTATTGTGCCTCATACATAAAATACTTTTAAAATCAACAAAATATTTATTGCATTGATGACCGAATCTCGAAATTATGGAAGTGAAGTCACAATCGATAACAGATATAAATGCTGTGAATGTACTTCCCCACAACAAACGTAACATTCTTACCAAAAAGCAATTTTACATGTGTCAAAAGAGTGTCAACATTTGAAAACCAGGAACTCGCAATGGCATCTAAACATAAACTCGTTAATAAGGTGTTATCAAATGTCTTGACAGTAGGCCCTCGACCGCGAGGCGCGTTGATAATTGACGCCCGGGAAATTACATGTCGGGCCACAGACAGTTGTTGATGACGTCACGAGTCAAGACACTTGATTATAAACGATTTATTTAACAAATGACGCGGTGAAGGAGTCTTCCGGACGAGTAGGTGATAGGGATGTATGTGGTACCTAATAAAGTTTCAATAAATAGTAACATTAGGTATAATTAAATAGGAGCGTAACAGAATTTACTTCTCCCTCTTTTATATCATTTAAGTTTCTGTATTGTTTCAGTTTCCTCTAGTCAGCCATTCTGTTGATGTCTTGTTACCTATTTTCGATGCTTTTTACCCGGCCAGATGAACCATGAAGATGTTAGTCAAAATCAGCTAGATGAGATGGCACGCATTAACGAAAACCCATGCCCAATAGTGGGCATAGACTGGTTAATGGTAGAGACTTCTGATAACAAAAGTCAACTTCATTTAATTGACATTTTAAATTAACAATCGTTTGATGCTGGGGCCGTAGTGTAGTATAATAATAAAGCAGTGGAGGGAAAGCGTGGCACCATCCGGTTGAGTGGTCGGGTAATTAATGTGCCGCCAAACGAGTGCTCCCGGAATACCCGGATGCACCCGGTTATGGTTAAACGACCGGCTGCACTGTTGCTTTTACGATACTTAACTACTATATTCCCGATAACTATCAGATATACCTATAATATAACAGTTCGGATTTTCAGTGGCACTGCCTAGACACGTCTACGAATGTGCTACGACGATAATATAATAGAATAAGATAGGTGATATAACGTAGCGAGATCTCACATTATCATTACACGTGCGGACTAAAAATCATTGTAATATAATTGGATATGATACATGTGAAATACTCGTATCAATAGTTCGTAGGATCGTAGCTGACTGCTACGAAAACCGAGATATGAGATACTTCTTATCCAAGAATGTCGTTTGTATAATATACCGGCTAGTATTTATATATGTATATATAGATACATAAATATATGTACACATACATACATTGAAATTTACTAAAAAAGTGATCAGTTGAATGAAATGTTACAAGTTTTTTGATTCTCGAGGAAAATGTTCGTTTAGGAAGCCTTTACCAATTCAAACTTAGTTTTGCTATATACTTGGAGTTTCCGTGGCAAGTACATATTTAAGTTTGATTTTTTTAATAGTTATTTTAAATATTGTTTTAAGAAAACAATGGTGTACTTACCTGTATCTTTCTATAAATTGAAAATTAATATTAAGTTAAATTAACTCAAACTTTTTAAAGGATCGCTATGACTTCTTAGTTCCGAAGTTAACCAATCTTTTTGGTATTTAATTCCGTATAATATTTGAGTATTATATATATATATTAGTTATATGAACGACAGAAGTTATTTTTATTGAGTTTTAGTGATGTTTCATATATTTTTATGACTAATTAGAATAGGTATAACAAATTCAATTAATATTATGTTAATAAGTTCTTTAACTTATCACACGAACTTTTGATATGAAAATACTATTAGTTTAATACTTTAAACTAGCAAAATGTATGTTTCGAGGAAGCGGACATTAAGCAACAAAATTATTGTTATTTGCTTACTTGCCTGACATCTGTTTGTCACCACCTTGTCACTAATTTTGATAAATATTAAGCAAATAAAATACGTGGATTTTTTTTAAGTTCTTTATATTATTGAACCGAAGTATTTCAATCAGGACTTCAAGAGTACAAAGGTGAACACGGAACCAGAACAACGGAATTCAATGGCGGCGCGCGAGTAATAAAACTAGTGCCTGTTGACAGCAGGCCAATGCTGTACAGTTGAGACTTCATTCCGTTTGGCAAATTTGTCGTGCGACGGCTCGAAATTGCAGCCTTATTGCGGCCACTTGTTTGTCCGGTCGGTCAAAGCTTTGTAAGCTGCAAGGTGTGCCAACAATCAAATAAATGTTGACATACGGTCATGACGTATGGCTTACCCAAAATTGCAATGCGTAAGTTTGTTGTTAGTATAACTGCTAATTCGCATCGAAATAGAGAATGTTGTATTTCAGTTCTACCCATTCTAGTTTACTTGAGATACAAGTTCCGCCGGTACAAATCAGGGCTCTGCCACCAACTATAGGTACGAACCAAACTTAACGTTACTATATCTTATGTATGTATGTATGTATGTACTTATGGATGTATGTGTGTGACGATATCAGATAAGTACAGATCGTTTTTTTAAATAGGTCATACACTTCATTGCTCATAATCAATATCATTATCAGCCGGTTAACCTCCACTGCTGGACAGAGGCCTCAACCAATGAGCGTCATCTCACTATCCTTCGCCCTGTATCCAGCCTTAAAAACCATTTTTGAGGTTGTTGGTCTACCTGGTAGAATTTTTTTATTCGACTTGTGTCTTCGGTAAACATTGTCATGTTATAAATGTGATGTAGGTAAGACCCTTTACTTACACTTTCAAGTTACTTGTATATGAACTGATGTGTACGTGTTTCCGTGTAAAACGCTCAGTTTTCGTATATAGGTATAGGTACTTATATGGACTTGACGCGAGACTGCTAAGTAATATTTGTTCAAGTGCAGAGCTCTGATAACTTGTCGTCGAGCTGGGGTGTCTATTCTGTCATTTTACGTAACATGTTCGGCATGTTACATGAACTTTGCATATGTTAAGACGTAGGTAACAGATAAATGATATAAAAAAGGATTCTTATTGTAGGTAAGTAATTTATCTAAATTATAGACTATGACGCCTGAAAAATAAATAAACTACCTACTTCGTACGAGCTAGCTAGAGTTAAAAGCTTTTAAAATGTTTCACAATGGTTTAAAGAAACTGTGCTGCAAATAAAGTATAAAAGTATATTAAATTTCTTTAGTTTCTGTAACTGACTAAGCGAGATTATTTCGAAGTTGCCGTGCATTTCCTGTAAGAAATATCAAGAACATTTCCAGAATTGTTAAAAACTGAGAATATTTCTTAGCCTGCAATGTATTGCTGGAAATTTTTCTTCTGACTAGGTCAGGTCATTAGAAAACATCTAGTGATATTTAATAGTTTCCGAAGCAAGAACTCTCAAGTCCACGTTAGAGTCGCTCCGTGCACTTGCCTCAAGTTAAATGTAGTGTAAACAGAGGTAGTTATCGCTACAGAGCGGTCCACTAAATCTTTCGCTGGTGAAGTAAGCGCGACCGTTAATATAATATTGCTGACACTTCGCTCAACATTGCGTGCGTAGGTATACGCTTGGTGACGAAGATGATGATTTCTTGTCCTCAATTTATGAAACTTAAGTATTACCAGTGAGGATTCTGGTGCAGGATCCCTCTAGATGGTTACCACCCTCTACCTCTACCTCATGTCTGCCGCCAAACAGAATGCTATATTGTTATTTACATTTCGCTCAGTACACTGTCGACGTTACTAATTCTTAATTGCAATTATATGTTTCGATTATATAGAAGTGTGCTACTCCACTGAAAAACTCTTCTGCCCTAATTAATAGCCATCAGATATGCGAAAGATGTGATTGTCCACTACCCTGCAGCTTGTGTGTTTTTCCTCGGATCTCATTGGGATGTTCCCCGGCTAGATAGATCGATGACCAGAAGAAGTTTCAGTTCAACAACTCATGATATTACCATCCAACATTGTCGGTAATGCTTACATACAGCTTACCTCACATTGTCAGGTTTCAATCAAATCATTTAATAGTAGAAATGAGCAAATTATAGCATTAAACTATTCTCGCTCGTATCTCCTAAACTACCGTTTCGTTTGGAACGAAATTTGGTAGGCATGCTTTTCATATAGCTACCTTTCACCTCATAAACATATATTTTGATTTCGGAAACATTTTGTAGTTTCATTATTTTTTAATTATAAAAGCGATTACATTCCTATTTTCTTATGACAGCTGAGAGACGTCACGAAGCCAATCGATAAAGATCGGCATTCGCTGTCTCTGTCTTTTACTCCCATCAGACAAGGAGGTCGGCAGTCGACATCGACCAAGGGAAATAAATCCCATACGATGAAAACGACGGCGCGGCAGTCTGGATTGGAGTTTCGCGCGTTACGCCCGTATCATTTTTGTTCCCGGCATACTTTCGGGACATGGCTTGAGTATTTCGGCTAGCAAACTCCACGGACTCATTCGGTCAGAACGATGCCCTTCAGGCGTCTGACGATTTAAACATTTGCCATGTAATTTTATAACTTAAAGTATAAGTAGTTTCTTTTTAATGGAGCGTCCATCTTGAATCGCAACCATGTGAAGGAAGAAGATGTCCGACCACATGTTCCCGACGAGAGACGTTTGAAGACCCATGAGAGAGGTCAGCCATCAACAGCGCGTTCGAACAGCAGAGGAAAGGTTCCCGGCGCAGATAGTGAACCCGATCGACATGCGGTGATCTCCGTCACGTTTTTGTCTCCACGAGATGCTGAGGACGTCCATCATTCTGCGGTTGTGAACCATCAGGTTCCATAGCGGAATCGTATCATCGAGCGTGTGATTAAAATCAACGAATATCAAAACAGCAAACTTTACAGTGCGACTAATACCTACCCCCGCGCTAAATTTTGTCTCGGTATTTGTGTATGGACGATGTTAATTTTACGTTAGGTAGAATCATCATGAAATCCGGTACCGGTGAGTTTTCTTATTTATAATTAACTTATTCTCTGGGCATAATCATAAAGTGCACTCTTCATTGTAAAATTTGATTAATAGATATTTTCTTATCTTTTTAATTATAGCCTCTCGAGGCAGTTAAACCCCACAACAAATTTGTTTCATTCATCCCTTCATAGAATCCGACTGGACACCACGTGTTATGCTAACGAACGGTCCTTGAACCAAAAGCCTGATGCTGGACTGCGGCTGACAGCTGATAACTATCCAATATAATTATTACCTTACTTTTCATCATCATTACTTCAAATTAACATAAAATCACAAATCTATCACAACATAGCGTTGGCGCTAGTCACGCCAGTGAGGGCAGTGGACATAGGTAAGTAGTCTTATAAAAACCTGGTTTTAGAATGTATTAACTTGTATCAAATAAATAAAAAATAAGACAAAAGTAGACATAGAAAGGTCGCCTAAATGTCACGAGTGCGTTGTCTCCTTGAAGACCATGTTAGAATGCCTCGTATGCCAGTAACATTAGCTATCCTACCTTTCAAACCGGAATACAACAATGCTAGCTATGCTGTTTCGCGGCAGATATAGGGTGCATCGTGACAGACGGACCCTTTACTGGATTCCTCATACCCAAAGGTAACAATCCAACAACTCTTATTGTATTAGTATTAAACTCACTTTAACTTTTTTACCGTGAACAGAGACTACACTACAGATGGAATAGTTCACTCATACCTTGGCTAGTGGATTAAGCAGTAATCGTTACGATATCGTCACTTCACCTACATGACTGACGCCATTTCGAAAAACCACAACGTTTTTATTACATTTACAGAGACGGTTATTGACACAGACGAGAGATCCACTAAATCTTTCATAGGGACAGTTTGTCATGTCGTGTTGCTCTGTCGTCGCCCAATAGGTAAGTTTGTGTGTCGTACGTGTGAGGGCATGACAAACGATGATAACGATGACGATTTATGGAAAATCTACATCTAGAATTTGGTGTAGGAAATGGAGTTACGTGCTACATATAACCTCGCACTGGTTTCTGTTTTGGCTTGATCATATAATTTCAAAATTTCCTTTCTAACAGATGTATGCACCTATACTTAGTTCATGAAATAAGAGTGTCACAACCGACAGCTCATTTATATTTAAAAGCATATATACTTGATCGCATATGACTGATGACTGTAGGTAGTTAACACCTAGTATGATTTGTTATCGCGCCATTACTTTCAATATAGAATTGTTATGTGTGAACAGATTGCAAAATAGAAACGCCGTTTAATGACGAATTGAATTTATTTAAAGCAATAAAAGTCTAAATTGCACACTCTAGGACGTATTATACAAAAAACTAATGATTTTTGTTTATTCGCTCGTAGTTTGTTTAAAGAGTTCCGAATCGTTCGCCTTCGAAAATTAAAACTGTCCTCGGTACACAATTCGGTCATTTATATACCCGGTGAGAGGATTTACCCGAACGTTCTAGGCGCGCGGATCTTCTATACTGCCGTTTTGTTTGGAACAATCTCGAGACGCGACGCTAACGGCGTAATAATATTTCAATACCGAGATACCATATCAGAATATTAATTTACTTCTGTGTTATATCATAGGGTCAATTTATTAAAATATTGTTGCGAATATAGTGTATACCACACATTTTATGAATACCAGTTAGATCCAACTGTCAGTGCAGTATAATAAAAATAATATATTTGTGCAGAAACTATTAAAAGTCTGTCATGATGCGCTCCGTAAAACGACAATAGGAATTATGGTAATATTTCCAATTCTGAGAAATGTATAGAGAGCGGTTACACGTCTGAGGAAAAGGTTGGAGATTGATACATAATATTGCAATCTCCTTGTGCAAACATTCTGTATAGCGTGCGTTAGGAAGCAATACTACAAGTGCCTGCCTACTTTGTATGGCTCACCGCGGTTAAACTTCCCATCGTACAGCAGTTCGCTCTTTGGTATGAAACCACTGCTTGGTGAGATCGATTACTTTTTTTTATACTAAAAACCGTTTTTTTGTTCGGTTGAGTAGGTAGCCATGTTTTTAAAGTTACGTCAAAACGCACACGCTTATGATTTATTGTCCGTCTCTTTGTCTGTCCGCCAAAAAATTAAAAAAGGACTACTGATTAAGATGAAACTTATAGAACATATATTTTAAAAATATTCTGGTAATGATAGGAAAATTATAAGATATTCAAAAGAAAAAAAAACATTACTTTTCGAGATACTAAGAAAAACTAAAAATATTGACCCAACCCGCAGGTTATATAAAACGTATAACTTTCCTGACTTTTTAGAGATAGGTAGATAGAGCTTTAAAAAAATTGTAATACCTAGGTAGGTATAGAAACATAAACATGTACGTACTTATACTTAGTTGAAATCCGCGACTTTGTCTGAAGGGTGGAATTTTAGACGTTTATGAATGGAATTCCAAAAAAGTCATTCTTGAGTGGTTGCCTATGTCATATGAGAAACTTCCTGATATCAAGTTTCCAGAGCCAGCAGTCTGAACTGCGCATTAGAAATACTTAGGTTCGATAGCAAATAATTTTTTTAAAAGTTCTGTTAATGGTATGAAGCAAACCAATGTTTTATGATTATGTGTTAGGGTAGCACCAAGGTGATAATGATTTCCACTATGAATCATTCTGTATTTTCCGCCAAAAGAAATTAAATATGAGTCCACATGAACATAAGTTAAGTTAGCTGTGCCTACGTGTAAAAAGTTTCTTCATTGTTATGAAACGGAGAAATTAGCAGCGGTAAAGTTTTGGCGAGTGCCTCCTTCATGACGTGTTGTTATCTGTTTTGTGCGGCGTACCTACGTGTGACAGAGAACCTACAATTTACATGTTCAAGATATTTCTCAGTACATACGAGTACATCCGCGGTTTTGCCACGGCATAAGAGTAAAATACCGGGAAGGGGGCATGTGTTGTTTAGTGATGACCCTAATATTCGGTTTAGCTGTCGAACATTCGATTATTAGAGTAGGACTGGATTTTTGTATGTTCACTTGTTTGGCACATCCTATTAAAGACACACTAACAGACTCACTAATCCGGAATTAAACCCAACCAGCGGTGTTATATCACAAATCTTGTTCTTATCGAACACACAAAATAGTACATTGTGACCCTAGGGGGTGAAAGTAACTTATTTAGTCCCGAGACGGGACCAATAGTTCGAGGAACTAAATAAGTCTTTAACCCGAGGTAAACACTGTGCTTTTTATTACGAATACAAGGAAAGTAAAAATAAAAACATGAATTAGATAAAGTAAAAATGAGTGAATTTTATTTTACATAAATCAACAACTTTGGTTAAATATTTATTTAAAGTTTGTGGTAAAGTTAGAGCAATTAGTTATAGATAGTAAAAGGTTTTCCACTACTGCTTTCGCCTCTTCTCTAATGAAATCAGGCGTTAAATCCATATCTGAATCAAATGAACTCTTTGAGTTAATACAAATCTCTGCTATACTGAAGTATAAACAAAACTTTACAACTCGAAAAACAAATGAAGATCAGATTACTGCTTTTCCGCCTATTTTGTTTTTTTTTCTGTGGCCGGCCAGGTATTCAGTCATAATTTTCATTTCCATCATTGAAAAAATGATAAATATTTTGACCAAATCCATGTTACTTTAAAGAAATAGTTGAAAGTAAATTATAATAAAGTCATTTAAAAAAATATATTCTTTAATTAATACTTAACTTTATGTTATTTCAATTTTACATCGTGCTGTAATTGAGTGACTGTATAAAAAGTTGGAATATGGTTCAATAGAAATGTGAAAATTGAACTAGTTTTTTTTATAAATTGACAGCTGTCAGTTGAAAACCAATTCTCCCTAGGGCTGAAAGTATTACTTACAACCCGCTCCTCAGGCAACTTCATTCCGAGTATGAGTATTGAAAACCATATTACTTATTTGTGGAGTCACTAAAATAATTTGCTTTTATTAGTATTTTTGTTTATAACATTATAAATTATTTTCGAAGCGCTTGAATTTCACAAACTAAACATTCGGCCGAATATTATACCGGATATTGGTATTCAGCAAAATCAATTTCTTGCCCACCTCTATAGTAATGTAAAATGGCATTTGTGCAGGTCTCGTATTGTGGCTGTACGTTTTGTTTACAGTCCCGATATATCTAGAAAGTTGTACGGCGCAGCTGCACTGCATCTCTGCAGCCTGTTCATATCAACTTCATATCGTGCATGCTGTCAAAATGTTTCAAAGCAAAGTAACTTAGTTTTGGCGACACGTTTATTTTTGGAAAGGTGCTCATTGTTTCAATCTCGTGTAAAGTGAATGCACTTATTCTACTGGTATAAATTGAATTCTAAAAAACACTGAGTCGTGTTTTAACATGGAAGAGAGACGATGATGGCAGGCTTGAATATTACGTGACTTTTGAGAATATGGTCATAAAAAAAATTTGAGTTCTTATAATTTTGATTCAATACTCATATCGGTCTTATAGGGCATTGAGAATTCTAGACAATTATTTTCAAACAAGTTGTAAGTTACTAATTGGTTTTAATGTATGATATGTTATTCAGCATTGAAAAATAACAAACACGTATTTTTATACCTGCTAATAATCATGTTTAATGGAAGAAAAATAAATCGTGGAACATTCAAAATAAGGTTATTGGTTCCAGCAAACGTACATTTGGGAAGCTATTATTTTTCGATGCACTATGATATGATATGAGTATGTATATTAAAGCAGTTAGTAACTTACGATTGTCTCAAAAGGCCGAAATAAATAAGTATTAGTATTGAATCAAAGTCACAAGGAGTCTAATTTGCTTTATAAACGAATTCTCAAAAGCCACAAGATATTCAAGCCTGCCATATATACTGAATTGGGTTTGTGCTGAAAGTATAGGTCTGTAGAGGGATTGCAATGTTTGTCCCAATTTCCTGCGCTATGTGCAGTGAGCTAGCGAGCCGTCTATTTCGTGGATCCACCACTATTTGGCTGTTATCGTTCTTTGACAGTATTCTTTTGTTTTGAAAGGGTTTAGATGTTGGAATGGAACTAAATCGAAGTTGCCGTTGGTTCTCTTTGATATTAATAAATAATCATAAGCGTATATAGCAATAGCGTAGGCCTGTCTATTTACTTAGACTTCTATTGTAGATCTAAAACCAATAACAATGATTTACTTTGTGTAGGTATGTGCTGCTATGCTTTGGAAATATCATTCATCAATTCAATTTAATCCAATTACTCTTAATTGTACGATACAAATAATAAAGTAGCTTACACCTGTACATCTAGACGGTCTTATCGCTAAAAGCGATTTCTTCCAGATAACCTTTCAAACGATGAAGAATAACGAAAAGTATGTGATGTAAAAGTGATTATAATGTTGTTTTGTATTTACAAAATATCATAACTAGATAATAAAACAATTGCCCTCAGTTTCATTAGCCGACTTCTAAACGAAACAAAAGAAGGAACATGTTCTCAATGCGTATGTGTTATTTATTTACTTTTGAATACTTACCGTTAATTCCATGAAGGAAAAAAAATACGCCGCCCAGAAATTTTTTTTTTTCCTTCATGGTTAATTCTATTTAACGGTATTTGACTGAAAACTAAATTAAGTGCATTTTAACTATATTAGTTAGGTTGTCATAAAGATTTTACATTTTGCAGGCGTAGTATTACATTCCGTAGAGTGAAAACGGCGCCGTCCTAAAACTATTCTCATTACATTACAGTCAGTGTCCGGCTTTTTGTGTTGCAACGTACTTATTTTTTTGAACAATGAATGAATTAAAGCGGAGTTGGGTGGTCATGAAAGTGTAGGGGGAAGGTAAGTCGGTTGGGGTGGAAGAGAGGGGGAAGTGAAAAGAGGGGTAGGGGAGAAGAAAGGGATAGGGAGGGTGAAGGAAGGGGAGTGTGTGTGTTGAGGTAGGGAATGCAGGGAGAAGGGGAGGTCTAAGGACCGGGGGTTTAGGAGGGAGTTCAGGGGATGAAAGGAAAACAATAATTCTGTAGTCCAACGGGCGGAACCGCCGCCGGCACTCTAATATTAGGTATATAAATAATTTCAATGCATAACCAGATTAATTGATTTCTTTTAGGATTTAGTAATACATAATAATGTGAATGTTAAGTTGTCCACGCGGGCGAAGTCGCGGGCAACAGCTAGTACTACAATAAAATCGAACTTTTAAATAAGAGTAGGTAATCGAATCAAATGTCAAATATCTGGGTGAGAGCTGACAATGGCCCTTCCACACTGAAATACGCGGGCATGTGTACAGTCAATGACACAATGAAAGTGTTTCTCAAACAGTTCATTGAGTTGTCCATTGCCGCGCGTTCGCCGTCGCGTTGCGTTAATGCGCTAATGGACCCCGGCTGATACCTGTCGGATGAGTGTCGTGTCTGTCTGTTTGTAGGATTTGTACCGCACTTACTCGGGGAATAAGTTAAGCGGCATGTACAGTTGTTGCGGGAACACTGCTCTAAAGTACCTACAAAAGGGTGGTTTTGGTAAACTTAGAGGATTTGAAATATGGATTTCTTCTTATTAAATTGAGTGACTCTTAATTCAATGTATCAATCAAAATTTAGTTAAAATGTAGAAATTGTAGACATTTTTACTATGTGTGGATAATTTTTTGCAAAAGAGTACTAATATGTAGGTACTTAAAAAGAAAAATAATCTCAGTGTGAAGCTTAATTCAGAAGTTTATCCAGAAAGATTGGGGTTTTGCTGAGATTTACACAAATTCAATTTGCAGTATTTAAAAACAAATGGAAAGTCCGCATCGGATGGAGTTACTGTGAGCAAATACGAATAAAAAGTGTAAAAGGCATTGCCATCCAACTTTTCAGCTAGATTTCCACGGACTGAGTCCGTCTACAGTTCAATGGAATTCTGATTCCTATTCCGACGTTGTGTTAATGAATTCACCAAATTAAAACACTAGTCCAGTAGCTTTCTCATTTGCTTTAAAGCATTGCAAAATAATCTACATTGGGGGACTTATTAAGTTTTAATTATTATTAACTTTTATAACTTGTAACTGGGTGTAACAAAGTGTATTGTATTAAACATATCCAATATGAAATTAGTAAAAATTATATTAAAAATATTATGATAAAGCATCAAGTTATTTTTAATTTTAACTTTATCATGTCATTATTGGATTAGGTGGTAGAGCTCATTTAATATTTAGAGGTTATTTAATTTGGAATATGACTGTACGCAAAACAAAGTAGGTAATACTTGCATCATAATCCCGGTATAAACAGTAACCTAATAGACAATTTATTAGTTCGTATAGGTATTTACTTAACTCTACATTACATTGTACAGAATACGCAACAAAACTGTCCCGTCCGAGAAGCTTGTATCAAGTTCAACACGCTACCACGATCCCATTTCGCATTCATCAAACATCCATTCTACTCTCAATATACGTAGTGAAACTTAGTACCGCCCGAGGTTCATCTTAGTTCGCGAATGGGGTGGAACTTAGGAACTAAGCTGGGCCAACTTTGCCACCGCTTGCTTGCAGCAAGGTCAACTCGGATGATACCAAAATCAATTCTCGTAAATAAGTAGCTTTGAATGACAATTTGAGTTATGTACGAGTACAAGTAAGAGTTAAATTAACTTTTAAAATTATACCTATCTGTAGTTGGTTTTTTTGGGTGTATATTTACTTAGCCCGGGCTTGATCTCTTAAAGTTCATGGCTGAATTCTTACAATTAACATATCCTACGTTTTGATATTTTTTGGGAAAGATAATAATCGTTAGGAAATCTTATAGACTGTGCTTGCCTATGCATGTTATTATTATAGTAGTAAGATTTATAAGGATAGGCCTTGCCCCGTTGGGGATGTGTAACAGGCTGTTGATTTTCATTACTTAAAATATATCAACCTGGTAGTCAGTTAAGAAAAAAAAACAAACGACTAACTAACAAGGTGGTTGGTTAAAAAAAAAAAACTTAACCATCGATCCAGGCGGACAGAGTGGTTTGTCGGTTAGTAACAGAGGCTGCTAAGTAGCGGAGACGCAGAAGCATGTACTTGCAACGTTTTGAGTATAAAATACGTATCTCATACGAAGATCTAGATCCCCATATTTTTTAGTATTAAACAAGGGAATGAAAGGCAATACATGCAAATGATAAAATGATTCAAAATCACCTTACAAAAGGTCCCTTCGGTTGAGAATGAAACAGGCAATGAACTGTGAAGCAATTTTGCGCAATATCTGGAGTTTTTTATGAGACCGCAGGTGTCTTTTATAGAACATTGCTGTTCCATTTAATAATACTTGCTAGCACCTTAAATATTATGTATTTCGTGCTGAGAGTGTTTTAAAAAAAGCATCAGGGTAAAATGTAGCAAATAAATGTTGTAGTTATCTTTTAAAGTACGAACTTATTTTTCCTATGTAAATGTAGCTCAACTCTGCAGCTACTGTATTACTTGCATTTTATAAGCAGATCCGTTAAGTTGCAGAATCGTCAAAATTGAACAAACATATGAAATGAAGTAAAAGTAATAAAAAATTTAAAGAGAAAGAAGTTTTGATGAGTATAAATACTTCATTTATATATAAACTCCAGAAACTCTCGTCTTTATTGCCCTTCGGCCGTCTACGAATCGGAGTTTTGTAACTGGGTATTTTCATAAACCAAATAATTGATAAATCCTAGTATATATTTACAATACTCCTTAAGTAATGTTTACGACTCGGTTACGAAAGGCTACTTGGTTGGGTGCCTTTTCAAAAGGTATTATCTTTGTTGATAAGTTAGCCACAAATTATTTCTCAAACTGTGAATAAAAACTTGTATAGCAAGCAGATACGTTTTGTTTTCTCGCAGTTATATGTATCGGATGTCCATTACTTCAAACAGACCTTATAAAATTTTTGCGAGCAAGTAATTCGGCCTCGAGCCATTCGCGGGGTTTCACTGGCTGGAATAAAACATTCGATCTTTGAATTAAAGAGAATGGAATGAAGCTCTTCTGTGCTTAACAATTAAAGTAGGTAGCGGTACTCTATATTATTGTTATACCTAAACTACCTAAACCATGGTTGTAACGTGTTACATCGTACAACTCAAACCGTTTATAGCAAGTTCACGTCACGAAAAATTGTTTTCGAGTCGCACTCTTAAGTCTTTATTAAAAAGCAGTAGGTATGTTAAATATAATTATACCATTGGTTATCCTGCTTCTGCATGCCTAAAACATAATCATAATGCGCAGACGTCATCAAACTGTTCCGCAGACCTTTGATTTCGGGCGGTTTAGTAAGGTTCGACTGCTTCAACATGCAAACGGCTCATCTGATCGAAGTGATAATGATGTTAGTTTGTGTGTAATCAAACAACCTAACGAATTCTACTAATTTTATAACCAACAAGTGAAAATTATTGTCTCTTCTAGTTACACTCAATTTTCGGCGTGGTGCGGGCCGCTCGCTCGGTCACGTCCCGAAGTGCGGAGCGCTGTACCGCACAACCGCCACTCCACAGTAAAAAGACCCCGGATTTGAATAATATATAGCAACTCTTTAATTCCCTAGTACATTATAACGAAGATGTGTGAGTTTGGTTTAACTTGAGTGGGCTTTGGAAAATTTACTGTGATTATAAGTTGTGTGTAAAGTCCATTTGACAACGTTTTGGAGACTTAAAGCTTGCAATATGATATTATTCCAAGTATTATCAAATTTAGCAGCTCTATAAATTTACTGAGCAACAAGAAAACGATACAACATTTGTTGACCAAACTCTTTTTATTATCAGCCGACGATATAGCAAGAATGTTTTCACCAAATATAAGTTACAAAATAGACAAGAGCTGTGCTAATGGAGCTTCCGTTCATAACCATAATCTATCCCATGCTTCCATTTTGGTTAGACTGGGCCCTAATAATAGCACCAAAGAAGCGAAAGGGCATCATAAATAAAAGGCGTTGGTAGAAAAGTGTTCTTTATGAAGTGTCGCCGCAGTTCCCCCCACCCGCCGACATCCCCGCCGCCCGGCCGGCTGGCGTTGATACCTATTTGAAAGTACTAGCTGCGATATTGGACTGCGCCATGCGAATGTCACATGCACTATGATTATCGATAGTGGGGCAATTTATATTTTGCAATTGGTTTTCAATTGGATGATAAACAGAGTCATAGCATACGTATCGTATTATATCAAAGTTGTATCTGTGCAACTAAATTCTAAATTACTTACCATTTTCTTACCATAAGGTTGACTGGAAGAAATCGCTAAAAGCGATAAGGCCACCACTTATACATTTACTGGACATTAATCCTGTGTATTTTTGTGATTGGTGTGCAATAAAGTATGTTCATCATTAAGGCGACTAAGGGATTGCACTAGGGACGGGCAGCAGCGTTCTCCTGTATATATTATGATCATTACTGCGATCACCAATCCATCTGCCAAGCGTAGTGATTATGGCCAATACCGCAATGGACAGACCACCAAAAGTGGCATTTTGTTGGGAAGGCTTATGTTAAGCAGTTACACGGTTGAATACGCAGTTGAATCTCAAATGCGAGTTTTAGATACACGTACTTCGACTGTCAGTATTCAGTGCCCATTCTATTATACTGTCCAACCTTGGATATAGATAATGGTTACAAAGTAGGAATAATTATGTTGTAGCACGCGTGCTACGACGACGTAGGACTACGGAACAGCTCATTGTACGCATTAATTATAGTAATACTAATACGTTGCTGTGAGGGAAAGTGAGAATCTATATAAGCCTTAGCTTGTGGACGGATGTTGCACGACGTACGTCCTAAAACACTATATATATTTATATTTTGTCAGTCTTGTGTGCTACGAGAAATGTCACGTAAATGAAAATAATATTCTGGATAATAATACTTATGATAAAGTATGACACGCAATATCGATACATCTTACAATTTGGATGAGATGACATCACTAGAGAGAGCGGCCCGACCGACAGAGGGTCGAAGTTGTGAGGGAGAGTCTAATAAAATATGTAGATTTGATGAGTTGTCACATTTTTTGCTACAAATCTGAGACTATGTATTTAGCCACTTTAGCAGCGCTGACTCTTCTTTTATTAGGATATTAATGACTGTTAAGAAGTAAAAACAAAGGTATTTTATTGGATGTGCCAAATAAATATTCTGAGTTTATTAGTTCATTTTATTGTTGTGTTTATAATTACTAACGTCATTAGTATTTTTTTTATGTAAATATTCTTTATTTATTTAATAGTTTATTGTACACACAAACATACAAAGAAAAGAAAATTATACAAAACGTTATGGTTATTTCTAAAGAAATTTCAGCCTGACTGCATGAACAGTAAAAGAATAGGAGTAGAAATCACTTTTATGAGAAGGAATTTTAAGAAGAGATCTAATGTGAGAACGACAAGGGATTCTTTTTACTTTTTACCCTAAAAGTTAAATAAATAGTATACTGAAGGTAAGTACTTCCATTTTCAACATTTACTAGTAGGTAGAAATTATCAAAACGTCCACTGCAGCATTAAAGTCAAAGAGTAGGTAGTATTCGATACAGTGTTGCAGTGTTTTGCATGTAAAATGTGTCCATGCATGCGCGTAGGAGTGTATAGAAAGAAACATTTATTTTACTAGTTTCAAATAAGTATGTTTTTGATATATGATAGTTTTAATCCACTGTCATCCGAAATGAAAATCACATTCAGATCTTTCATTTTAGTTAAATACACGGCTAGTCTTTGATCAGTAGTTTTCGATTTATAGCTGTTTTATATTGTAACTTCTGTCATTTGAAAAGAAGGTCTCATCCTGTGGTCGCATACGTTCCTTTCATTTGAGTAAAGACATCACTAGTCTTGGATATGTAGTTTTTGAGATATGGTTGTTTTTTCGGATAGTGACACTTGCGACATAACACTTTGATTTGATATTTTGTTTCCGAGACACAAATAATATTTGTTTCCGTGGGTCAGGTTGATCAAAATGCCATTATTAATCTATCGTTTATTTAATTTAAATGAGTAGCTGACTTAACTTAGTGTAATAGTTAAATTTACTATATACCTACTTAAAATGTGAAATCTCTTTTTCGGTCTGCTAACATTTAACCATACTTATAAATCAATAATCATGAGCTGTGACATTCCTTTTGATGTATATTTAGATAATTAAATTAAAGATAAATAAAATAAGATTGTAGAACAAAGTTGGATTGCCGTTTTCGGGTTTTGACTTATTAGATTCGATTTGATATAGGCTTTTCTCTGACTGAAGTTTATGCACATTTTATATTCATATGAGACGATATCGAAGGTTGTTTTTTGGTTTTTGACTTGATTTAGATGTTTTTATTCCGGCTTGGCTTTGGACATTTTTCTTTTTGTCATTAGTCTTTTTACTTTAGAATTGATACCCTAACTTTATGCATTGTATCTCAAATCTACATATGAATCCAAACTCCGCGACAAAAGACAAGGTTACAGAATCAAACAGGCACTCAAGCCGGCCGTGCATTGGAAGGCTGACCACAGACGTCATAAATCCCGTGTAGACTGCGCAGCATGCCCCGCGACCGCCGCCGCCGCTCCATCAGCGATTAGTTCAGGCCACCGGCTGACCCACTCGCTTGCACCAATATTGCCTCACCAACCTATTCCGAATATATTGCACGACTGACTTTTCCTTGCGACTTCGTTCGTCGTTTTGGGGTTCCAGCCCCACAGTGCTTCCATGTACATACGCACACTCACATCTTAGTCTATATTTAACTAACTTTTGGTTATTATGTAATGTAACTTTGTTATTTTATTTATTTTTGCCCTTTATATAATATTAAAATAATAAATCATGAATATCTGATTTTTTTAGTACAGTTGTGTCACTGAAGGAAGCTGGACTCAGAGTTACGGAGAATCCTAGTTCCGAGACCCGAGAATATATTTATATACCACTGTCGGTCCCTATATGTAAATATATATACTTATTTATGTTACTTGTTATGTACATGTTGATTAGTGTGAAAATAAATTACTATTACTATACAAATTAAAATTAACACGGCTGTAAAACTACCGCAAGACAATCATTAGAACATTAAACTCAAATATTTAAATTAAGGAATTTGTTAGCTGATGATTAAAATAACCTGTTAACTCTTGCTGCTTCTTTTTACCACAGATGATGAGACATCGTACAAAGCGTTGGTAGATATAATTCACTTGCAAACTTACACTAAGGATTATTTCTTTATTGCCATTAGACTAAGAGTTTTGACGTTCCGAAAGGTATCCTATATATATTGAATAAAGATTTTTTACGTTCACCATGAACTACATAGTATTCGAAAAGGTAAAAGGAATGATATTATACATTTATAACCTTACTAATTTTTTTTTAGTTATAAAAATCAAACATGTAAACAGTGAGTTATTGAATTCATACGATGTAATAATGAGAACATTGAAAATCGGGTTAAAAATCAGAATAAGATACTCTCTTGGTTTCTTATAGAATATACCTGCCTACAGTATCCAATTTCATCCGTTGATAAATAAAGTATTTCTCCATATAAAAAAAGCGTTTTACTGATATTTCGACATCAAAGAACACGATGCCTAATATTTTCTTTTCTCATCTAAAATATACACATCGTCCGTTTCAGCAGATTTATCCTTTCGTCGGAACCAATTGAGAGTGGAACCAATTGGGACTCGATCGTGTATTTCAGATACCCGTAATGACGATGTCATTTTACGCTTAAATAAATTGAATATAGCAGGATCATAATATATTATATATTACAACTTACGTGGCTAAAGGCCTCGTTGGTAGGAAATCGATAGTTCAATCGTTGGCAAGCGCGTACCACTCTATCAGCGATTAGTATTGGTCTAGTGGACACTGGCCGGTTCCTTGCCCGTGCCCGTTGCAACGCTATATTATAACCACTCACTTTATCAAGCTTTTAAGTTTGTAAGTTAGGCAAGTAATTGTAATAGGTTGTAATGTAAAGGTCAGAGTACTAAACCTGCTTTACCCGTACCTATAGGTTTTAAAAAACTTAAGTACGGTTTATTTATAATACCACAGGCTTTTCGGTGAAGGAAAACATCGTAAGGAAACCTGCATTTGCCAAAGAAGAAATTCTGAGGCGTATGTGAAGTCCACCAAATCGGCTTGGGGCACCGTTGGTGGTCAGGGGTTTGGCACAAAAGATCCTGAAGGGTCGAAGTGTCGCCAGGTCTTCCTGGCCCCCTAAGAAGACAAGATATACGAAACCTGCTTTCCGGGTAAAATGCATTAAGACGGCAACGAACTTTTATTCAAAAATAAAATAAGAAATCATTACAGTTGCAATATGTTCTCTGTGATATATATATAATAATAATAATAAAATACATAAATATATTCAAAACTCACTAAAAATGTTTTTGGAATACATCTGGACATCTACCAAAATATAAATTTACGTTTTGAATGCATTGCTCTATGCAACCAAAACGTAAACGAGGCTCCAAATGAAGAAGGAGAACAGGGGAACAGTAAATACCTATCTATTCTAGTAACTGTCAGGTCGTATTCTTGGCTCACCAACAAAGAATCGGCCGACGTCCATTATGGTAATGAAAGTGACTCTCGTTTGTCTTAAAGTCGTAGCTCAATTTGCAAGGCGAGAGATAAACGCTGTTAAACTGTCGAAGTTCGTGACAAAGCCTGAATAATGCAGATTACACCGAGAAAAATACGGCCACAGTCAAATCTGCATATTTTATTGGTCCCTTCGCCGAGCCCCTCATTTCACATCCCCACTGAAATGATATCTGCTTATTTTCCCTTCGATTTAACTACTTTTAATGTCGTGGCACAATCTGAACTTTAATTCTAGATTTAGATAATGATGACAGAGGTTACGGGGGTATTACACCCCTATATAACTGATGTTTATAAGCAAGAAGAATGCGAAAAATAATAAGTATATCTCTCAGTTTTCTTATTCGAAGATTGATTTTTTTTTTATATATTCTTGTAAAACTTTTGTAATAAATATTGAACTAAAAGTGAAATTAAAGTAAAGGTACAATAAGTTGTTTGTAATGAAAGCTGAATTATAGATCGCTACTGAATCTCAGCACAGAGCACGTAATTATTTTCTCAAGTCAAACAAGATTTTTGCCTAACCATTAAAAAGATCTAATTTGCAGAAGCAAAGTACAAATTACTGTGAGTTGAGATGAAATTGTTTTGTCTGAGCGTAACTATACTTCCCTTTGTATCTAGATAAAATTGCCAAAGCTCCACTCTAAAATTATGTACCAGCCGGGCCTAAAGCACTTATATCTGAGGCATTCAAGCAGCTTAGGAATGAATTTACGTTTACGAGTTCCCTCTACCACATAAGTAAATTGTATCGGAAAGAACTAGTTCAAAAATATCTTTCTCAAGAATACAAACCGATAAAACGAGTACCTACATTTACATTTAAATGTGTTTAGGAGGAAACAGAGAGGATTAAGTTAATGGGTTTCTACCCGATACGTATTTAGGTGTCTACATTTGATTCTACACACCTGCGCTTACGGCCGACCCTTTTAATGTGTTTAGTTCGGTTCATTCACTTTAAGATCGGGAGTATATTCTAGTAAACAGCTTTGTAATAAAAAAAAACCTTACAAAATCCACTTACAGGAAGTAAGTTCTTTACGTTTTAGTTAAGTTCTTTGTTAATTGGTATTCAGTACAGGATAAGTTTAATAAAATGGCAATACATAATAGGCTGTTATATCTGCATACTTATACACGGTCTTTCGAGGGAAATCGGGATATGAATGTTTAAAAGAGGGGGATTGCTCGCAAAGCCTTTAGCTTTTGGATTGCGGGTTATTTGCGATTCTTGATCGGTTCTCTTGGAATTCGACTCCTGTCTGGCATATTTTGATTTGCGTAGATAGGTAGCGAAATATTGTGGATCAAAATCTATTGATTTATACGATAATGGTCTTTGTATTCAGCTATAGCATTGATGGTAACTTATTACCAATATGCTAGTCAAGTAATACGTTTGAATGATACCTAGCTGATTGATTATTATATACATATATAAAAATCTGTCACTAAAACTGTCACTACGTCTATAGCTTCTATTATGTTATGTAAATTACATGGTTAACATATTTAAAAGATCTACGACGTAACCCAAAACAAGACTGTGAATTGACAAGCCTATGTCCAGCAGCGGAAGTTGACAGGCTAATGATGAAGCCTGTGCGCTATACGAGTAGGCATTACAATGCAATTTAGTTTGAAATATCGTAGACATATACCATTGTCCCAAGTAGACTTCAATCAACAAAAACCAGGCGTACATACTTTGCTCAAAATGGAATGTTGAATGTTCCTTTGACGATCAACTGAATATAAGTGTACCTCATATACAGCAGTAATTGGTGTCAGAGCGATTGACTTTTAACTTGTCCGCTTTTGACGAAGGTTGAGCCCAGAATTAAGCCTCATTCTGTTACATGACGTAAAGTCAGGGATTACCATACTTTGTGACACTGTTTGAAACTTTTCGTATTTTGTTTTAGGTATTTAGGAAATGTAAACGTAATTTAAATGTTATTTACATTATATACTCTTATTTATATTGTCTATGTAAATAGAAATCTCTCATTAGTCTATATTATATTCGTTTTAGATTTAAATATGCATTTTTACTTGCATTAAACTTCCTATATTAGAGTCGTAAGTTGTTACGGCATGCAAAGGTTAATTTAATTAGCCTAATCTATAAATGGAAAAATTGTCTCTTTGTTTGTTTATCTTACACAAAGCAACGAATTACTTTACCATTACTTGCATAACTTTTACCATGGGTATTTAACATTTACTATGGAAAAATTATTAAGTCTCAAGTAGTGCCACGGGGCAGAAGCTAGACTAGAATAAAACTATAACAGAATGTCTACATTGTAGCTTTTAGTATTTTGAATATTCTGTTTGATACGCATTATAACTATTTGTTAAGAATTCTTTTGGAACGACTCACTTTGCGGTTTACTTTTTGCCCACATTTTCTTTATCTCTGAAATCTTTTCTCAAAGGGCGAGTCTTGAATGCTCAAGGGTATTCATTCATTTGATTATTTTTCCACAGAGTCAGCGGAGGAAGCTTATCATTAGGAACTAAGATATTGATCAAAATGTACTCTATAATAGAAAATTTTGGTGTCTGGCTTTTGTTTAATTATTAAAAGTGACTATTAACGTTTGTTATAAGATAAATAGCTACGCTACTCGGGCCATGGTCTGGGGTTTAACTCATGCTATTAGCCCTGCAATAAATATCTGGCCAACGCATTTAGGGGATTTGGACTTAGCTTGTACCGCTCTGATGGAGGTTCAGCGGGTTTAAAGTTACAAAATGGCTTTTATGTATTTTTAAAATTCAAATTAACATTATTTGTTTTGATTTTATAAGTTAGTTAGTTTTTAAGATAACGTTTAACCATATTAGGCCTAGAGCAAATACAAAGTATAATGAATGAAGTATCGGGTGATACTTAGAAATAAAAAATATCTACTCTTAAATGTTATTGAAGGGTGCTACGCCGGCGTATCGCGCGAAGTACTTAAGTTTTTTAATTGAAAGAGCAATGACATTAGACGAAATCCTCACTAACAGAGCAGCGTCTTATTACAATATCAATGCAAACATGTATCATAAAAGTTGCTCTAATCTAAGCGCGTAGATAATCTCGATTGTCTTCAGATACCGCGACGATTAACCAGTATTCATAGCGTTTACGTTTTGACGTTGTGCGGCCGTCAGAAGCAACAGGGCCGCGATTGGAGGGTGAAAAGGCACATGCGCGGGAGGGAAGCAGCGGGGGGTGCGCGGGGACGGGCCGCCGCAGCCTCCACGCTCATAATGAATCGCCGGTACTCGCGGCTCGCGCTGCGCTCGTTTCAAAATTCGAGCGCTCCCTCAAAAAGTTGCTAAGGAGCTTTTCTCGCTGTCTCCCTCGCGCTTGTGTTGCAACAAAATCACCGGTGACTGTGACCTGGAGCATCATGAGGTAGGAACCCAGTAATTGTTAATAGTCAGCTTTTGTTTTCAAATTCTTTCGTCCCACAAATTATGTGCATAGTTTTAGGTTATGGCCTTGTTCAAAAGTTTTCTTTATTTTCTCTATCGCTTGCAAGTGTATTTTTTAAACGAAAATTAATAATTTCTGTCTTCTATTTATGATTTTTTCTTCTATCTTGCAGTATTCGTTTATAAATGTTAAAGTTAATGCTTTTTAAAACTGTTTTCAAGTGAAGTTTATTTCAATGTTTAAAAATAAATTAAATGAGGAATGAGTTTACTGACTGCATGGCAATTTACAAATTATTTATTTTAAGTTATAAATTGAATGGTGGTTTAAACAAAGCTGGTTTAGTCGATCTGCGAATTTTAATGCTTATCAGTTAAAACATTTGCGTATTCAACACTTGCATCGACGTGAACCAAAAGATAGTGCTTTAATTTTGATAATTTCAATCTCATTTATTTTTATATAATGGAAAACTACTAGCCGACAACTAGTGGCACCTAGGTAGATTGTACTATTAAAACTCTTGAATTGTATTAAATGTGTAACTCTCTATTTTTAATTTGTACAATGTAGAATATAATATAATTGTATTGGTTATAAAATGATACATGCATGAGGAAAAGCTAATTTCCAATAGTGGCACATGCTGATAATGATGACCTAAATGTACATAATGTCACGCATGACTTACATGACTGTCATGCCATTCGGTATAAGTAATATAATACTAGTAGTACTATTATACTCAGGTACCTACATATATTACATTCAAGTCTTCGGAGTAATACATTTATTGTTATTAAAATAATGTTCTACAAACTTACAAAAATAAAATTATTTTATCTTCCCATTCCTTTTCTCTTTGGCTTTTATCGGTTCAGGTTCGGGTTCTGACTCTGACTCCTCACTGCCAGATGGTGTCTCCGGTATGGTGACGTTGGCCCTAGACGCTCGCTTGTTATCCGCCAACTCGCTTGAGTCGTTTAGCAGAGATCGCTCAAACTCCGTGTCGTAAACGATAGTGTGGAGCTGAGTCTCGTCGCCGGAGTTTTCAAACATGGAGTCGTGTGAGCTGCCCGCGCTGCTGCGCGTTGAGTTTACGGAAGCCCGGGTCGCAGGCTTGCATTTAACTTCCTGATCCTGTCCTGTTCTCCCGTCACCTTTCTTCTTGCCACTTTTGGTTGGCACCGACGCAGTGCTGGGGCCGGGCTGCGGGCCTCTGGTCGACCTGCGCACCGTCACGTTGGACACGTCCAGGTCTTGGAAGGGTGCCGGCGAGAGTGGTTTGGGTGGGGACTTCTTGGGTTTCGCGGCTTCAGCTTTGGCTTTTTGAGCTATCTCGACATCTACTAAAGAGAGTTGAGACCTGCTCCTCTTGACGCCTCCTCCCTTCTCCCCCTCCTGTCCTTTCTGTTTGTCAGTGGTCGATTTTTTTGTCAGAGTCGCGTTTCTTGTCCGCGGTTTGCTTGGTGATAGACAGCTTCTTTTTCTTTCTTTTAGACACCTTAGCTTTCTTCACCGGCGACACTCCGTTGCTCGAGTCGGTCTGCACGTCGACCGGTCCGGTGTCCGACCCGGACAAAGTCCGTGCGGGCGGCGGATCGCTAGCTGCCGCCACTTCCTCTAGGCCTTCTGATATCCTATATAACATTCATTTTACCAAACATGTACACTTGTACGTTTCTAGTTATTTGGTAAAAACATTATCTACTTCTTCCTAGATGTATACCTAGAAGGATGTCGCTAGTGGCCTCAAGTTCGGTAATATTAAATCACGACGATTGATGGAAAAACGGTCCTTATTATTGCAAATTTGCGTGGCGCCGCTCATTGTTCGAAGCCACAATGGATCTGTCAATGTTTCACCCGAGATGAATGAACTCACGATGAATACAACAAAAACTGCCGCTGCCGTTTCGCTGACAGCGATAGCATTTCTGTGACAACTTTTTAATTTAATTCTCTCATTAAGATTTTTTTTAATAACACAAAGAAGTTCCTTTTTGTTATTAAGAAAGCATTCTCCAGAAGACGTAAACATGGGTGTACGTAGATTTTTTAGAAAGGTGTGAAGGGGGAATATGAATGGGAGAGGGGGTAACTGAACCAATCACAGGGCACCATGATTTAGAATCTTAAAAATCTTGGAATTTATTGCATGCAGATAAAAATATTTTGTTAAGAACTTCCTCCGTGGAAAATTATGACAAGCTACAGTTTTTTTTTTCTGGAAATGAATAAAAAAATATCTTAGTTACTTGGAGTCCTTTAATTTGAATAGTACTGAATTAATCCTCTACTGAATTAAACATTTTTGATATACTGGGAATTAGGTGGGAGAAGAGGGGGTTCCTCCCCTACCTCCTCTTCTAAATTGAACTAGGTAGCTATTAATATGAGAGCGCGTATTAAAGTACTTTTTGTGTTTCATTGATTAAAATGTTTAAATGGACCAAGTATAATAACTTTATAGTTTTCTTTCTGTTATCTTTCGCATTAATTTACACTTCATAATATTAATTAGCTTAAAGCGCGGTCAAACAATTTTAACAAAAAAAAAACAGTACTTAAATATTTTTACACATACTTTGTACCCTATATTAGGAGAAAACAGCTCAAACAAACTAAAAGCTACGACGTCGCTTTCATTGATATTTAAAAGCACGATCCTTGAAACAATTGAATTGCCTTTGAATACAAAATTATAGAGACGTCTCAGAACGGAGTCAATTTCTACGCCACTAGGCGAGATTAGTTGACGATTCGAAAAGTTTGCTGCCTGCAGTTCGGTAGTAAAGTTCAGACATTCGGCCTGCGTGTAATACTACGCTCGAACACGGCATGTTTCCTGGTACACACTAAAGTTCACATGGCAACTAACTAACATGGTGTACAGCAATGAAACGGCTGCCTCATTAGAATATGTAATTTCAGCCGTGTCTCTCACGTAAGAGGATGTAGGTAGATTGGTGGCAAGCGAAGCGCGACGTGTAGCTGTAATAGCAAACGGTTGCGGTAAAATGCACAGATGCACCCACAAACCCAGTACTTGTGCATACATAGGCATGTAGCACAGATCGTGGTGCGGCGCGTGTCGAAATATTTTGATAAAATGCACCACAATTTCCTGCGCAGCAACCGTTAGGCCCCTCGCAGCGAAAGGGCTAAGCTATAATAAAGTAGGATTTAGGCTGGAATTTGTAGATAGTGACGCTGCCCGTTTATTCGTTTGTTTATGCTTTTATACGACAGGATTCATAGAATTATATTACTTTGTGATATACAAATCAACCAGAGGTACGGCCAGTGGTACGTTGAGTCTGTAGCGACATGACGTAGGATATAACAGTATATGATTGTACGCAAACGGGAGAACCATGAAAGGAGAACCTTTGTCCTAAAGATCTAAAAATAAAATGAATTCCGCCATATTGGATATCGCGTTAAAAAGCATTCACGATGAAATATTCCGTAAAATCCAATATTACAGCCATAATTTTTCGGAATGAACATGATATTTTAATGAGATTTTCCATGTTGAGCATTCCCAAACAAAAGGGAGGAATATATTATGGAGTATTTGCTAATAAGTCAAATTCCTTTACGAGCGACACCGAGTATGGATGGTATTTTCTAATAAAAACTTCAATAAATGTACAACGCGACGGGCGACGGGTATTAGCGCCGCGAAATTCCTCGTCGCGTAAATAATAACATAAAGATTTTCCAATACATATCCCAATAGGGCCCTGCCGCTGCTGCCGACGCGTGAGGGATGTCACCCTCTCGATTACAACATATAGTGAAATTCTGGCAGTTTCTTAGATAATAAACCTTGATTATGAGTTATCAAACTTTTCTTTTATCAACTGTATAGGTTGGTTACTCATCAGTTACCTAGTTTACTTTAGATTCCAATGACTTTATTGTATATAAAGCGTACAGATAAACGTGAGCGGAAATAAAAGCTATTGAATGTCACAGAGTTCTCTAAATTAGTAAGTTTTGTTTTTAATTTATTTTTTGGAGGTTCTTTTACAAAAAAGGATTTCAAAATAATGACGAAGCTAAAATAGCTTTATTAGTAAGTAAATTAGAAGGGAGTAGGTATCTATTTTCCTTTGAAATCTACATTGCATTACCACAAAGGACGGAAAATATGATTAGTCGAAAGAGGAATTGTTTCAAACAAAATTGGACCTGCGGAAGGAATCCGAGCGTTAAAAAAAGTGAAATGGGTACCCGACCAACGAGAGAACAATAATTTAGCCCGTTGTGTTGGAGAACAAATACAATGTCAACGGATAATAAAGGCTGAGCAGGGCGATACCCGCCGCGGACCCAATACCATAGAGCCTCTAAATGTGTAATCGATAGGTATAGCGAACCTGAATACAGCCTCAAATCTAGGACGGGCCAATCGGGGCTTGCGCGAGGGGCGCAGAACCCGGGGCGCCTAAAACGGTACCAATGCTTGAGGTTGGCGTTGTTTTAAGAAAATAAAATAAACTTGAACTGACGACGACGAGTGTTAGAGAAGCTTATCCTATAAATACAAGGAACCCGATAGGTTAGAGTTGAACCACTGCCTGTATACAACACTTTTACATATTAATATTCTAGTGTAGTAAAATATCTAATTCCGGATAGTTTTAAGACATTAAAACTAAAATCTTCACAAAAATGTTGTACTGATGGCTTTTAGGAAAACTTTTTATAGTATTTACGAATTTTTAGCCTTTTAGTATTTAACATTTGCATGCTAATGTAAGATGGCTGCATAGCAGAGGCATATTACGTTCTGTATTTACATTGTCTATTATCTTGAAATAAATATTATTTTATTTAATTGATCAATCAACTGGTAATTCAATTTTATAATGTGTTTTTCTGATATTTTTGTAATAAAACATTGATCTCGCACAAATAATACCCACTAACTGGGAAGTCAAAAAAGAATTGAAACAATATGACACAAAGTTAGAGGCTTTTTGGTGGATGACGCACGATTTTCTAAGTAATGTTTAATGTAATTATTGCTAAAGTTATTGGTAGATACCCGAATACACCTCGCTTAACGGCACGAGTAGGTTTATTATTTTGTAAAAGAGCGCAAAATCCAATTTTGGTCGCCAAGAAACTAAGTACGACCCAGTCTATATAAGGAAGTCTGCCGAGATATTGGTGCAAAGAAGGGTCCGAGCAGACTCGAGCCGAATGCGTTTTCGGGGAATATTGAAATCGGAGCTAGGCGTTGTTTTACATTAGGTACATGTGAGGCTTTTCCTGCTTTTTGTCACATGTGAACACGACAAACAACTGTTGATGTATTTATTCTCCATATTATATTGATTAAATATGATCCTGTTTTCTTGTACGCATATTCATTTCGTTGTTAGTTTTCAAATGTTATATTTATAAACTTTCTGAAGTCTGAATATTCAAATGTAAACATCAAAAGCAATTTGTGCTATAGCTCCGTTGGTAAGAGCAAGATGACTGCGGCAGTGAGGGTTGCAGTGTCCACATCTAGGAGTTATATAAATAAGTTAGTTAAAACCCAGTAATAGGTAATTAACGACGTTTACTATTTTATTGCTAGAAAATATGTAGGTTTATCAAAAAATTAGGCGGCTGTTGTTCAATGTTAACGTAGATCCTGCTCGCGACGCCTTTTTAAACTCTGATATTTAGTCTGTACAAATGACGAAGTTCTCGTACGAAGACGGCCGATGGAAATAATTTTCACAAATCTACCGACGCACATCGGTAGCTGTGGTTCATAACAATGGTAGTTAAAATTGGCAGAACTTTCTTTCTCGTAATTTACTTTCATAAATATTAACTTTAATCATATAAGATAATACATCGTTATTGAAACTCTACCTTCCAAGTTGTTTTAATTATAAAAATAATTATTATTCATAGTCTTCTATTCATCTTCACTCAGCACTTCCCAGAAGTAGTAATTTATTTTAAATAATATTGTGTATACGTAGGTTTATACGTAGATCAGAAGTGGTTCTAGGAATTTGTCTAAATTCCCGCCTAGTAAACAGTCCGGTATTTGAATCCCTTTGTGAAATTCCATGGAAATTCCACGGATTCCTCCTCAGCCCCACACAAATTAACTCATTATTTTCAAACATAGTTTTGGACATTCATTAAGATTTCTGAAATATGATCTTTAAATTATTTTGAAATAGTTTTCAGAGCCAGGTATTTAATATACAACTACGCATTCATTTTGGGAACTACTGATTTAACTAAGTTAAATCAGTAGTTCCCAAAGTGGTCCAGGTGAACCCCCAGGGGCACTCAGCCACAACGCACCATAGTTGATATAATCTTCACATTTTTGTCGAGTATTGGGAATATGGTAGAAATATAGCTGCAGGGGAACCAGCACCGGAACCAGCAAAATTTTGAAAGTGGTCTATGCGAAAAAAGTCTGGGAACATCTGCGTTAAATTAAAAAATAATTAAATTATTAGCATCCTATTTTAGTAATGGCTCTCAAATTTTTAAGAGAAATGATGAAATAATTGTAGTTTTTGTTCAAACATTTAGACATAGATTGAAATACAAATTATGGAAAAATAATAGTCTAATTCATTGTAATTCTTTGGTAATAGTGGTAAATAACGACCGATCATTATGATGACATAATTTCAGTTTTTCATACAAAATAATGCCCTTAATTAATATGTAAGAAATATAAAATAATTTTGAAAAAAAAATGTTGACTTTCATGCTATTTATAAAATTAAATAAACTTTTACCGAAAATACAAGTGGACAAGGGACAAAAAATATATTTATTGGTTCGCCAAAAAGTCTTCAATGATTTATGAATGTAGGATCGTTTAGCTGGTAACAAAATGTGGGCCGACCAGATAATGATACGAGGGTTGTGCTACTCTTCTTAAGTACAACGGGCTCTATCTGTTCTCGATAATATCTGACCCTTAACCTAATAAGACCTCGGCTTTTCAATATATAAGTGATTAATATTCCTGCTTCAATAATTTGTACCCAATGTTATCGCATCAATCAGATATATAGAAGTTTTATCGAGATAGCACTAGATCAAGTGATACCCAATATTTGGAAAGCACTCGGTAACTTCTGACTGATGGCAAGCTACACTGCCACATAAGTACATTTTACGTATTTACTTATCTACCTATCATCTGCGAGGAGGTATTTGATGGATTGTTACTAAACTTTTTAATTGATAATTCGTTGGACTTGATCAAATGTAAGTGAAGACCACAATGCCGTTTTTGTTTTTTAAAGTAATGTGCAGTAAAATGTAGAATTTTAATGTTAGTTAATAGTTTGCACACTAATGAAAGTGAGGGTAGTTCAATTCAAAGTTTAGTTTTGTATTTTTCACAAAAAGTTTCGTGCCATTTTACCTTTGTAAATGATTCAGTTTATTCGACGAGACAGAGAAATGCTACGTCTACTGCTTTAAATTTGGCTGATCTGTTTCAAATAGTAACTTTAGACTCCAGTGAGATTTAAAACTTCAGTTTGGAGTTGAAGATTTGTTATGAAATCCTTTTATCTAACTTTTAATATTTTAGTGTCACTGACAGATCAATAGTCCCATTCTTTCTAAAAGTTTGGTAAATGGATTTGCCACTTAATTATACCTGAACTTTGTTACGAACAAAGTTTCAAACACGATTAGTAAGTAATAACCAAAAATTCATTTTCATCATGATAAAGTGGTCTTGTTTTTCGACGCACGTCGGAGCTCGTCCTCAGAGCACGCTTGACTTTTACTTGGCTCAGGATGATAATCTTTTTCAGATCGTACTTAGGAGAGCGCACTATATGTTCGAATAAAGGTATTTTTATGGCGGAATAGTGGAAAGTCTTTTCCTAACATTGAGCTCTTTGAGTACCTATGGAGTCATTAGACCTCATAGGCATAAGGTTCTATTAACAGCTGTCCACAGTATTCCGACACCACAAATCTCAAAGGCATAATTTGCCACAAACACGACTTCCTACGCACTAGGTTTCAGAGGCATACAAAAATATTGAGAAGACAGGGCCCGTACCAGTCGCGTTTGTTTATCCAAACTTTCTTGAAAGTGATAAAGTAGTATCTACCTTTCAGGATTCACGAACAGAATTAAGACTGAACATTGTGATATTATTATTATATTTTAAAGAGTTCAACCATTGTTCTAATCATGAATAAGGGAAAGTTGCAATGACTACTCTAACTTATGTAAGTCATGTACCTATGGAGTCATTAGACCTCATAGGCATAAGGTTCTATTAACAGCTGTCCACAGTATTCCGACACCACAAATCTCAAAGGCATAATTTGCCACAAACACGACTTCCTACGCACTAGGTTTCAGAGGCATACAAAAATATTGAGAAGACAGGGCCCGTACCAGTCGCGTTTGTTTATCCAAACTTTCTTGAAAGTGATAAAGTAGTATCTACCTTTCAGGATTCACGAACAGAATTAAGACTGAACATTGTGATATTATTATTATATTTTAAAGAGTTCAACCATTGTTCTAACCATGAATAAGGGAAAGTTGCAATGACTACTCTAACTTATGTAAGTCATGTGCGTTAATACAGAAGTAATGATGCTAAAAAAATTAATGTAAGGTATTTGAATCTTAACCTTGATAAGTACTGATAAAGGTAAGGACAGAAACTCAATATAATATAATGTCAAGAGGAGTGAGGCAACTAACTATCAGCAAAACAAACAAGAGATTACGCGACCACTCAGCCCATCCCCATCAAACTGCGCAAAGGCAAATATCGGTTGGAAGTCAACCACAAATTCGGCTACTGTAATTTATTTAA
Source organism: Esperia sulphurella (assembly GCA_947086405.1). Classification (NCBI taxonomy): domain Eukaryota; kingdom Metazoa; phylum Arthropoda; class Insecta; order Lepidoptera; family Oecophoridae; genus Esperia; species Esperia sulphurella. Next base: position 9,804,797 of record OX352261.1, read on the forward strand.
TCCAAGTTCTTCACTTCGTTTATTAAGCAGAGTCGAGATTAACACTGAGGGCTTAACGTAAGACGTGAACTCCACCCTCGCGACCTGCACCCCCTCCCTACCCCCTCGACAGGCCGGGAGTCGCGCGTGACGCCGACAGATAAGCTAATTACTTATTGTGATTTAGCAACCGGTTCCCTGAAAATTTTTCGCCAAATTTTCAGACACCAATTGTTAATAATGAGCGGGTACTTAGACGTCGTCCACCACAATGGCTGAAATTAACCGGACAATTTAACTTTTTAATTGCGAATTAAGAAACTGGGGAAGTGAAAAGGTTGGACACGGTCTGTGTAATTAATTGTCAAGAAAGGTTTTTGTTTTACAGTTCAACTCATTCGCATTTTCATGTAGTGTATAACTATATGGTACTTAATTAAGTATCCACGAACTAGTATGTTATTGACAAATTTAGGAGCGAAAAAAGTATTAAAGTTATACTTAAACATAAACATAGCCGTACTATTATATTTTGGCTCTGTAGTTCGAAGAATTTTGCCTGTATGTTATAATTGTACTCGTGTCAATATTATGCTGGAAGGAAAACAAAAGAATCACTTGTTGCGAAAACATAAAACATAATTATTCTAGTACCTGATCTAATGGGTTACGAAAACGTCATAAAATATTTTTTAAAACCCCGGCGGATATAACTTTTTTGCAATAAATAAATTTAATTTCGAATGCAATTAAATTTGAATGCCTCCGTTTGTTTGTACTTATAGCTATTTGGCCATTACAACAGTTTGTTTTGTGATGTGATAACCGTTGCAATATTATAATGTAGTTTATACTACGATCATGTTTGTTTTTCATATATGTTCTCGTAGGTATGTATGCTTTGAGTAAATGGTGTACTCGTATCTATCTATCACTACCGCCTCTTTTAAAGACAAACTTTCGATAGCTTGAGGCTATGGTTCTAAAACTTGAAATCTCTCAACAAACTTCAACATAAACAAGAACCGATGCTCATTCAGTCAAGCGACCGTAATGGAAATCTACAGAATATTCCTATTTGTTTTAAGATAATAAACACTCGGCAAATAGTTACATTTATATTGTGTAGGGGGTTTTAGCTTTGCGCTAATCGGAATTTGGGCATGAGCATAGACAATGTAAACATGACAATAGAAGTCGGAGTTGAGGCTGGGCTGGTTGGCACTCATATCGGCGGCGTGCCACTCGTGAGATAACCGCCGTCTTTGTGCGCGGATGTAAAATTATTAAGCACGGAATTTCGTATATGGATATTGCTGTACCATAGACGAGTCTCATTCCGAGGATAGCGAGGGTTAAGACCAAAACAATCCAATGCATGGGATTTCTGATAAGGGATGAGTTTATTGAAATGTGAACTCCATTGATTAATTTCAATAACACTCGGTATATACCTGGGATATTCCCTCTTACATATCAGATTATCAGTAGGTCTTGTTGTCCGAATTAATTTTCAACATTTATTCTAATAACTGTTTGGTAAGTATAAGTCAAGTCTGTAAGCTTCAACAAATTTTCGTGCACATTTTAAGAGGGATTGATGTTTGAAACTTTATCGGGAAGTTAAATTGAATGCGAGAGTGCGCTGATGGTAGGAAAACCGAGTTTATAAAAATCGTCACCTATTGATCGTCTACTCTATAAACGAAAACTTTACTCGGAAATAACGTAACCACAAAGTAAATACCATTCAATTTTATTACGGCGAACAGACTCCCTTTCAAATCCCCCGGCGGCAATCCCGTAAATCTCTATTTGTCGCAACTAAAACAGGTCACGGCGGAAGGCTATTACGCTCCCTAAATGCTGCCGAACTCCCTGTAGAGCGCTCTAATCCACTCCGAACGGGCTGGTGTCAAACGCAGGCCAGGGTTGTTTGTATTGTTTATTGTCGCGCCCGTTCGTTCGGCAAAGACGCCCGCGCCGCTCCGCGCCATCGGCCGTCGCCGCCACGAGAGCATGTTTCAATTGATAGAGCTCCACCGTCCCTCGGGTAAACTATTATATTCCTGTCCATGAACGGTAGATACTTATTCCCACTTAATGTCGCCTTTACATTACATTGAAATCTGTGAAGTTTCTTTTGTGTTTAAAAATATGGAATACAATACAACTGTGCAGAGTACTGCATATATACCAATATAAGTTGCGTAACTCAAGTGCACAACATGCGCGCTCGCACAAAATCGCGAATGCATGCCTTGAGGGCTTCATATTTTGACCCCCACGTTGGCTTATTAGCTTGAACATTGGACTCAAGTGCCAGAGCTCGTGGGTTCGATTACCATTGGAGACATTCAACTTTGTGCAATTTGTACAAGTTTGTCGCGGGTGGATGTTATATTTGTGAATTATCATATCCTTATTTATTGAGATTAGAGAAATGTTTAAATTATTTTTATAGCAAGAGAATATCATACCCTTTTGCATGTATATAAGTACACCACACATGAGTAGCACGTGTAGCAAAATGTAGCTTTTCTGCTTTATCTGTTATGCAGTCCGTAAAAATATCACTAGTAGGACGATTAGGTATTCAACCGGTAAACTAATGGATAATAGAAACTATGTATAGATTCGTACTGGGAGATCAGAGGCGATTGGAACGCGTTATTGAAAAGAAACGCTTACTCAGTCGGATGGTTTTTATGCGACAGTTCGGCGTTAGGGTGTGGATGAACAAAAAGCACCGAAGAGCCAACAGAATGGAACAAAACACTTGAAACAATATCGCGACAGAGCGGCAATCATTCCCGTTTTATCTCAGTTTGCTCATGCTGCGCCGCGGAAACTGGTGTAATAAAAAACTACCATGTGCTCGTATGTGTGTACGTACTACGTAGCAGATAGGATATAGCCTCGCTCTTCTTCGTGTACATAATGTAAGGTACGCACCTACCGTACCTACTGTATAATAATAGGTTCTATATCGACAAATTATCGTCTTACCTCCTGTTAAAAATATTATATCTTATCAAATTCAAACGATCGATGACCGTAATAAACTTTTGCATCATACTAAGAAAGTAATATATATATATATATGTTAAAAGCGGAAACGCTGTAACCCACATCTACGTCAATCCCCATTGTTGCAAATTCCGAATCAGAAAAGGAACCTACATCGACTGGTCTGGGTCCCGTGTGTTTTCTATCAGCCGTAGAGACACTCGACCTGGACCGATCGACGTAGAATTTTTTAAATCTGATTTGTAATAAAATGGGTTTTACATCGGTATAGATTACTGTTTCCGCTTTTTGGCGTCGATATCAGTGACATGGAAGGTCATTGGTCGCTATGTTTGTTACTTAATGATGCCTGGTACAGTCCGTGCGCCATGATAAATGACCAAGTGAATTTTAATTTTAACTTTATCATCATTAGATAAGGTGCTAGGCCTTGTCACTTAATTCGGAATATGACTGTACTAAAATTTAAGATCTGAAGGGTTATATAGACAACTTATTACCACGAGAAAATGAGGTCCTACAGGAAACTTTAATTACCGCGGACAGTGCCGCAAGTCGAGCAGCTAGTAATCCACAACATAAAAAAAGATATCCAATATAATATTGTAAATTGCCCGTGCAGATTAATTACTGGGGAACTAATGAACCAATTTTAATTAAACTTGGATTAATACCTGACCAGATGATATACCAACGTTGAAACGAAACCACGTTTCGTATCTACTAAAGAGACATCATTTATTAAATATCTCATTTAATGTCAAATGCTAGCTCTATAATCCTATTAAAAATTAAAAATACCACCTGTTATATACGGATGATACTTTGTCTGTTAGGGCTAACATGTTGACCCACAGGTTTGTCGATGTATAGATTCTGTAAAAATGATGATTTTCAAAGCATACTGTACGTCATTCTACTAGAGCAGTCTGTGGGTTCAATACTTACACCCAAAAATCATACAAGGCTCCAATGCAACAGTGCCTTCAGGAGGCTGTTGGGGTTGCCCCGCTTCTGTAGTGCTTCAGCAATGTTCGTAGCAGCACGCACCGATGTCATTCACGCCATCTTGCGAAAGACAATCGCGTCCTACCACAGAGAGTTCGGGGCAGACTTAACAGCATCTTGGAAGTAATCGCAAATAGGTAGATACGACTGCCCACTGCGATAGATGTGGCACCTTGTCAATACAACTAAATTTAATATTATTTTTGTAAACAATTACAGTTAATAAGTTGCTACTAATACTCTTGAGAATTTTCATTGTCCTTAAATACTTTAAAAAAATTGTGCCAAAGTGGTTAGGCTCTCTTACACTAAATCGGAAAACGGCAAAGCATGCATCGTTGTTTTGCAGCAGAAATGGTAAGAGGGTACACATACAGACCCTGCACTAAAGAGTTCTGCCGTCGTTCTTTGAACTGTGTTTTTTAATATCATTGTAAGGATTTAACTATCTCGTAAGGATTTATCAAGTTTTGACCAGTATTCGCCTAATCTATAACAAAGTTAATGTTTTTGTTACAGATATACAGAACGTAGGACTGAAATCAAATGACAATAAACAGAAAATATTATTTATACTATTATAGCAGTAGCAAAGCTCATATTAGAGATGAATCGGAGACAATAATAAGACAACTTTCGTAAGAGAGATTGTTATGACAATAATAACAGGAGGCCGCGCCGATATCAGATGTCCTTTGACATGAGGACGGAGTCGCCCCGGCGTACGAGGGCCGTTCCTATGGAGACCGGGGGTCTACCACTGGTCTCAACATTTGCGCTTCTCACTATATTCGCAGGTGAGTTTTGATCATATATTTTTTTAATATTATAGAGAGAAAAACAACAATATTTAATGCGAGCGACCTATCCCGGGCCCTTTATATCTACCTATTATTAATTTTTTACAGTTGTTGGTCCTGTTCTGCTTGTAAACATTTATCTAAAATCCAGATATACTAAGGAGTTTATTTTAAATCGGACTTCTGTATTTGTATTGTGTTATTCCTGATACATAACACTACTATAACTTAATTAAATAAAAGTTAATTAATATGGGAGAGTAAAATGATTTTTTACTCTCCCACTTTTTTATTCAGGTTTGATTACTTGTTTTTTATTATTATTATTATTAGTCTGTCCGTCCGTCCGTCCGTCCGTCCGTCCGTCCGTCTGTCTGTCTGTCTGTCTGTCTGTCTGTCTGTCTGTTTATCTGTTTGTCTGTTTGTCTGTCGGTCTGTTTATCTGTTTGTTTGTGCACGCATCACCTAAATGCTATTGAACCGATTTCGATGGACTTTTAACAGAAATATAGTTGCTTAATTCGGTGTAACATATAGGCTTTATTTTATTGCAATCGGCCCAGTCAAAAGTTATGCTAATGTATAGTTTTCGAAAACTCGCATACTACAAAGTGTAGGGTGTCAATGCACGACGGAATTCGTGAGCGGGAGCGGGTATGGTACCAATGTAATGTATGTGAGTTTTTGAAAACTATAAATTCGCATAACTTTTGATTGAGGTGCTGGATCTGGAGCTGGATCTGGATCTGGAGCAGGATTTGGATCTGGACCTGGATCTGGTACTGGACCGGGAGCGGGAGCGGGAGTGGAAGTGGGAATGCAGCGGATTCTGTAGTCCACACGAGCGGAGCCGCGGGCACAGCTAGTATTAAATAAATATGTTTACATAACTTAATTACATGTCCCATATTCCGTTTTAAGTTAGACTCCAAAACCGAAATTTATTCAGGCTTAGCCGCTTGAACGCTTCGGACTGTGTATATCCTGAATCCTAAAATAGACATAATTATTTTAGCAACTAGCGACGAGACCGGCGGACAGCTTTTAATATCCTGTCCGGTGCCTCTCAGAAGACATTAATTTTCCCTTTAAGCTTCTGATTAAACTAATGCCTGAATTTTGCAAAAGGAACCCAAAAATCAGTAGCTTGATTTACAAAGATACTTTTAAATTAAATTTATTCTAGGAATCAGTTATTAAAAATGAATATTGTATAACTGAAACTAATATCCAAAAGTCATTAATTAATTAATTAAACGAATATCTGACCTCAGTGCTCCATGCTAATTTAGAGCTACGTGCGCTACGCCGTAGCACTGATGATCAGAGAGGTTCAGTGTAATTAAAGGTCATTCTATCTGAGTACTCAGGGAGGCAACGTACTAGTGGCCTAAGGCTTGTAGCATGTAGCAGTCCAAAGGTTGTTAAGGTTACAATGTTTATACAATGTGTAATTGAAGAAAGGAACCGTTCTCAATCAGATGGTATAAATATGTGCCCAATATATGACTTTCATATCTTTAAAAAATATGGAGGCTTTATCTCCGAGTGTTATTATCTTATGTGTCCTAAATATAAACCCCTTCTTCAAGGAAATTGTTCTTTTTTTTCGCACAGAAACTATGGCCATTCCGTTAGAATATAGTTCTACTAAGTCTAATGCTTCTAGCTATCTTTTTAACAAGTTGAACAAATCCCCAGCCTCGTCCAACTGCGGATAGGTTAGACCCAGTTGCAACTACGGATCGTATAGGCTCTTCTGCTGGGTCTTAGTGTTTCAGTCTGGACACATTCCATCAACATGTGGTAGATATCATCATATACAGACACCATATTGCACTGAAAAAAAAGTTTGCCTAACAGTAGCAAACTTTTTTGCTGCTAGTAACATAAATCGGGGGACTGTCAATTTGAGTGCTACAATAGTTACTCGTAAGATAGGTTTTGTAAAGTGAAGTTAAAAAAAAAAGGCCTATGGCCACAGTACCCAGCAGTGAGACATTTATAAGCTGATGTAAGGCTAAGTACGGATCAAAAGGTACATACCTGCAAATTTCATCATTCATCATCATCAGGTTATTTTTGTCTCCACTGCAGGAGCACAACCCTCTCTCATCTGCCGGAGACAGGCGGAGGATTTGGCCTACACTCCCGCGCGCTGGCCAGACGGGTTGGGGAGGCCTGATTGATGTTTTATAATGTATTCCATTAGTCGCCTTGTACGACACATCCACGGGAAGAGTTGGAAATGCAAATGCAAATTTATCAACAAATATTTTGAATCCTGTCCTGATGACCTTAAGAAAGTAATCGGCCATGGGATCCCTTGACTTCTCCATGACAGATATGTATTATGTATGATTGTTTCTCAACCTGTTCTTATAGCACTGAGTAATTTTACATACACCATGCGTAAAAAATAAATAGGTCAGTGGAAAAACTCAATAATACTCAGTTAAATAACTAAAATAACAGAATGCAACGTCGTTATCAGTGAGTGCTTAAAACGAATAAGTCCGACCATGTTTTTGTGCTATGCGATCTGGGGGAGAGCGCAAGCGCGTTTTGCTAATTGTAACCAATTTATAGTCAAATTTGTAATAAGATATAAAATTTTAGTTATATTAGTCGGTTATATTAGTTTGCAAATATTTATTAAACTACATTGAATTATTTTTAGATAAAATATTTGGTAAATATTACTAAACGCATTGCTTATAAGTAGTTGATAAGTGTGTCCACTAGTAATTAAACATTTATCTAAAAAATAAACGATTTTATCTAACTTATTTTAATAAGTATTAGTTTAAATGTTATCTTATACTAAATAAAGTCTGAATAGCATAGTTTCGGATAGACAACAAAATCAGTTAAGCAATTTTAACAAAATTTTGCTTTCTGCTAGGTAAATTTTGGCTATTTTTCGACTAGCTAAACTAGTTCAGCTATTTCTTTTTTTCAGTGTGTTGCACTCTGTCTTCGAACGGGCGGTTACACTATAGAAGTAATATCTCTCCAGATTCCCTCACGTTGCAGGCACTGGCATGCTTGGCGTGAGGATCCCGCACAAACGTTACTTACCGGATTCCAAGCTTAATTGAAAACACGCCTTTCTTTAATTGTTTAAAAGCTTTCTCTTCACCTCTGAATACTGGTTCAAACCATTTTTGTTATTAATGGGAACGATAACGGAAATAAACACGCGGGTGAGTGTATTAACGTGCAATGGAATGCATAAAATCCACATCGAATTAAAGCTAATGATTGGATTAATTGCATGGAAATTAGTGTTCACGTCCCACGAGCGGTGAATTTAACGCAATTCCATCAGAATGTAATTATAGATGTCGATGAGCGTGAAATACAGAATAATTGGAACACGTAATCGGATATAGACTCACACTAACTTGTTTACAAATTATGTTATCAAGAAATTATTAACGGTAATTGAAGAGAAACCATTCTCAGAAATGTAATATTGTAATTTTAATGTACACAGAAAATAATTAAATATAAACTCCTTTATTAACGTCCAGTCTACTTATGACCAGATCTAGATCTATGTATGTATCATCTAGATATTTATAGCATATTATTTATTTATTATCAGGTTCTTTATGAACGATTTTTTTTATGAAGTTTTACGAACGGCTAAGCTCCAATTCGAAATAGGCACCTGATGATTATAATGGGGAACCCAAAAATAACTGAAGGTAAAACATGAAGTTATTGATAAATTCACATCGATTCAGTTTGAATTGAACATATTTTCAAACTGTGTTTCAGTAATCAGTAATCAGTAAACTTTATTGCATTCCATGGTGTTAACAGATAATAAAAAGACAGAGTTCTCATGGACCCATTTGGGCACAGCAAGTAGGAGAGAGGAGGACCAACAGTATTGTCGACGTTAATTATGTACATAAATGTACTCGTATTATGCATTATTTGTATAAATAATATTTTTATTTCATTTGTTGCATATCTGTTTGTTGTCTAATTTTATCATAATTTATCATTTAGGTATTCATATAATGTTTAGTAGCTTTTATAAATTAATAGCTGTCTCAGGTATTTGTTAAATATCTTATTGTTAGTTTCTTCTTTTATTATTTCGGGCAGGTGATTATATGTTTTTACTGACATGACGAGAGGGCTGGATGAGTGCAGTCCTAACTTGGAAGTAGGTAGCATCAGTCTGCTTTTATTGCGTAGCGGGTATTTCGTAGGTATGTCTCCTCGGGTTTTGTAGAAGTTTGGATGTTTACGAACGAATTTGCAAATTTCTAATATGTATATACACGGCAATGTAAGAATCTTTTGTTCCTGAAAATATGGTTTGCAACTCGATATTTGCTCTATATTGAAGAGAATTCGGATAAGTTTCTTTTGCAAAATAAAAACGGTGTGTGCATCCGTGCTATTTCCCCACATGATGACACCGTAGCTGAGCCAAGCGTAAGCATATGCATAGTATGTAACTGTTGCAGTTTGTAAGTCCGTTGTTTTTTTGATCTCGCGTAGTGCGTATGTAAATCTAGATAGTTTTGTTCGCAATTTTTGGATATGTGACTTCCAGTTTATATGAGTATCTATATTTAGGCCAAGTAATGTAAATTCATTTACAATTTCTAATTTTATGTCGTTATAATGATAGTTAATGTTTAATAATTTTTTTTTTCTTTTTTTTCTTAAATCTGTTGAACCTAACATAGTAGAAAGGATGGATATCAAGATAAACGGGTTTGCTCCGAGAAGTTTGTCGCCGCGGCCACTGCCCCGAGTTATTAATTTTCATTTGACACGGATAAAGGCTTTGCCTTATCTATGTGCCGGGAACATCTTTAATTCATTTTGTGACCACTTTGCTACATGGTATCATTTATTAAGTTTAATCTTGTGTATTTAAATGTTTGTGTATTAAATTATTTAAACTGTATAGTTTCAGTTTGTTTAATAAATCTATAAATCTTAGCCGTACTGAGTCCAATAATAAAGCTACTTATCCCTAGATTTACCTTTATATATTACGTTATAGTCGAATTAAATAAATTATTCATATTAAACTAAATAGACTATTTGAAGTAAAATAAAATTAAGTACTTAAATTATGTGTACCTCTTTGATGTTTTCTCACCAGAGCGCCGCTTTTTTAGTCCGCTTATCCTATGTCCATCTCTGGAGTGCCAGTGAAGTACGCTTACCCTCCAGCATCCATCTGTCGCTCTCGCGACCTCGACACGGCAAGCCTACTTGCATTTCAGCCCGCAGAGCATGTCCACTGCGTCGGTCTCTGCGTGAGTGCAATGGTTTAAGGCAAATTTCATTTTCAACCAGTTTTCACCAGACGGGGTCTGTTCACGAGCTTATTGGAGGGGCGATGCGTCAATGGTGAAGAGGGTGAATGAAATACACAGGGTATATTGCACAGGTAAAATAAATCACGTCCGAAACCAGTTAAAGTCTCAAACGAACTAATTTGTGGATACTATCATAATATACCTGTTGAACCAAAACAGGCTTAAAATACGATATTACGAACTTGTACTTTTATGAACGTACCTAATCTTTCCTTTTTATATAATGCAGCTTTATTATTGCAGGACTATTTTTATGGGGCAATGATCCTCCTTGTAACTTGTTGAGTATTTCAGATGTCAATATTAGTATCAAATATGTATCCACCTATTCCTTGTTGCAAGGACAATTTTTAGAATTTAATAAGCAGAAAACTTTTAAGAATATGTGGATTAATCATACGATAATACAAGCAATTGCCCGAGACTTCATCCAAGTGGACAACTTAACATTACAAATTATTAAATATTTCCCGTAGGAATGAGATGTTTTTTCAGGATAAAGTCTATCCTATATCCTGTTCCAGGACCTAACCTATATGTGTGCCAAGTTTCATTCCGATCCATCCAGTGGTTGAAGTGTGATTGAGTAACAAACATCCAAACATCCAAAAATCCAAACTTTCGCATTTATAATATTAGTAGGAAGTAGGATTCACCATGAGAAAACAAAACTTACTCTAAACAAAGTTGAAGCTAGTATCTAATGTATTTCGTAATAGTTTGGCATATTAACTGGATACTTCACGGTGTCACAGATGGCGATTACTTAATAAATACAGGAACAGTCTTTTCGGTATATTTTTAACCAGTTTAACGATTCATCTAGCAAATCGCACACTTGGCCACAGAACTATGGCTGTTATGCCCTCGTAGTGAGGGTAGGTCTTTGCTTAAAAGTGGGTCGAATTAGGCCATTGATTTTAATACATCGATCACACAAACTAACAGTCAAACTAAACGGCAGATTGAAATAAATCTTGTATTTAGAGCGTGGTGAAAAAACATGGTTTCATTCGGAGACAGTCATTACGTAAGTCTTGTATCCCAGTATCGCACAGGGTGTTATTAATTTTCATTTGACACAGTCGGGCAGCCTCGTGTGCTTGCTGCCGAGCGTGACAAAGGCACACACCCTGTACTAAGAACACTCTTTGTTTTGTTTCATTATGGCGAAACGGCGTACATCGATTTGAAGAATCGTGTGGTGCTCGAATAAATATATTCACCTCTTGCCGAGAGTTAAAAATGTACAGTAAATGAAAATTTATATTATATATGGGCGTTCAAATAAAAGTAAGAATGAGGTACATACTTTTTGAAATAAAATAATAACTAAAATATCTATCAGCCTATCGACGTTCAGTGCTGGACATAGCCTTCCATTATGGACCACACCCAGTTCTTCGCCCTCCCCTTATTGACCGGTATACTTAGTTACTCACTTTATTAGTTTTGGCAAACTAAGAAACAAATGAAGTTAACATAGATTTTTAGATTGTGTTATTAGATATACTAGTTAATTAACTTTGTTACATAAAAATCAAGTCAAGTAGAAAATCCTCGTACATAGGAAGATGAGCTCATTAAAAATTCTTTCCAGTAAATCAGGGCCGTACTCAGTTTAATACGGGTCATATCAATCGCTGAGCCGGAAATCCATTACCAGCCCGCGCTCGTTTTCTCTCCGGTTTATCTTTTCGATACACCGCGCTGTAGGATATTTTAAATTTAATACAATTGTTAACATTAATACCGAGTTCTGAACAAAAAAAAACGTTGTTTAATGCACATAATTATTATTATTTCATTGGACAAGTTAAAATCTAGTAACGAATGAAATCAAAAATAAAATAACGTGTTCAATGAACAATTAAACAAACCGATAAACAAATGAAAATATTATCATTTCATCACACAACAGTATATTACCTATATAGTCGACGGAAACTTAAATTGGCGTAAAGGGCAAACTGCCAAAATCCGTTTATTAGCTTCCCAACTCAGTTTTAAATTCTTTATCGAATTGTATATTTAAATAACTTTGAAATTCAATGACTCTATCCTTTGACATGATTAATATATGTGTTCTAACAAAATAGTTACAGTAACAAAGAAAAAAAATTGCGTCTCCTGAAAAGTAGTGGTTTGTGCGTTACGCCAGTTTAAATTTCCGTCGACGATATTATAATAATACATCCCACAGCCAGAGACCTAGCCTACACTTATACCTTGAACGAATTAACTAATTCGAAACGAAATAACCAGTGGTTAATTCGATCAAGACTTATACTGTAGGCGTAGTTCACCACTCAGGCCCAATGCTAGTTTCTATGTTGGTTTCTTCTTGATGTTTGTTCCAAAACCAGTAAAGTTCATAAAAAATCAAGCGTAAAAACAAACCTACCAAATAACCCGTGCGTGACCACCAAAACGTCTTTATTTGTCGTCTTCAGTAATTGTCATACTGTAGCTCGAAGTTAATAATACGAAATAGAATCCGCACTTAAAAATACTTAGTGACTTATTTTACGTTGTATCGTATGAAATCTTAAGTATTCAAAGTGAAACCCGCCGAAACCATATTTTAGCATATCTATAATAACGTAAAATAAATTAATATTTTGAAGAATAGCGCTAACCCTTTTTCGTCACTACTTTATTCTGCTGTCTACAATACTATAGGTATATGTATCTTTAAACACCCAGAGCAGGACTAAATTCCTGGTCAGACACCACCTCTGGCGCTTTAGGATAACGGCAACTTTGATTCACTGTGAATATATGACTGAAACAGCAGTGTATTACCTACATATATGTCTATGAATAATGAATGAGAACACGCAATACTGGATGCTTTCAAAGTGAAATTAATCAATGCGGGCAGGATAATGACGCTGTGTCTACCGCAGAGCTGTGCGGTGACACGCTGCCGTCGGCCAACGCAAACAAACAGACAAATTTAATAAAAACAACCGTTTATTGGTAACTCTGGTGAAAATGTCATCTAAAAATATTCGAATACAATACATTTTATGATACTTTTTAAGTACTTATTTATACTAACTACCTACTATTATGTTAAAGGAAACATAAACTAGTAAAACTAATTAAATGTAAAAATATTTTTTTTAATGACGTTTCCTTTATCTTTCCTTACCATAAACTGATATAGCATTGTATAGCATAGTATCAAATTGTCAACATTTTGAGTAACAATAAGTAAGCAAATGAGCTCGCATGCTGAGACGAGCTCGTTTGTGACTCAGAATCAGAAATCATTTATTGTTTATTATTAGGTTCACATACACAGCAGATGCTATTGCAGAAAGTAGCTCTAATCTAATAAGTTACCCATTACGGGGATACAATAATGCATATAATTTACAATAATTTTAAAATGACAGATTTAAAGGGTTTAATACAGAATGTCGATCTGTCAGAAGACCACAGCCGGGCGTGGAACGCCTTCAAAATGTCAGAGTATTTTTCCAAATAAACTAAGAAGTTAGAAAGTAAACAGAAAAAGACATATGTAGAAGTCAAAGTCAAAATCATTTATTGCATATGAGTATACTTGGTACATTTATACACGTCATTTTTTTATCGACTACCGCTTCCTAGGTGTTAGCGCTGTGAAGAAGAAACGGCGCAACAAACTTCACGCAACACATCTTTTAAAAATCAAGTTTGCATACAATTAATAAAGATTTTGCGAAGCTGAATTAACATTAGTACCAGGCATCTTTGTTATTCAAATAATCGTTTATTTTATAATAGGCTTTCTTACAAAGTTGTTTTTTAATGTGAATCTTAAACTTTCTGTCTGTCATATTTAAGATTTCCTCTGGTAGTTTGTTGTAGAAGCGCATACATTGCCCCGTGAACGATTTGCTGACCTTGCTTAGTCTTAACCCTGGTAAAACAAGTTTATTTTTATTTCTTGTATTATAACTATTATTGTCACAGTGCCTTAGTATTGCCTTGCGTATTGCCACAGTGAGAACTTAGGACATTCCCTAAAGAAGGTTTTTTTTACAATTCATTGTCTAGTTTAAATAGTAGACAACCTCTAGACAACCTGTAGATAATTTTTCTTCCAGATAGAATACCAGGAATATATTAGTTATCAAGAAGGAAAGAAACACTCCCTATAGACAATCAGTAATCTATGAAGAATTTTTCTTCTAGCTAGAATACCTACTAGTAATCTAACTTTAAGATTCATGAAAAGCTGTACACAACTACTTACTATGTAGTATTAACAGGTAGTTGTTGTAATTACTAAAGTAAAACTCATGGTAACTCACAACTAGTAAATTTTGATTTCGTTTAACCAAAATTTGTTTCTAAACAATGAGAATATGGACTAGACGGAAGTACTTAATTAACATGAACTTCATTTGGCCGTCTAAATATGTCGATAATTTTAATAATCTGTAAATATATGAGATGGTTGTTCTGAATTTATTTTTCACTGTTTAAATTGTTTTATTATCTAGGTAATATTAATATAAGGGGTAACTAATAATATAAGAAAAGGTGTGTGTTCTTAGATGTTTTAAACGCTAGGGGCGTGAGTTCGATTCCCACTGGGGACAGAATATTTTATATTGTTTGTATAGTGCTGTATTTCGTATTGTCTTGAATTGTTCATGTCTGAAAAGTCGCCCTATTTAACAGAAAACTCTAGATTAGATTAGATACACATTCATGAAGTTAAACATTAATCGCATTGAAATTTCCTTAGATAATTATAATGGTTTCCGCGGTAAAAATCAATATTGAGAGTAGCGACTCGTTTCGATTTTCTTCAATTAATCCTGTTCAGCAGTCTGAATTCTGTACATCCATACGGACCTCTGTTCCCGGTGAAGTGTTATCTGCGTTTTAGTACATAATATAGGTAGTTATTATGTATACCTCAAACAAGTACCTAATATTAAATCTGTATATGACCTGTATATCCCGCTCTTTATATTACGGTACTTAACGATCGTTAATTGATTCATCTTATGTCGAGTTTATGGTCGTACAAAGTGAAAAATTTATTTGATTTCCACATTAACGAAATTGAACGAAAATATTCGGCGTTCCGAACTCCCGCATGGTGCCATTAATCGTTTTGATGTCACAGTATGGGACATTTAGTATGACCCTTTTTATGCGTCGGCCTTACCCGATCTGCGCCCCTAATCGCCCAATGTCGAATGCCAAAAACCGAATCGAGGGCACCCATCGGTCGTATGCATTCAAATGGCAGTCGCCTACACGTCATTACGATTGTCAGTTTGCTTGTTTAACATTGGTTTTTATTTTTATTGGTTACTCAAACTCATCATCAGCCTGTTAACATCCTGTGTTGGACATAGACCTTCTCTACGCCAAAACATTACTCACAGTATAGTTACTTTAACAATAATCTCAAAAGTAGTCGCCGATTTAAATTCTGTTCGCATAACAATTTTTCAACTTTATTGTGTAAAGTTTGCGAATGGCTCCGAAAAGTTCTATATAGAAACTGAAAATTGTTGTTGTTTTTTTAATCCGTGTTTCTGTTTCTTCTTATAGATTCTTGTGTACTTTAATAAAATGTTTTAAAGCACACTCTGCTTTTCAGCAGCTTAAAATTCTTGACGAGGGTTTACTAAGTAAACTGTTGAGAGAAATCTCTTGAAAAAGTTTAGACACGTCATATCCTTATTTCATTTTTTTAGCACGAGTGATTCTTCTCTCAGTATTTGTTTTGTTTTAATTCATTGTTATAAGAAATATGATGTTCCTAAATTGTATTTATTTATAAAGTATCTAATAAAGCATTGATCATGTATAATCACTCAGTGTAATAAGTGAATTGGCGCAGCATGTTGCACTGCAATATAGGTATGCAGTTGTAATTTAGTAATTGCAATTTTCCGTTATTGAAAAAAGTTGGAGAATGCTGTTCGTTTGTTACCGTCATTACTTCAAAGACAATTACTGCTGTAAAGAGTTAATTAATTCGTAAATAAGTTTATGTATGTAAATTACAGTAAATATTTAATTAACTGAAGCAGATCAATTGTAACTGAGTTTTAAATACGTCGTCAGCAGTTTTCCGTTTTGTTTGCGCACGGCTGACCCAATTTTAAAACAATTTGAAAGGCCAATTCCACCTGTGTTTCTTCGTTTTTATTTGCTTGCCTTTGGGAATAAAGCTGATTCTACTATTAATTCATTGTTTGGACAAGGGCCCGTTATGAATAAATCATGTACTTTTTAAATTGTTTTTAAACGGTTTTATGTGTGTGCCTATTGTATGAGGTCAAAAATAGTTGTACCTACGTAATGTAATAACCATAAATATAAATTTGATGTATTAAAGTACTAGTAACATTCTCGATTTTCTCTAAATATACAATTAAAATGGATTATGGAGCAGATTTCTAATTGTATTTATTTAATTTACAGATTTTATCAGATAAACATCCTAAAAAAGTATAAATACATCTATGTTCTAAACATCTGTTTTTCTTGCAGGCCAGCTTCAAGGTTCAGGCTATGAGCATGAGCCGCAGTTCCTCTTCCCTCTGGAGAACCTGACAGTGGCCCAGGGCAGGGATATCCACTTCACCTGCACTGTTAACTACCTTGATGCTTATAAGGTAATCAATTAATTAGACATACCTAGCGTGAATTATTGATTTATTGGGTGAGGTAGGCCTAATTCACTTGGAGCAAATCAACCAGGTGAATTAAGTACACTACTTCGTATATAGTCATGAAGATTATAAATTTGCTCGCATTGCAGCCGTTACTCATTTTAAAAACCTTTGAATATATATCTACTTAGATGTTAATAGATATAAGACATGCATGTAATCAAAGATGTGATACTAGATGTATAATCATGACTACTACGAATGTTTATACTCGTATGAGTATAAATATTATCTCTGATGTAAGGGCACTTTATAGACTAGGTAATGAAGTAAATCAAAAATTTATGACCTACGTGATGAAGGAAATATGACCTACGCTATTCATTACACATATATATACATATATCTATTAAATCTAAGTAGATATATATTCAAAGGTTTTTAAAATTAGTAACGGCTGCAATGCGAGCAAATTTGTAATCTTCATGACTCATACGACCATGACATGACCACGTTGGACAAACGTGTTGGACATCGCAGCAATGAGAAGTAATTTCAGTCCAATTCAATTCTATGTAAATTCGCTTACCAAGTCTGGTTTTTGTTGCACCGGAAAGATGTAAATTCTGTTTTATTGGTTAATAAATAAATAACTTAACTATTTGAATTAAGGATATTTTCTTACATAATCATCAATAATTTTGCCCCGATAATTCATGAGATGCGATCATAACAGAAGAAATATGTTATTGTTAAAGCCATTGCTTTCATTTCCTTGCAATACTTTCTTAAACAAAAATATACCATCCGTTATTGAGTCGGTGAAGTTAATTCACTCAGCCACCGATGGCTGAGTGTGATCGGGTGCCATTCATGAATAAATTGATAAATTGAATTGGATTGTTATCGATTGTTGTAAGGTGACGTTGGAATTGGGATTACAAAATGAAGAGGGTTGCTATCCCGATAAGAGTTTATAGGCCTTTCGTTGTTATTAGCTTTCAGTTAATACACATAAGTAGCCATTAATTTACTTAACAAGATCTGAGTATATCCTATCCTCCCTTTCTTTCCTAAATACAGACAAAAATGCTAGGTTAGACTGGGCCACTTTGAGAGTGGAACTTTTAAGACTTCGATGATCTTTTAAGGATTTTTTTAAAACTAAACACGGAACGTCACTGTGCTTAGGGACATGACTGATTTTGCTTAGCAGATTCAGTTCTATTTATAGGATCTAAACTCTGGTCATTTCTGGCCCTGATACCTAGCGACTAATCTTTGAGCAATCTAGATGAGCATGTTATATTCTATATCATCATACCAAAACAAACGCTATTCTCGTCTCGACACATGCACAAGAAAGGGACACTAACAGCAAAAACAATTACAATGTAAACTTTCAGTCCACCTCGGAACACTATCAATTATTAATTAAAAGTTTATATTTCATAGATTTCCGATGTCGCGGTCAAAAAATTTATAAATTGTAGTCGACTTGTAACCCACTTTTCTAAATTTTCATTTTCTTTAAATGCACAGGTTGCGTGGATAAAATCTGATACAAAGACGATTCTGGCGATCCACACGCACATGGTAACGCTGAATCCTCGGCTTGCGGTCACGCACAACGGCCACAACACCTGGAAGCTGTACATCAACAGTGTGGAGCCCAAGGACTCCGGTACCTACATGTGCCAGATCAACACGGACCCCATGAAGAGCCAGGTCAGTGGTCCACAAAAGTTGTTCTATACGATGATTGTTTTTTTTTACTTACAAGCCATAAAGTCCAGTAGATAGTACGGCTGCCTTTGTTGCACTGTTATCATTATCACCACCCGGGGATATGTGTAGGGAATCTTTTTTTTTTGTTTTCGCGGGGAAATGCCTAACGCATACCTGCTCGCCTCAGGGGGACGAGCAGGTTATGTCGGGTTTGCACCGACTAAAAACCCGCGCTGGCCGTCTCCGACGCACAGACGAAGGAGGGAACCTAGGGGCTCCCATTGGGCTTGCATCCAGGTGTCCCTCCTCCATGTGGAGGGAATCTGGGGTAACTCTTACGGACTTCACCGTACCTACTGCAACATCGATCGGCCTCTCGATTAAACACACTGATTATCTCAGATTTCTTCACAATGTTTTCTTTCACCGTCTGAGAGCAATCAGTGATCGTACGTAGGCTTCGAAAAAAAATCATTGGTGTGTTGTGATGATAGGGAATCGAACTCGGGTCTCTCGACATGGTATTAGGCCGCGTCTTCTTCACTGCTATTATAAATCTACAATTTATAGATGTGCGATTACTGAAAGTTATCACTATGAGGTATATATACATCGTATGAGAAGTTCCATACGTATAAGTACTGGGAACAATTTTAATAAGTAAAGATTTTTTTATTATACTTATATGTGGGGACACATATAAGTATATTAAAACGGCCGCGGCCGTCTTATCCCAAACTAGGCAGATCTTGTAGTACTTCCTATCGAACAGCTGATATAGTCGTACATACATACATAGATAAATTACACCCAGACACAAGGCAAACACAAATGCTCATTACACAAATGTTTGCCCTGTGCGGGATTCGAAGACACAACTCCGAGCTTTGCAATTGGTCCTGCAACATCGATCAAAATAAAAGAACAATTCTGCAGTTACATACCAACATACAATATCAAAAACAATTGTTATTTATTGACTTGTGCGTATCGTAAATTCTTTATCATACGAAGCGTCAAATTATTCGTGTGACACATTTCCGCTTCAATATTAATAGATTCTAGAAGGCTGATCTAATCTTGATATTATTGGACATACAATAAACATGTTTACATTGTTACAATGCAGTACCATTTAATTAGAGCATCGATAGCTTATCATAATGAACAGCAATTACAATCGGTTTCCGCTCCACTGGCCCAATGATATCCGAAGCATAGCTAATATTAAAATTTATGCAATCTATACGGACGCCAGCTTGCATCGCAGTCATACGACAATTTCGCCAGATATTCGCTATTGATAATTCCTTCTTCCGATTTCATTGTGATAAATGTATGTGTTAAACAATTTAGTAGTTTTGGGGATTGTTACATTACATGTTTACTTGATGACAATAAACCTGGTATATTTTTTTTAGAAAACACATGCTAAAGATTTCTATTCAGGATACCTATGTGAAACTTATTTATTCAGTAGGTACGATATAGCATTTGTATAGAAATCCGTGATTCTTAATCTCAACTGAAATAGTAAAATAGTCTAGCAAAATAGTAAGGTGAGAAAATCCAACGTGAAATTGAAATCCAAAGCAAGAGTACCTATTTTTAACAATCTTTGCAACGGGTAAGTGTTGACTTTACTGTGTAGTGCTTTAGTGTGTTTTATTAGGATTTGTGAAGTCTGGTTTTTTAAAATCTCGGGTCTCGAGACGTCTCGAATTAAATTTCCCGGAACTTTCGAGATTCGAGACATTTTAGTTTTGTAAAGTAATTTATTAAAACTCCTAATAGAATAGGATGTAGATTTTATCTTTTTACATAGTTAAACCTTAAAAGAGCTTCTATACTTTGCTATTCTACAGTCTTTGGTAGTAAATATTAATAAAAAGCATAACATAAACAATCCTTTCTTTTTTCAATACTTATCTAATACCTACCTATAAAAAAACTAATAATAAAAATTAATATACGTAATTAAATACAATCACAAAGATACACTCGTGTAACGGAACTCAGTTTCATAAACAAGTCGAATAAGTCTCAATGGCATTTCAATTGGCAAGTAATAAATGTACTAAGTATAAGAACAATTAAAATTATAACGAAATAAAATGTCGATACGCGGTTTATCAGAATCCGAATCATTGTTTCAGCAGTAGCTCTTGGGCTGGCAATACTGGCATTGGTGGCGAGGAAGTCTGTTGAGTATTTCCTCTGCGAAACTGATCATGTTAGTTTTGCTGCTATAGTCTTAGATTTCTTATGCTCGGAACTGTTTAGATAATTAATTAGTGATATAAGGGATGTATTGATTAAGAGAGGTAAATAATGTTTGAGCCAAAGGATCGTCTATATTTGCTAATTTTTTGAGCAGTCCTAGACTATCGCCTCTCCTGTTAACAAATCGGCATCCTGTCTGCTCATTGTTTCTACCACGAGTTTTATAGGCCAACATTGTTTAAAGTTTTACTAATAGTGCAATTTTCTCCTCTTTCTACTTGCTGGATGATTTCAAATCAATAAGCCTTTATAATAAATTAGTTTCAAAAAACGCCGTGATACACCTAGTATTTGAAAGTCATGCATGACTCGACGTCTTGAATGTCTCGAAAGTCGAGCTATATGTCTCGAGATCGAGACAACTCAAAGTCCCGGGAATTCCCGGGACGGGATTACCCGGGACACAAACTCTAATCAGTGTAATGTGTCAACATTTTAAGAGAGAATGATAAAATTGTTCGTCCCTCATTCCTGGCACGGCAAAGAGCTTAAGCACATCACTTTGATGCATTATTATTCTTGGAAGTGCCCAGCCGCGGTCTACCTGGCCGCACCGCAGCCTTTGACTGGCCAACTCGTCTGCTTATGGCCGTTATATGCAGAGCATGTTTCAGGTTTTTTGCGTAAAGGAAAGGTTGACTTTTAAGCAAATATTTTCGGGTGCATAGAAAATTTTCTTTAAAACAATTAAATTAACAAATTAAAATGTTCTCGGTAAATCTGAGATTTCTTTCCACTTTCCTAATATTTTTAGAAAGAGACAACCAATTTTAAATATACGCTTTCTGAATTAAGGCGATGTTGTTCGCAACACATCACGTCAAGGGGTATCACGGAGCGAAAAGGGGCGAAGGAAAGTCACTTTGCGACATTGACTTGCGAAAAGTGGCGATACATCGCCTCTGCCTACCCCTTTGGGACCAAGGCGTGAGCATTATGTATGTATGTATTAACAAAGCTCAGCAAAGTGTTCGAGTTTCGTCAATTAACTCGTTTATATTTTCTGTTTTGTTTTTAAATAATAATTAATTTTCTGTATTTTTAAAACTTTCCCATCAATGATGGGTAGGCAATTTTACACATATGTTCCAAATATCTCAATCGGTCCAGAAGAAATTGAGTTATCCGGACTCTGAGACAGACATACGGACAATAAAGCTTTGCTAATAATAGGGTATCGGATTTGATAGAACCCTAAATGACGAATGAAAGTAAGTATATCCTGTCTATTCCAGGATCTACAAAATTTTGTAAACAGTAAAAATTTTGAAATGAAAAGTACTAACTGGCTTTTAATTTTCAACAGTTCACTAGAAAATCGAAATATTATCACCAAAAAAAAACAAGAGTCAAAGAGACTTAGAAGTGGGTAGCCTCCACGGACTTTTCAAGTTAAATACAGCTTAGGAAGGGACAGTGACACTTATTAAGTTTACCTTTGTGGCGTAGAGCCACTGAGAGGGGCGTTTACTGCGAGGTCGCGGAATTTGTGGAGTTCGTGTGCGGAATGCACGTGCTTGCCCCAGCGGGGGGAGGGGGAAGGAATGTCACCGCGACGTCTTCATGCGACAGAGACTTGCCAAATGTGCGCCGGGACAACTGTAACACTCCAACCACAATGTCGTCTGCGGCATTGTCTCGGTACCGCATTGTTACTGAATTTGTATGACAAGAATTCTTTTGGGTATTAATTATACAAAGTAAAAGTAAGATCCAAAACATGATGATAGGTGCTTATTGATAGTTGATTCTTCGTGCAAGTAGAAAAGGAGTGTATTTTTTTCATACTAATGTATATCTCTTTTGTTGTTTGGGTTATTTCGTTTGCTTCAGATGGCAGAGGTTGTGGGTTTGATTCCTACTGATAACAGACAACATTTTAATACAGGAGGTCTACTTACCAATCACCACCCACAAAATAACTTTGTACAATTTGTACAAGTTGGCGGTGACCAGCATGTTACTCGTATACATAGGTCAACTTTGCTGTTCTTTTCTAACATTGTATACAATGAATCCTAATTTGGGGTTAGACAGAAAGATAATAAAAATCAACAGCAAAACTCGTTCTAAAAAGCGGCAGAGCTTTCGTTACGGGACAGACGATATTTTCCCCGACTGAAGTGAAAAAGGTAGATTGCTCACTTCACTTGCTCCCGTGGATATTTATTTAGGTTAAATCCCTTTGTCTATTTACTCTACGAGGGATACAGAGCTTTTAAAAATAAAGGAATGACAATATTAAGAACAGAAAAATGTGTTAAGGATAATAATGTCTATTCATTTCTACTGATATTTATCAATAAGTAATGTCTATTTAACACCTTAAATTCCTTTGAAATATAATTTAACATCTACATAAGTTATAAATACAGCAGTAGCAGAATGCGCAGTAAAGTTACTGAAATATGTTAAAGCGTGTCAAAGAGAAATTATAAATTTTGAAGTCGTTAAGTGTGAACGGAAACCATTGTGTTAAAATGGTCCCCCTTTTCATCGTTATAATTTTATTCAATTAGAATTCAAAAACGATACTGGCTCATCATTCAAAGCGGGTTTTCGGGCAATCAAATAAATATTGACCTACTAATTGTTTTTGCGGTATTGATGGCGAGCCCTGTTGACAGAGGCTGTGATGGACGACCTTTTTTAGCCAACCCTTTTCCCCGTTCATATTTCAACACTCTGGATCACTCGGTAGGTAACATATAAATAGATTTTAACAGCATTTATTTCAGCGAACTCCCGCAAGTTAAAATTAGTCCTAAATTAAACTCAGTTGCTTGCTATTCCAGTCCATTTTAATCTCAAATACTTTGCATAACTTAAACAAAGGCAATCTTGTAATTACAAATCAATATTGGTAACAGTTCGTTAAGTCTCCGGACGTATTTAAGTATTCAACGGATCAAAAAGGCTTGAAAATTTAATGTGTACTAAGGTTTATGCTTAGCGCGTCTGTATAATATATGGGCGCGTCTAAATAAGCCTTCAGTCGGCTGTTAGCACCGAAGGGTATTTTCAATATGGGTAATTTTGCTGGAACACAAATACTTTAGCAGCTTTATTGCATACTGGAGGATTAACTGGGTATGAGCGTTGAAAAACGAGTGAGCATCCGCGCTGGCTTGCCGCCGGTTACATACAAAAACTCGTGGTATTTTATCTTAATTACTTCGAAATCTTTGTGCGAGAAAATCCCTACCCTTATGTTGTCCGTCGTCGCGTAACTTTATGAGCGGATTACTTTTATGACCGGGATTAAATTCCCGTTTGCGAAATGTTTACGGCACTGACTCGGAACCCATCTGTACGATAGATATTCTACTTAATAATAACACTTACAAAGTTGCTCCTTTTAGGTATATAAAAAGCAATCACAGTAAAAGTAGTACAAATCTCGTATAGTGAAGCCAGCAGAATTATTCCAGCTCTCGAAACGAGTGAAGCTCAGCGTATTCGTAAGGCAAGTATGCAAAACATTAATGAAATTCGAGAAGTAAAAGAATTTTTACAATTCTCAAAGTTTATAATAAATCGTTGTTATACCTGCTGGGATAATATTTAAGGAATTTCATAACAAAAGCTTTGCAATTTAAACAGGTAGTCAAAAGCGTGTAGGCATCCATAGCGGTCAAAAGCGGATGAATTAAATAAAAATAATCGCACTTTAAAATATCTACATTTGAAATATATATTTTTTGTATTACAGGTGCATTAATAGTTTCTATAGATTTTACCTACATTTTAAAGCTCAAATTATATGTATACGAGAATTTTACAAGCATCTTGATCAAACTGTAACAATAAGACTGCTTTGTCCGAAAAATGTTTACTTCACCCACGAATTAAGTTGTTGCCCCGAGACAAACGAACTGCGAAGTATCTCCGACTTTGTGCTAAGGAGCCTCATTCTTGGCACCGTAAACGCATTCTTCGACACATAGTTGCCCGCGATGTCGCAACTAACGCTCGCCCTACAAACACTTAGCTACGGAACCTCAGGAATTCGTCAGACTGCTTCAAGGAATCCACCTTCAGGTTATAAAATGTTCCGGCACCCGTCTGTTACATAATTATTTGCCCTTAATTTAATAATATAAAGCCACGGGTTTAGAGCGGCCGCCAAAACCCAGCTTCTAAATATTGTGGCGAGGCAGCTTCCTATACTGGATTTATGATGCTCAAAGGATTATCTTTAAGCTCGTTGCAAATATTATCTTATAATTTACTCTGTGGATATTGTAGCGACAGATCTTGAGATCGTTTTACCTTATGGCAAAACTACTAAATAGCTTTTAGTTTGAGTAGACCTAAACAGTAGGATTAATTTTATATAGTATAATAGTATAATCTGATATTATTATATTGCATACTAGCTTAACTACACTACGCTATACCAGTCATAATCGGTTTGTGTAATAATAAATTGCCTATATTCCAGGATATAAGCTGTCGCTGTACCAAGTTTCATTAGAATCCGTTCTGCGGTTACAATAATACATATATAAACAACATATTTTATATGTTATTTAAACAACACACAAACAAATAAATAAACATAACACAAACATCACACTTTCGCAATACTAAGTAGATATTGTGATTGATCGCAACCTTAGTCCGTCTTTCTGTTAGTTTAGAGTTGAGTTTTAAATTTTATTTGTAGTCACCATTAAATAAGAAAAAAGCAATGACCATCAGTGGCGCATTAGGGAAGAAGTGACCTATCATGTGGAGTAGTCAGAGTTCGATCCCGGGTCATGTCATTTACCTACTATTTAAAAAATGTGGGGAAACCGGCACATCTAAGAAAATTAGTGCGTGTAAACGCAGGGCCAATGTTGCCCAAGCTGGTCTAAGAGCTACATTGTGCGTGGCCCCTTGGTTGATGACAAAAGTGCAAATGAACTGACTTCTACTTTCGGATCTCAGGATTCATAAACTAACGCCATCATCAACATATTAGACTTTAGACGTCCACTGCTGGACATAGACTTTCCCCAATGAACACCCCCAATTAATGCCTTGGCATATGATAATTAAATTTTCTGATAACCTTTTGTTGACAAAAAGCCCTAAAATTCAACTATAGATGATACGATGAGTACCTATTTACCAAAGAAGTACATCGCAAAACATTAATTAATATTATGCTAATTTTATAATTTAACAAAACACCAACCGAATGACGCGCCATAAATTGTCGGAGTAAGGAATAAATAAAACATAAAAGGAACGTAAGTGGAAATCTAGAGAGTAGAATCAACAAGTGAATTATTTCTTAGGCGAAAAATCGACGGGCATTACTCAGCGTTCTTTTGTTGCGTCGGGCTACAGGTGCGACGAGTATTTGCTATTATGGATCCGCCGTTTTATGGCTCAAGATATATACTCGTTTATTTTTTCTATAAACTCTTAACTAATATACATTAATCATAGTAGTAACGAAGGAAACAGTAGCATCTTTAGAGCATAAAACTGAAATCTATTTCAAAAAGGCGTAGCTGAAGTCGTATAGAGAGTGAGTAGAGTAACGGAGCCACTGGCACAGCTAGTATTAAATAAAAATATGTTATACCAACTTACTACAACTAAATCCAAATGGTTATTATTGTATCCTCCATCATGAATGTATTGATAGCCAAAGCTGAGGATATGTCATACACAGAGCCTATAACCTATTACTAGTTTCTTTATTCGCAGACTCTAGTGTACTTCAGCACTTGGCTCGGTGCACCTCGACTTCCCGAGTTACATCGAGCAACAAGAATTAAACACTATTATAATAATGATTTGGAGATTTGCTTCCAAGTCGAAATGTATTCTACTGCAGTGTTTTGCCTTTTTATATTGATAAAAACATTGTATGGAAGTTTGGATAGTTTGATGAACGTTCCAAAGAACAGGGTAGGTATCTGGTATAGAACGATGCAATCACAACCTTGGGGCTCTCCGTCAATTGCTCTTTGAATATACAGAACATCATTCTGCGTTCATTCCGGACACAATTCACTTAACAAGTTTGCGTTCATGATGCTAAAAATGCCTTCACCGAATTGCAGTAATTGTTAGGTGATAGAAGATGTTTATCACGCTCTGGTGGAATGTGTTCGGAATGAAGCACTCAGAAGGCAGAATTACAATCAAAATTTGTTCGCTTTCGTTGGTAGTTGTAATAGTGGTTTGGCATATTATCCTATTCGTAAGATGCCAAAATTCTTGACATTAGTTTTGTTATTCTGTTTGTTTAGTTATTATTGTTTTTTTTAAGTGTAATTATTACTGAGCGTCATATATATACGCACACTGTGACTAAGCTCTTTAAATAAAGATTAATAAAATAATTGCTTAAACATAAACAATGCAATCTTACAAGGTTTCGTTCATCATGTTTGTGGAATACATTATTGTGTGTATTTTGCTTTTGTTTTTTCCTGTTGTTTAGAAGTAATATCAAAAAGTATCGATTAACCATACCGATCTTTGATATTAACAATAATTATTCTCGATTGTCAAAAATTACGTAGTTATTTATAAGTTCAATTATGTTTACATTTACAAATATATTTTTTTTGGTGTTGTATTGTAATTTGTCTGAAAACTAATTACTTACTATATATTAACGATTCCGAAATTAAAACAATATTTATGTGTGTGTATGTATGCGTGTATGTATATATATGTCATGTTTCTTTGTTTTAAAATTCTGTACAAAGGCGTACTCATCTCGCTATGAATATTTTCCATTCAGCAACAGAAATGAAAAGTATAATTACTTTTGGTACTAAACTTTGTATATAAAATATAAATAAGTAGGAGTAGCTAATATAAACGTTCACCAAAGTAACTATGTATGTGTTACATAAAATATACATTAAATTAGTAGACCATACACAAAATACCTGAATAATTATACAGATATCTATAGTATATACAATACTCGTACATAACATATCTTAAACTATACAAACTACGAGTAGTTAACAATGATATGTGGTATTATGTGCCATATTGTAAGTTAGCTCAAATGAATGAATGCATAATAATTTTTTAATGTACATTTTACTGTTTCCAAAGAACTAGTAGCAGCCTGTGGTTTTTAAATGACAAAAAGTTTCTGCAACCGGCTTTGCTCAATGTCGAACACTAGCTAGTTCTAAGGTATTAGGTACATGTGCAGTTTGACTTTGGTTTTAAGGTCTACAATTGTTTATAATTTAAGAGATAAACAAAATCATTACAGTCGTAGAACAATGGCGTATAAGACAAAACGTCTATAATTGATTGTTTATACGACTAGACAGAGCTAAAAATACAATCGACGAATAATTATATTGTCAATCAAGTATTTCGGTTCCGGCGGGCGCTGGGACATACAACTGAGACATAATTTTACATACCTATATAGTTTATGAAGTAATTGCGTATTTGTTGCTAGTTAGCATAATTTAGAAGATACGATTATAGTTCAAGTACTAAAGATACATGAAAGGTCAGGAGGTGGCAAAAAGTAATAAACAGCGGGTGGTCGTCCATCATGGCGTCTGTCAGCCGAGCGGACTGTGGCCCTCAATAATTGGTCGGCGCACAACGAACTGTGTACCAGTCTCCTGTCCATTGCTCGGAAAATCGGTCCAAGTTACATATACGACTACCCACCATATATTGGAGGTTAAACAGACTACCTGTATTATTCACATACGATTGTTTATAAAAGTGTGCCCATTGTTATTTATTAGTTTATCTTTAATTTAAAATATGTAAAATCAAGCTTACATGCTTGTTATTCTGATTAAATAAATTGTACATAAGTAGTCCACATACTTCCACGCGAAACCGTCACGACATGTATCAATGGATTTTTCCAAATATATATGTTTTTAAATAATCAATAAATAAATAATAATAAATATCTCAGACATTCACACCAATTATCCAGTCCCAAACTAGGCAGAGCCTGTGGTATGGTTACTAGATAATGGATACACATACTTAAATAAATATATAAACATCCAAGACTTGGGTACAAACATTCATATTCATCATACCAACATTTGCCCCTAGCGGGATTGGAACCCGCAACCTCCGGCATGATAGTCCGAGAGCTACCGGTTCCCCCACGGAGGTCGTCAATAAATATATCTATTGACTGTTCTCAAACGGTGAAGGAAAACATAGAGAGAAAACCAACATATCTAAAGTTTATCGGCTCCATATTAAGTATAATTACCTCCAACTCGGCCTTTAATAGTGGCAAAGTGCCAAATTGACCCCCGTACTTTTTCTCAACACTTAATAAATTGTAGGTAAACATTATTTTTAACAAAAATATGCATTAAAGTCAGCATACGTTAGACATATTCGGAATGCAAATTGTGGAACATAAAAACTAATTCACTTCAACCAATTGCGAGAAAATCGTAGTTGACATTATGGTAGTACTGAAACATTACTATAGCGCAAAAGATGCTACAATATTCACAAATAAATGTTTATCACGACACATCAGATTCTCGGATGATGTATAAAAATAGACATACCTTTCGCACGCTCGAGTTCCTTCACTATTTTGCGTCCCAACTTATCCCCCCGTCATGACCTAGCTCAAGAGGAATGCTTCACGCACAAAACAAATGACTCACTTACCTGTTGATACGCGCACGTAGTGGAGGTTTGTGCGAACACTGGCGCGGAAAGCCGCGACGTGACTTGCGTGTGCGTTATGATTGCGCATTTTTATTAAAATCTTGTAATACGCACGGATGTCGTGGTTGGAATAAAATTAGCCTTGCCAGCGCTGTTTGGTGCCCGAAAATATTCGCCATTGCCTGATTTTGTGGCATCATTAGAGTTGGCATTTATGTTGGAATTATGTTGAGTTTGATGTCTCGTCGTGGTCCCACTAATTTGACGCACCGAGATGCGGACCACGAGCGACGGTTTTTTTATTCAACTTTAACCAAACCCATTGTCAATGTACACATTTATTTATTTATTTATTTAAGAATGCCTTCATTAATGCACAGATAATCGTTGCCATAATTACCAATTTATTTGTTTAAGTATACTTATTAAATAATTAGGTAAGTATAGTCTATCAATACATATAATAAAATCGTAAATGCAAAAAGTCTGTACACTGAATATATTCGGAAAAAACCAACCAGGGCGACTTAAAATAAATAACTGAACATATTAGAACAGTTTTTAAAAATTTTGTTTATTTGTTTCTATGTTTGTACGGGCATCACGCATAAACTGCCGAACAGATTTTGACGAAACTTTGTCAAATGACAGTGTATATTCTCTCCGACGGGGAAGGGGGGGACTCTCTGCAGACCACACTTCTAGCGTTCTTCAGAAGTCTTATGACGATTTTCCGTCGCATCGTACTATTTACATATATGTACAACAATCAGGTTTATTTAATCAACGTCGACGGGGTCAATTGGTGGATTGGGTCCAAGTGTCTACACAGAGCATACTTTAGGCAGGGTGTACACTGTTTATGTCCTTCCTTCCTTCCTCATTTGCGTTCCTCAAAACGGTGGATGGTGTTTAACACCCTGCATTCCACACTGCCTGCAGCGCAAGATGAGACCTCCTGGATGAGACCGAAATCGTAACGAAACTCACGGTGATGCAGTCGTAAGTATCACTACCCAAGATGTCTGCGCCATTTGTTCGCTGTGTTCTGTCGGCTCTCGAAGCCAGTGTCACTGTGGGAAAAGTATCGTCCGCGTCTCGGGGAATTTGTCCTGGCGTACTTTGAGAAACGCTGAACTGGACGTAGACGTATCTGATGAGAGGGTACTACTGCTTTACCATGCTTGAAGATGTTGTCACTTATATCGGCGGAGATACGCCGCATAGACCGTTGCGTGAGGCTTACCTGTACCGTGTATAAAGCGTGACTACGCTGCGGAAACTGATTATCAGAAATGTCAGCTATAGTGAGTGATAAGTTGATAACATTCCAAGACTCACAGTTGGGCAAAGAGTGGTTTTGAAGAAAGTTGTAAGAAGCGTGGAGCTTCAGCTTGGAGATACATTTTCCCTTGATGCCCAGGAATGCACCGATAAAATAATTACTCACTGGCATACTTCTGTTAGAAATCAGACGACAAGCGAAGATCGCCTGCTCTGTTGTGTCCTCAGGGATCGCTGCCACACTGCTTCCTGGCCGTAAATCGACCCATACCACAGCACAGAAATTCCTGTGTGTCACGTCACGTAACAGTGACAAAGCCTGTTTGATCCAGGGCTGCTATCTGATCGTTTGGGATAAGTGCACTATGGGTCACAAGAAAGTTGTAGAAGCTGTGAACAGAATAGGACATCGGGGCATCGTGCGATGGGTCCGATCACGGTTCACTTTTGCGGTGGTTTTCACCAGACGTTGCCGGTGGTGACGCGGGGCACCACTGCCGATGAGGTGAACGCCTGCCTCAAGCACTCTGTACTAAAATTGCACCTTACGCATTATATGCGGCTCCAACTTGGTGGCAACTCACACGCTCAAGTGTTTTCAGACATATTCAAGTTCGGACAGGGGCGATTACCGAACACCAATGGACTGGTTGAGTATGCAAAATATTGAGCACTCTGAGGGGAGGAAGGGGAAAAGGAAGGGATAGGGGGAAATGGGGGAAGAGAATGGGAAGGGGAGAGGGTAGAGATTTGGGAAGGGAAAGGGGAGATAGGTGGGGAGTGGGAGGGCTGAGAAGAGGGATGTGGGTAGGGAGTTGGGAAAAGGAGAGGGGCGTGTAGAGGAAGGGTAGGGTAAAGGGGAGGTCGAAAAAGAGGGGAAGGGGAGGGGAACAGAAAGGTGAAGGGAATCGGAGGGGGAAGAGGAGGAGTAAGGGCCTATATATGCCATTGCGATAAAATACTTAACTTCCTGCAATATATTTTCATGTGGTATTCATATTAATGTTTATTGTTAAATTATCCACGCGGACGAAGTCGCGAGCAACAGCTAGTATGCAATATTTTGTAACTTTTGACAGCCATGCTTTACTCGGTCTTGGTATAAATCTTTAGTGTGCTTCTAAAATGTATTCTGCATTATCTGGCTTCTCTACGCAATGACATGTTAAACTACGTTTTATAGGTTGCTACTTTGTACGATATTTATTTTAATACAGAACGCAAGCACTCTCTGGATGTATATCTCGGATCCTCTCGGTTCGCAGCCTGCATTTGATATTTGCATAATTCATGTGACATCAAGCTGTCTCTATAAAATTTACACTGCAGGGAAACATGGAAAATACGAAATTTTGGAGCTTATCATATATTTTTGACGAGAACGGCAACATTTTTAAACATACTGTGAGACGTAAGATAAGAAAACTAGTTGTTCGTATCATCTACATGGGTTTAGAATTTTCTAAGAATGTGGAAACACAACTACTTTTTGTTTTCTCAATACCAGTTGATAAGGGTGACAGATATAGTCATTGTCATTATGAAATGGTAATTATGGCAATATTAGAAGTCATTTATTTAAATTTTTCATTATTACCTTCAGCCTACAGTTGTTCAGGACCACAAACCTTCCCTAATCGTGCCACTTCACTTACTTCTTCCCCACACCAAGCGAAATCGGGAACAACGAAATTAAATGATTCCTATCATCTTGTTTACCTAGTGTCTGTTATACATTTCTAATTGAAAAATCCCATAAATCTTGCATATATCATCTGATTAAGTACAAATATACATCAATTAAGAGATTTATGATTTGATCATCAGGTTATTTTTGTCTCCACTGCAGGAGCACAACCCTTCTCTCGTCTGCCGGAGACAGACGGAGGATTTGGCATACACTCCCCGTGCTGGCCAGACGGGTTGGGGAGGCCTGATTGATGTTTAATAATGTTATTATGTAATTTTATAATATATGTTTTAGTATATTTCGTAATATATGTAATTTTTAAGTTATTAGATATGATAAAAACAAAATTGACATGGTGAGTAAAAAGCTCGATGTCTCAGTAAAACGCTGCTTTTCAATCATCATCATTGTTTCGAACATCGCTAAAATCGAAGAAAATGCCACCTATATCTTCCACAAACAAGCAGTTAGCACCTATACCTTTGGGTTTCATGCAACTGCCATGAAATACGGGCCATTGTTCGTTATTCCTGCATAAATTTGATATTATAACTTTGAAATTATAACTTGTGCATATTTGCAGACGGAATGCGACCCATTCAGTCGCTCGCTGTAGCTCGCGGCGCTCGCGAGGAATTTTGTCAAAGTCCGCCGGTGACGTATGTTCGCTGAATTTCTTCAGATGTAATGCACGTGCATTTGCTTAGTTATTCTATTTCGCATTCTCGTTTCTACAATTTACTTATTATATGGTCATTAGTTATCGCTAATATCTATATGAAGTGACATCTATACTCAGTTATGGTTATATCACTTTCCTTCCTTTAGGCTATTTAAGTTTTTTTATTGTCACTTGCTCTTTAAATTAAGGGCTTGATTTTATAGTTACAAGAAACCTAGAGTTTGTTTGATATTAGACTTATAAATCAGATAAAGGGAAAGTACCTAGTATTGTTTGATCCAAAGTCCACATACGGTTATTATTTTGAAAATTAAATGTATCATTAAGCACTCTTCATAATCGGCCGAAATATGTCCATTGCTGAACATAAGCTTGCGAAATAGAATGTCCATTTTGGTGGGCACAGGAGAACGTTGCTGCCCATCCCTGGTGAAATCCCTCAGTCGCCTATACTAAGCCGTGAACCATACGTCTGAATTACTCCTAATTCCTCTTAAATGAAATTTAAATTTTAACGTAAACGAAACAAGATTCGATCTGGAATCTGTACTCTAGTGACAAAATGCTCTCCACACAGAAACGTAGGTGCCTTTTTTTATTTGTACCTGCACCTAACAAATACGTCGAGCGGACCGTCAGTCTGTGCGTCCCTGGTATTATGTCAAAGCTCTCCCCCGTGCGCCCCGGAATGGGGTATAATACGTCTTCATGCAACATTCACGGACCTTTGCCCCTACATTATTAGATAAGGACAACCGACTTATATAAACTATCAGATTCCTATCATGTCTGAAACTCAATCAAATGTAATGTTTCGTGGGAAGGTTTCAGACAATCGGCAAAGGCAGATTGATTATATTAACTATTGCAATATTCCGATAATAATTTAATAAAATTATAAATTCTATAAAACTTAAGTTTTAATTGAGCCCTATACTGTATTGACTCCTTTCTTTCAAACTAGGTAGGTAGATAGTTTCATTTAGTTCTTAAGATTTGTTTCCAACGGCTCGTGTTACGTAACAGACTTTAATTTCGCTGTCAAAGTAACGAGTATCAATCTTAACGCTAGAAAGTCAATGCTTTCAAATTCCCTCTCAACCTTTCATCTAGATAATGTTACCACAATTAAATTGATCCGCACTCGCAGTTTGAAAGTCAATTTATTCAGATGAAAGCCTAACTTTCTGTTAAGCGAGGTATAAAGTGGTCGATATTGTAACTCCTAAAAGAAGAAAAGTTTTCTGTTGAAAGTTATTTAAAAAATGGTCGAGTAGAGTTGACGAAATGGTCTACTAATACGAGACTCTTTGACTCGTTACTAGTTTAATGTGTATCTTGTATATAATTTTTTAAATTGTTATAAACCACTAGCTTTTGTCCGCAACTTCGTCCGCGTAGTTTTCTATATTTACACATCTTCACTGCTTTTGACGATTAATTTGGTTTCCCGTAGAAATTAGATGTTTTTCGAGATAACAACTATCCTGTGTCTCTATTGTCGATGTCTGTTAGGACATATCTATCCACAAATATAGATGTCTCTATATGTGTGGCAAGTTTCATCCCGATTGGTCCAGTGGTTGAAGCGTGATTAAGTAACAAATATCCAAACATCCAAGCTTTCGCATTATAGACCATTTCACCTTGCTGATATGTCTTATATAAAGGTTATTTCTCGTTATTAAGATATAACTCTATAACGCTAACAATAAGGTGTATAAATTACCTAAGGAAATTCAAGGAGAATTGTTTGTAGTCGACAAAATTAAGTGGGATTTAGATAGAGGACGTTAGTCACGCCCACCGGAGAACTACAATTATGACTAAACTCACATCTGCACTGTAGCCCAAATTGCCTCATTGTTGTACCATTGAAATACTACTGTAGATAGTTTGTAGTAGGAACTAGTTTCAGAGGCGATTCCTGTTCCCCCGGGGCGACACTAAATGTTCAGTTAGTTGTTTCCTGCGAGCGCGTTGTAATGACTGTGTTTTCCTTTGTCTATACTTGCCGCTGTACTGTGGGTACCTCGTAATGTCCTCGATTAATATCGGAGTCGAGTCACGTGGGACTTTTAAATGGGTACGACTGTTTTTCTTACAGAGTAGTAAGCATTAATTGAGCTTTACGCAGTGTGGCACCAAGCTCTTAGCTGTTGTTGATGCCCTACGGTATTGTTTTGTTAGCCATATTGGTTTCTAAAGGGAACCAAAATGTACGACGTCAAACAGGTGGCAGAAATGTTACTCTTTACAATTTATTTATTTGAGTCGTTTCTTTGGCTAATGTGAGAGAAATGTAGGTACTTTTCAACTGGTATGTAGATTATTTTGTATATAAATATTCAGGCTTTATCATTGAATGATTTACAATTAGCTTTGCAGTTCGGCGAGCGCATTAGCCTGGCCATTCAAAGGGGAAACGCAGCCAGCGTTCTGGGCACATCACGGGGCAGCGACCTGGAGCCCATTTTTTAATTGTATTTTGTTTTCTTACCGAACAATTATTAAATGAAACCATAGTCACAATAGCTATAGTTAGATACACGTTTGCTTAAACTAGTATCACAGGCGTTTAGGGTCCTCTTTCGGTTGGCGAGACCCGAGGGATAATTAGGACAAAGACAAACTTTTTGACATGATTCTAAAAAAAATTGCTGGAATACGAACATTGTGTGCATCATTTTATTCATTACTCAAAGTTTATCCGTAGATTTGGTTGTCTGAAAGAAATCGCTTCAAGCGATGGCAAACTTTTATAAATTGTAACTACCTACATTTCTGCCAATAAAATATATTATGTTGTATTTTACTTTTCGAATTCAAACTAAATTTTATAATTTGCCTCTAGATGGGCTATCTCTCAGTGGTGGTCCCTCCAGACATCGCTGATGACGCGGAGTCAGGGGCCAGCGCTCCTGAAGGTGGCTCCGCTGAGCTGCGGTGCTCCGCCACCGGAGTCCCGCAGCCGTTCATCAAGTGGAGGCGTGCCGACGGTCGAAGTATTGTGTTCAGAGATGACAATGGGAAAGAGCTTAAAGGTAATTATTTTGTCACTAATAATGATTCTCGTAAACTAAGACAATGATGTGCATTCGGTTTTCACTCCTAACGAAAGACAATTTTTGAAATGTGGGCAATAATATCCTATTACTTTTTTTTTATTTGTTGTTATTGTTGACCGCCTCGTTGGCCTACTGGCTTGGTCACTGGACTCGAGTCGTGGCAGTCGTGGGTTCGATTCCCACTGGGGACAGACAACTTTGAACTACAATTTGTACAAGCCGGTCTGGATGTTATATTTGTGAATGGTCCAATCCTAGTTTAATTTCCATAGCACAGAAGAAAATCAAAATTTGGGATTAGAAAAGACTTGTGTATGTTGTATATGTCATGTTTATTATTATTATTTATTTATTATTTGTACCTACTTATAAGAATTTATCTTCTTATTGCCTGTGAGTATATGAATAAAATAATATGAGTCATTATTCTGATTTTCACATGTGAATATATAACTTGATTTTTATTAATACTACCGACAATAGTCTCTGATGATTTACACTGCAGCAATTAATACACTTTAATAGTCATAATCGACGTTAGCTTAAAAGCATATAAAAACAGGACATAAAATGTCAATTTCCTTTTGAATTTTATTCGCATCGGAGCGATCCGAGTAAGTGGTAAAAAAGAAACAAGACTAATTTTACATTCAAAGCCCGCCCGGGGCGGGCGCAGGTGCTCTAGCGGTTAAAACATTGGAGTTTTATGGGATTTATTAAGATATCGCCCTCTTATATATCGGAAAAGAAAACTCTCAATATGAAATAATGTATCGAGAGTTTAAGATTGACATCTATGTACAAAGTCTTCCAAAATGTACCTATGTGTAATTTGAAAGAGGTTTCTAAGAAAAACGCGCTTTATAAAAATAACAAAAAGATAATGTATTTATAATTGTATTGAAATAACCTCATTTGGCGCTAGAGAAATATAAGATAATGTAGAATATTAATTGTTTATAAACGAAATAAAATTATTATATGTACGAGTATATAAAAGCACCATCTATATAGCTGTCCTTTGACGCAGTACAAGTACTAAATAAAAACGAATAAGCTAAACTACAAAATCTACTTATCTTATTCACTTAGTGATTTACTTAAAGTTGGTACGCAGTTATTAATTCTTTGAAATCGAAATTTTGAAACACTCATTGATATTTCTTTAAATTTATTTCTGAAGGGCCGGTGAATTTTTACTTAGGGAAGTCACCCTCGAGGTCATGGCGGGAATTCATTTCCGTGGAAAAAGCGTGTCCAAAGAACTCAATTACTACTTAAACAAAATAATGTAGCAATCCGAGTTTCAGCAGGAAATTAAATGAACGGCTTAGTGAGACGGCCTTACAAAAGGCTGTTATCTCTTATAGTTATAATGACATACCCTTTAACATCCACGGCCCAAACAGTAGGTGAAAAGACACAAGCTTAAAGCAATTATAGGGCTAGTCATTTTAGCACATACACACGCTGTTGTCCTTTTAATCGCTTGTAATTCTGTCTTCTAATTTATACCTTAGAATAAAACGTATTAGGCACAAAATTGCTGGTCGCTTGGGGCCCATTTGGAACCTTTTCAGTGCTGTGTTTTACGAATTTGACCCGTTTTATTTAAGCCATTAAGCGTAAACAAAAGACTGGCGGGCTCGTGAGCGGAGGGTCGGGGGTTCTAATAGTTAACAGAGTGGCGGAGCGCGCTCTGCGTTCCTATTAATTGGACATGTTATACACGCTTCACTAAATAGGTATTACGTTTGAGTGGATACTCAACGATCTTTGGATCTTTCTTTCCGTTTTCTTTTTCGTCGACTCTTATTTACTCGTTATTTTTTATGCCGTCCCTTGTTTTATCGTTTACTTTCTTGAAGTCTGTTGCGTCTCTCAAGTTGTGGAAATTAAAAATAAACCACTAAAATTAAAATAACCATGACTGGGAGACGGTTACCGATAGCTTATTCTGTTATAAAATCAATTTTCAGATTAAAAGCAAGTGAAAAAAATATTTACCTTCAATGGATATCGTCACACATTAATTAACATTGCTGGGAATGAGAAGGCTGATTACCTAGCTAAACAGACATGCTCTGAGGGAAATGCAGTATCCGTTTTACCGTACTTCTCTGATTGTATTAGTATTGTTAAGAATCAGTGTTATCAAATGTGGAACGAATATTTTGATGAAATATCTAAAGAAAATGGAATAAAACTATTCAATCTACCTACTCCTCTCCGTGCACCTTGGAGTGATAATTGCTCATTTAATAGATCTGATTTAGTTGTAGCTCTAAGACTTCGTTCCGGACATATTCCATTAAACAAATTTGCATTTCTAATGGGCAAAACACCTTCTCCCAATTGTACAGAATGATATAGAGGATGTTTATCACATTTGATGGAGTGTATCCGGAATGAGTCTTCTAGAATACATATATACAATAATTCTAATTTATTGAATGTGGGTCAATGTAACAAGTGGGCCAAGTGCCTTGGCTTTTCCACTATCAAATACTGCCAAGGAACTTTATAGGTTAGTTAAGATTGGAATTAACAGAAGAAATCCATAAGGCATTAGTCATGTAGATTTCTTCTGTTAATTGTGTTGTCACCAATAGAGCGACATAGTCGCTGAAGCGACTAAGCTCTTTAAATAAAGATTTAAAAAAAAACATTTGGCTTTAGATTTTTTTTAATTATATAGGCCCTGTGTTAATTTTATTGATAGAAATAAAATTGGGTATTATAATTCTTCTAATTCGATTAGAAGTTCAAATGACTGAGCATTTAAATTTAGCTACTGAATTAAAAAAGATATACAAATAAATTGTTATGTGAGTGCCTTACTGTGAGAGTACATTTTTGAAAGTAATTCTACTTATGAGTGGTTAATTAGTAATTATGTTTAGCGACAGCGCGACGGGAGACTGGGGTGTAGGCTTAAGCCAGTCTTTAATTAACTCAATTATAATGAAACATCGCAAATGGATCATTACACAAACTTTAGTATGAAATTATTTTCTCCTATTAGGAATGTAAAATTATATGACAATCTTATTGGAGACAGTCGTAGGTACCTACTAAATAAATAAATAAAACAGATACACTGAAAAACACTTATCGATCCTGATTAAAAAAAAATTATACGATTGCTTCGCTATCAATTTAAGTTAATGCGTTCTACAACGGCGTAGCGCTCTATATTCCCGACGTAGCACACCTGCTACGCGCTTTGATAGACGTCACAGATTTTTTTATACATCTGCTGTATCTAAGAAAATTGTAGTAATTAGATTGTAAATCCATCTTAATCAAATTCATACCCAATCTTTTATTGTTTAGCCATGAAGCAATTTAAAATATCCTCAGTGGAAAAGCGTTTCGTTCAAATTGAATTGGAAAACAATTAGTTCGCGAACAATAATAACCGAGTAAAGTGAGTCGCAGCCGACGTCTGGAGTAACAAGTTGCCAACGACATGTCGCAGCTAAACTTTATAACCCGTTAATAAAACACAATTTCATAGAAGGCCCGCTTTTGATATTATACGCTTTACCGACTCGCAGTATTTTATGTCCGCGCTGGAGATTTAGGAGCGGGGGGTCGTGAGTCGTGTGCTATAATAAAGTTATAAATTATTTCCATTTAAATTTAATTTGACAGCGACCGTTAAATGGCGAATTGCCGGCGCAACAATGTTTTGATTAAAGTGTTGCTCGGAGATTAGCGATGCCGAGAGTTAATTAGACGCTGGCTGTGGCTCATGTGTAATGAGAATTCGACTCGAATTAGCAATTCCAGATTCTAAGTTTAATTAATTGTATTTGAAATAGATATGACATATGATTACATTACAATCTTCTTCGATAAGCTTAGGAATGAATTTGGCCTGTAAATATATTTTCATAATTTTCTTGTACACTGTTTTCCCATAGCCAGGAGTACTATGTATCCAAGTGTACTACTATCAGTTAATAAGCAATATTATATATAATATATTATATTGCATATTAAAAACTAAATACAATACAACTTCCTAGAATAATAATAATAAAAAATACTTAATTTATTATCGAAAAATGTATTAGCATAGCTTTATTGATTTATATTTATTTTATATGTTATTATTTTTGTGTGCAGTGGTGGATAGCTACTTGGGTTCAACGTTGTCTCTGAAGGGCCTCCAGCGGTCGGATATGGGCGCATACCTATGTATTGCTTCCAACAACATACCCCCTACTAAGAGCAGGCGGTACGAGATCTCTGTGCTTTGTAAGTATTTGTTTAAATAAGGCACATAAAAGCCAAGTATAATTTTAAGTATAGAACAGTCACAATATTGCTATAGGACAGTATGATTTGTACCAATAATACCGGTAACAAAGATTAATAAAATGAAATGTAAATATACTTGTGAGAGTGTACAAAATGAAATCTGTAAAATAATCACTATAAAAGTGATAGTTATAGATGTCATTTTGTTCGTAGATTTATTTGTGAAACATGATAAAATTGTACTAGTAAATAATTTACCCAAAAACAACTTTTCTTGAAAAATATCGAATATAATTGACACTGTGACACACACACACGAAAGTGATAAACATTTATTAAATTTCAATATTTTTTATTACATATTATAACATAGGTACTCCAATTCACACGTACTTACTATATAATATCTAATAATACACCTGTACACATACAAATTGAAAACCAAAACTTTAGTAGTTACTTAGAAAGTTATATCATAAAAAGTTGTTCATAATTTTTTACCGACTCTAAAATAGGTAAAATGCACATACGTCTTTTTACTATGACTGTGACGATAATGCATAGATATAATTTTTGTAGGTAATTTTCTTTGCTTTCTATAAAAGTTGAGTTGAATTAAGAGTTAGGAAAGAATGCTTCAGTAGATCACTTCTTGAAATTCCTATTTTGTATTTGTTTCCCTAGTCGAGCCCATCGTGCGAGTGGTGAGTCCCGTGGTAATGCGAGCAGTGGACATGCAAGTCACACTGCAGTGCTACGTGGAGGCCTCGCCCAAGTCTCTTAACACCTGGCAGCGGGGCAAATTACTGGCAGGTAAAGTTACTGGCCTCACGGGAGAGTGAGGTGTTATATCAGAAACTAGTAAAAATGTCATAAGAGATCTGTATAAAGTGATAAAATCGCCCCCATCTGTATGC
This sequence comes from Esperia sulphurella, assembly GCA_947086405.1. Classification (NCBI taxonomy): domain Eukaryota; kingdom Metazoa; phylum Arthropoda; class Insecta; order Lepidoptera; family Oecophoridae; genus Esperia; species Esperia sulphurella. Next base: position 9,846,182 of record OX352261.1, read on the forward strand.
GAGTTCACATATTTAAGTTTCAATAACTTATTTTTCACTAAGAAACTTAATTTTTGCATAATTACTTTTTTTTGTGAAACTTGATATTTAATAAAGATTACTTAAGAGGCAATTCGTTGTGACAAGCCTTAGAATCCAGTCGTTTATTATCTCATTCGTTTGTATAATTAAAATCAACCTTCGGTATACGACTATGCGTGAACCGTACACATTTTATTAAAAATAAAGCTCGCAGAATGAAACGACTTTATTCTCGCACTACATAACGAACGAAGTATCAACTTTTGTTGCGACTACATTATTATGTTATCTTATAGGGGTCGGCTGCGAAAGGCCCGAGACAATTCAACCCTGTGGGTCTATTATACTTTTATTACTGTCTTTTCACCTCTGTAAAAATATGTTAATAAACTTTCGAGGTAACCTCGGTCCTTTAGTGATTTCCTTGTTTTAATAAACTCGGTCAAAAACATATTTGCTTCAAATGTACTTAGTCAAGTAATGAAAAAGGAATTTTTGATGTTAATTTTACGTTTTAATTTGAACCTATTGTTTTTTTCATAGAAGCAAGATATTTATAAGAATGTTTTATGTTTGTATTAGGTAGTAAGCTGCTAAACAGTTCCAAATACATCATATCAGAAGAGATACTCAGCGAGTATGCTCTCCGAATGAACATCACCATCACTCGATTAAAGAAGAGTGACTTCGGAGAGTACGCTTGTTCAGCCGTCAATGGATATGGAAAAGCTGATGGAGTCGTCACTCTTAAAGGTAAGGAAAGATCGATTAACGAAATGATTCTTAAAAAAGCCGAACCTATCTGTAAGAAGGTACTTCCTTGATATAACTGACGAAAAAGACCTTCGGTGAGTGGGTGTAATATAATTTAGGGAATTTGATGGGGATCGGAATTCAAAGCGAGTTGAAAGAAGTCGTGTTTTTTTGTGAATACTCAGCTTCGTCTAAAGGCCAGTTCACATAGGTACGAAACGATTGTATTATTCGATATTATATGGTCACATGCACAGAGATGATATCTCAGCTAAAGCGGTGGCAACCTTGTTCACTGATACACGACTGACCAAGACTGTTTAAAAGTATAATCACGAGATATGTATGGTAAATTATTGAGAAGCATGAAAAAAGAACATTTGCTGCACTTGAGGGCCAAGCTATCGCGAGGCATTTGAAAGATACACGGAGCCAGGAATTGTCCTTTCCTTCGAGGCTGACATAGTTATTTTATATGAAAGCATTGTCTCCGTGATTTATACAATGACCAAAAAGTGTAACAACCAGTTTTTAAATTAGAATCAGAATTATAATTTCAGAGCAGTGTTGTTAAAAATATTGACTTTCACTAACCTACCTATTAACGAAGTATAATATTTTAAAATAAAAAAAATCTTCACGTGTTCAACAGAGACCCCACAGCGGACGACGACCACCACCACGACAACCACGCCAGCGCCCACGACGACCACGCCGGTGCCCACGACGACAACGCCGGCGACCACGCGTGCGCCCAAGCGTCACCCGAAGAAACAACACAACCCGAACACCATAGACGCAGACCTACGGCAGGCTGAGCTTAACAACGCGTTGAACTTTTACAATGTCAACGCGTACGGCCCACCCAATAATACACATAACGAGTACGCTCAAAGGACCGAGCGGCAAAAAGTACGCCCCTCCGGACCGCCCCGCCATTACGTGTATAGCAAAAGCGTTAAATACACACCATCGTTGATTTTATTTGCATTTTTATCAATGAAAATTGTTGTATAAAATATTAGAATTCTGATTTATATATTTTTAAAATATACTAGCAGTATTTGAGTAGTGATGAAAATGTGGCTGTTAAATTTTTTATGAATAACAATTTTGAGGTTATACGTATACATTAATTGATGTAAAGGATTTACTTGAAATGAAGCTCAGCCTTAAATTTGAAAATCAAGACAATAAAGTGATAGGACGATCTTTGTTTTATTGTCCTATAACTGCTCCTTGACAATCATTAGTACTCTTTTCCATTGTATAACATAAATTTTAATATAAATTCGTAAATATATCGTAAATATCATATCAATCGAAATATGATAAGATTTTTATATTTATGTCAAACCCAGTTGTATTTTGTAAATGATAAGAAACGTGCCTAGGGCAAATAAATCGTTTTCTTTCTGGATAATTTAGTTTAATCACTGTAACTCGTTTGTAGTAAGTAGTTTTTTAGTTATATGTACTTTGTAATTTGAATTATACTAAACTTGTAAATTATATACGATAAAAATAAAGAATATGTTATGTAAACAATAATTGACAAATACTAATTGTAATAGTACTATTTTCTATGAGACAATAATATTGTAAAGACAATAGACCGTAGTGTTAAGGTTTAGAGACCAACATAATTATCATTGTAACTTGCATGTTCTAGTTAAATTAGTCCATGTTAAGATCTCAATTATCATAAAATATTTGGTTTTGTACACCACCCACGTAATTGTAGCTTTAAAACAATTTATTACAAGAATTAACAACGAAAACTAATGACCAGTCGATAATCACACTAAAATCTTGTTAGTGATACAATAGATATTGTTTATAAGGAAATGAATAAATTGTGAAGTAAGAACTTTCCGAGGCCTGATTATGCTTCAGAGCTCAGCTTAGAGAATATTTCCGTAAAGTTTAAAATTTCTTTTGAATGTCCCTTTTATTCGATTATTGGAACTTTTGGGACTCTTCGTATCGGTTTAATGATTCGATTCGTTGACAATACACTTTGAATACTTGTCCAACTTTATTGGGCATTCTTTGGTTATTTTACTGAACAAAATTCCGAATATTGCTAGAAAATAAAATTTGATATTTAAGCGGCTATACATTAAATTTTAAACGTGCATTATTTTCAAGATTTATAGCAGTATTATGAGGAATAAGAAGCAAAATAAAATGCTTTAGATTTAATTGCTCAATATTTAAAATAATGCACGATTAATTATAGCACGTATTGAACATAATAATAAATTTGTCTTCCGAATAGTGTATATTGTAATAAAATATTCGGCTCATTCTAGTTTACGTATGAGTTTAAAAAATGTAGCTGACGAAGTTCTTATTGGACTTCATATAAACTGTAGCATCGTAAGGTAACGAGAAAGAATTTACAGTAGAAAATAGTGTTATGGGATATGCATGAGTTTTGATAAAGATCATTAAAATTGTAAAGGATAGTATTTGAGCGCGAGTACTTTTTAATATTTTGAGCGTTAATTCTAGTGTCAACTGCTCAAATGATAAAGTGAATACTCAAAATTATAAAAAATAATCCACCTTTTAACAAAAGCCTATAGTTTACATTTTTGTCATTTCTAAGAGGGTTATGATTGGATGGACAGTGGGGATAATATAGCCATGGTTTAATATTCATATCTAAGCGTAATATGCAATTCAGTGTATTTAAAAAGTAAACTACTTTATTAATAAAACACAAGTTTGTAACAAAATGAATATAGGTAAGACCTGCTCATTTTTTTTGAATGACGAAACAACAATAAACAGTAATCAAAATGTAATGTGTTTAAGAATTGAAAATGAAGAGACAATGTAGGTACAGTCTAGGTAAAATATATCATCTGTTAAATATGCACCATCGACAATTGACCGTAACGCGTAAGTTAAGGTTCATTAAAAAAACACCTAGAAGCAGACTGTTTAAGCTTGAAAATGTGTTGGAACGTTTTAACGACATACTTTTAATAATATGACAATAAAATTTGACAATCATAATTGTATTTGTAAATATCATGTTAAACTCATTTAATAGTACGGACGCTATTTATCAATGTTAACTTTAAGATGTTGATATCATTTTATGACATTTTAAAATAAAAATATAATCAAAATCTGGCGTGATCTTATTTTTTTCCTATTTACTATATCGTCGACGGAAATTTTAATAGGCGCAAGGGACAAGCACAACTTTTCAGGAGACGCAAAAAAACTTTTTTTTTGTGACTAATTTTGTTTGTGCACTAAGTACATTAATCATATCCAAGGTAAGGATAATTGAATTTCGAAGTATTTTTAAATATACCATTCGATAGAGAATTGAAAACTGAGTTGGGAAGCTAAAACACTAATTTTGGCATTTTGTCCCTTACGCCAATTAAAATTTCCGTCGACGATATATTGCATGATTAAATTAATTAGCAGTTCAAAAGTAGAATTAGAGTAGAAGTAGGTATTGAGCACAACCGATGCAATGTTTGGTTGTATAATGGAGATTATAATAATGGGAAGGGTAATAATGAATGATGTCAAAAGGTAATAAAATAATGCAGTAAACAAGCAGAATGATGAATCCAACAAAAGTGTACACAGAGGCGACACCTGTTAACAATGGTGTGAAGTTTTTATACTTCTTTGCCTACCTTGATAAGTTATTATCATTATCCAACAGAAAGTAACTTACCTCTGATTTAAGAAATTAAGAATGACGTTATCTACAGCCAATAGGCGGGGAATTTATTTTCAATTTATTTTAAGTCGACGTGCATAAAGAAACGAACTGTATACTTATCAAAAAGTAACGACATGTAATGGGCTAATTATTTTAGAAGCAATTCTAAGGCGCCGCCAAGAGGAACCAGTGGACTCCCACTGTTGGACCTAGGCTATATAAACCTGAAGTCTATCTTAAGACTATTGTACCTATTGTCTATTTTCGCTCGTAATGTAATGATTATAAGGTTCATATTAATACTCAAATATATTACATGTTAGTTCTATCACTTTTCGAGAACACATAATTTTATGGAAAAATCAATGAAAGCAATAAGGCTGCCGTTGGTAAAGTCAGCCTATGGATGGTGTAACGATCGAATAGTAACAAAAAACATTTATTTGCTCACTTTCATTTATTTGAACAGAAGAGGATCCACCCTCAAATAAAAAAAAATACTATTAGGAAAAAAACTAATCAATAATAATTTTTCACTGTCACTCAACGAGCCACCGCTATGGAGTCGGTGCTGTGAGTTCATCACGTCTGAAACAAGTTCAGCTGATTTATTCGAAAGTAATTTTCAGCGAGCAGCTGGCACTGCGGTATGAGAGATTTGGCTGATCAATATTCCAGTAGTCGCTCCGAAGAACTGAGAAATATGTCAGTCTCTCACTCAATCCAGCTGAGTTATTTGTAAGCGAACTGTTAGTTATGCAGGTTTATAGGTACGAGCTTCTGAAACATTGTTAGTATGAAGTATTGTTACGCTTGAATTACAGTGTAGGTTTTGTATTCTCTTATAGAGCTGTGCAGTATTTATTTTTATCTCATGTACATTAATAATTCCGTTAACCCTTCTGGAAAACTTGATTGAAATCTGTTCCAAATTTTTAAGCGTAAAAATATTGATTTTGAGTTAACAACATTTATCTGCAAAATTCGCATAGGTACTCGAGTAATTTCAATAGAAGATGCAACAATGCATCATTAGTAATAAAGTGCCCAGATATTATTTTTTGTCTACCTGATGACTCCGACACACATGCACATATCTTTCTCCATGATTTTGCTTGACATATGCCTGCCGTGAGGATTTCTCATAGAACGTTATGGGAACGCTAGAATGATATGGGAATCTTTAAGACGAATGTAAATAGAGTCATATAAGGCCAACGTACAAGCAATTCGCCTGCTGTCGCAGGTGTCCTATGGGCGGCGGTGATCACTTACCATCAGTTGTACCGTAGTAGCCAGGCAGATGCCTACTATAGTTGTACCAAACAGAAAACTTGTAATATGCAAGTATATACCCTGTTTATTAAAAGAGGACGTTGACATACTGATGATGATTAAAATCACTGTTACCATTTCTAAGTTTGAGCTTGTTTCATATATATATTTTATGTTTGATTTTATTTAATTTTATTTATTTAATTTATTTAATTTAATAATTACATTACATTACATTATTATTACATACAACAAAAGCGGATTTAAAAATGCCGTGTTCACACTTGCAAATTACCAGTTCCTGGCACCTGCACTGACCAGTTGGCCGTGTCGCAGGATGTCAGTGACAACAGTCCGTCGGATGGGAAAATGGAACACTTATACTAGTTGTAACTGTTACAATAAAATATCTATAAAAAGTATTACACTAATATAAAATATAACAACATTAAAGAAAAATATAAACTAAAATTAAAAAGCAAAGAAAAAATTAAAAATTGTACAATTTAAAAAATTTCTAATTATGTGTTCACAAAAACCAATTTCATGTGTGTGTATGTGTGTGCATGTGCAGGGGTGTGTGTGAGTGTGTGTGTGTGTGGGGGGGGGGGTGTATGTATGCATGCATGTATATATGTTGATGTGTTAGTAGTGTGCAAGTGTGTGACAGAGGGAGAAAGCAGGAGATATAATTTGTTTTATGCCATTGCTTTTAGTAAAGCTTCAGTCTCGTTGAAGTCCTTCGCTGACAACCATTCTGATATGGTTTTCTTGTCAAATGCAATTTCCTTCTTTGTTTCCTCTTTGTATTTCCTACAGACAAATGGAGCCAGAAATGATCGAAACCTTTGGGCAAACGCTGTTCGACATGATACTGGAGGGGGCATAAATCCACGACGCGTTTTATTTATAGTATTGTGAGAGGTTACCTTATTTTGTTTATTATATTCTTTCATGAGGCTTGTGATAAATAATTGTCTAGTGGTAAGATTTTTTGTCTCGAAGTGAAGCAGGTTAGTGGGATACATGAAGTCTTTTCTAAAAAGTACTTTCAGTACTGCTCGTTGCGCACGTTCTACTTCTATAAGGTAAGTTTTTGCAGCACCGCCCCAGGACGAAACACAGTACGTGATGACGGGCTCAGCGAAAGCTACATATATGTTGTGTTTGACAGCTCTATCATTTATACAACTCAGTCTGCGGCAGATAGGAAGCAATCTTCTTAGTCTACCAGAGACATGATGACACTGTGGTCCCCATGATAATTTACAATCAATAATTATACCCAGGTACTTTATTGAGTCCACATATTCAATGTCAGGACACGCACAAGGAGTCACCATATTTTGACACGAATGCAGGACCAACTTACGAGCTTCTGGTTTAGTACGATCTGTGATATGGAAACACATATATTTGGTTTTGTTTGTGTTAAGCGTGAGTAGATTATTGTCTAGCCACACCTTTACTGATTTTAGTCCATTTTCAGCCCTATCAAAGACAGTATTCCAGTTTTCTCCCGAGAACAATAGCACCGTGTCGTCCGCATAGGATAGTATAACACTATTTGTAATGTTTAGCCTGCATAGTCCATTGATGTATATGAGGAAAAGCAATGGTCCCAACACACTACCCTGCGGTACTCCGTAGGCAACTTCGTGCCAGTCGCTGAAGATGGTTCCAACCCTAACTAACTGTTGCCTGCGCCCCAGGTAAGTCTGGAACCACTGCAGGGAAAGGCCTCTGACACCAATCAGCTCTAGTTTTCTTAATAGCAGGGGAACGGAGACGGTATCAAAAGCCTTGGCCAAATCTAGGAAGACAGCTAGACATCGGCGTTCCCTGTCGACCTGCTCAACCACATAGTCGACCAGCCTGTTTACAGCATCTGCTGTAGACCTACCCTCTCGAAATCCATACTGGTTATTGGATATGAGACCCCTTGCAGAAAGAAAACCATAAAGTCTGGACTTTACAAGCTTCTCTATGATCTTGGACATAACAGGCAACAGTGATATCGGTCTATAATTTGATACCTCTGATTTGTCTCCCGCTTTGTGAATAGGTATAACTATAGATCTCTTAAATGTTTCGGGAAACACACCGGAGCCAAAGGACAGATTGATGATGTGTGTAAGCGGTGGTATTATTGTCTCTTTCAATGAACGGATAAATCGACTCGTGAAACCATCAATGCCACAAGCCGCACTGTCCTTGAGACTATTTATGGTCTCACAAACTTCCTCAGGACAGGTAGGGAATAAGAAAAAGGAATCTACCTGGTGTGAGTCATAGTTCAGACGTATCAAGTCCTGTTCAGATTTGCCCATCGATTGTAATGTAGTTTGTGCCAAGCTCTCACCAATGCTGGTATAATAGTTGTTAATATTGTTTAGAGATACGATTTTTGATACACTATTTTTAAGTAACGAGATGGAGGACTCACATATGTTCTTTATGGGGAGATCAGCAGCTGCCTTGATAGTTTGCCATAGTTTACGCGTATTATGTTTGTTAGTTTGTAGCTCATGATTTATATAAACCTTTTTAGCATTTCGGGTGGCTCGGCTACAGAAATTGCGATATCGTTTGTACTCTAATTGTATGGTTTCATTCAGTGGATTATGTTTAGCTCTCAGGTGAAGTTTATCCCTAAATTTGAAGCACCTAATTAGACCAGGAGTGATCCAACTTTTTTTATTACAGTGAGATCTAGGAATTTTTTTTATCTTTGTGTGTTTCTGGATGCAGTCATTCAAGCGGTTAAAGAGTAACTCCGTGGCTTCATTTACATCTTGGATATGCAGAAGTTCACTCCAACTTTCCTGTTCCAGTTCTTCTCTAACCTCTTCGTAGTTTACTATTGGCATAGATCTGCCACCATAACCAGGTGTCTTTATTTTTTTGCAATCTCCGAGAGCAATTAATATAGGCGAGTGGTCTGTCACATATGTTTGACACACTATAGTGGTAACCTCTTTTTTACTTTTTACCATGGCATGATCAAGGCAAGCGTTTTCACGTGTGAAATCTGTAACCATAGGCAGTAGTCCATGATTCGTCAGCACACACAGATAATCTGTTTGTCGGGAGTCCGTCGATGTATCATGTATATTAATATTGACATCACCACATAAGATTATATCAATATCGGAATTATTTTGTAGTGGGAGGTTATTTAAGCAACTATTTAATGAATTTACAAAGTTAGCCGTGTTTTTTTCCGAAGGCGACCTATATATAGCAAGCAGTATCAAGTTATTTTCCATTCTAATGTCCAGCCCATTTGCGTCATCAATAGACATTTCTGCTACTTGGATATCATAGCGAGAGAAGAGTGTGTCACACACATATACTATTACGCCCTCTGCCTTATTTTTATGTCTAGTAGTACGGAAACTCTTATAGTTATTAAGATAGGGTACAAATTCTTTTAACCAGCATTCAGTTAGCACTATGAAGTCGAAGTGAATATTGAAGCGTTTTAGTAACACGAGCAGTTGATCAAAATTATGATTTGCACTCCTAATGTTCATGCTAAGTATACTAAACTTCGACTTAAAATCAAAAAATGGGCAACATAGCTCAGGTTCGGTTATTACATACTTTTTCGCAGCGCAGAGATCGCTGTACTCACTACATAAGTCGTCCAAGTGCATTAAAACCATGAGTATTGTTTATTAAATATGCACTGTGTAGTTGCGATCTCCTCGCTGCGGAAATTAAATAAATAAAATATGTCCACTTATCATAGTATGTATTTTTGATGGATGTATAATAACTAGCAAATTGGTAAATAAGGTTAATGTATACCGGTCTTAAAAGCATATGAACGTTATGAGAGCAATGAAGCATTATGACATTTACAATTGTGTTACTTGAAATAGTAAATATTTTATCACGCCATGCTTTATCTAACCGGTTTTCATACCTGCGGTTGATACTGGAGTGTGTGGAATGCGAATTTGGTATTGCATCGTATTGCATCTGCCAGTTCTCGTCGATAAGCGCGTGCGTTACGTCGTTCTGCTCTGGAGTGTAGGGCGCTGGGCTAGCGGCATTTTTGGAATTAGCCAAAATAATACATAATAAGGTTAATATTTGATGAAATACATACGTGATTTTAAAGGAATACATAGGACAGCGAAGTTTATGACTAATATCTCCCCTTCTCGATCCGTCCCCGTCTTGTGAATATATTGTTGAGGAGATTTTGTGTGTCGAAATTTGTTTAGCTTGTGTTGTATACAGTGTAGTGCGGTATTGTGTATAAGTGTGTGTAAAAATTGGTAAGTAGTAAACATTTGTCAATGAGCAGTAGGCAAGATAACAATAGTTAAAAATTAAACAAAATATTAAGGAGAAGTAATATTCAAATTTAAATTTCGAGAAAAAAACCTTTCGAAATCTAGTTCATGCTTAATCACTGTATATTTTTTAGTGTCAGGCGTTTCTCGTAGCAAAATCTGTCCATTCTTCGTCCATACGTACTTGATGTTATTTGTGTGAGCGAATTCTTTCGCTTGAGATAATAGTTTTCTGCGTCTAGGTATTAGGCATTCGTTGACATAGATCCTGCAGTTATCCCCGACATGGTCGATTAATAAGTCCTTGATGTACAAATTTTTTTTGTTTATTCTCAACTTTATTAGTAGATTATCCTTTTTTTCTTTAGAAGTCAACTTTACGATAGCAATGCCGCTTCGCTTGCCTTTTTCGATCTGTGTTATTGCGGAGATGTCTTGCTCTGTCAATGTGGTGTTTGAGATTTCAGCAAGTTTCTTTAGGATCTTTTGGACTTCAATTTGTGACATTTTCGGAATCCCTTTTATTTCTATGGAGTTTTGAACTTTGGATTGTTCAAAATCATCCTGAATACTCTGTAATTTACATAGTTCGGCCTTTGTTTTGTTGAGATCCGTTTTCATCTCGTCAATAAGGAGTAATTTACTATCCAAATTGGTTAATTTGTTTTCCAACTGATTTATTTTCTCATCTTGAAATTTTAGTTTCCCCTGTACTACCTGTTGGATGTTTAGGTATTCGGTTTGCTGTGCTTGAACCGCCGCGAGCGTAATAAGGATGCTGGCTACGTCTGTTTGCAGCTTCGAAAGCGTATTCGAAATGTCTATTGGGACGCTGAAAGCCCCAGGGGAATGTGGAGTAGTGCTTATAGGCTGTAGATTTGCGCGATTTAGTTGGTTGGTCGTGCTACTGCACTTACTGCATTTCCAGGTGTTGTTTTTTGATTTTGCAGTCGCCACTTCCTGTTCTGTCACTTTTGCACATTTATAGTGTAACCAACGCTCACATTTACCCTGGCATTGGGTTCCACTTTTCCGTTGTACGGCTTCGGCACAAACAGCACAAGTTGACATTTTAAAATATTATGTTAATTTGTTTACCGCGTGAGAAAAACACTGTTTTTGTATTTATATATAAGTTATAACGCATCGTCTTACATAGATGGAAACTGACGTTAGAAGGATCGTGTATCACGTAGTTAATTGATTTATGTCCGATGTCTGTGGTCCAGTAACATCAAAGGTAACGTAACATCGATGCTGTCATAATTCGATCAATTACACACTAACCTCATAGCCTGCAAAACCGGTTTCAAAGGTATACAGGTACAGGTGAAATGATATTATGAAGCTAGCAGACATTCTCCGATGGGCTATGGCGTAAATGTGTTGATATATTGAATTAGGTACCTAGGTGGCCTAGTTAGGGGAGCACGCTTCTTGTGTTCGTGAGTTCGAAGGTTCTGTATCAAATAAGTTTTGTGTGGAAATTTAGTAAGTTTTATTTGTATACCACTTGGACTCTTTGGTAAGTCAAAATATCGCGAGGCACTTTACTTTTTTCATAACCGGATAATTGTGACCACCTTTAGCAATGAGGGTATAATCTTATCTTATTATAGAAGGCCAGGTAAACAAGGCAACATTTCGACCTTCTGGGGTCTTTTGTGTCAGCTCCTGTAGGATAGCTGGGGTAGGGAAACGCTACGGACATGGTGCCACATCTGCAGCCCCGCGATGATTACCTATAACATATGTACAGATTTCCTGACAATGTTTTTCTTCACCGTTTGACAGTAGGCAGTAAACACACTTACTAGTACATGAAACCCAATCCTTGGACAGGTCGTGTCTTACTCACTGCACCACCGAAGCCCAATCAGGTAAGACTACTCTTACTCTCACTATTTCTTAATAGTTTTAGTGTTAAGAGAAGTAAAACGTAGGTAAATCTATTTGTTTGAACAAATATGTACAATGTAACGTGTGTATCTTCAGACAGCTTACGACTAAGATTACATGAGCTTATCAAATTATCTCGCATCATGCCTTCAGGCCAAAGCTCTGAACTCTAAAATATACAGCCTTAATAGTTTCTGAGCGCACCCACCGTGTTACAGTCGAAAATTTATAGCTCTCCCTATTAATTAAAGGTCGCGATATACAGGCGAAGTTACTTAAACAATTATGTGTCCCTCTACAAATATTGTGTTAAATTTGTCTCGCCAAGTTCTGTTTCCTACTTGGGTAATTTGGTTTTGTTAGTTATATAGTTTTATTGAGTTCAAGTTTTGATATTTTATTACGATTTCTATAACAAGTTGTACGGACTCTCCTTATTCTTTTTATTTTGTTTTGTTAAGGATAGTAACAGGACTGATAAAGCTCGTGACAATATTAAAACATTTATTAGTTTTAAATAAAACAGTTTGTGTTTTATTCAATCACGTCTGGTGTTGATCTAACTGGTTCAACTTCTTATTCCGCAGCAAGCCGATATTTTACAAGTATTTAATTTAAAATTATTTAAATGGAATTTCACCAAGCATCATCCACCGAATCTGGATCAATATTAACATAGTCCATACCTACGAATATAACGCCATTTATCTTGCAAAGGCGTAACTACAAAGCCAGATGTGGTTTCTGTGACTTAACACATCATATATCTACTTATGCCGTTAGCAAAATACCTGACAGGAATTAGGCATATATACAAAGAAACCTGTCAGTTACAGGAACAGGTAGGTAACAAAGTATACTCGTGTTGTTACTTAAATAATTGGCCTATAACAGTTCTTAGTCAAGGTTTTTTATTATTTTTCAATAATATTATTATATTATATAATATTATTATGTATATATTATGATCAAGAAATTCAAATCATAAAATTAAACAGGTCACATTAATAATCCTTTCTCTGTAAAAAATTAATGTACATAATTCTTAGTGACCGCGTTTTTTACCGCCTTATTACCGGCGGAAGTTAATGATAGGCTTTACTCTAGAGACAATATCTCAGTGGGCACGTGGAATAACTCTATTATCAAGCAGGCAGCGGCGGCGCGTAGCCGCAGACATGAAATATTACGCACTTTACCTCGTAATATTGCGATCTCGTGCAGTATGAAAATTTATTGCAATTTATGTGTGCGCGGAAAAATACATAACTCGGGAAAATGAGTATCGGGCTATAAAAACTAAATAAGTACTCCATAGTTCGTGGTTTGCTTGGTGTAAAGCGTTTGGGACCAATATTCGCTAGACAACATCAATATTTAACGGCAAAGTAGTTATAGAGATTGCAATCATGTGCATATTATGAGCATGTATATAAAGGTTGTCTGGACGATATCAATTAATGTGATCAATTGTAAGTTCAAACTGTAAGTTGGATGGAGTAATCATTGTTTACTTACTTCATAATTTATCATAAAATACTTAACTATACCAGGTATGATGTACTAAACAATGATTTTCTCCTTTCAGCTCAGTTCCATTAGTTACAATTAGTTACGATCTTATTTTTTGTTCACTAGAATATTGTATTGCGTATAATGGTATAATTACAAAATAGTTCAGAGATTGTGTATCGAAGTTTCGGGCAAAAGCTATAATTTATAACTTAATTTAAGTTTAAAGTTAATAAAATGATTTTAAAAACTTCTCAACGTTATTTTGGGCTATCCTGTATAACTTTTCTTATTAATTATACTAGAATTAGACCTTAACCTTTGTATTTACTAATATTTCCCTGAGTAATTCTAAAAACACTATCTTAATGTAATATACTATAACCGCCATGAAGTCAGGAAATCTGAATATCGTTACAAATATATAAAGGTATAAGTACAAGGAGATCTCTACAAAGCCCGTAGGCGCTGACACTTCCTTGAGGAATGTTACCGAAATACTGGGACATATTTTGCTTTATGCGCATATTATAAGATTAGCTGTGCCCGCGGCTCCACTCGCGTGGACTACAGTATTACAAAAAGTAGAAAATTATTTAGTTAATTTTATTAGTATATAGAGTTAATTTCCGTTCCTTCTCCCTTCCGCCGCCGCTTCACCCTCCCGCTCCTGCTTCGGCCCCGGCTCTTCCTCCGGCTCCAGGTCCAGGTCCAGGTCCACGCCCACTCTTACTCCCGCTCCCACTCCAACTCCAACTCCTAAAATAAATGCGAAAGTTTGGATGTTTGGATATTTGGATGTTTGTTACTCAATCACGCTTTAACCACTGGACGGATCGTGATGAAACTTGGCACACATATAGGTTAGGTCCTGGAATAGGACATAGGATCGTTTTTATCCCGAAAAAACATCCCATTCCTACGGAAAATATATAATAATTTGTGATATTAAGTTGTTCACGTGGACGAAGTCGCTGGCAACAGCTAGTACTTTGTATTGCTTACTTACTAATAATGTATTTGAAAACTAAAAACTGCCATAACTTTTGATTGAGTAAGTCGATTGCGATAAAATAAAGATTAAATGTTAAGTCGCGTTAAGCTCCATGTTTGTATGAAAATTCTATCAAAATCCGTTTAGTAGTTTTTACGTGATGCGTGCACAAACTAACAGACATACAGACAAACAGACACAAATTCCAAAAATGATCGAAATGTGTTCTATTGCTTATCCTTAGACCCCCCAATTTTTATGTTGCAAATATCTTCAGTGTCAGACACGCGAAGTTTACGATTTTATTTATTCGATAGTTTATTGAGATAAAACAGAAATTCCATTAAAGTTAGGAATTGGTTGACCGATTTCTATTTATAAGTGTAGCGATGGATGATATTTAAAGTGTTTTTACCTAAAATAAACATAAATACGTATATACATAATGCATTGGTCCCAAAGGGGTCGGAAGAGACGATGTGTCGCCACATACAGCTCCTTTTACTCATCTCCCTGCGGGCGCCAGCCTTTTTGAGGACGTCACCAATTTGATTCTTGAACGTCCTCCTAGGATGACCTCTAGCTAGACCTAAATTAAATTTATTTATATCGTAATTATAATCACACTTGAGGACAAAGAAAACGGGTCACTAACAAAAACCTTATTTTCTCGAAAACTAAGAATGCTAGCTTGTTGAAATAAAAAGTAATTTGAAGAATATTTAATAACAAATATAAATAAAGTTTAAAGGTATCTGGTTGCCATTAAGTAATTACTTCAAAAATGCAATAAACCAAAATATTGATTTTTATGACAATAGAGTGAGGAATTCTATGCCTTTGTGAAAAATGCGTAGATTGAGGAACGGAAGAATATTCCACAGTATAGCCTCAGAAACTTGGTGTACAGCATGCCGAATTCAATGACAGCTGTATTAACAGCACACGGAGGTAATACAAGGTAATAAAATACCACAAAATGATTCTTCTGTATCAAAATATGCTTATTTTAAAAGAATGTGTTCCCATAGAATTGACACATTTCTATTATCTGTCTTTTTAATAAGTAAGATGATCAATGCCGTGCCGTGCGGTTTCCGGTAGAGTAGAATAGGACCACTCCAACTCTTCCCGTGGATGTAGTACAAGGCGACTAAGGGAATACATTATAAAACATCAATCAGGCCTCCCCAACCCGTCTGGCCAGCGCGAGGAGTGTAGGCCAAATCCTCCGTCTGTCTCCGGCAGATGAGAGAGGGTTGTGCTCCTGCAGTGGAGGCAATAATAACCTGATGATGAATGATGATGAAGATGATCAATAACTAATATTTTTTATTAATTTTATTTAGTGTAAAGAAATATTCTATAAAACCCTTTTTATTTCAATAAACTATCATTTTTAGTTTTTGAGAAATTAAGGTTTTTGTTATTTACCCCAATGTAATTTTGTTATTGTCCTCGAGTGTATATATTTTATAGACTTCATAAGTCGACAACATTTTTGATTTATTCATATTCAAAATTACAAAAACCTTTTTAATAATCTACTTTCCGTTTTCTGAAGTGCTTCGTAATTCTATAAAACATGTTTATTATTGTCCTAATATTTTTAACCGAAGTAGTTCAAAAGTAGTGCAAGAAATTACTTATATTGCGTAGTCATTTAAAAGTCATGTACCGTTTTATGCACTATTCAGTCATATACAGGAAATTTTTATAGCTTATTAGCTTTATTTATAAGATATGCATGGGATTGAAATTGACTTCAATCTCACCTAATGTAGTATTAACACTAGACTGTAACACAAATAATAAGAAAGTTCAAATTAAATATATAATTATTGCATTAAGTTATTGCAACTAATATGAGTAGTTAAGTAATTCGTTTTCGAACTAAAATGTTGGATATTGATGTCACTAGTTCCAAATCTGATTCGCAGTTACGGCCAACAGGCAAAGAGGATCAACGTAAAATTTAATATTATTGTGTCGCGGATACACGCATAGGATGTTAAAGAAAATCAGATCGGGTGGCGTAGTAATACAGGATGTTAGAAAATGTTTCCTCGAGGGAGGATTCCGACTGGCACGAGATAAGGCTGCCCGCGACCTCTGATTTGTCTCCCGTTTGTAACGCCCTGTGTTATAATTAGAATAATATAGTTACAACTTATAAATACCGTTGTTACAATATTTGGAGCAACATCTATTACGTTAAATTATATAAAGTGTAAGATTTAAAAAAAATATAGTCTTAAAGTCTTAACAAACATCTAACTAATGTAAGAAAATATTCATCTTTATCTCCATGTGTAATCCCTCTCAAATATTCCTCCGCAGCTGTAGACATTATAACAAGAGATGACACTACGAACTAAAATAAAGTTTCTTTTTTTGTGGCACTGTCCATAATGCACCGCACATTGATACTGTTTTCATTTCTACAGTTTGTTCTGGCACGTTATCTACGATTTACGTAGCACCTTTTTCATACCTTAAGAATTCATGTGAGCTTACCTTTACGGTCAGTTTACTAGGGTACAAAGAGTTAAACGTACGAAATATCAAGCTATACATCACTCATATCCCCACAAGGCATTTTCTCAATACAGAATTACGGCATGATAATAGACCGAGTCGGTCACATGAATCACAGGGCTCTTCCCTTGTATTCGGTTTGGCGGATGACGATAACCTTAATGTAAGCGTCGTCACGGCTGGTGGTCCGAAGAAGGATAGCTTTTGTCGAGGTCCCTTCCGCGAACTCCATTCTTTTCCCTTATACAGTTTCTCACTTGAGTAATTCGAGGACAATAAACATTTATTGTCCTCGTCTATTTGACAGACGATGAAGAAATATCGAGTGAGTGAGTTCGTTATAATCGGCCCCCGGGCTTTCACTTACGCAGTTGTTGTTTATAACGAGAGCGGTTCGGACAAAGGAACACGTCTTTGGTCGACCAAGAGTTTCCTACAAAACGTAAGGGATAAGGAAATGATCCAGTCACCTTAAAACCCCGAACGTGAATTTGCGAAATGTCTGAAAAGCCGGGTAATTCCCGGGGGAGCGCTCTCAACGGAGACATCCGCTTTCGTTTTTGTACGTTTCATTTTGTTACAAAGAATGGATTTTACGACTTCCTCTTTTAATAATTAACTTTTGGCTTGGTTTATTTCTACTGTCCAGGCTTTTAGATTACGTAGATACTAAAACTAACTAGATATCGACTTTGTAAGAGCTAGTTACACTACACTGGACAAAATGTGCGTTTAATTTTAATTAACAGCTAGATACGATGATTGGTTATGTTTAGTTTAACCGATACCTAAATTTAAATATTCTGTTTTATGTTTTATAACGTTCACAAGTTTAATAGCAGAGTGTTTTGAATTTTTCTTCGTGGCATTCCACTAAACGATCATTGTCAGGGAAATGAATGTAAATGTTTGATTTGTATCGCAATCATTATTTATTTTACTTTTAAACTTTTGTGTAAACACAGAGTGTTATTTAATATGCTTAATTAGATAAGTAACTTAAACTAAACAAGAGCCGAATGTAACCAAAAAAACTGAGTCGAACACTTTTTCAAATATTTTCGTTATAGAGAACATAATGTTTAAAGCTCTATAGTAGATTTAATTGACATGAGTTTAAAGTATTTAGGTTTAGGTTAAGTTTAAAGATATTTATTCTCAGACAATGTCACTTACATGAGCAACTTTATAAAAAAATATTTTTGCTTACTTTGCACCGCACACAGACAAAACATTTATTTTTATTTTACCAACTCCTTTAACGCATTTCTTGATAGATATCATAATTGTCAAGTATATGTTGGGCAAGTTTAGCTTTGAATGCGTTAAACGAGTCGATATTTTTTATGTGACGGTATATAGGTTATTATATATACGCTGTACGCGACGGTATATTTAGGCTGATGATGAGTTTAAAATAATATAATTATTAACGTTTAAAGTTTTTTTCTCATAATCTGTTTTATACATATCGATCAATAATAGGGAACTGGGTTTCTCGACTCTAGTTACCTATTCATCGCAAGGAGGCGCACACAGCGACGCGACGCGCCGAGGCGTCAACTTACTGGCGTGGCACACAGCCAGCCGAAAGCTCCTGCATTTGTATTCAGTTTGGCAGACTACGATAACTTTAATCCGGGTAAAGTGTCACCTTGAGTGGCTTACACTGAAAGAACCTTTGTCTGGAGTAGGGTGCTCTGACCTTCTTATTTTTTCCGTCAGGTTTTCCTCCATTGTCACGAGGGGTAATGTAAAATCCAGCCACTTAAAGGGCAAGCTTTCGGTTGGATTGCGCTCGAACCTAGGCTATTGGTGGCCGCAACACCGACTCGGCTTGATTGAGTGTGATCGATTGGCTCGTTGATCATTTATCCTTAGTCGTTTGATGTTCAGTTGGAGTAGATCGGTGTGGTCAGGGCATTAAAATTAATTTTACCTTAATGTTGCTGGGACAAACATTTCGACTTAAAAATATTCTTTTTTAGAAATCACCCATTATTTCGGTGATAAAATTCATTCTTTGAACGCCTAGGTATATACCCATTATCGCCACTGGAATATGTTGATGATGATGTTGCGAAATTATTATTGGCATACTAACTGCGAATTAACATACCATTTCGTAATGGTATGTTAATTCTCACAGTCAATGTGTGAATCACGTCTGTGTATAACCAAGAAATGAATATTCAGACTGAAAATTGAATCACACCGTAACTGACACGACAAAGTTATAACAAAGGTGACGAAATGATACGGTTCCTTTTGTAAAAGTTGCAATGTACGTGACAAATCTTCTAGTTTCGAGTTCGGATTGAAAACTGCGATAGCGATAGAGCCGGGCCAGACGTGCCGCGAATCCGTTATTAGTTCCCCATTTAGAAATAGGTGCACAGACTTTATAGGTATTATATTAGAAATCTTACTCAAGTGCCGTACTTCGTATACGATGGTAGTCACGTCTCAAACACTTCATCTCACGTAGTCGTGTTACAATGCAATCTGACTACGTAGTGGCTGAATTAGCGCGATTGGATCGCCCAATCAGCCGAGAAGTGTCCGAGTGCTCCTCAATGAACACTCTCAGAATCATAATCGATTCGTCTTTTATTGTGACTGCTAGTTACTTGCTTGTAGTTTGTAAGATAAGGCACAGAATAAGTAATAGTACAATCACAGTTTCTGTAAGTACAAGATAAGGGTAAACCGGTTTACGAGGTCATTTCATTGGTCACCATCTAATTTAGCATTAGAGAATACATTGTAGTACTTAACTTCATATTTACCTAAAAATATTATCTTTGCTTATACCAAATCCAAACAAAGGCTTAATGTATGTAATGAAAGGACTGATGAGTAGTAAATAAGTGTGTTTAGGATATGGTCGATCACGATTTTTTACTGAATATTTTAGAATACAAAACTCATAAATGATAGACCTGAAATATAACTGATTTTGACGAAGTAAGAATTTGATTTGAGTGCGTCCTGCCTGTCATGACCTACGGTGCAGAAACGTGGACACTGACAGTGGGCCTGATCCACAGGTTCCAAGTCGCTCAGCGAGCTATGGAAAGGGCTATGCTCGGGGTTTCTTTGAAGGATATGATTCGTAACGAGGAGATCCGACGAAGAACGAAAGTCACCGACATAGCCGAAATGATTAGCAAGCTGAAGTGGCAGTGGGCAGGCCACATATGCCGCAGAACCGACGGCCGTTGGGGCAGACGAGTTCTGGAGTGGAGACCGCGGATCGGCACTCGCAGGGTGGGACGCCCCGCCGCCAGGTGGACCGACGACCTGAAGAAGGTGGCCGGTAGCGGCTGGATGCGGAGGGCAGAGGACCGGGTGTGGTGGCGTTCATTGGGGAAGGCCTATGTCCAGCAGTGGACTTCTAGGGGCTGATATGATGATGATGATGATGATGAAGAATTTGATAAAAACGAACTTGACAGTTGGGTAGGAACAATTTTGATAGGGAAGCTGACAGAAGAATCCAGTTGGGCTGGGCAGCATTTGGAAAATTGCGTCAAGTCTTCACTTCGCCTATTCCACAATGCTTAAAGACAAAAGTCTTTAATCAGTGCGTCCTGCCTGTCATGACCTACGGTGCAGAAACGTGGACACTGACAGTGGGCCTGATCCACAAGTTTCAAGTCGCTCAGCGAGCTATGGAGAGGGCTATGCTCGGCGTATCTTTGAAGGATATGATTCGTAATGAAGAGATCCGACGAAGAACGAAGGTGACCGACATAGCCGAAAGGATTAGCAGGCTGAAGTGGCAGTGGGCGGGCACATCTGTCGCAGAACCGACGGCCGTTGGGGCAGACGAGTTCTGGAGTGGAGACCACGGATTGGCACGCGCAGGGTGGGACGCCCCGCCGCCAGATGGACCGACGACCTAAAGAAGGTGGCCGGAAGCGGCTGGATGCGGAGGGCGGAGGACCGGGTGTGGTGGCGTTCATTGGGGAAGGCCTATGTCCAGCAGTGGACGTCTAAAGGCTGACATGATTGATTGATTGATTGAACTTGACAGCTTCAAAATGACCGCTGTATTTGCTATGAAAATGTTATTATTACTCTTAGTCACAAAACATTAATATAATAACTATTTATCTATTTAATCACTATGGATTTCAATAACGATATATTCTGATAATGTATGAAGAGATTAACACCAAAACTACTTCAAATACATACCTACCAACTGACATTAATTGTTATTTGATTTTCACTCGTTATTTGACAGTCGATTTGGAATTAATACAATATTCAAGAATAAAATGTTAGCGTTCTAAAGATGTTTTATTGAGTTAATTTTGTTTAACATAGGAGGGTACAAATTATTTTGTCATTCCGGAAAGCGGAATTCTCACTGGCCGATAATAGAAGTACCTCTATATACGTAATACGTACGTCTACGCTATGTCTTTTGAATTAATTCTAAAAATGTATACAGTTTTTTAAGTCTATGCAAATATTCTAATCAGAAATAATTTGTAACAGTAACCGTAGTGTGAGATACCTCACTGCTATGCACATATAGCAGTGACTGGACGGCTTAAGCCGGCTCGCAATGACTGGATTCGGAAAACCGAAGATCGAGTTTAGTGGCGCGCATCCGGAGAGCCATTGGCGATAAACATAGGTATAGAGCAGTGGATGATTCAAGCTAATGATGATATTAATAATCTGTTGAGTACAATGTTGTATTTCGAAAATGTCATTGGTATGTACCTGGGCTTAAAACGTCCTCGGTCCTCGATACCTTGTTAATTAGGTAGGTTTAATTTCTTTGATTTTGACAGCTAAGTATGAATAGCAACGTCTTGTCCGCTGAGTGACTATTTATATATTCTGTCGACTGCGATACGCTATCGGGCAAGTCAAAGTTCAAACGAAATGGTTTTTTACGCAGTAAGTGTACCATGCGAGGTACGCCAAACACAGAAAACCTTTGAAAAAATGTAAGCTGATTTACCGCGACTGGCCAGGGGCCGGGTGGCCGCTCGAGCGGCAAATAAAGGCCACCAGACAAATGTTCGCAAATTGACTCGACGTTTTTCACAGTATTGTGCAGTACCTAGATGTGTAGTTAACCTAAACAATCTTGTTTGATGAGATGTCGGAGATCACATGTTAGCTGCGATTTGAGTTTGGTTTGCCGTAAAGCGGAACACTATAAATTCCTACCGTTGAGCTGCTTATGGTAATATTGGACACTATATAACATATAGTGGACGACATCCAAGCCTCCGATGTAATTTTTTAATTAGTTTTTATTGAAGGACCCGTTGGCAAAAATTATTTACTTTAATGTATTTGATTTTGTACATAATTTTATTTCTATTTGTTATTATTGTTATTAATTTTGGTACAATAAACTCTTGCATACATACATACATCATGAAATGCTGCCCTAGGTTGTCATCCCTCGACTCTAGTTCACAATCTTCAAAAGTGTTACACTTATAAAATGTATCAGTTGAACCATTCCTTTCAACCCAGTATTTTTCATTAAGAATGATATTCAACAAATCCTCCGACAATAGAAATAAAACACCATTAGAGACCATTGAAAGAAGAATAGAAAAGGAGATCGAATAAAGGACGTTCCTCATAAAAACCGCTTCATTACTGAGCTTGGAGGAATTAAGTCGCTACAACGACCAAATAAAGCTAAGATTACAAGTTAACCTCATGTTAGTCGGAAACCCCAATGATAAAGCATCTCAGGAAAATCGAGCCCGGGAAGGGTACACTAATCCCTCTTTAGCAAAAACGCTTCGTTCCAAAAAGTGATGGGCGGCTCACAAGGGATGGATCTTCATTACCCAACCGTGTTGTCAGTTAAGCCAAAGGGTCTGCGGATTACTTACTGCTTCATAAAACTTAAAAAAAGAAAGCGATGACAATTCATAATTAGAAATCTTGTACTGAGTGAGAAATACTCATATTCTAGAATCTTTTTGGCATCTGAGTCATTCTGACTACTTATATAAATTCGGCGTAAACTTAATCAGTCAAATAACTGTCAGTTTCCTATATTAATCATTGATGTCTTAAAAGATGGATAGAGAAAAATGGTTCGCAAGTTCATTTGGCGCTCACCGGTCTCTTCATATCACGAAGAATCTTTAAAATAATATTATTCTTCCATACAATGGTATCATGAAGAGATTCACGGCAGTGCCTCCTACTTATTTACCTTTCAAGATTTATATTCCCAGTGGGTGGAAAGCGGAGACCGACCGCAGTAATGCACAATGGGCAATCGAATTATCATACTATTATAAAAGGAAGGAAACTGCCAACATTTGCTGACTATTTTATACGATTACCCGTGAATATGGTGTGTGCAACTGTGCCAAAATATTTGTAGCTAAAAAACAATAAAAAAAAAATATAATGATTTTTCTACGTCATAGAAGGAACTCGTGCCTACAAGGTATTTATTTCAACATTTTTTATTTATTTCTTTTTTCTGTATTATAATTAACACAGAAAAAATAAGTAAATAGTTGACAAAATGACAGAAATGTTTGAGTAATGTCAGAAAGTAGAAGTATCAGTTACGTTTAGGCCAGATAACTCGAATATTACGTATTCAATTTCGGTCTATACCGATTGAGATGAAATTTGAAACATACGAGTACTTATATGTGAAATTAGTCAACTATGGCTGGAAAATTATGTATTTTAAATATGTTTCTTCAAAATATTTCAGGAAAACTAAAAATGGGCGAGCACTGTTTACGATGTACACTTTGCAGTTATTTTACCATAATAATATAATATTTTTTGTGTACTATTTCGTATTAAGAAAAGCGTTACTAAAGGCTATCGGCCGTATGTCCAACCTCTTTTGGAAAGCAATCTGTGTTTGACAGATCGCGCAGTTTTGATCACTCGAGCGAACCTATACCCTTAAGCCTTTCAGAGATTCTTGTATTTACTCATATTCCTTCGAGAATAAGTCGTTGAAATGTACACATGTACAGTATTTCATACGGGTAAGTTTTACATGGATATTAAACCTTCGGCCGTTACCGCAACTATGTGCTTCACAAATAAGTCACAGCATTTTATTCATTTATAAGATAACTATTAGTACTCTACTCGTATGTATCGATCAATTTCAATCACTGAATTGTTTCGGGCTAACCCTTCTGGTTTTAAGCTTACCATAATTGTAAATCTTGTTTTCAGTTAATTTGTGTTACTTTGACTAAGATTATTAAATCAGTGTTTTGATTTTTATTTCTGCAAAAGAAATGGTTAGTATTGAAACTTTAGTCCACTCAAAATCATTGAAGTTTGTTAATGAAAGTTGATTATTTATGGAATTTCTTTCTACAGACTATTCTGTAAATATTTTACAAAAAAATATACTTGTCAATTAAACTTGTAAGTATTACCTTCATTTTTGTACCTACAATAAAATTACGGAATCGTATGAAATTCAATTTTCAGTTTCTTTAATAAACAGGACATTAAAGAAATTGAAGCGCAATTTTTGTAAGTATATTTGTACCTTAATTTTTGTGCCTAGTACCTACCACATTTGTCACTTCACAACAGAATTAAATGAAATAAGCTTCGCATATTCAATAGCGACATTTCCTGCTCTCTACGAGTCATTGTCAGCCATTCTCATGCCTTCTTTGGCATGTAATTGAATAAGACGATTGCTATCACCAGTCTGAGGGAAAAGAATTTAATAACATACGCTATATCTACCGGAGTACGTCGTTGTTAGCCTTTTAAACGACACTTCTCTATACCATATTCCAACGGCTGTATTTTCTCTCCAATAGTTTTTTATTTAAATAAAATCTCAATAACTTCAACGCTTACTGCTTTTGCCTCAGAGGGTGAATTCATTTTGCGATCTGTGAACTATAAGAGGATTGTTGGCATTATTTTATTATAAATAGGTTTAACGTGAAAGGCTTTTCGTAATATCCCAGTTTTTTTATACTGGTTTAATAAAATTGATGGCGTTTTTTTTGGATTGAAACGAATATTATAGTAATACATTTTGATACTTACAAAAACCTCGTGCATTGACCGAATGTCCCATTTTTAACCGCCTTTATTTATGGCCAATGGTTTTCTACGCGTTTAAGTGCTCCATAAATCGTATATTATTACTGTTTTTAGTATCGTATATTCAAATCTGCCCAAAAGTAGAGATTCCTTAAAAGCTTTATATGTTCAGGAAGATTTTTAAGAAGAATCAGGAACATGTATGTCGCACTGAATAACCGATTTATTTTAGAATTTTAGAAATTATCCTGTTATTGTTTAGTCAAAATATAGGTTAGATCCTATAAAAATTATGGGTTTTACACGGAAGACTCTAAAATTAAACAAACAATTAACTTTCAATAAAGTAGTCAGATTAAAAACCAACACTTCAGGGATGGATAGCAATTCTAACATTTTCTTGTATTTTCCTCCTTCACGGCCTCTACAATATTACTTTTAAGCCAGTGTTTAACACGGAAAATAAAGTACCGGCTTTGAAACTCGGGCGTATACTTACCATATGAGCTAATTGGGTGATAACATTTCAAACAAGGGGGTATTTCTATGCTATTTTATTCATGGTTAATATTAAATATTGATTATTAGCGAATTTCCATGAGGCAATTAATGATTTATATTCTTTATATTACATTGTTAAAAAGTTTCTGTGAGTAATGCATCGGACGTACGAACGAAACAAACCAAACCAGCTTCACTAGCAGGGTTTCCGTTCACGTTCAATCCCACAAACTTGCAACTGAAATATACATTTTCATTTTTAAAACCGTCCGACCCTCCATTGGAAAGTGCCTTTGATCCAATATGTAGTTTTATGTCGTAACAGCGGTCTGTTGGGTGGAAATAGGGAGCAATAAATCTGTGAAAGTGACAGAGGTGCGATAACAGGCGATCGCTGGCGTGTGTATTTGATAATGGGCGGTCGACACCTGCCGCGCTCCCGCGTCCATAAACCACGAGATTGTGCACGTGTGCACACCTCCTATGCGGATATGGGTATCGCGTAAAATTCACAAAGTTTGAAGGTAGGTTAATTTTATTGTAAAGGTGACAGGTCACCACAGGTGACGCATGATGGTAATTGACTTTTAACCTTGTAGAACACTTATTAAGTTTCTGGCTTAGATAACGAAAAACACGGCACAAATAAGTAATGAACGCTTCATGAAATTGAAAATGTAATCGCAACTAATAACTAATCTGTGTGGCAACTTATTAAAACTACACAGACATTCGAACGGTCGGAGGAAACGTTGAGCCGATATCATCTAGAAGAGACATACCTAATTAATAATACAGGGTCATAAAAAGTTAAGTACATAAACATTGGCATTACTTTTCAGGTAACACTAAATTATATGAAATTACCTTTTTAAATTAAGTACTTTTTGAGAAAAACAATAAATATTATCTAAATTACATTCAAAAGATTTGCGTTATTTAACATAAATGCGAAATAATGAGAGATAACGTATTTACTGCACGTATTAATTTTATTTATATGTATTATGTTACAATGTAGAAAGTGTTCTATAATTACACTTATTAAAGTTAAAAACAAAAACCAAAAAAAAAAGTGGTTGCTTAAGTAAGTTTTCTGTTTAACGTAATTAATATTCGGTATATAAGTATATCGTTCAAAATCCGCCGCCAGATGGACCTACGACCTGAAGAAGGTGGCCGGAAGCGGCTGGATGCCGAGGACCGGGTGTGGTGGCGTGCATTGGGGAAAGCCTATGTCCAACAGTAGACGACTAAGGCCTGATATGACGATGATGATGATATCGTTAAAAATTTGTGTAGCTAATTTTGAATGACCTTATATAAATAAGGTATTTAAAAAACCTCATCATCATCGCCGTGATCGCAATTTAGTGAGTGTGTATAATTGGGTGAGTTTAAGTACCTATGTATAATATTCCTACCTTCACGCTTTGTCCATACCCACAGCAAAGAATACTCAATATATCAAGGTCTATTATCGACCAGTGAGAACTGGGCTTCCGGGTAGATAAATTGTATTTTCCCGATCTTATGATAAGCAAAATTACTAAATGAAAGTATATATTAGAATTAACTTTCATTCTTGAATAACTATTATACAATTATCTGCAAATCGACTTTCAGTTAAATAAATTATATGTGTGTGTGTGTGGGTGTACTCACGTGTAGGTGCGCATGCGTGTGTGGGTGAATGCGTGCGTGCGTACGGAAATATATGTAAACACGGTATATACGGAAACACTATGCTGATTATTTTACATTTGAGTAAGTTTTAGTTTTTATCTCTTAGTATATTATCAGAATAGATTCTTATTGAAATCCAGAGGTCAAATAGATAGTTATACGTAAATTTGTGATTAAGGATTTTGACACTACTGGTAGGATTTAGCAGTATATTTAGCCTATAAGTAATTGCCTAGCAATAATAATAATAAAAACGTGAACAATCACAATCAATTAACAGATAGTTACATATAACTATTGCATAAGAATGTTATTTTTTGCCAGTGCTCCCAACTTATAGATGTTTTTTTAGACTGAACCGACGACCGTTGGGGCAGATGAGTTCTGGAGTGGAGACCCTGGATCAGCACGCGCAGGATGCTTCTTTGGGGAAGGCCAATGTCTAGCAGTGGACGTCTAAAGGCTGATATGATGATGAAGAACCATCCACTTCATCTGACAGAAACTGGTCGTATTAAGAACTGCTCGCTCTCTGCTATGTATTTACAAAAGACGATTTAATGCCAGCCACGTGTAAAATAATTATTAAATAAAATGTATTCACATCATACTCAATGGCGACTTAGCCTAGAGTTCTCAATGTCCAAAATACAGAAATAAATAGTATGAAAAAAGTTGACGATGTAGCTTGTAGGTATATTATTGTGTTATTAAAGTGCGCCCTTATATACCTACAATTTTATAAATCGACAGTATCTCGTTCACACAAGACATGATTTAGTGCGCAAATGCCAAAAAAGTCTTAGGGAAACGATTGTTGTACGAAAGCTGAAAAAATACGAATACACTTACACCCAAGAATGATTGAAAACGCAGTCGTGATTGAGCGACTCAGACAAAAGACTTGAATTACCCTGTAAGTCGGTGATCCACTGAACGCCTACCGGGATCTCTTTATATTGCAGCGCGCCGATTTTTCACGACCGTTCGATACGATCGTATAAAACAGTCACGTATTTTTTAGTGTCAGTTTACAGGCCTCTCTCTTTAACAATATCATAACCAGCCTGTTGAGAGCGGGAAGGTCCGCATTGATTATTGAGATTCTCAGTGAAAATGGTGTCTGAGAATTCCTATTTCAAGTTCAATTTCGTAAGGCAGTTTAGATTGAATAAAAAGTTTGATTAATTTTTAAGTTTATGTAGGTTCTAGTTCTATTTTGTAGGTTTACCATTAGCCTTACCGAATCATGCGGGGCTCTGATGAGGTGGTTAAGTATTTTCCTAGCTAACAGTGGTACCACAATGTGTCACTACACGCGGGACGACGCGACGATGTTCGCCACACATCACGCCAAGTGGTATCACGGAGCGAAAAGTGGACAATGTCACTTTGCGACAACGTTGGACCGCGCAAAGTGGCGATGCATCGTCTCTGCCTAGCCCTCTGGGACCAGGGCGTAAAAATTATGTCTGTTTGTATTATGCAGGTTCTTAATTCAGAAAAAAAAATATCCACACATCACTGAGCGATCTTTCAGTTATTTGATTAATAACATAAATCTGTTAGTTTTACATCTAGTCTTATATCAGTACTAAGATTTGTCATACTCTATTAAAATATTGTACGATTATTCAGTTATTTATAATTTTGAAATCAAATTCTTAAAATTCAAGAACATCTTTTTTTGCTCTGAATACATTTAACATTGATATAACAAACTCACTTCATATTTAATTTCGATAGTATTTAATTGATAACTTACTCTCAGAAGTTATAGGTACTATTTTATTAATCGCTTTTCAACTAACATTAACGGGGATTATTCTTGAGTTTGTACTTTCCCATAGAAGTAATTGATTCTAATTCCGCTGGTAGTACGTTGAACTCAGTCGAGCGTTAATGAAAAATAATTTCCCATCTGAGTTTTACCTAAAGAGTAGAGCGCTAAGTGCCTACCGAGAGAGTACGGCTTACGGAAATATTGTCCATTAAAAATTCCCTCTCTCTGAGCATATAATAGACTTGAAAATAAAGTACCCCGCCTATTTACTTGACGAAATATTAAATACCCTAAATGGTACACCATGATAGGTCCCCGCTAAGTTGCTTATAAGTCAGCGAGGTTTTCGTAAATGTTTCGCCCAAATTTGTCTATTTTTTTCCTGGGCCGGCGCAATGTTCTAGTTCCTCTCGACTGAATTGGTTCAGTAAATTTGAAAAAATCCACGGACGGGAAAAAGCTTCGCTAATTAGAGATTCACCAGTCTGTACATATTGACTTATTTTGCAAACTATAAAGTTACTGTAGAGAGACAGAGAGAGCCAATTACACAATTGTTACATACCGATGTTTTTTATTAATACCTAAAACAACAGATTTTTAGCGGGGGGGGGGGGGGGTTCTAATATAGTTAATCACGACTCTCTTATCTATTTACCCGAAAAACATCATTGTCAGTATTGTTGTGTGCCAATTTGAAGGGTAGGAGAGAAAGTGTAATCACAGGCATACGAAGCAGTCTAAGACTGTGCTCAGGTTTTCAACATACTTGTGGCCTCTTGGCTGCAGATTAATAGGCGACCCTGACCGCTTACCATTAAGCGGGCTTCTCTCTGTTCGTTTTCCAATTCTAACCGTAACAAAAACTGAACAATTGTAGATTGCATGCTTGCATATTTATTTAGATATTGGTATTAAATTTTATAACCTATTATAGTTTAGGAATCGAACTCCCGCTTTCTGCCGAGGCGGAAGTTAAAAGGTGGTCAAAGATTTAAGTCAGTTGGTAGGAGATTATAAAAACAAGAAGCTATCAGTGTCTGTACGGTCGTAAGGTCAATGGAAACTTTTGTCCTAATTACATTTGTTGGAAAAAAAACATCGTTTATCCAGTCTTGTCTGTTCCGTCTAAATTCGAGTCTGTCTGTCAGTCCGTCTTCCAAATTTAAATCGTCTTGGTCATCCATAGTCAAGTTGTTGGTCAAGGAGGCTAGACGCCACGACAGTGTCCGTGTTTAAACTTGCTGAAATTTTTTTCTTCACAGCGCTAATGAGTAATGTACCTACCAAGTGCAATTAAAGATATTAACTTTATCTTAAAAATAGAATGTACTTATCCTATTTAAGTATTACGAATTGTTTAAGCTGCTTCAAGCGCGTCCCATTAGGTGTCCAGGTCTTGGCAATAGATTGATGAGCGCGGCTGACATCGTCATTAGGTCTGGCCTGGGCGAGTTTTTCCCGACCGACCCCGCCGCCCCAGATAATTGGACCGAATGTTTTCGTCCGCTCAGTCTAATGACTGGCAGTTTTGTTTACCAACGGGACATGCCGCCTTTTATTGAGCCGTTTGCGTTCAGTCCTCGAGCATTTTGCTGGTTAACCGTTTTATGCCTTTTTAAAGTTCAGGTTTTAAGGAAAAGTACATAGATAAAGCTTTGTTGGATGTTTCCAGAGGCTGGTAGGTATATTAAACTTTTGATTGATTAAAAAAAGGAAAATAATTTATATGTCGGTTTGGATAGCTATATTTTAATATGTATTCAATAAAAAGGAATACCACAAAACTTAATTTTTAAAATCCTATCCTATCTGAGCTACTTATTACAATTAAATTCAAATACACATTATTAAAGTACAAGATTAGACGTACGATGGCAAAAGAAAGTCGTCTGATCGCTCAATTCAATTAGATCGTCTAATCGATCAATTAGACCAAAAGCCCATAATACGTTAGGCAGAGCCACTTTCATAACGAAGGCATACGAGCCATAGGTGGTCCATCGCACTGGCCCAATGCGGGTTACATACTTTACATATCTACCTTACTTTAGAATTTCTTCTTCAACGTATGCAGTTTTATCATGATCTTTCCCTTCAACGAAAAGCCAGTGGTATGGTAAATAAACCGTATTTCCGAGTATCTCCTTGGTACGGACCCGGATTTGATCCCTCGACCTCGAGAACGTAGCACGCACTCAACCCGACTTTTTATTACTACCACTATTTAATAATTTCGATCACGACAACATTTTAACGTTGATCCAAATTGACGGATTTCTAAATTATCGCACTGAGTAAGTTATTTTCCGTGCAATATAAAGAATTAACCAATACAATTTGTGTGGGCCATGCTACGGTTTTTGCGTAGGCGGCTCCGGAGACCGTAGAGCGGGCACGCTATCGATATTTTCCCTGTCCATCGATGCGTCACTCAGCCCGCGATAGATTGATCACCGTGCTGAATGACGTCCTCATTTTGACCCACCGTAGTCCACACTGGTTGCGTTTTATTTTAGCTACAAGCAAATATATTTAGACATGGTTTTATCCAGAATAAATAATTTTATCTCTTGATGCTTGCCTATATCATTTGAGTATAATTATCTAAACAATTGCGACTCACTTATTGTCCACTTTTTCATGTTAAATATTTTAAATGTTATCTTTTATTTTTCGCTTATTTTATCGACGATCAGATGCGGAGGGCGGAGGACCGGGTGTGGTGGCGTTCATTGGGGAAGGCTTATGTCCAGCAGTGGACGGCTAAGGGCTGACATGATGATCGACGATAGATTTTCTACATACTGCGGACGCAAGGCTGAAACGATTTATCTATACTGTTGACTCACTGGAGAAAGTGAGTTTGTAGTGATACGGATGTGCTTCTGTTCTGACAAGTAAGTAATAGAAATATTTATTCGTAAATTATTATTGTATTCTTCACATAAAATACATCTCTTTAAAGGAAACAGCTGCTAATAGCTTATCCTAATGAGTACTTCGGATAATACTTGTTCCAATCGTGCCCAGTTGACAGCCCGGGGAAAATATTTCATTTTTTTAAAACAACACAAGGACTTACCTTCGGTTTGCTTTTGTTTTTATCCCGCGATACCCGCCTTCGTTATTCATCTGGATTTTCAGATTATTTGTGATGTTTATTGTTTGGTTTGAAAGCGACCGATGAAAAAACCTTCGGTTTTTCTTGCACAATAGTCGGCAGGTACAAACGATGGACTATAAAAGTCCTTTTAGTCGTGGGTTTGCTAGCTAACATCGGTGTCGTTTGAATAGCCTTTGTTGAAAAATTCCCGACCGCTGACATTTCGTGTCATATAGAAAATCCCATCGCAGTGCATATACGCGTCCCTCGCGGCAGAACTGTCGGGGACGTTTCTAAAGAATTAATGTCGCATGACAGCACTGGCCTGGTCGCATAGGCGAATGTAGCAAAATGCCGCAAATCAGAATGGGCGAGCTTGTTTTTTCCAGCACTTGTATGGGATTTATTGGCTACAGTGTAAGCGGTCGTGACTCTATGCCATTTTGTGAATATTTATTGATTCTTTGTTGCAACAGTGTTTACGTGCATGATGCAATGTCGGTAATAATACCCTTCTGTGTATCGTTGTGTGTTAATATATACAGTTATGGTAATAATTCACCTTAAAAATATCAATATGTTATTGGTTTTAGCAGCCAATTCTCTAAACATAACTTTCATTGTACTTAAACGTTTCACTAGAACTGACTATTTCTGTGCAGTGGGGGCTTAAATATTCCGAAAATGTAACAGTTAACTGATGTTAAGAAGAATAATTAATTGTACTGCAAGCCTAGTTATTTAAGCAAGATTATTGTTCTAAAACCTTCTCAATGCGTCGATATGTAGGCAATAAGTTTAGGAGGTTATCACGACTATCAAGTCACGTTGCCGGCGGAGCGGAGCCATCGCCATTCGGCCGTACATAAGGATGCCGGCGGGATGCCTATGACATTATTAAACTCAGGCGCATCTCTGCTCGAGTGACGCTAAAAACTACGTGACCGCGTTCCACAATTGAAGTTTCCCCTCTGAAAAATCGCCCGGTCCCGAATTCAGAGCGGATCCTGAACGAATAGAGAAAAAAATAGCGCTCGCGTCCGCGCGGGCCACTTCACTGAGTGTCCCGAATAAATTATGTTGATGAAACTTTTAGTTTGAGTGTTATACGGTGTGCACGGCGGCCACTCGCCTCCGTCGATCCGATAAAAATTCAAAACTTCAACGATAATAGGGAAGCTATCCTGAATATTTCATTATCAGCTTAGGTAGCTGAGTATCGGATATTTTCTGGGGAAAAAAGATGCCCCTATTATACCAGTATAGGTCCGTAGGTCCAGTGATACTGATACCAAATGTCGACAAAACTATACGGGTAACATAACGTCGTCGGAGTTATTGCAATAGCTAGTATGTCAATAAATTGTTGTTTTGTGTTAACAATGCTATTCGAATTAAAACAGTCAAATGCAGGTATCAGCAAAACCTCGCTAGTCACAAGCCAATTTTAAAGGCAGTACGGCTACTTGCAAATATGCCATACGTCAATAACACTACGTATTTGGTAAAGTCTTACATCAGTTTATTCAAGTTGATTCAAGGTGAAAAACAGATAAACAGAATAATTTGTAAAAAAAAAACTGAAGTCAAAATTATTGTTAGATGTTAAAATAAACAGTTTTTTCTATAAAGTAGTTTCTTTACATAAGACCTATTGGCATTAACTATGATGATAAGTAGATAATGTACTTACAGAAATCACAACAGATAACTAAGCCGCGGACCACTTAAAAAATCTTTACCAGAAAACTCCAGCAAAATGATAAACTTTACCCGTTGGGTCAGGGTTATTAAGCCCAGTTTCTCATGGATCGACGGCAGTAAAATAAAACGGCATTAATTCAAGTGCAACACGTAAAATGCATTAGTGCCCGCTGCCACTCGACCATTCGTCATTGTCCTGCAGTGTCTCGTGACGACCTGACCTCGGGCACATACGATCGACGACGTGATTAAAATCAGTGGAAAATAAAAACTTCCTTCCATATAAGTAAATTTACTTTGCTATAAAGATGATGATTATGGAACTTTTTAGGAGTGAAAAGCAGTTATGTGCTTTAAATACGGCATTTCCTCATGTATTGTACTACATTGTTCAGTATGCTATTTATATGGCAATAAACTCATAAATGAAGATAACAACGTTACCAGGTATCCATAAGAAAGGTTTCGGGAAAATTATAACAGTTGGGCACCTGTAACAAGTTTTTATGGTATAAGGTTCATTTGATATGAACATGACTGGGAACTCGATCCGTCCCGTAGTCTACGAGAAACGCTGCGATGTGGATAGATGAATGAACCGATGAAATATCTAATAATTTAAGGGAGGTATTATCTGACATCGATTCCATTTATCCTTTTTTAATCTGGGGTTAAGAAGAAATAGGCATCCGTCAAATAAATTAGGGAAGGGGATTCATAGGGACATTTATTTCGATATTATATTTCAGTAAATTACACATTTATTGTCAAAGTCAACGTAATATATTACCGTAGGATTTTGATACAACTATGAAATAATACGGAATGTTTCTTCTATACGTGAAATGTTCTTCTATACATTCGATATTCAATCTACCTCAATATCACTACTAGAATTACAAAACTTTTCCAAAGTTTCAACATGTAAGTTTGAACGATATCTGCGACTTTAATTCAATGATTTCGAAGTAGTAGGAATATCTGTGTGTGAACTAGTAAGGTATTGAGTTAAATATGTAATATTAAATGGCATTCTGCAAGATAATTATATAACATGAATTCTTAAATATTCTTAATTAAAATTTATAATAACTATAAATGTTCAATATACAATAACTACTTTCATTTCACTTAGTATCTGTCATTATAACTCCTAGGAAACTAAAAATCTCACCGTTAGAGTCTTTGGACATTCTCCAAGACAAGGTACCATATTGAACTTAATTTATACCTACATGGTGATAACATAATTTGACGTTGTATCTATTCGATTATGTAGGTATAGTATAGTATCAAGAAACTATATTGATTTAACAATCGTTAATTGTTCTTTTTACAAAAAATATCACATTGTCCGTGAAAGTTTCGATCAATTGTACAGATAGGTAGGTACTAAACTTTTTAAGACAGTATTATACCAAAACTTTTGTATTTAATTTATTATGGCAGCATTTCATTCAGTAAAATATATTGTTATGATAGCTTCGGTAAAAAGAATTGCTTAGATATAAAACATTAAGTTTAGTGACCTAATTCTGAGACACACTGTCGAAATATTTCGCGTCTAGCGTAACTGCTACGAAATTCATAGTAGTTGTAATGAAGTAAGGTATAACAAAGTAGAGCA
Organism: Esperia sulphurella; assembly: GCA_947086405.1. Taxonomy (NCBI): domain Eukaryota; kingdom Metazoa; phylum Arthropoda; class Insecta; order Lepidoptera; family Oecophoridae; genus Esperia; species Esperia sulphurella. Next base: position 9,881,640 of record OX352261.1, read on the forward strand.
TAACAAGAAATTACAACAGGAAATTATTTTGGTACCTACACCACAGAGGTACACATATAATATACATTCCCTCACTGACATCCTTGACGGACAATAAACAATTTAGCAAACTAACAAGTTACAGTCACGTTATTAATGATGTTTCCACAAATGGTAATTGTTATATAGAGAAAACTGATCGAATGGAAAAAGGTGTGACACTTTAGAAGGTTTTGTCGATTTAAGGGGGAAATATTGAATATTTAGTTAGGACTTTAATAGTCATAGAACCGTTCTCAATACATAGATTTAAATTCACACGTCGGATTGAATCAACTAGCCTCGTATCATCCTTCTTAATCTTTTCCAACACTTATAGCTTAACGAGAAACAATTTTCAGAAAATTTCCAACTTTCGTCTCATTTTCGTATATTTCGTTAAAGTATTCTTAATTAAACTAACGAACAATTTTATACAACCTCCAACATCTACAACGTATGTACATATCGTAGGGTAGTTAGTAATAGAGCATAGAGCTGGGGGGGTAGGTGATGTGCTATGAAGTACTGATGGGCGTGAGAGGCCGCAGGGCGCGCGCGGTGCGAGGGAAGGTTGCGCGCGCGCTGCCACGCCGCGCCTGACACCATCGGCTCCTCTGCGCCGTAGCCGTTAACGTTTAGCTCTAGTCCTGAGAAGATATAAGAAAATTGAAATTGAAGGAAATTTCCCGAAAAAAATAGGTACGAGGACAATTGGTATCTACAGTGGATGGATACTGTCTCCAGGCAGTGTATGGACACTGCGCTAGGCAAATTTGGCCTTTGGAGGTATAACTTCAGAAAATGATTTTATAACAAAGAATAAGAAACCAAGTAACAGTGCTGAAATATATTCAGTGAACTCAACGATTCTGAAAGATACTCGTATCTCATGCAAACAGGACTTGAATCTGTGACCAACGTTTCCGGTCGACGTTCTACCGACTGAGCTGTCGTGTCAGCTACCTTCATATTTAATGAAAATAAAAAATCTAAGTTTGAAGTATCGCTAAGTATGGCGTCTTTGTTGAAAATGACAAAAATATTTAAACAAGTATTGCCATTTCAATACGTAATTTTATTACTAAGATATTGGACGTACTTTACATTGTAAGATCAAATCCTAATACAATGTGGGACTTCTGATTGAAAATACGTAATTTAGCTAAAGCTACTTCTTTAACCAGAGCGCCAAAAGTTGTGGTTGTATAATTCGTGAACTTTATTTAAGGCTTGTAGGACTGGTAAATACCAGGAACACCTGAGACTGTTTTGCTTTAGATTTTTATGCGATATATAACAAAGTTAGGTCATTGAAATAAACAAATTTAAACATCATATTAAGAAGATCTCTCGTTGATACTTGTAATGACGAAGCTTAATCAAATTACAAAAAAAGTTACATCAGTTTACGATTTTATTGTAAAGAGTATAAGAATACCTTTATACTTTATATTCATGATAAGAAAGGACCCTAAGGGTTCCAAAGTAGTTGAGCGTTACTGAGTATGTCTCGTGTGAGTCGACGTTGATAAAATGTTGCAATTGCTGTAGATACTTTTTTAGTTGCGGAAGATCGTTTGTTTCAATAGATTGTACTTACTATGTAAGCTGACTTGGCTTTCCATCTTTCCCAGGGCATTGACAGACGCGCACACGTAAGTTCCAAAATCGCTTGGCGCCAGCGACTTTATCGTCAAATTCACCCATAAAGAGAACTCGTTCACTTGAGTCTCCGTGACACGGAACTTTGGATTCTCGAGCAGCTTGTCGCTTACTAGGGCTGTGGAAGTTTATAGTTATTACTTTATTTGCTATAAGCTAACTTTATGCGTGACTAAATTCCATTTAATAATTTTCAAATATTTTGCAGGAAATAGTTCATGGTTTTGTTAAAATTCGCGAAGTTGAGAACGTTTATAGAAACATGACTCGAAATTAATTAACGTTATATATTCTGAATAATGAGTTAATTATTTTGCAGGGCGGTAATTTCAAATTCTAAATTATGACTGTTTTGTACAAAGTGTAGTGAATTAGGTTAATACATAAATTAGGGAAATATTACTATATGAATAATCATTTACAAGGTTTAGATTGGGGCACCTAAATACCTTCTTGGGCCGAGTAATTATGTTTAGTCGAAAATTAATTACCGTCAGAGCCTATTCAACAGAGTGATGACTTATAAATACCGTTAACGTAACGTAACGTTTTGCAAAAGTATTTCGTGAAAGTTTATGTAAAATTTAAAGTAGAAAGTTTATTATTTAAAGCAGTTTAGGAGATAGGAGTATTTTGTAACTCAACGTTTTAGTATCTACTTAGTGGGTAATTAATATATTCCACCTATGTCCGGCAGTGGACGTAATCATGACAAAAAGATTTCATACCTACTTTAGAGTTATTATGATAATAAAATAATTGAGAAATATTTACATTTACCGTCTTCTCTGTACCAGGAGTTCATGGCTTTGGGAGAGGCCTCTATGTAGCACTGCAACTCGACGTCACTGCCGAGAGGAGCGCCCACTAGTTGATTCGTCACCTTCACTTGAGGTATGACTGCGTTGAAATGTCATAGAAGTATTAACAGCCGAAGTTTATTAAAAAAGGAAAATTTCACTATGTGTATCTTGTAACAATCAGAATTCTAGCCGTGTCAGAATTTTTTAAATCGGTTTAGAAGTTTCAGAGATCACCTACACTTACATTTTTAATAAAGAAGTAAATAAAGTTCACAAGTATGAAGAAAAATAGTACAAGCTATAATATACATACATATAAGACAACAATTTCATCTCCTTCCATTGTAAGAGTATTATATAGTTATATTTTATATAGGATATATTCTATGGCTGATGGATGATCTATATCTAACTCCGAACTTCAGCTCACGTTCACCTTTTATTTCTTTCCTTATCCTGTTGGGCTCTTGCCACTAAATTACCCAATCTTAGAAAATAATGCGGGTATCAATAGTAAAATATTTACCTACCTACCATACCATACATACCAACTTGGATATTTCCTGTAAATGGGTATGTGCTTAGTTCTCTAGGTTTGAATTACAGTGCACATGCAACTTGTGGTTGTTATGCACTGTTGATTAATAGTGTTGGTATAAGTATGACTACAAATCTTCTGCTGCTACAAGAAGATGGTGTTCGTTGGAGTAATGTTTTATTTTGAGAGTGAACTGCTTGAGAAGACTGCCAGACTCGTTTGCCCTAACAGTCGGAGGACCGGGTGTGGTGGCATTGTGGAGAACAATGTTCAGTAGTGAACGGCGATAGGTTAATGATGATGAGCAACTTACAGTGCACTTGCACGTGGTACCGCCTGCTGACAGTAGGAGGCACTCCGTTGCTGGCGATGCAGTAGTAGGCGCCCATATCGGTGCGCTGCACATGAGACATCTCCAAGCTCTCCCCTTTATGGTTGTCTACCACTAGAACAGAAAACATTAATATTGGTGTTTTAGTTATGTTTAGTTAGGTTTACGGTTGAGTTGACCAAACGGAAACGATGGATAGGATAGGGGAGGGAGGGGAAGGGGGGGGGAAAAGGGATTGCAATTTCTAATCCAACTTCATAGTAAAATCGTTATTTTTTATTAATTCGTAATTTCACATGGCATTTCGTTTAGCTTGGCATAAACAAAGGGAGTTTTTGATCGATTTTGGTTTTTTTTAATGCGATGGAACTTTTAGATTATTTTTAACCCATTCTTGGGACTTTGTTAGCTCATGTTTCTTTTTGGTTAATACCTATCTGCATTTACATTTTGCTGGAATGCAGTACAGTTATTAAAATATTAAATAAAAGTTATAATAGGTAAAAGGTTAAACGGGTAATTAAAATATATATAAAACATATCTCAAAAACCGTAACATTTAGTATAGGGGTCATAAGGATCAATTTATATCTTCCAAATGAAATTAAATTAATTTATTCTATAGGTCATACCATGGAGCAAAATAATTTTTCGCAACTCATAAGTCACCTCAAAGTTTTCATCTCTAAAATCGTCGTCATGTTTCCTTAGAACAAATTACCCTAACACTTAAAGTTTCTGATTCCCCATAGATACTGACCGGTCTTGATCTTACACCTTGTAAGTACATATTATATATTAGTTCTTATATCACTCTCTAATACTAACTTTCTATCGCTATATAGCCACTGTAGAACATAATATAATGGGTGTAAAGCGGGTTATAATGCTAGATTTTAGAGCCGATATAAAGCCTAAGATATTAATTTTCACACCTTTTCAGGTCTTATAAAGCTCATGCTCATGTTTCGTAATACTCGGGTATGTACCATAGGTGAGAGAATATTCCGCACGATGCCATCCAAACTGGACCCCTTTTGGTAACTAGGTACCGGAGAAGTAGGTCGACAGACAATCGAACCTTGTTTGAATAATAAATCATTTAAAACTTAAAATAAGCCCTGAAAGGGTACTAGGGGAGTAAGCGGAGTGCGAATTCGTTACACGGTTGGTTCGTGTAGGTATACGAGTAAATCCACTTACTGTTTTTATTTTTAAATCAGAGTGTAAGCCAGGTATTTGTTATTTAATACTAGCTGTATTCAGTGACTTTATTCGCTTGGAAATGAAATATTAAAAACACTATTTGCCAAAACTGTGTACAAATCTTAGATTAAAGCAAAATACTGTATGAGTACTTACTGTGCATGGTTCGATAAAACGAAGTCCAATGGACCTAGTTTGCTTAGTCTAGTACGGAATGATGACGGCCTGATTGCATGTTATCTACATTCGCTCAGTATTATCAGTATCTTTTTATATCTTTTAATGGAAATTATTTTACTAAAATGCCTTTGTGCATTTAGTCTGAATTTTAACAAAGATGATATATTACGTTTTAATCAGTAGAGATACTTTGTACTTGCAATTACATTAAAAAGTATTAATTTAACGACTACTAACGGCTCCATAGTAAAATGTTACATGTCCTTTAAAAAGTATTTGATTTTCGCCATGTTTGTGTAAGCGAAGAAACAGGCGTACTGTCGCCGTCCCATTCTCACAAACTTACTGTTCCGCACACTATATCTGTACATGGAACTGTACGAACGCAACTTTATTATCACCTATATATTTCTGTGCGCATATAGTTGTGCACCGCGCCTAGTTATTCGTTTACGGGATATTATGATGTAGACGAGTCACATATCTTCTTCTCCTTTTCCTTTGATCTAAGGTACAATATTTCTTTGTTAACAATGTATGAACGTTTTCCTTCGACAATTAAAATGACCTAATATTTTTAGATCTGCTGACATGAGAGCAAGCCTTCCCTCCCTCCCCCTCTCCACTCCCATTTAACCTAATATCCCCAACCGCAGAACTGTAACATTTCATTAAATAAAATATATACTCATATAATTATTATGGATAAATCCTTTGCTCTTCATAATTAAATGCAGACTAGCGATCAGCTTATCAAGGTTGTGACTGAATGGTTTTTGTTTTAAAGTTAAATATATTTATAAATATACTTATGGAAGGCATGTACTCTAATCTCTGTCTTATTTCTGTTGAGTTTTAGGTGTAACCGGCACGAAGATAAAAAGGGTTTCTCTAAATTGAGAAAAAATGCTTTCTTGATATAGGTTTATCGTCGAGTATGTTTTTGTCCAAGAAATATTTAACCTAAGAGTGTGAATTTCTTAGAACATTAATATATTTTACTCGATTGATTTGTTACAAAGTAAACCATTTTATACTAAATAATAAAGTATGAATTTAAAAAAAAAACCTCAAAAACTCGAATAAGCACGAATTGTTCTTGATAAAAAATACAGTCTATGATTTATCTATAAATATCACTTGTCTTTACACTAAAAAAAATTAATCAATTCAAGAGTGTTTTTCTTTCAGCAAGATAATATTTGTTTTAATATACAATAAAATAATAATATATTATAATATTTAACATATGAATTAATTAGTAATTTATTTTATAATTAATTTGTCCGCCTCGTTGGCCTTGTGGCTTGGTCGTTAAACTCGAGCGCCAGAGGTCGTGGGTTGGATTTCCACTATGCAAGTTACAACTATACAAGCATGGAGTGGGCGATGCTCGGGGTTTCTTTGAAGGATATGATTCGTAATGAGGAGATCCGACGAAGAACGAAAGTCACCGACATAGCCGAAAGGATTAGCAAGCTGAAGTGGCAGTGGGCGGGCCACATATGCCGCAGAATCGACGGCCGTTGGGGCAGACGAGCTCTGGAGTGGAGACCGCGGATCGGCACTCGCAGGGTGGGACGCCCCGCCGCCAGGTGGACTGACGACCTGAAGAAGGTGGTCGGTAGCGGATGGATGCGGAAGGCGGAGGACCGGGTGTGGCGGCGTTCATTGGGGAAGGCCTATGAACGCCGGTCCAGCAGTGGACTTCTAGAGGCTGACATGACATGACAAGTTACAAGTTGGTCACGGTCTGGATATTTTGTGAATTGTCCTATTCTTGTCTAATTTCAATTTAAATCAATTTAATTACTTTTTATTGCATTAAATAAAATACACAGATACAATAATAAAGTAGCTTACATTTGTATACCTAGGCTGTCTTGTCGATAAAAGCGATTTCTTCCAGACAACCTTTAATTTATTTTTCCATAGTATAGGAGTAAATACAAGTTTACGATTAGACAAGACTATGTACATGTATGAAATATTTATTAAAATATAGATATAACTTAGTACAATATATAATTATACAACTAAGTATATTGCATCGTATTGTTAGCTCAATGCTATTAACTTTCTTATAAGACAATATATCTTTGTCATGAAATCGTTTTTGTCTCTGCAGGAATCAAACTTATATACCTCTCAGAAAGTAACACCTCCTCGTTTCCTCGCTAGCCACCGACTCCTCTATACCTCAAAGTAAATAAAACGTAAACGTCGATAAACGCTAAATTTCACTAAGAGGACTGCAATAAAGTTTAACCGAATAAATTACGTGGAAAAAAGCCCTTTCAGCTCGCTTTAGCAACCCAGTATTTAAGTAATCTGAGCGTTATTTGTATGTGGTGCTTTTCTAACTTTATTCCGTCGGAATCCGTACTCGTTCGAGCGCGAAAAAATATTCTGACGCCGCCATAGACGAGACGAAGCGGCTACGTCGAGAGCGGCGTTTTCTCATTCCACGGAAATATCGTCCATTCTGAAATCGCTTTTGAGTATAAAATCTTTTATTATGCGAACACGGTTCATTTAACGCAGCATTAAGTGAATTTGTCGAACAACGTATTTTAAAAAAATGAACGGGTAAAAGAGCTGTGAAATACGAATAGAATGAAAGGGGGAGAAATTACGTAATGCTGCACGGTACGATTACACGGGCAGTTCTATTTAGTAGTGCAGTTATAGACAATTTGTTGGGAGTTGTCGTTTTTATTGCACATATTAAAATTACACAAAGGCATATGTGACAAAGGGTGTACAAAGGTGTATTTATCTTTGTTCTCGAGTTTTCTTTACATTTTTTTGATCTTCCCCTTGTAATTGTTTCTCCTACAGTGAAGGTTAAAAATGTACTAAAAATGTATATAACTTTTGATTGAGTTAGCCGATTGCGATGAAATAAAGACTAAATGTTAAGTTAAGCCCCATGTTTTTGTGAATAGTCCATCAAATTCCGTTCAGTAGTTTTTAAGTGATGCGTGCACAAACTCACAGACAAACAGATAAACAGACAAAAATTCCAAAAATGATTGAAATGTGTTCTATTACATATCATTAGCTTCCTCAATTTTTTTTGCAAGTATCTTTATTGTACAGACACGCGATGTCTACGATTTTATTTATTAGATGGGAAAAATAGATGAATGAATGAATGACTAACATACAGAAGACCTAGTAGTTTAGAAACTTCAAATGTTGCATAAAAATTCCTCAAAGGACGTAAGCGACCAATAAGAAAGGATTTTATGAAATCACACCCTATGGAAATAAAATTCCACGCGGACGAAGTCATGGACAACAGCTAGTTGATGACAAAACACAACATGTAAATTAACACAAACAGTGTTAGAATTGAGCTTGTACCAAAGCTTTAAAATCAGCGTTCAACACGCGTAGGACAGCCCCGATGCAAAATTGGCATATTCGAACGAGCCCGTGTAATTAAGAGATTTCAAAGGCAAAAGCGGACATTAACAAACTGCACATTATGTTTACCGGGACAGCAATCGGGCGGTATAAATTAGTCGCCGTCGAACCGTGAAACTGGACATTAGTGCTGGACCTGGGTCCCCTCGCCGCTAACGACAACTGAATATTTAGACTAATATATATTCAACTCAAACTAGATGTAAATAGGTAAACAACATTAACTGTAACAAGCACATGCATATGAACGCCGGTCCAGCAGTGGACTTCTAGAGGCTGACATGACATGACAAGTTACAAGTTGGTCACGGTCTGGATATTTTGTGAATTGTCCTATTCTTGTCTAATTTCAATTTAAATCAATTTAATTACTTTTTATTGCATTAAATAAAATACACAGATACAATAATAAAGTAGCTTACATTTGTATACCTAGGCTGTCTTGTCGATAAAAGCGATTTCTTCCAGACAACCTTTAATTTATTTTTCCATAGTATAGGAGTAAATACAAGTTTACGATTAGACAAGACTATGTACATGTATGAAATATTTATTAAAATATAGATATAACTTAGTACAATATATAATTATACAACTAAGTATATTGCATCGTATTGTTAGCTCAATGCTATTAACTTTCTTATAAGACAATATATCTTTGTCATGAAATCGTTTTTGTCTCTGCAGGAATCAAACTTATATACCTCTCAGAAAGTAACACCTCCTCGTTTCCTCGCTAGCCACCGACTCCTCTATACCTCAAAGTAAATAAAACGTAAACGTCGATAAACGCTAAATTTCACTAAGAGGACTGCAATAAAGTTTAACCGAATAAATTACGTGGAAAAAAGCCCTTTCAGCTCGCTTTAGCAACCCAGTATTTAAGTAATCTGAGCGTTATTTGTATGTGGTGCTTTTCTAACTTTATTCCGTCGGAATCCGTACTCGTTCGAGCGCGAAAAAATATTCTGACGCCGCCATAGACGAGACGAAGCGGCTACGTCGAGAGCGGCGTTTTCTCATTCCACGGAAATATCGTCCATTCTGAAATCGCTTTTGAGTATAAAATCTTTTATTATGCGAACACGGTTCATTTAACGCAGCATTAAGTGAATTTGTCGAACAACGTATTTTAAAAAAATGAACGGGTAAAAGAGCTGTGAAATACGAATAGAATGAAAGGGGGAGAAATTACGTAATGCTGCACGGTACGATTACACGGGCAGTTCTATTTAGTAGTGCAGTTATAGACAATTTGTTGGGAGTTGTCGTTTTTATTGCACATATTAAAATTACACAAAGGCATATGTGACAAAGGGTGTACAAAGGTGTATTTATCTTTGTTCTCGAGTTTTCTTTACATTTTTTTGATCTTCCCCTTGTAATTGTTTCTCCTACAGTGAAGGTTAAAAATGTACTAAAAATGTATATAACTTTTGATTGAGTTAGCCGATTGCGATGAAATAAAGACTAAATGTTAAGTTAAGCCCCATGTTTTTGTGAATAGTCCATCAAATTCCGTTCAGTAGTTTTTAAGTGATGCGTGCACAAACTCACAGACAAACAGATAAACAGACAAAAATTCCAAAAATGATTGAAATGTGTTCTATTACATATCATTAGCTTCCTCAATTTTTTTTGCAAGTATCTTTATTGTACAGACACGCGATGTCTACGATTTTATTTATTAGATGGGAAAAATAGATGAATGAATGAATGACTAACATACAGAAGACCTAGTAGTTTAGAAACTTCAAATGTTGCATAAAAATTCCTCAAAGGACGTAAGCGACCAATAAGAAAGGATTTTATGAAATCACACCCTATGGAAATAAAATTCCACGCGGACGAAGTCATGGACAACAGCTAGTTGATGACAAAACACAACATGTAAATTAACACAAACAGTGTTAGAATTGAGCTTGTACCAAAGCTTTAAAATCAGCGTTCAACACGCGTAGGACAGCCCCGATGCAAAATTGGCATATTCGAACGAGCCCGTGTAATTAAGAGATTTCAAAGGCAAAAGCGGACATTAACAAACTGCACATTATGTTTACCGGGACAGCAATCGGGCGGTATAAATTAGTCGCCGTCGAACCGTGAAACTGGACATTAGTGCTGGACCTGGGTCCCCTCGCCGCTAACGACAACTGAATATTTAGACTAATATATATTCAACTCAAACTAGATGTAAATAGGTAAACAACATTAACTGTAACAAGCACATGCATACATACCCACACGCCCACACACCCCCTCCCCTCCCCACACATACATCCATACAAGCACACTTTCATACTTTCACACGCTCAAACAGAACTGTACCATATCTGTTTTGTTGATATTTGCTTACACTACATAGTCGGACTTATCCTTGAACTCAAGAATAATATGACTTCCGAGAGGAATGAGCCTGGTGATCTGTAAAACAGGCACTTGCCTAGTTCAGACACCAGTCTCTCACAAGGCAAATGCTGTACATTGATCTATTGTTAAGTCTAACATAATGATTCCTACTGTATGTATTTAACTTGTGAGAAGAAATACATAAAGTTATTATTATTATTATACTGTAAACACACGGAAGAAAATAGCTAAGCCGTTTAACATCAGTCTCATAGTCTCGTACAGTAACGTATAATATAAATCCCAACAAAAACATTACTTTTAAAAATTGGCCAAGTTCACATTTACACATCACATTCACATTTACGGTGTGAAAACTTTTTCAAAGTTCTCTATGCGATTTTAATACTTTTGTCAGCCTTACAATTATCCAATGAGAATTTGGCCCATTTTTACACAGCTAAATTGCCACACTAAAATAAAAATAAAATACAGAATAAGTAAATCTGTGCCTACAGATTGTCTACTTCAAGAGCATCAGATAGATAAGTAGGTAGTACATAACCGAACAGATTAATTTACATTTTACAGCGTCTTGCTCTTTAAAAATATCCCCTTCGTTTTTGTTGAAATTCATCTGTAACTGACATTTTAATCCGAAAAAAGAGTCTGCCTCTGCCGACTGTAAACTTGCACGTGACCGAAATAAGAAATTGTCGTTGGTAAGTATTTTTTTAACCAATTCCTTGATTTTTCTTATAAACAATATCACAAATTTGAAGTATTATCTTTTTAGTACTCTATAGGTAAGAAATAACGATAAAAAATTAAATTGTTAATGTTTGATACAAATAATCAAAGCTTCCCATTACCCTAGCAAAGTAAGAACTTTTCGTATTTAAATCAAAGTTGTTCTTAATGTTAACAATAACTAGGTGATATTTATTGTCAGTATACAATATATTTTATTACATATTTTTTTTTACGAAAAATTTGGTGATCCATAGAACTATATCTTTATACCAGCTGAAGACACTGTTTCAATTTACTTGCTCAACTTCCCAAAGATTCTTTTACTTTTCACTGAAGTTCAAACAAAAAGTAATTAAGGTTTCCTTTCCCTCGACATTAAATAAATCGAAATGACTGAACAATGAAAACCATTTATAGATATAGAAAGTTGGTCTTAAACTCAATACCCAATGGAGTCGTTTGGTGGGCTTGATACGGTATAATTTTGAATATTTTCTATACTTGCTTACAATTAATTTTAACAACTTTAGATCGTAATGACATTCAAAATAGACTCTATTACAAATTAATTAAATGTTATTGACCCGTTGGTCCTTTGGGATTTCTTAGGTCTAGAGGAAAGAGAAATTATGTGTTTAATGTTTTCACATCTGATATAGGAGAGACTTTTTAAATTAGTGTTTTTTAAATAACTAAATATTTCATATATACATATACACACACTACATTTGGAGGGCGGAACGTATAACGATATAAATGTAAAAATGTATTACTGTAAATATACGAATGTCAAAATGTGAAAGTGACAAAATGCACAGTTGTTTAAATGAAAAATTTACGAATTGTTTGCCAGACATAACCGTGCTATTGCCGTCTAATTCCAAACTAGGTTTGTATTACGTACAAGGAAAGTTTGACAAGGACAGGACAACTTCCAATATAACATTCAGACCAGGACTAACTTCTACAAATATGTAGAGGTTAGTCACTAAGTACAAAGCATTGGAAATAGAACCCACAACCTCGGCGCCCTAGTCTAACGGCCAATCCACTAGGCCACCGAGGCAGTTGGTGTTCATTTTGCCTTCGTAAATATTAATAACTCGTCCAGTTTAATAATACGCCCGGAGCGCTAAATCTTTGACCATTAACCGCTCCATATGAACCCTCTGCTTATACTTAAAATTGGCTTGCTCGCTGTGAAGAGCTATGTTAGGTTCAGTCCCGAAATATTTTTTATCTTGTTTTTTTTTCTGTTAATGGGGATATAGGATGAAAGCAGTTGGACCACGGGGAACGTTTCCTAATCCACAAGCATAAACAACATAAACATAAAATCAGACTATTTTATTGTTTGTTGTCGCAGTTTAGCGATTTTAAACTAGTTTTACTTGAATTAAAAATTGAGGAGTCACAAATAAAATGAGCTCAAAACAAAATGACATTAACTAATAAGCAGCGCAAACGAGACACGTCACGCAGGTACGCCAGGGGAATAGTATTATGCATTATAAAAAAATAAGAATGCCTCATTTTTATTTTACGTCCCTCTTCCTATATTGAATGACGATAAAAGGGTTCCGCCCTCAAAAATAGATATAAAGGGGAACACCGAGCCTCACTTACTCACCTTCGCGCTTTATATTTAGGAGGAAACAACCGATTCATTTTCAGGCTTATATTGAAGCAAGAAGAGTTGACTTGCATAATATTTTTTCCTTCCTTTTACAAACACAACTGGGATTATGAACGAAGCTTTTGAGCCCTGGCTCTTGCTAACAAAATGCATACATAATGAAACAATTTAACTACGAGTATACCCGTTCATTTTCTAAAGTCTTAGAATATATTTCTCAGAACAATGACTCTCGCAGCTACAGAGTTTATGTATTTTCAGTTTTGAGTAGTATCCTGAAAGCAATGGGGAACGGGTTAGTCCAACTAGTCATACTGCTTAGTATGATATATAGGAAATGAAAAGGTTAAAAGGTTAGCAAGTGAGACATTCAGTTTTTCAAACATAGTTCCCTAAAATGAACACGGACTACATTACAATTTAAATGAGTCAAAAAGTAAATATTTTCTGATCGGAAGAATGCTATTCTACTTACTGGAACTGACTGTACAATAAACCACTGAACTTTGCATCACACGAATCAATATTAATGTGCGTTAACAGCATTACCGTATTCATCAGTCGCTTGCCTGCTGCGTGCATAAAACATTTCCTTGTAACCGAAACCTTGCGCATAAAATAAATTATTGTAGAAATCGGAGCACCGCGCGATGTATCCGCGATCTTATCGCTCCGGTCTCGCCGCGCGGTTATGACATTATTAAACTAGACCGTACGGATCCACTGACGCTAAAAAATACGTGACTGCTTTACACAATTTGGGCACCGTTGAAAAACAGCCCTCACAAATTTAGGACCGGTACTGACAGGCGCGAATAAATTATGTTAATGAACGCTTTGGAAGCGCATCCGTTGATTCGCCCGATTGGGCAGGGCGGTTTTTCTTTCATTTACATAATAACCGGGCAGTTGGAGCGGTGTGGTTGCATGCAGGTTGGAAATGACTACATCTATATAGTTGTCGTTAGAACGACTGCCTTTAGACAATCAATAACTTACAGTCTCTATATTTATTAAACCAAAATCTTTCCTTTGTAAAATTGTTATATTCAAACCTGATACATATATACAATTCACGATGGCACGCCCCACTCCTTCTCAAAATTCCTTACATTTCATTGTATGCGTTATAATACTGTGTTAGTTTGATCGTTATACGCACTTATTATCAATATCTCCATACGTACATTAAGATACTTAGAATAGGTTCAGATAACTCCCCGCGTCCCGCGCTAGCGTGTCTTCTTTTGATATATTTTCCAAGGTATTAATTGCAGTGCTTATAACAATGGCCTAGGAAACATTAGTACCGATATAGTCTGACGTTTATGACAATTATTCTAAAGTTTGTTGTACCCATACTACCTACTCTATCTAATGTCCCACTGTTGGGCACTGGTTTGCTATTATTACAGTGAAATTTAACCTCTAAAACCATAAAACCTGTGTTATGAAAAACATCTACTAATAGTAATTAAAAATTTACTTAAATTAAGAGTAACGTACAGTCTGTAACTTTGCATTTCTGTCTAAATAACAGTCTCCTAAAATGCAACATACAAGATAAATGCATTAGAATTATATTCCTACTCTATGCGTGGTCCCCTCTCTAACAACACTGGCTTGTTTAGTTGGAGTCTCAGCAAACAAAACATCTCGCTGGGACCGCCGCACACTGTTTATAATAGAGGTTTTGGTTTTAATCAAATTTTGCAACCCATTCAGAGCATGCAAGACATTTACAAATCTCTTTAATGCATAGAGAAGTAACTCTGCTTCTGTTACGAGATAGTACTTTAATTATGTTATCAGCAGGGATCGGAGTTAGGTAGTAGCATTTATTGAATTTTTAATGAAAATTGGATTTTATTGAATTTTTAATGAAAATCCCGGGAGTTTTTGAAGTAAGAGTTAAAATGTATTTAATATCTAATTAAGAAAAGATAATTTCATATTATTTGTACTTTATTTTACTGCTAAGCGCGAGGCGGAAGAAGAAATTATAGGTTATTAAATGAGAAATGTGGCATGTCCATATTTATATTACTGCATAAGTTTATACATAAATGAATGACAAAGAAATGATGAATACAATTTTAAATAAATCTCAGAATATATATTAGTTATTACATTTATTAGGATATTATATAAATTAAATGTTAAGAGATAACAGCAATTCGAATAAATACTTTATTGGTAGGTAGGTATTTCATTTGCGTAACTTAGTTTATTCAATTGAACTACATATATTATTTACCATTAGAGAAGAAGCTAAGTTCCACAATGGGCCCGATTCTGAAGGCACACATTTAAAATTTGACAGCCCTAAAATTTGTTTCGTCGTCATCTTCATAATATTGTGTGACAAGGATAGCAACAGTTTTAGTGCTGTCAAATTTTAACATTGTCCCTTCAGAATCGAGCCCATTAAATAGGTAATCTCCCTGTACAAACTAAACATAAATTCATTGTTCTAAATATAAACTAATTATGTTAAATAGGCGAATAGACATATTATATTAGCACGAGTGAGTATTACATCAAGATATGGACTAGGCGGACAACAAAAAATTAAACGAAAACGATATAGAAGTTCTAAACTTTACACTAATATTAAATAGTAAGTATGTAAATTTATAAACGTATAGTTCGTATACAATTTCTTATCACAACTGAACAGCTACGTTTTTACTAACCACGTAGTATTAACCCTAAAACTGTATTAAATAGACCACGTGAACGGTAAATATTACCATAGTAATGACATGTGTTTAATGCGCCTCCCTGTGACATCTTGCTCGCGGCACACATATTAAACACGTTACCGTGATTGACGCTGGTATTACGTTACGTTGTACTAGCTACGTTATATCGCACAATATTACATTCCCGTCACGTAAGTATAAGCTTTTATCCAATAATAGGGTGTACCGTAACATTCGTAATGTCACATTCCTAATTTAGATTTGACAACGATTTAGTACGACTCAACAATTTGAGCTACAAATTTAATAACGTCTCGCCTCTGGATGGAGACGTAGTGAATTTTAATAGTTAAAGTTGCTTTGTATAATGTGATAATGTAATAAATTTAATTAAAGATGACGAAGGATTTAGTAATGAGGTTTAATACTTGCTTAATATTCATAGGCGGTAGCTTCGTAGCGCCTGTCTATAGTATGTTAATTAAATTTTAAGGCTTAGGCAGAAAATTAAAAATATTAACTTAAATATTTCTTGGACTCTGTCCGAGTTACCTATTCAAGATACATCTAACGAAGCCCCGGGGAAAATATAGTATCTTATAGGTTGGTCTCTTTTTGATGTTTCCTTTCACCGAAAACCCTGTGGTGGAATAACATGATATTCGTCACATCACCAAGGTCCGAAATTTTCGTAGAAGTTGCAGTCTATTGACTTTTGAACGTATAGATATCTTACCACTACTGAGTAAGTATACAAACGGTAATAAAGCTTTTCTATATGTTTTTGCCGATATAAGTAAAAGAAAACACCATAATAAGGGTTGTCTGGAAGAAATCGCTTAAAGCGATAAGATCGCCTAAATTGTACTATTTGTAACTTCTATAACGTGTAACTGTATTTGTTTGTGCAATAAAGTGTATTGTATTGTATTGTATTGTAATAACACACTAATTTACAATTGAACTTGTCGTAGCATTATCAATCTTATCTTCAAAACTTCAGTGAGTATTAATTAAAGTTTCTTATTATTTCTTATAAAAAATAGATAGTAGTAATATTTTTTCAAGTTAATCCTAATCAATAACAGCGACTAGACATTTTACTTTACGCTATGAAAATTCCGAACCTTGCTCATCACACTCGGACGGACGTGTACGCTCAATATTACAAACGTAAGGAGAACGTACTCCCAATCAAGGTACCTAATCGGCCATTTTTGACGTTAAAGAATGTAAGACTTTTTAATAAAACTTACCTATTTCACAGTAAATTAAAACGCATAAAATATGCAAGTAAGGAAACAGTGTAGGGCCCGGGGCGGATATTGCGAGTTAATTCGTAAACTTCATAGTATTTCGCTCGCCGGCGCCAAGGAGTTAAGACGTTAATTAAAACACTTTGCCCAACTTTTAGTACTGAATTTCTGAAGTAAGGCAATCAAGTTAATGGTTCAATCAAAGATCAAAACAACCCTATCACAATAAATATATAATTGCACCGTGTAATTCCAGACGGTTCAATCAAAGTTTTTTTTAAATTTTAGGTAAGAATTTTTTAAGTCCATTTGTTTTAGTGAGCATTTAAATAGAACAATTCGGCTTTGACGACAACGGATCAAATAAAAAATATTCGTCTCTGAAAAGGCACGTTTTGAAAGAAATACCTTAATTCTTTTTTCCAAATGATGTACAATAAAGTTGTAATAATTTTCAGCTGTACGTGTTGCAGCTAGAAACTGAAATGCGGTTACTTCTTAATGCGAATTGGATAATTTATACCGTACTGTTAACCAAAGGAAGTTTTTAGAAGGTGAACAGATGCAGATCTACACCACCATCTGTGTCTATACATACGGCTCTAACAGCAACCTAACACGTCCATCGAAATGCTTATTATGAAGTGAAACCAATAGTTCCCACCAAGACCTTTCTCGTTTGTTCGTTATGTTTCTTTCACTTTCCGTCGTTTCCTAAGTTACTTAGATTACCTAGGTGTAGTCGCACTGTCTTGCGACACTATAAATATAGTCGTAGATACTGAGATAGTCTGATCTAGGTATTAGTGTTAGGCTTGACAACTAATTTTGTATTGTTAAGTTTAGTTTTAAAAACCCATTATGAAAATGTATAGCATAGCCAATGATATTCTATAAGTAGCTAGATTTCTAATCTGCATTGAAAATACGGCAACGCAAATAAACTCGCAATTTACTAGAGGTGAGATCATTTGTGATCAGTCGGGAGATCAGTCAAAATTTCTAAGTATTCTTCCAAATGACCTAAGAAATTGGAAATTAAACAGAGAAAAAACATTATTAATGAGCGTGAATATGATTACTTTTATATTTACACACTTTGGACATTTCCTAAGGAAGATTTTGTTCAGAACTTATTGTCTTGTCTAGTTTAAATAGTAGATCATTTGAGCATAGCAATTCACCTCAACTATATGGATTGGATTTTTACGAGTAAAATTTATTTTTCTATCTCATCATGTCTATATAAAAAAGGTAGTACTGGTGGTATCTACGTCAAAGTGCCATGTGGTAGTTTTTAATCTAAATTTACGCTCTGTCGGCGGTGGTTATACGCCCGCCCATTATTGCTGCAACCCCTACTCTCTATTTGTACTTGCTGAAGCTCACATCGCCGGTCAAGTTAGTGCTGTGACCATGTTCAGCTAGCATATCGATATTTAAGATTTCTACGTCGACTTTAAAGCATGATTTACACAAATTGATTCATTGAAGCTTTGTAGCTCGATAATGTATGTATTGTATTATTATGTTTTGTTTTTGTCTAATTTCTTTTCTTGTTATTTTTTATAGTAGTAAGTATTTAAATTGTTAAAAACAAATTAGGCACGACGCCAAACGACAGTTTTACAGTAGAACCAAATACCTGAAGTGACCCGTTACGAGAGCATTCAGTATGGAGTATTTGCTAAAAACTTTATGAAATTCAAGGTATCGTTTTTTCACTTTATACAATTTCAATAGCTTCCACAACCGATTCCGCAACCACAGAAATTCAGTCGGTATGGCGAGATAAAAAAAATGATTTCAAAACTCACAGACCGAACTATTATTCAGTGTTAGTTTGAGAATTTCCATGTAACGGGTGAACAAACAAACACATACTTCGTTACAACATGTATTCTGCTTTAAATAATATTATAGTTTTATCACTTCGGAAAATAAAAATAAAACAATTTGAAATCATTTAAAAAATAAACATTGATATGTTTTTCCGACACGTCACTACCTTCATCTGTCTTTAATAAATAGCTGTATTTTTCTGTTGAACGTAATGATCAGCGTATGAGCCAGTGTTAACTGACACATTATTTTTAATTATTGTCATGAATCAAGCCATACATAACAAGAACAGTTAGTTCTTGTTATGTAACATTGCAGGTAGCTGTATGAAAAGCAACAAGATACAATAATGACTACTGAAATACAGTTTACCTAGTTTGGGAGTCAGGGCTTCATAAATAATGTATCATTTTGAAATGAATAAAGTTATGTTTAAAATGATAAATACGCCATACATACATCATCATCAGGTTATTTTTGTCTCCACTGCAGGAGCACAACGCTCTCACATCTGACGGAGACAGACGGAGGATTTGGCCTACACTCCCCGCGCTGGTCAGACGGGTTGGGGAGGCCTGATTGATGTTTTATAATGTATTCCCTTAGTCGCCTTGTACGACATCCACGGGAAGAGTTGGAGTGGTTCTATTCTACTCTACCGGAAACCACACGGTAACGATATTAAGTCATTGTTATTTCGTAATTATTATATTATAGTTATTTACATAACTGTTTTTTCTCAAGTGATCATAGTTTTATAATAAATATTAATAAAATAAGATTACGGGGAAAATTGGTGATCTCCTTTCACCATTCAACATTTTAACTACAATCTGTGAATATACTTCCGCAGCTTAGTAGTCTACATCACTTATTACGTCTATTGGTTTTTCAAGCGGCTTGATAAACTATGGGCCCTTTTAGTAGGGAAGGCTCTGTCCAAGTGGGAAACATAATTAGAGCCTGTTAACTTAAAGAGTCATAATCTCATCCCACAAAAGAAAAAAAATATATATAATCATAGAAAATACTAGGAACTGAAAAAGAGACTTAAAGAGTGCCAGTACAACAACAGTAGAGTTAAAGTACAAATGGAGTCTATATTTTGGGCGGTAAATCGTAATTACCGTTATGGCGGTAATTTTGGAGCTTTGCCGACCGCCCGCCCGCCCCCCACGACGCTACTGCAGCGGAGCGGTAAAAGCCCAAACCCAAGATCCTGACTTTAATGTTTACCATTCCAGCTTTAACCACCATGGATTATATAACTGTAGTTACCATATTTCATATTCTTTGATTTAAACAATTTATTTTAAGGATAAACGTAGTGGTAGTCCAGGAAAAGTATGTACCTGCCTAGGTATCTACGAGTAGTCTGTAGGTAGGCTCACCTTATGTTGGAGACTAAAAACCCAAATTAATAAAGGCTTATTATCAACACAGGCTTTTGGAAAAGATATATCGCACCTCCGATCAAATAGCGCCACAACTCGAAAGTTGCTATTTTTCAGGAACGGTAAAATTTTTAGTCATATTTTTTAACCATTGTTATTTTTGTTTTACTATAGTATGTAAAGCAGTAATATGAAAGTATGAAATGAAATGTAGTAGTGTAGTATGAAATGAATTTACAAATAATCATATTTTATTTAAAATAACAAAACTTGATTCAATAAAAGAAAATGTCTTGAAAAATTTTAAAAAAAAAATTGTACCTTCCTTCATTAAAATAAGAAATACATTCCACACAATATGATAATTCCAATAATAAAGATACTAATAGGTTACCAAGTACTTTACTTATAACAGGGACCACGTGATAAACTTGGCCCACACTCTCATGTTCGAAGTTCTAAGGGAGACCAGAGCAGATATTATTATGAGAGCACCTGCGCTTATTAAGTTTTACCGCTTTACATAAATAAAAAGCAAGTAACCGAACACAAGGATATCTCTGAATTACCAAAGAGTAAACATAAAAAATATATTAAATTAAGTAATGATTTGATAACAATCACAAAAGCTTAATTACTGTTGTACCTAATTAAATTTCCTTAATGGATATTTCACTCTGATGTCAACTAACTACAGAATTTTTGCCTGTAATCGTGACGTTTAACTTTGAGAACTAGAAATTACATTAAAATATTTGTTTATATTTTCGTACTTCACTAATACACATATTAAGTAAGACAGTTGCGAAATCTAGCATAAAAATTATAATAGTGTTCTTGTATACTATATGAGAAACTTAATATATATTTAATCATATAAATAAACTAAATAGAAAATATAGACGGGCCCCCTTGTCTTGCTCCATAAATATAATCATTATTTTAGATTATGTAATCATAATTGAAAAATTAGAACTTATGAAAATTGTATCTCCAAAAGTGATCTTAAGCTGAGTAGATGGAATAGTATACAAGAACACTATTATAGATTTTATGCTAGATTTCGCAACTGTCTTACTTAATATGTGTGTAGTGAAGTACGAAAATATAAACAAATATTTTAATGTAATTTCTAGTTCTCAAAGCTAAAAGTCACGATTACAGGCAAAAATTCTGTAGTAAGCTAAGTAGATGGCGCCAGTAGGCGAAAAAATAGTTTTAAATTTTCCCTGAACTTGTTTTAACTTGCATTTAACTGAACATTAAATCTTGTTACAAACGACTGAATACATTAAATGGTACTCTGGAAGGCCCGTGAAATTGTTTTTTTTTTTTAGAAAAGATTGTGGCCATAGAATTTAGGATGCTACTTTTTCGACTACCTACTGGCGCCATCTAATGTTACTCAAACAATGAGTGACCACCTTAAGCGATTTCTGCAAGTATTTTGTAATAATTAAATCCTACAAACTCATGGAATTGTGTGTTTTACGCGAGCGGAGTAATGGGCAAAGTTTCATTGCGAGCTTTTATCTAATTTATTTTTATTGTTATATGAGTCAGTTTATGTGCCGTTTTATACCCTTTGCAGTAGTTACAATCAAGAACATGTTCCGGGATACATGTGTTGAACTTTAATTTGTTTTAAACTGCTCGGAGAAATACCTTCTACATGTCATATTCTCTCAGATGTGGCCAACGTTCGGCTAGCAAACTCAGCGGACCTTCAGTTTGATACGAATCTTCGACTATGCATATTTTGGGTTAGATTCAAATGATATATATTAACCTCTTATGATTTGCTAAAAACTACTTCAGCAATGATAAAATTTCATGCTCAAATAAATTTTAATGACCAACATAATTATTTAATGATCGGGTGAATTTATAAAAATATACTACACTTGTTTCTAGTGCTTACTAATAAATAATAATTACTCATTAGCATCATTTTATTTATAACTTTATAAGTCCGCGGGTAACTCAGTTCCCTGAAATTTTGCGGTAAGCTAAACAATTTGAATCTAAGAGTTCGCAAGTCAGAAATGTTTCCTACACCTGCCCCAATCACTCTTTTCATAGAATTTGTTTCTAATTCGTTGGTACTTGTTTCAATTATTACAAAAGGCATAGTGTGGGGCAGATATCTCCGAATTCTTTTTTCAAAGAATTTACCACCTAAATTATACCTAACTCCTTATTTATTTCGTACAGAGAATCACGTTTCATGAGTAGAAAATATTTTCTCAATAAGGAAGGTACTTAAACAACTCGTTTGCAGAAATTCAATTTTTAAAATTAAAAATTCCAAGCCTCCGTTCTCTTCTCAGCTTCTAGCCCGTGAGAAACTATATTGCGTTTTTTTTTATTAAAAATACGGAGTGTTCCAACGAGGGGCAAACGGGCACTAAAACGTTATGGTTACTGCGGCGACATTCGCACGGATACCTAACTTATAAAATTGGTAATCCCTGCGCAACGGCCGCCCTTCGTGGATAACCGATAAATTGTATATTACCTTCGGCGAATTAAGGATTATTTCGGACCTTTTTGCCACCGCTGTTTAGTGTTATTAAACTCAACGTTGGGTTTTATTTTTTACTTACATTTCTACAGCAGATCCCTGCGAATTCTCGAATAAAAATATTGTCTAAGGATCCCATACTGTAGTTTGTCGACTTTTGAGTTATTGATATTGTTTCACTTCTAATACAACGGCGTCATTTGGATTTCAAAAAGAAAATAGGATAGAAAAAGAAATTGATATATGAAGTATCACGATGAGTATGGTATGTAGTTACATAGTAGTTATCCTTGGTACTATTTTCATAATAATATACTTATAGGACTCAATAATCAGGTTTAGGTAGGAATTCTCTTGAAAAAAAATCTTGAATCTTTACCTTTAAGACCTCGTTGCAGCCTTTATTTACAGCTTTAAGAATAATTAATTATTATTTCCTCACAAAAATCATTATTTCCTCACTTTTTAAAGCACAAGCCTATATATCTTTTCAAAGAGGCGCACAGGGGCATAAGTTCACAACGCTGACCCAACGCGGGTTGGTGGACTTCATATGCGGCTTATTATTTATTTAAGCCTGTGGTATGATAATGACTTTATTTTACTAAATAACCCGTATTTGAACCCTCGACCTCATGAATGTGAGGCGAGCGCCTTACTAACTAGGCTATCCCGACAATTACATCCCAAAGCCTATCTCATGTGCAGTATCAGGCGAGTCTATGGCAACCTAACAATAGCGGTGTAACCATTCGAACAAGCTAGTTAATAAATGCCTCAGACCGGTGACGGCCAGCAGTGCAAGGCCTAGTACTGCAATGGCCAAAATTCCTGTTTAGCGTGGTCGTTATGGGCTTTACTGAAGCACCTGAAGGCATATGTCCAGCAATGGACGTTGATAGGCTAAAGGTTACACTTTAAATACATGGCTTAAAATAAAGGCGTAATGTTCGAGCGCAACACAAACGTTAGGATGGAATTTACGGATGTAGATCGTGAAACACCACATTTACATTAAGAGAGCCAATAGCATCGCAGCTAGTGTTGTTACGAGGAATTTCCATTTGCTGTATAGCAGTTTGCCGAGCGAAATTATTAGTCGATTGTTTGAATAGCTCGCTATTGTCTAAACAAGTTCGCTATGTGTGCAGCCACAAGATAACGGGATCTGTTTACCAACATTTGTCAAAGAGGACAGCTCTACTTATTCAAGTAGTGTCAACTAAAGATATAACACTCTACGTCTCTAAAAAAATCATTTGGTGTCAGCAAGATGAAAGGTCTTTCAAAAAGCAGCGCTCACGGCTCTACAACTTTACATTTTGCCTTAAAAAAGCAAACAAAAAAACTTAATAAAAATTCAGTCTAGAGCAGTTGTCCTTTTCGGTCGTGTCTCTGTAAAGCGGCGATAGAGTCCGACGGAAACATTGTTTGTAGAAGTCGATTTAAGTTACGAAAGAAGGGATACTAAATTTCGTTCAAGGGCCATTTCATAAAATAATGTAAATTTCAATTTTATAAGTAGGTAACGCTTTCAAAACAAAAGTTTACGAAATCTATTTAAAAATTCATGGTGTTCTACAAAGGGCTTTATGGAGAATTTGGATACATTTGAAGTACTATAGAATCGTTATTCATTAATAATACACTTCCTACAAAGTACTCGTATTCGCACATAAAAATTTCGCCTGTGAGCATAAAGTCCGCGAATTATTCGATTCATTTCAAAGGAATCCTACTAAAAGGAGCGCGGGACTAACTCAAAGCTTTTATATCTCGTAGCGGGGCGCCTTATTGTCTTCAGCGGTATATGTATTAAGGCTTGCTTTCTCTTGCGTAAATAAAATCCAATGGAAAGAGAAGTGAGTGCTTGGAAGCAAGTGCAAAGGGGTGCAGGGCGCAAGGGGAGGTGTAGGTGTAATGCCTCATGTGACAATGCAAAGTAGATTGAATTGGAAAAAAGACTTGAGCAGAATGGCGGCTTTCGACACCCCGGGGAAAAGGGAAGCTCGCGCGAAAGGGTTAACAATGGGAAGTGCCCATAGATGTGTAGATCTGCGTCGCACTGTGTGGAAGTTGCCTTTTATTTCCGTAGAGATAACTTTACGTGGTTAATGTTTACTTTTTACGAAATGGAGGACATTGTCATCTCATTCCATATATAAGTTATTTTATGTAGTAGATTTTTCATCGATATATAAAATAAAAACTTGATAGTGGAGTTAATCACTTTACATTTTCATAAGTTTGTGTAAGCAAATTAGCTTATGTAAGTGGATATACACGAGTATGCTTGGATACATACATGCACGCAAATATTATTTTTAGTTTACTTTTTCTCGACGTTTGACCAGTCGCCATAAATGAGCAAATTGATGAAAAATATGGTTTAACGTCACTTTCAAATATAAGGATATATTCTACAACACTAGAGTATGTAAGTACCGTTGCTTAGGAAAGTGCCTGATACCTTTGTAAATCATCTCACCATAATCCCCATGGATGCAATGAATAAAGTTTAACAGGGTTCAAGCTCTGGTTTGGTGGTTGTATCATACCAACTTAATACCATCCGTTTTCGACGTTCACTGTAGGATATAGATCTCTGCTGAACCGCATCATACATGTAGATTGCTTATGCATACCAGTCCGTACCTACTCGTCAATACTAAAGGAAAACAAAATGCAGTGCATTCATATATTTTCCAGACCATCGCCCACTTCTAAAAGAATAAATCCAGCTCCAATGAATCATATAGGCAATGCAGTTTTATTTTACCTTTCAAACAATGAAAATGGGATATTTTATAAACGCGGTTTTTTTCGTTTTAACTTCATTGTGTGTGACAGTCATCAGTGTATTTAGTCTGCCGTCTGCCGATCAACGAAGAACTTAGGTCACTGGTGACATAGCCGCAAGGATTATTAAATTAAAGGGGAGAACAAGATTGTGTTTTAGATGCATACCGGTAAGTGCAGCGTGGCATATCCTGCTAAATGGACTAGATGGATGGATTATCTGTAATAGGTAGCCATCAGAATCGTCTGAATGTAAGGCGGGGGACCAGATATAGATTGTTTCTTCAAGCCGCTTAATGGTATATACCTAAGACTTGAATCTACGGTCGTAAGTAATAATTGTTGAGCCACTATAGTCGCTTATTATTATTCAGTCCGTATAATTTCGTCGTATGCGGAGCCGATAAAGCAGTGCAAACACGCCCGAATTACAAATAGTAGCTAGTTGCAACAATTATTACTAGTGACCATAACCCCAAAATTGTAGGTAATCCTTTTCAATTTGTACCATAAAGGACATTGTATTGTACGTGTGTTAGCACATCCGGACGTTTAAGCTGAAACGTATGACGCGAAAACTAACAGCCCCCACACGCCAACTACTGTTTTGTTGCGTGTGTGTGTATGAGGTAAAATATACCAGTGTTGGCGCCATTTTGCAACTGTCGCATAGGTATCTATCGTTTATAAATGTATTTTTTTACCCGAAAGTATTTTTTAAAACGTAAAAAAAACCTAAATTACTTTCGTTCGAGGATTACACCTACCTATTATTATTTTTAAACGTTTTTAGAAGCAGTGTTGATGTACCAGTACCATTAAAAATATAATTCTAATTATTAATATGTTCATAAAAATTCCCTAAATAATCTGTAAAATCTGTTTTTACTGAGCTTAAATATTCGTACACAGTGCAACACACTAATTTAACTCACAAAAACATCTAGACTACCGCGCCGTCTAACAATTGTTACGCGAGCAGAGTGTGGACCTTATCGCCAGTGTCCAATCAGTCACCCATGTGCGGGGGAAGCCGAATCGGCGAGAGGCGGTATTCTGTACGCAGTACTATTTTTATACTGTGACATTAGGGAACGTGGACGTAAACGCTTTAATGATGTTGAGCATAGGGTTCTCAGACTAAACCTATTTATCGTAATTCCGCATCCAGTCACTCTAATCATCACTGTCTCTCTCTAAGCTGAGTAGAGTAGCGCCATTTATCCACTTAACTCGTTAAAATGAACTCAATTATTTCGCGAGATCTCCGCCGATTTCACATTCCGAACCCTCAAGGGGGCTTGTTATTATAATTGCGTCCATAGGGATGTTTATAAATAGATACAGGTCTTCTGAGGGTTGTACCAAAGCAAGTCTTATTACTCTTGCTATCTAAAATTGGTTTAAACGTGAACAGTTCATATTTGTAATTCCGCACTACTGCAAAACTATTGATAGTACCAAACGTATATTAACGTTACTGTACACAATACTGTGTGGCATAGTCTATTTTTTATCCTTTGTAGATTGCAGGTAAAAAGAACGCCTATCCGTTAGGTAAGTCGTCAACGTTAACCGACAGACCAATCAGAAAAGAAAATAACGTCTTAAATTTGGAGTAAATGGAAAAAGATTTCTTTATCATTATTTTTTGTCATAGCCTTTACGATCGGACATTTGTCGACGGGTCTAGAAAATTAAAATTTGTTTGAAAAAATGAGATTATTTTGCGTCGACGCTCACGGTTTATTGATCATCAAATTCGATACTCTTTTCAAAGAAAGAAGATAAATTGACAAACTTTTAAAAGCTGTTAGGTAGGATGGTATTGTTTATGTATTAAAAAGTTAAAACCTTGTTGAACATAGAAACGAATTTTGTTGTAATAAAAATTCATCACGTAAAATGCTAAGTACAGTGGCGATAAAAAAAAGCTTATTAGTTTAATGTTATACTCGTATATAATATTAAGTTTAAAATGTTTATTTATGATGTCAAAATAAATTATAAAATTAAATGTCAATAAAAAATAATATTTTTTTCAATAGTCAAACCCCTCTCGTACCGACTCCCGCCCAAACGTCCCCATGACACTCGCAGCATTTCCCCGCTGAATGGCGAGGTACATGTGCTGCTCGAGGAAATAACCGGCGCGCGGGTCGCCGCCTCGCTCCCTCAGCCGTCGCCCCACTTCGCGGACGAAGCTCTTTGCTTCAGAGCCCCAGGTCCCCGCCTCGACAGCAATCGGCACGAAGTCATACGCCGATTCCAGGTCGGCATATTTCACGTGTTTTAGCCCAGTTCAGCAGCTGAGCCTGCAGTGCGTTTGGTGCCTCTAATATGA
This sequence comes from Esperia sulphurella, assembly GCA_947086405.1. Lineage (NCBI taxonomy): Eukaryota > Metazoa > Arthropoda > Insecta > Lepidoptera > Oecophoridae > Esperia > Esperia sulphurella. Next base: position 9,909,415 of record OX352261.1, read on the forward strand.
GACGCCGCATGTGGCATCCCAAATGAGGCACCGGCCTTTCTTCCATGGAATCAGCGTCAGACCATCCGGCCTCTTGCCGTCCGAACGGCACAGGCCCGGGGGCTCCAAAACACTGGACACACTCGCGGACACCAATGCACGGCGGATAATTTCATTTAGGGCTTGGTGGCGAGGCATTCTCCCCGCGCACCGCGAGCAAGCCAGCCCATGGTGGCCCTTGGCCTCCACTAAACTGCCGCAAACGCACTGATGAGGCTCGCACACAATATTAAGTTCATGTATTTGATCGATATTATTGCTATTTACACGATGTGAATGTGTATTGTGTGTGCGTTGCATTATAATTTTTTATGGCATTTTATTTGTCTGTCATTTTTTTCTGCAAATTGACAATGTCACAGATTGTGAAATTTGTTAATTAATTCGTCTAATATATTGGTAAATAATGATGTTAACAAAAACGACAATTATTGGGTCAGAAATTAAATTTACCGATGTACATATATCTTAAAAGCCACCTAATAAAGTTAATAGGGTGCTTCTTATTTTTCGACTTTTGAAAAGTGACTGCGTCAACCCGCCATTCCCTTTTATCATCTAAAAAACGAACCCATAATTTTTAATTTTTTTTAAATGCGTTTTAGGTGTCGCTACCGTAAGTCAAAGTTGAAAAAAAATATTAAATTAAAACCTTTAACATTGATGTACGCATATCGCTTAAATACCAAAGGAGAATGACCGAAATTGTATGGGAGTTTGCCCTTGAACTTTTAACCTTGCGTCTGGATCAAATTGTCGTCACAATACAGGCAAAATACTCAGGATCATTATAAAAAGAAAATCGTTTAAATATTTAGTGGGAAAATTCAATAATCTTACTTGGAATAAAATCTTTGTTGGCATGCAGTTTTCACAAAACCGTGGGTATATAGCCACGATTAACCGCTCCAGATATTGACGTCATAGTGTTGTTATTAGTCGACGACGGTATATTGCATTCGACACTACATTAGGCTCGTTAAAATAGATTTTGTCACCCAAATACATAATGTAAACAAACGGACCAAAACAAGTGTTGAAATAATATCGGATATGACGTCACAGTACGTAACCATAGTGCATATGAATAGTGAGGTTCAACTACATCGATTTAACAAATTGAATAATCGATATTTCGGTTACGTAACAATACTTTCATAAATATCTTTTAAGAACGTGTGTATCACATTAAATCAGTACAAATAGTGTATTTCCAGTCAGTAAATGAAAAATATGATGGCTGGATTATCGCGCTAGTAACTGAAAGGTAGTATCAAATATTGTTGACAAATATCGATTATAACTATATATCGATTTTAATTCTGCTTTCACTACTCTAGTTGAAAAGATGCCGGTCGGCCGGCGGAAATCAATCAACGTTTATATTATATGTTATTTTTAAACTCCCTATTCCATTGGCTTTAAAAAAAATTTGAAGGAATTCATAATTCAGACCAATATTTTTGGTAATGAATGGTGAAGACGCATCTTAGGCCCACTTTTGGGCATTTTCCTCTGGTCTTAAAAAGCATAATATATCTTATTCTGCCACCGCAAATAATACAATAACACCGCAAGTAATCTAAATTCATCGCAATCTGAATAGTACGGAAATACTATTTGCAATATATTGCATACTAACCTTACCTACTAATGTATTTGAAAACTAAAAATGTCTATAACTTTTGATTGAGTCAGCCGATTGCGATGAAATAAAGACTAAATATTAAGTTAAGTTAAGCCCCATGTTTTTGTGAAGAGTCCATCAAAATCCGTTCAGTAGTTTTTAAGTGATGCGTGCACAAACTCACAGACAAACAGATAAACAAACAAACAGACAAAAATTCCAAAAATGATTGAAATTACTTTTTCTTAGACTCCTCAATTTTTTTTGCAAAAATCTTCAATGTACAGACACGCGATGTTTACGATTTTATTTATTAGATTACATATTACCGAGCCAAATAGGCCTCCTCCATGTTTAGCCACAAGCTCTAATGTGCATACAGGTCTGTCTGTCTTTACAGGAGCATTATTATGCACGTAAACGATAAATTTTGCAGAATATCCATGGAAGGTGCAACTTTCATATTTTAATTAGCGTTTAGCTACGTTCGTGGGGTAAGTAAACAATTTATGAACATATTTTCAAGTTGACTCTTCCGTTATTTAATCATGCTCCTAGTATATTTTACATTCCCCTTTTCATTACCTGTGTTCAGGGTATTTAATGATAAAACAAAAATTTTATGTAACTTTTTTAACTGCTATTTCTACATGCCGAAGTTCACGGTCGATTCGACCTTTGACAATACCTACATTATAATGTTATAACAATATGTCAATTATCAAACTCACATTTCCTCTCCTTCCCCCCATCATGCCTGAAGACGATAGGCCGGTTGTGCTCCCGCCGCCACAAGACGGTCGGTGGAGGCACTCCTGTTGCGCTGCACGCCAGTCGAATGTTGCCCCCTTCTCTTGAGGAGCTCCCCTCTGTCACTGTGTCCACTATGTCCGGTGGTATCACCACTGACAAGCGACCCATCTGCATCAAGTTTCATGTATTAATTGCATTATCATCAGCCTGATAGTGTCCACTGCTGGATAGGTCCTCCTTTATCCGGGAGTAATACACTAAACTGGACAGAGGTGTTAGCAATCGCAGTTGTAGATCTTGCACCGGGGATGCTGATGCCGTCAGAAGTTATGGCAAAAATAGTCTATAATATTTCTCGAACGAAACATGCCTTTTCCAGTTATGAGAAATGAGAACATAATAAAAGAATGTAAGGAAAGAAACCGTCCTCACCTGAAAAATAATATTAAGTAATCCGGAAACCGACTCTGACCCATGAAAGAATCAAGGTAAAACAATGAAGGTGTTAATTTAACTCGGGAGGTACACCTGAATGAAGCGGTAAAGAATTTCGCTTCTCTGTAGAAAGAGTTGTCTAAGGTGAGAGGTAGGTTGGTGCTTATATATTTCTGAGAAAACTTTGATAAACCTATATAAGTTCAGTCTTATTATGATAAGGCGGGAGAGTGATAAAAATTAATACTAGCTACTTGATTTTTTATATGCTCTACGTTGACAATGCAAGTTTCTTAATGGAACAAAGTGGTTTACCTGGGTCATCATCATGTCAGCCCCTAGAAGTCCACTGCTGGACATAGGCCTTCCCCAATGAACGCCACCACACCCGGTCCTCCGTCCTCCTGGTAAACCAGTCTAAATACTACAAGTGAATTGCCACATCGAGGTCATGATTGGATTATCTCGTATAACTGCCATTAGACTATTTCAAACCCTTAATTCCTTACTACATTTCCATTTGCTAGTGGGGAATTGGAACTGTTTCCTACTTCTACTCTCTTACTTCTTTAATTTTCCTTGGGGACCAAGGTAGCGCAGAGTCACTCTTTGGGATTAGCCGCCCTTCATTGGTAGAAGTTATGTGTTTAAATAGTGTACTTCTGTTGATCCAGTTTATGGGAGTGGTCGAATGAGTGGGACAATGTTTCTTACCATACAAAACGGAACACAGAATTGCTGTTAAGAGACTAAGTTAGCAAAGTGTCATACACTAAGTTCTAGTGCCATGAGCAGACATGACGCAGCTGTCCAGACGTGACTGACCTGCACCATATTACCATTATGCTGGGGAATATAACTTACCTGACTCTTCATAGGGTCTGTGTTAACTTGGCACATGTAAGTGCCAGAGTCGTTCGCCTGGACGTTACTGACGTGCAGTTTCCAGGTATTGTGGTTGTTGTACGTGACGGAGAGGCGAGGGTTCAGCGCTACCATGTTCGTGTGTATCGCTAAAATAGCCTTGGAGTCAGACTTGATCCACGCCACCTGTGAATATTCTTTAGAGTTAACAATGCAAGTGATTAAAAAATAAAGACAGGGTATAAGATATCCCACCAAAACATTACTGTAAAAAATGCCAAGTTCTCATTGAATAATTGTTGGACTGACGAACATATTTCAATCTAATAATAATTCTATGGTAATTTCAAAAACTGTTTTCATATAGGAACTGTTTTTTCCACCAATTCTAAACATGGAACAAATTCAGCCGCGTCACGTAAAACTTGCTAGAGTTACTGCAGTAGCAACATTATTATGAATTTGGAAGGTTTTTTAAGATGTTTACATACGTTTTTTATGGATTAGCAACCGTTAGGTTGGAAAAATTATGAAATTGGTCACGCGCGAATTATTTCATAATTTTTACATAATCTACGTAATAGTCTATATGCGCCTAATTTTACATTTAGTAGAAATAGCGTAAAGGTTTTGATTACCTGTCAATCAGTGAGAGACAAAAACTGCTGTTTTGTCAAGCCCATGACTTTGTATCTATAAACTCTACAGTTTCAAAATTTAACAATATTTATGCACAAGAACGTAGGAAATGAAATAGGAAATGCAATATTTGTAGGAACATGGTCACTAAAAGATAAAAGGTAATTGTTATTACGTGTATAAAAACCATTCTTCATATCTCGGATGGGTATTGGGTAGAACGTCAAAAATACTTGAAAATTGATTGTGTAAATAGTGCACGGCGTGCTATGGTCGGTTTCTTTTTGTTAAGAACTTGACCTAACGCGCTAACCGTGCGTTTATAATAATTATCCCCAGCGTAGCGTTTGTTCATTTTGCGGTTGCTAAGTATGTGGTAGCAAGGTAAGTAGGAGCAGCGATGTGTAGATATATTTTTGTTGGACCCTGACTCCACATACACGTATGTACTTATATTAGTGTAGTCCGTTGTATGTAATTAGGTAGTATGTAGAGTTATTATGTATTTAAAGCTAGGCAAAATATCGTAAACTCCGTAGGTATTCGAAAATGTTATTTCATAGAAACCTCGGATAAAGACGAATTCGACATCAAAAGACAACAGTAAAGCGAATTACTATTGTTACCGTAAGGAATCTTTCAAAATAGGTAACAATTTACACACGAAAATTTATATTTACCTTTGCACGACGTTTCGACATGGTTATTAAACCCGTGTATAATAAACTAGCTGTCAGCCCCAGGTTAGTATTTTAAATCAAAACTTTCCTAGGGAAACGGTCTAACCAATGGTGAAATTAAATTGTTTTGCGAGATTCAATAGTTTAAGAGATTAAGCAGACTATATAGATAGAAGCGACCGGGCCACTTTATCCAGCACCTACTATGTACTGATTGATTACATAAAAGTCTAAAGTGTACCAGGTAACAATTTTTGTTACGCGTTGTTACGTAACAACAAATCAAGCACAAAAGGCAGAAAATACAGAGTTGCAAACAATACAATTAGGGTGAGTGTCTACAAAACTCTTTCCGGACTTAATACAAGCGTAAAATTTCATTTTATATCTAGGATTAATGTCATAAATCGCTCGTATTTCCCCGGCGCTTCCAAGTTTTAAATCGTTTATATTGTTCACCGCGGAGACGAAACTTAATGTTACTTAAACGTTGTAGCAAATGTAAAACTGAGGAAACGATGCACGGGCGGATACAATAGGGGGTCTTGGTCCTTCGAAACAACTTGTGAGCCTGCGACTGAATGACGAAGCGAAACGAGGGAAAGTTCGTTGTTTGTTAGTGGTAATCCCAAAAACTACCAAACGGACTTCAAATTTATTTTACGTTGGATAGGTCAATTTATTATCGGTTAAAAAGGGGAAAAAAGAAAAATGTCGAAATAAAATTTGTGCGTTGTCACTGAGACACGTTCGTTTTTAGTAAGTTAAGGAGAAATTTGCCGTGTGGTTTCCGGTAGAGTAGAATAGGACACTCCAACTCTTCCCGTGGATGTCGTACAAAGCGACTAAGGGAATACATTATAAAACATCAATCAGGCCTCCCCAACCCGTCTGGCCAATGCGGGGAGTGTAGGCCAAATTCTCCGTCTGTCCTCCATCAGATGAGAGAGGGTTGTGCTCCTGCAGTGGAGACAAAAATAACCTGATGATGATGATGATGAAAGAGAAATTTAAATTTAATATCATATTAATTTAAGTTATAAAACTCAGATAACACAAAGGTACAGGGACAGAACATATCATGTCACAAACAAATCCATACAGTTTCAGTTACACTATCATAAAATTATAAAATATATTGTTTTGTATTTAGTGATAATGTAATTAAATTCTATGTATTGGTAATATGATATATATTTTCCTGTACCCTTCACTTAAAATCTAACTCTAATTTAACTTATAATTATTAAATTGACCCCCAAAAATTAAGTCCTGGTTCCGTCCTTAGAACGACACGTAAAATGGGCGAGTTTCACCGGAGGAATGCACGGAGTCTCATCCGAGCGCGCTCGCGCATTTTTCACGTGACATCTCGCTTTGTTGCGGTTGGAAAATAAATTAGTAACAATTTCATTGTTTGCGAGAATTATTTCCGACGAGTACCGCGCGAGCAAACGTTTCTACTTCTAGCTAGAATGCGGCATCATTCTGGGACAAGATACAAATTATATTGTACTTATGTATGTAGTATATTTTTATTTCATAAGCTTTCTTTTGCCCCTATTTTATCTTAGTCATAAAGGGTATCAGTTTTGAGGGATCACTGAAAACTATGAGAATATCGTTTAGAGAACATTTATTAAAAGCTGTCTCAACTTTCAAAGAAAAAGCTAAAAACTTCACTTGACTGATGATTACTACATAATTGTCAAAAAATACGTATTTTTATTCTTAAAGTTATTCTATCTATACATATCGTCGACGAAAATTTAAATTGGTGTAAGGTAGAGTAGTGGTTTATCCCTACTAACCACTACACTTCAGGAGATACAATTTTTTTTTCTTTATGACTCACTATTTTTTTTGTGCACCTATATAATCATGTCAAAGGATAGAGTAATTGAATTTCAAAGTTATTTAAATATACCATTCAATAAAGAATTGAAAACTAAGTTTGGGATGCTAAAGACCCGATTTTGGCGTTTTGTCCGTCGACGATATAATAAATCTGTGAACTTTGGGTCTGCGCATTGAAAATATTAGCAAAAAATAATAATTCGGGAATTATGATCATTTTAAAGTTATTTTCTGTTTCACATCACGTAAACTACTAACTTAGGGAGGAAGATAGAAAATTAGCAAGGTAGGAAGGGAGTGAAGGTGAAAGAGAGGGAGGTGGGGAAGGAAGGAGAGAGGGAGGTGTTCACGTATACGTCCGTGGTTGTATCGCTGACTGCTACAAACATATTTTTTTAATTTTGTGTTTAATTTTTTTCTTTGCTTTCTTTTGAGCATGTCCAATATAAGAAGAATACGTATAAAAATCGGCAACATCACATATTTTAGTTAAGTGGTGTGCGTGCATGAAGTTATGGGTACGGCTAGTTAATATTAATATTGTATTTGAAGCTGTAACTCGCTTGAGTTTACAATCTGTTAATGTCGTGCACGAGTTGAGGCCACTTAAACGTGAACGTGACTGGAATAGCTGAAAATAACCTTAACTTATAGTTAAGACTATTGAAGTGATTCTGTATACTTAAGTACTTGCAAAAGTAGTATTTTGTGATGTAAGGATTCTACACTTGTAAGAGTTGAATATCAGTTCACGAGATGAAATTCGTGGACATAGGTTATCCGTGTTCTAAGAGAAAGTTATAAGGATTATATGTAATAGAAACGGGTACTGGGTCTCAAAATTTGATATAAGTACATATATGTATGTAACTTTATACCTACGTGCATATTATAATCAACTTTTTCCACAAGTAAATAAATAAATCATTTAAAGAGGAGACGGAGAGTTAATAGGAAATTCCTAAATATAAACTCTCCGAAAAATGCCCCATCAACCATAAGTAGCCTGGAAGAAATCACTGAATGTCACAGATTACACTACATATAGGATTCATCCGTCTACATTAATTATTATAATTTTTAGTATGTTTTGGAGAAGATTATATTTGAATTGATTTGAAAATCGGAGGGTGGGACGCTACGCCCGTCAGATGGACCGACGACCTGACGAAGATGGCCGGAAGCGGTTGGATGCGGAGGACGAAAGACCGGGTATGATGGCATTCACTATAGAAGGCCTGTGTCCAGCATTGGACGTCTAAGTGCTAATATGATGATGATGTGACTCAGATAAGTACCTATATGATACTTTCGTACTTTGTATAAATTATACGACTTGCGAGTATTATCCACGCGGATTTAAAATCGTATCCGAATGAATTTTCTCAGTGTTGCAATCAATCGTACGGCGACCGCACCCCATCCAAATTGCAACACAACACAAAAACACTGTCCGTGATGAAAAAAATTGTGCTCAACTAAATGACATTTGGTATGTTAGCTAAAGTAATCATTTTTATTACGGTTTGAAACAAGATCGTGATCAAGTTAACAAGTTGAGTTAGTGTAAGGGGACACGAGTTAGTTCAAGGGAACAAGACCTTGGTGGGCTCGTATGGAGTTTAATGGCTGTTCACGGTTACCAAGATCTTGTTCAAATCAAGAATTCTTTTTTTCAGTGAATATAAATTCATAGTATAAACAGATTTGCGAGAAAAAAAATGTACACACGAGAAATAACCGTATAATAGTCTCATACCAACAGCACACAATTGCTCGTTTGGGTTGATGTGTATAGTTGAGAGGCTGTGGTATGGGTGCAACTCGTGGGGTAGTTTTACCCATAATGGCCAGGCTGCATGGCAGACGAGTTGGCCATCATAGTATAAGGACTCGCACGCTGCTGCCCGTCACCGTATTTATGACCTTATGGTTATACCGCCACAGTCGGTCGCCAGGGACTAGTCCGTCAATCAGCAGGGTGCACCGCTTGCAGATTTGGAGCGTCAGATGCAGTTGTGCTCCTTTAACCCCCAGACCAAATAATCACAAGCAAACCAACGCTGGATGCGTAGGTAGCGGAGCGGGTATGATGGCACTCATTGGGGAAGACCTATGTCCAGGAGTGGACTTCGCAAGGTTGATATGTTACTAAACTCACCCTGTAGTTGGACAAATGGTTGACGACGCACGTGAAGTGCACGTCCCGCCCTTGCGTCACGGTGTGGTTCTCCAGAGCCTGCAGGAACTCGGGCTCTACCTCAGCTTGGATCGGCATCTCACCTGGGATTTGAACGGATTTAGAAAAGAGGTTTGTCGTACTCGACGTTCATTTTACGACGATATACGAGTATTAGCCTGAATTTGGAGGACACTACTCTGAGAAAGTAGAAATAGTGCAAGCTTTACTTGCTTTAAGGCGAACCTTTCATTCGGAGATGTGTGAATCGAACAACAATATTTCGTTATTGGGTCCGAGCGGAAAGCGTAGCTAGGAAAAGAACCAAGTCCTATTGTCAACTCAAAACTGTTTTTTTTAATTTTATTTATTAAATACATCTATATTCCGCTTAGATTTGGTTTATTTCAGGTCTAAGGGTCAGTTAACACTAAGCGACGCGACACGAAGCGACTCGCAATAGAATATGGAACGTATCTACTACCACACAGGTTTACATTCCCATTAAAGCGCGTGGAGTCGCCAATTCTCGAGTTGCGGCGCAGTTCGGCCTATTTCAAGCATCTTTGCACCGCGTTCGCGTCGCGAAGATGCTTGAAGAGACAGCGAGCTGTTCAGGGCGCGGCGGTGCGCAGCGTTGTGCCCCGTCGATAGAGAATGGATACATCGCGCGCTGTCACGCAAATATGTACTTTTGAAGTAGTAGATAAGTTCTTTACTCCATCTTCACCTTGCTTCAGACAAAGCAATTTTAACAATATGACTATAAATAAATTAATTAGATTAGATACATCATTTTATTTTAAGAGAGATCTAAATACCCTACAAAAGTTGAATATTAAAATCTCACTAATCAACCTTCAAATTCACAACAACGTAGACAAGTTAAGAAGACGATTTTGGCCGGGAAAATTGGCAATTAATTTATCAGGGCACCAATTGAAGGAGGCTTAATTGTTATTAGACTCTAAAATAAATTAATCAACAATACGGATATGAAGATAATGAAAAGTGAAGTGTACTAAAAGTTAGACAACAACTTAGATTATGGAAATTGAAGTACTTATGGATCTACGCGTGTAGGGTTGGAAGCCCCGCCGCAGATGAACCGGCCGGCGATCTGAGGAATGTCGGAGGACCGGGTGTGGTGGCGTTCATTGGAGAAGGCCTACGTCCAGCAGTGAACGTCTAAGGGCTGATATGATGATGATGAAGTACTTATGGAGCCAGTAGACAGTGAAATAGATTTGATAAACGACAAATCTCTTACAAACGGAAAGTCTGCAATAGTGGTGCCTGAAATAAGAAAACAAACTTCTTTATGATAAGAATTAGGATTTTGCATAAAACTTCCATTTTTATGGAGTAGATACAGGGATCGCCATCCCCATCTATGAAAGAATAAGAGAGGCATGGGCAGTCATGGGCACACAATGCATTCCAACCGTGTCATCAGAGTGAAAATGCACTTTTAAAGATGTTCACAGATTTGAGTTGAAAACTAAAAATGGCAATATTATAGACTATGACAATTCTCCAGGTAAAGACTATACGCGTTGTAAAATAATGTTTTTATTTTTTATTCATTGCGTAAAGAGCCCTTTCGTCCGTCCCATTCCACAAGTAAATAATTTTGGAATGAATCGTAAAAAAAATAAAGGTTTAATCCATGTTTAATGTTAGACTGCAACAATAGCGCACGTATAAAATGTATTAATTATATTTATGTCTATAGTTTCAAACATATTTATATTCAAATCACATCCAGTTTCCATGTAGGATATAGCAGTGAAAATTAAAAACTGCTAACCAGATAGAATGAAATGTAACCGAAAATTTATCCCTGATCGCCCTATAATATACCTACATTATTTTGTACTACCTATATTTAGGTACAGTTACATGTACTTGTGTTAGGTAAGTATACGCACCTGTGACAAAAACACTAAAAAACGTCGCCAGCCACCAGGCCGTCTTTGTCTGTGGTGAAAACATGTGTCTTCCGATGATCTGCCTGAAACAAACGCGAAATGTACGTGAATTTCATACCTACTGTAATCTCTAAGGGGTTGTACGAAACAGGTTACAGGTTAGCGGTGAATCTTCACGCATAGAATTTTAATGCCGTTTGCAAGAGAGGCCAGTACTTGGGCACAAAACTTTTACACTGGTGTCGATAAGTATTGATGCCATCATAAAATAAGTTCTCGTTTATTTAATATTCTCATTTTCTAGAGTATTTCGATTTGAAAGCGATTATGAGGTAGCAAATGATATTCCGTTGTAGTCGCATGGGTTTCATCAATAGGTATTTATCACAACGGCCCAGCACCCCTGTAACTTTCCTTTTAACTCTCACTTATACAAAAAATGCAGCAAGCAATAACAAAACATCTGTCTAATAATCCTTTCTACTACCGTATTAACAGATACCTATCAATGAAACAATCGGATGGTTTACACATTTACCACTGGCGATGGCGTCAATACTCATTCGAGTACTGGCATAGCAAATGAATGTCTCTGTGAAGACACGCCCTTTAAAAACTCTTTTAGAATTCTGTGTACGTTTGGCCACGTCTCAGCGGTGCTGACGCGATACGTGGCCGGGACAGGCCTCGAAAGGAAAGGAACTTAATAAGGTCGACACATAGGAAGTCGATGTTAGTAATCATCATATAACCGATGACAGTCTCTCAGTGGGAAATACATATGGAAAATAAGATTTTAGCAGTTTGTTTTAAAAAATTCTTTAGTTTACAATAATGGTTTCCATAAGTAATATCCCCCTTAGATAATTCGTAAACACTTGTTATAAAACCCCGGAATTTGAAGAAATTTAACAAAGATATCATTATCATTCTAAATTTCAGAAAGAGCATCGATAAAAATGGGGTTTTTTCTTTGATGCAAACAAAGGATGCTCAAGTGAAAGCAGCGGAGGCTCGTTATAATTTTTTTCGTAAAGCTTCTAAACCATCACCCGCAATAATTATCTGCTTCCTCGAAATAACAAGAAATACATCAACAAAGGCGTTTCGGGTTTTATAGTAATATTTATTTAAATTGGGTGCAATTGAATTTGTAATTCGTTATCTAAATAGCGCTTATATTTTAAAATAAGGGTACAAAAAAGTAAAGAATCTACTATTACATTATTGTGTTCATAACATGGCAATTACACACAGAAAACCCCTCCAATACAGCATTTGTTAATTATTGCCTATTTAGAATTTCTTCGGAAATTGTATTAAACATTTTTATCAGAAATATTTAAACGCACGTTAAATTAATATTGAATTTACACCAAAAAATATCTACTGATATGGCACAAAGTGCGCATTTGGCGAGCAAATCAGTATTATTTGATGTGGATGTTCATTTACATATATGACTTTCTTATTATATAATGAAAGAAGTCCAGCCAGTCACCTGCTAAGCAGGTACGCCAACACAATTCGAATTTTCGATAATCCTATTCATTTTGACGAATAAAGTCTGAGCGAGCAGTTTTCATAAGCAATCATCGGGCGGGGAAGTCGGGGCGCGTCGGACCCACAAGATTCAATTACTGGAGAGCTGACGTAGCGTCAGAACTTTACCACTGGCCTGGTGTGTCCGCACATGCACTCCTAACTGGAGAAATAATACGGAGGTTAGAGTTTTCATTTGGAAAATTGTAGCTGGTTAGGTAGTTGACGCGAGTTTTAATTACGGACGTGTTCTTTTTATTCCATAATACGTAACAATTTATATATACTACTAATGTATATGGACCCTATTTGGAAGATACATGTCCAGCATGAGTTGTATTCCTATAGTTTTATTTGAGGAGATAAAGCTAGTTTTATGTTCTTCAAATTAAAAGTGTTTCTAAATCTTATTAAACTGCGTGTTTTTGCACTGAAGATACTTATTGGCAAAAAAAAGTTGGGCGATGAAGGATAAATAATAAAAAAAACATTAAGAACATTTTAAGATTTTTTGTCTGTTGATCTGTTTGTTTGTGAATGCATTACGTAAAAATTACTGAACCAATTCTGATGGGGTTTTCAAAAAACATAGGGCTTAACGTGAATTAATATTATATTCTTTATACATAGTTGAATACCCAAAGATAAATGTCTAACTTAAACACATCGGTTGTTAAGAATGCAAATGTCAAGAGTTATTCCCACGATAAATGACATTTAGGACAATCCTTTTATCAGCGCACATCAAGACGTTACACACCATATTCAGTTACTTTCCTATAATAAATAGTTCAACATTCACAAGTCCCTATCTGGAGTCAATTAATTCTTGCCCCACAAATTGATGCAGGAGCGTAGTTTCATTTGATCTGAACAGCAATCAGTAAACATGGACCAAGAAATAAATATCCCGTGTGGGGGCATCCCCCGGGAACTAATTGCTGCCCTATCCGTATTGATGGCACACTACCGACACCGGATCAATGTAAATTATCTATCCTTGATCCGCAGAATGTGATTATCGTATATCACTAATGTGTTTTATTTGGCTCAATTTACCCTTTATTAATAACGGCTGTGTATCGAATGATTTAAAGCATAAGTAATTTGGTAAAGTAACTTTCCTTTTCTGATGTTGTGGTCTTCGTTGGGGCTTTAAGTTTTAGTCTAATCATTATTTAAATCAAATGTCGATACTGTATCTTTTTACATATTGCATTCCAGTATAAAGACTGTTTGTCTGATCATTTTAACTAAAATGCAATGAAATCTGTATAGCATGTGGAATGTTGCATTTAGCAGTTCAATTTGCATATTTTGGTTTCACCAAACCCTATCTATGCAGGTGTACACACATCGGTTATGATATTATACCAAACTCGAATAAAAGTAGCACAATAATTATATTTAATTCTTTTATTCTAATTCATGAGAAAAATCCTAATATTTGCAGCATACCACAGGTCAGAACAATGTCTAGGTACTCAGCTCTACTCAACTAACTCAGCAAGGTGTATGACATACACAAAGTCTTCGTCAGCAAAACAATAGACAAAAGTTTCGTCATTAAATATTTTAAATTTCGTGAAAAATCTAAAATGTATATTTTTTCCATCATTCTAAGGCAATTTTGCATACTTACATGTTCAAAGTGTCAGCTCAATTGTTCAGACAGACGAATAAAAAAGTATTTCGGTTTTAAGGGAATTATCTTAAGAATTATCATAAGTAAAAATGATGCAGATTGTTGGTAACCCACAGAATTTGTCGTGGCTGCTTAGTTGGTAGAACGTTCGCATCACATTTATGAGGTCGAGCGTTGAAACCCGGGCCCGTACCAATGGATTAGCACGGTTTATGAAATCGCAGGCATTTCCGTTAAGGAAATCATAGTAAGAACAACCTGACAATAAGCTATAAAGAAATTCTAAGTGTTAAGTCAACAAACCCAGTGGCCCAGTACTCAATAAAAGCAATTAGATTACCTACCTAGACACCAACTACTACCTGCTACAGGAACTTTAGGCGGTCCGTACACGTTTCTGTGTGTGCGTAAATTATTGTAGGGCTGCCAGCAGCGAGCGTGCGAGCATATCCGATCGAGAAGGATAAGGTTTTACTCTCCGATCTTTGTTGATCTATCGCTTTCTAAGCTCTGCAGAATAACGAACAATATTGATTTATCATTAATAATTATCAGTGTCTTCAATAATTATATCTCGAATAAAAACATCAGTAAAATCGAAAAATTGAATAGCAATACTGAAGTACGTACTCCCAGGCGTACTTTTACTTTGCGGGCGAAGTTAAACTACCCCTCTGGTTTTAAGTGAGTGTAGTTTCTTTACGTAATAATAGTTACTATTATTTGCTCTCACTGTGCTAGATTGGTGGACTATGGCTGGTATACCCACGTTATGAGGGTAGGCTTCTGACAATAGTAATAGGCATTTATTATCAAGGATGTTGATTTAATTAGAAAACTGATGGTTATAATTTATACGCGTGGGGATAATGTTGTCACTTTATTAAAAAACGATATTGAATTAGCGGTTATCGAAAGCCGAACGGAATCAGTCTTCCAGCAGGCGTAGAACTGCAATTAAAACTTTGGTCCGTGACCTATGATTAAAAACTTCATTCCAAACTGAGTACACGACTATTCCAAACTGAACGCCTCGTTGGTCTAGTGGCTTAGTAATAGTCGTGGGTTCGATTCCCACTGGGGACTGACAACTTTGTACAATTTGTACAAGTCGGTCCCGGTCTGGATGTTATATTTGTGATTGGTCCTATCCTTGTTTAATTCCCATAGCACAGAAGAAAATCCTAGTTTGAAATACGTATGTATTATTATATATATTTATAACTCGTAATTAATTTTTTTAGTTTCAAAACTGATAAAATATTAATGATTAGTTCAAAGATTATATATTTACCAGCAACATTCTATATTTGTTGCCTGATTGTAGAATATGCCTAGGCTGGCAACGAATAGAATATTTAAGTATGATTAAAATACTTACGTACATTAATTATAATATAAATTATGAATCGATGAGACTAAAATTGTTCAACAAGGTTTCTTTCGCTCGTTGTATAAAGTTTACAGCCTAATAAATTTGCTTGAAGCTCTACCTTAATAAATCCAGTAGGAGTCAAATTCTGGAGCCGCCCTAAATTGTTAAATAAATCGCTCGGAGAACACAGACTCCATCTATTGTCGACGTTGCGATGGTATCGGGTTATTATTGGGAAAACAATGTCCCAAAATTATTTAAATTCAAATTTTACATATTTCTGAAGGCTGTATTGTAACCAGTAGGTACTGCAAATGTTCAAATGCCATTGGAAAAAAAAACCGTGTGTGGCCGTGTGATTCCCAGCTAAGTCATTTGGTTCCCGGCTTCGAATAGGGCCACCCCCAATCTTCTCGTGGGTATCGTCAAGGCGACTAAGGGTTTGACCAAGGACGGGCAGCAGCGTTATCTTGTGTAATGTAAGATCATTATTGTGGTCACCAATCCGCCTGCCTATAAGCGTGGTGATTGTGAGAAATACTCTAATGGACACTCCACCAAAAAGACATTCCATTGGGGAAGCTTATATTCAGCAGTGGTCTTATTTCGACTGATGATAATTTTAGGTCACGAAAATCCCGCACTTCTTGCGCGTATACCCTTTATTCTTTGCTGTACCTATTTTGTATTCTCTCTCAAGTTATACCTCAGCTGCGATTCTATGGAAAAACGTATGTAAAATACACAGGACGGCTGTCTCAGCTGTTTTATAAGGTATTTTGCCAAGTTTGCTTCCTAAAATATTCCTCAAAAAATCGATTAATAACACTTCAATTGAAAGCTCGCCAATAGACGTCATACCGGTGGCACAGAATAATAAGCCGGTGGCCCCTACAGTCACATTACGTCTATGAACGTCGTATTTCGTATTGTTTCGTCGTTTTGTGCCCGATGCTAGTGCCGCACCACGAACTCACGTCACATGGCTGTGCCCACAAGTGTGTTAAAGAAATAGAGCATTCTGCCAAAAAAATGTGATATACTTGGTTTGGTTGTATTTATTGTAAACAATCCATCCATCTTTTTTCATGAATAACTTTATTTTAAAAAGATTGAAAGTAAGTTGGTCATCAGTTTCTATTATAATTATTTATATCGGCATTACGTTTGCATGTTTTTCGTGCAAGAAATTTAAAACCATAACTAGTGTATTTCTACTGTATCTAAATTGTATTCAGTTACTTAAATGTGTTAAAAATGTAATCGTTAATATTCTAAAACACATGACAGATCCAATTACGTTGCCCATTTTAGATTCGTAAAGTTCCAAAGACATCTCAGTAAATATTTCGAAAATGTTAATAGCTGTATCTCGGAATAGAAGCTTTTTCATTTCCATTTACAAGGCAATGTTTTAAACATACCCACAGCATCGTTTCTAAGATAATATCGCTTTAGAATCTTTGTTAATTTTTAGAGTAGAAACTTCGAATTCTTTAACAAGTTTGTCCTTTATAACAAGCCAAAATAAATTTTAAGAAAATTAGTAGACGATTTCAAAATCAGCGTGGACTTGGGAAATTGTAACTTAAAATGGCATTCTGTAAAGTTTAGATTAGATCAGCAGTTTATAAGACGTCCTAATGTCACGATAATGGGTAGGCAAGTTAGTGATCGCAATACGTCTTATGAGTATATTGAGTTTAATATACAGACGACGTATCGAGTCATAGTGATCGTTTCTATTCTTGTTATACTTAATTGCTAACAAAAACTTGGCAATGAACGTGTATCGACGTCCACTGCTAGACATATGTAGTCTTTAGCAATGAACGCCACCACAAACGTTCTTCTGCACTCATCTAAACCAAGGGCTGTCAGTTCTGAGACAGATGTGGCCCGGCCACTTCCATTTCAGCTTGCTAATTCTCGGCTATGTCACCTGCTTGATCTTAGTCGGATCTCTTCATTGGGGATCATATCCTTGAATTGTTGACCGGCTCGTTGGCTTAGTAGCTTGGTCATTGGACTCGAGTAGTGAGTAACTCGAGCGCCAGTGATCGATTCCCACTGGGGACAGACAACTTTGTACAATTTGTAGAAGTTGGTCCCGTTCTGGATGTTATATTTGTGAATTTTCTATCCTTGATTAATTTTCATAGCATGGAAGAAAATCCGAGTTTGAGTTAGACAAGAGTATGTATATGTATATATTATTTAATATTTATTTATTTATTAAAGAATCGCCGAGCATAGCTCTGCGTAGCTCGCTGACTTTAAACTTGTGGATCAGGACAACAAGATCGACAATAGACGATGAATGACCATTAAAGGGAAGGGCATGACGTAAAGTTTAACACGTGACCCCAGAGGTCACAGCGTGTGGGGCGCATCCCGCGGCGACCGACCACCGACAACTTGTCACCTACCACCATTATTCACGACGACAATTTTCCACCTGTCACCGCCACGCTGCTGCCATAAATGATAAATAACGTTTATGCCCCTAAAATAACACATGGTACGTGCTACCACTACTATAAAATAAAGATGTGTTTACGACTAAGTAGTTAAATATAACAATAATTTCGAAATAAAGTACAGGCCCATATGCTTTTAATAAGTCATGAATTATTTTAAATAAAAATTGTGTTTTTGGCTAAAGTCCCCTTGGCTGAAAGTAATAGATAGGTAAGGTCTTAGAGCAACACGGAACCTCCACACACGCATGCATACCTGTACCAGATAATATTAAATATTACTTCGTAAAGAAGCGACTCTCGGCTGGCAGTACGTACACCGGATGGCCGCCGCCTGCCGGTTAGAAAGAGAAGCACTTTGTTGTTGACATATAACGTTGTCCCTTTCTCGATCGATTTTCCTTCGAACTCGGCCCTACAAAACTTTATGCGCGCACACAAACGTGTACGGACAGGCTAGTGCTCCTGTGGTAGTAGTGGGTAAATAAATCAGTTCGCTTGTATGGAGTGCCGGGGGTGTGCTGTACGCTGCTGTAACGAAACACACGTATCAATTTGACCAACATGAAAATGCATAACCTGTCGTCAGTGCCTCACGTACACATTGACACATTGCGATACGGCGCTTGACCTTTGTACCTTGTACTTGTGTCTTGTACCTTTGGCAGAGGGGAACAGATTCCCCTCCAGAGTTGCTTTACATATATGTTATATATAGGTAACATACATATTAATACGAGTCCAACAAGGATCTCAGCGATCTTGTAAAAAGCTTTTACTTTTCTGAAATTTATTTTGAGAGACCTATGAGAAACCAAAATTAATTATGGAAATGCAAAAGTGTCATTAATAGCTGCCTTAAAGACTTATCCATGTCGTGAATTATTTTTTGCCTTATGGAAATTTTTTTGGTTCCATGATTACTAAGTGACCCACGTAGGTATATGTGTAAAATTCAATTAGCTTCACTATACGATCTTATAAGCACCGATACCGATGATGTCGATACGATAGGTTAATTATTGATTAATGATTTTTTTTGATATTGACTACCTATATAAATTTTAATTGTTAAAATTTCTATTTTCAAATTGTTATTATGGTTTTGATCTAATTGATTTTAAAACTAATAAATAAGGCTTTTTTAATAAGTACTAGATTGTAAGTCAAAATTCTTATTTTAACTTTTCAACATTTTATTTTGTTTTGTGATGATTTTTATCATTCTGTACGGTGATGTGGTTTTTAGATTGATTTTAGAAAGATTCCAGAAGGGCAGTAAATATTGACTAGCCCAGATACGTTATGGTCTGTAAATGTTAGTGTATGAGTTAATATCCCATGCAAACAAACGATCCCAAAAATATCATGCGATAGGTAAATAAATAAATTCATACTTTCAACACAAACAGCTTTTCAGTGTTTCGGCAAATACCGTGTAAGCTTTGTGTAAGTCAAAGCCAGACTTTCGATGACAAAAATGAAAAATTTGTGCATGCTCGTGAAACACAAATTTTGTCGTTTCACATCCGCCGGTTTGCGTTGTTTCGATATCCTGCAACTCTGCTACGAACTAAATTCAATCTACAAACTTTGTTTCAGTACTAAAATTTCTATAAAAATGGGGTTCGTAAACAAAGATAAATTTCAAACTTTTATACCTGATACTTGTAAACGTTAGCCTGAAACTATGCTCAGGTTTAGACATCGAATGGCGGCATTGGTTGAAATGACAGTAAAAGATTTATCATTTAGGGTCACCCCATATTTATCGACGTGAAATATTTAGACCGTTCATAAAAAATCCAATTCACTTACAAATTAGACAAAAGTAAGTATTAAGTTACATAAATTATTTTGTTATTTATAAAAAATGAAAAACAACTTAAAGTCAGCGGCATAATTTTAAAACTTCGGCCCATATCGTGTGGAATTTTCTACGGCAGTAAGTGGAGAGGAGCTCCTATCATGTCTATGACGTTCTGTGCCGCCGAATGTGTTAACGCTCAGTCGTAGGTCAAACAGATTATATTAATTATGTGATATTTAAAAAAAAGTGTAATATTATGCCATATTTATTGCGATCACCAATCCGCTGCCATGCGTGGTAATTATGGCAAATCCCTCAATGGACAGCCCATTAAAAGTGGCATTCTATTGGGGAGGCTTATGTGTAGCAGTGGACGTAAAAAATATTTATTATAAAAAATATATTTGTGTATTTGTTCTTCTCTAAATCTCCTTCATTATATGCACACTGTTAACATAGTAAGTCATCTATAAGCCTGGGAAAAATTAAGTAGCTATTATACTTAGGAAAAGTAAAAATGTATGAATATCGCGGAAAACAACCGATCGACCAAAAATCTGTTTTATTCTATGATTTGAAAATTCGTACTCATTTAAACATTTTGAATTAAAAATATAACATACGCAGGAAGCATACAATAACTTAATTATAAACGTCATATGACACGAAAGCTAGCGATTAGAAGTAAACCGTTACATTAACGAGTATTCTTTGCACTGTTACTTTATTACAAAGTTTCGACATGAATCGAGATTACTTAACAACTTTTGATACTTTATAAGAAAGGCTCTGAAACGAATTTAAAAGTTCATTCTTTCCACACTCAATATGAACAAGTTCGAACGTTTATTTCAAAGCTGCAGTATTAGACCTTTAATAAATAATAGCGCAATTTGAACAAATAATATATATTTTTTTATGAACTCGATTCAATATGCTTAGCAAAACCTTGGCTTGGAGCTTCATCCGAACTTCGGATGTTCGCAGTTTTAAGTTCCCTATACATTTTATAACTTTCATGTCTAGATGATTATTTTAATTACTTACAAGTATAAGAGATTCAGTCTTTTACCAGTGCGCCTACCCTTAATGACTACGGCGTCGAATCGTGTCCACAGTAGAACTACATAATAATAGTTCGAAAACTCAAAATCGCTCAGTGGGCTATAGAAAGAGCTATGCTCGGAGTTTCTCTGAAGGAAAGGATCCAAAATAAGGTGATCCACCAGAGAACTAAAGTATTCGACATCAGCTCAAAAAGTTAGTACGCTGAAGTGTCAGTGGGATGGTCAGATCTATCGGAATACCGATTACCGTTTGGGTTGACGAGTTCTCGGGTGGAGACTGCGAATGGGCAGGCGTAGTGTGGGATGCCCCCTCGATGGAGTGATGATTAAGGCAAACAGTGACTGTGTATGAGAAGAACCAAGGAACGGGTTCAGTGGCGCGCTTTGGAAGATAAAGTTTAGCAGTGGACTCTTCCAAGCTGCTGATGATGATATCAGTCGGTTATTTAGCCAGTCAATCAGGGTATCCTCCTAAGATATAGACATAACATAATGCTCACGCCTTGGTTCCAGAGGGGTAGGCAGAGACGATGTATCGCCATTTTGCACAAATCAATGTCGCAAGGCGCTTCCTTCGCCCGCTTAAAAAAAGATGCTAAAAATGACGATATAATATCGGTTACAGTTGTTTTACGCGCACAGTTACTTCCATTACAGTTCAAATCTAGTTACATTATCTGTACAATTCAAATCAGTTATTGCAAAATTCATTTGCAGTAATCTCAGATCATCAAATTAATATGCAATTACTGAATGTTATTAGTATTTAATGTGTGGTTTCCACAGTGGTGCAGATTCCCATGATCAATTAATTACATTCGGAATTGCAAATGGACAATCCCATATGCATAGACGAAAGCGGTGCGGGGCTTGAAGTTTAGATCGATTTGATGTTAAAGTTGGTTTAGTAAGTTCTATAGTTATATAGGTTATGGAATGTTTCCATGGAATATTCTCCTCAGGAGATGTTTTGACCTATAGATTAATCTTATATCTAATCTAGTCGGCGTATTTATTTTCATGAATTCGTCCTTTCTTTAATTCGTCATTGAAATACTTACCTATCCACATTAATGGAATGTTTTTAACGCACTAGCTAACGCCCCTGCCTTATTTCACAGGGATAGCCCCCTGATGTCATACAGACGGCGAGATTTAGGCGAAATCTGTTTTCTTTTTAAGATGGCTCTTACAAACTTGTCTGCAATACAGTTTGTCATTTCAAATATCTCTAAAATGGAAAGGCCAATTCAATCGAAATTTTAAACATAAGTTAAACATGTACTGATTCTTGACTACAAGCTTTGTTTAGAAAAAGCATTACAACACATTAAATATCACTATAATGACAACACTGTTTTTTAATAAAGTAATCTATACAAATTCAACAATTTCTGTCTTGCTTACATCCATACAGTTTTATTAAAATCTGCGTTTCTATTATAAGATATCTGAAATATAAGTTTTGATGGGAATTATAAATATAAATTAGTAATTTGTTACGGTTTGGTTTTGTTACATCCTTTGCTTGCAATTTTTTTTATTATTATTTTTTCCTTTTATTTAAATGTTGTTTTCCTTTAAGTTTTATGTATGTAGTTAACTTAGTGTCAATTTATCAGCCTATTATAGGTATTTGTTTATTAAAACCTAAAGTAGTCTATAGTTACGATTATGGTATGAAATGTGAAATTTCTTTTTCGCCTGAAGAATTTTAAGCACACTTGTAAACCAAAGTTATGGGCTATGGGATTATCTAATAAATAAATTAAATTCTAATAGCCTGTTTAAATATATTTATATTAAAGTATGTTAAGATTTTAATATCTTTGCAGATGCTGCAACAAATAATATGAGATCTCATTAGTCAGAAGATTGTTAATAAGGTATAAGGCTTCACAATTTGTCGAAAATTAACAAATCAACAAGGAAATTACGACACCTCTGTGGGGAGGACTTAATTAACCGAGTAACAAACAAGATGAATGAACTGTCAGAGTCGCTAATGCGCCTACTGGATAACGCTGTGGGTGGACACACGGCTCTTGCGTGCGGCACACTTTATTGTACATATGTGTTCCCTGAAGTCCCTGTACTCTGAGAATTAGAAAAGGGTATACTACAATTACATATATAACGCCTTAATCAGGACCAAAGTCAGTGGAAACGACGACGTCGTCATTATCATTATCATATCAGCCCTTAGATGTCCACTCCTGGATATAGGCCACCACACCCGGTACTCCGCCCTTAGCACCCAGCCGCTTCTGGCCGCCTTCGTGCCGATCCACGTTCTTCACTTTAGAACTCGTCTGCCCAAACGGCCATCAGTTCTGCGACAGAATATTGTCGTCGAGATACTATAAAGGAGAAAATTGGAAGTAGGTATTTTACCACTGAAACATTTTTAGGAGTGTTACTAAATAAATATACTCGATTAGCGTAAACTTTACCATGAAATCAGAAACTGAATATGATGACGACTTTTAGACATTGCCTATGAAAGATATTCTAGAAATTTCGTGTGTAATTTTTTCTAACTACCTAATTATTTTGGATCAATAGCAACGGTAGCTATTTATTTTTTAATGCGATGTATAGCCTCTATTGCTCCAACTTCTCTTTGGTTATGGATAAAGTACTAATTTAACATTATTTTAGCAATAAAAGAGTTAAGTATTAGGGTTTATGTGATTCTTTCTTAAATCCATTTAATTTTTAAGTAACACCAAATTGTTGGTATGGAAGAGCTGTCTTCAAAGTATAGTCCATTCATACAGGTAGGTATATATGCACGAGTAATTACACGAGTTTCCCCAGTGGTTTGTTAGGTAAATTGTGTACAATAAAGAGTTATTTATCCATCTTTTCGACTGTGCCGTATTTGCAGCAGACAATGTCCTGTTAGTCACAGTATTTGTCGAACAACAGTACAATAACTGTGTATAGACATACGGTGCGAGTGTGAGGTCACGTCGCGTGATGATGACGAATGTTAAGCTATCCCATTGCCCACGACCGCTACATGTGAGCCCCGCTTTGGAACAAGCTAACAGCTTTCATTTTTCATATTGAAGGCATCAATATGTCCGAAGGAATGGTCTTTATTTGGCACACAAACCGAGAATAAACTGATGTGTAGATTTTATCTACATTTCAATTTATTTTACGAACGCCAATCCAATTTTCCATTTAATAATAGCAGATAGTTACCTATAGGTTTCATTACAATTGCAGGTTAATAATGAAGTAAAAGCAGAGAAAATTTAAAGATAAATAACAAATAGATGACGTGAAAATCTTATAATAACAAAGGTAAATTAACCCTATATCGAAGAAGAAAGGAACAAGAGAAAAAGTGTATATGTAGGCAGTTCAGAAGAACAGTGTTACAAAATACGTATAGTCGTATAGGTAATATCTTTTGCTAAATAAGTACGTTTGTTCGACAGATTTTTATTGTAAACTAACTGTGCCCGCGGCTCCGCTCGCGTGGACTACAGAATTATAGTTGAAAATTATTAAGTGTTAATTAATTCCCGTCCTCCTTCCCTTTCGCCGCCCCATCCCCTCCCGCTCCCGCTCCCAAATGTAGTTAGTCCTAATGTCATCGTAAAAATCGGCTTATATGGAGCAAAAACCAGTTTTTTCGATTTTGTAATGATGTGCTCAAAAGTATCGTCTAAGCATTATGTTCATAAGATGCCACGCTTCTTTTACCGGATGCAGCTTTGAAGCATATGTTTCAGAAGTTGTCTAATATTCTTGGTGATTTGAGTAAATATTAGGTCCCTTTAGATTGGGCAGCATTTAGAAAACTGCATTAAGTCTTCACGTCGCCTATTCCACAATGTTTAAAGACAAAAGTCTTTAATCAGTGCGTTCTGCCTGTCATGACCTACGGTGCAGAAACGTGGACACTGACAGTGGGCCTGATTCACAAGTTCCAAGTCACTCGGCGTGCTATGGAGAGGGCTATGCTCGGGGTTTCTCTGACGGATATGATTCGTAATGAAGAGATCCGACGAAGAATGAAGGTAACCGACATAGCCGAAAGGATCAGCAAGCTGAAGTGGCAGTGGCCGGGCCACCGAGAAGAACCGACAGCCGTTGGGGCAGACGAGTTCTGGGGTGGAGACAGCGGATCGGCACGCGCAGAGTGGGACGCCCCGCCGCCAGATGGACCGACGACCTGAAGAAGGTGGCCGGAAGCGGCTGCAAGCGGAGGCCGGAGGGTGGAGGACTGTGTGTGGTGGCGTTCAGGCCTGATAAGGGCTGATATGATGATGATAATGAATGCAGTGTGTATGCGAGTTTTCGAAAATTATAAATTTGCATAACTTGACTGGGCCGATTGCAATGAAATAAAAGCCTATATATTACACCGAATTAAGCACTATGTTTCTGTAAAAAGTCCATTAAAATCGGTTCAGAAGTTTTTAAGTAAGGAAACGTACCCAAACTACGTATCCAATTTTTTACCCCTCTCCCCCCTTCGGTGACCACCCGTAGTATATGCCATGCCAGTGTCCTGTAAAACACACAACGCCTTGTTTAATTGGAAATAAAAGTCAGAAAGTCAAATGAGCATTTTCATAAACTTTACTCATGAAACTAGTATATCAGGAAGTGGTAATTATTCACGTCCTAACAAATGTAAATCCCAACTCGCTCAACAAAAGTTAGTATCACTCGGAACTGCTCTTCTGCTCTCGGTGGGCAAAGACCTTTAATAATACAGTAGACCAATTAGGAACAGTTAGTCAACTGATCTTTACTCACAGTTCTTTTATAATTATTTAATCTTTGCATCCTATTTGAAGAAATAAGATAGAAAGAAATTTTCTAGAGGTTCCTAAAGAATCAGGCGGCACATACCTTTCGTATGTAGACACATGTAAATCCACCTCTAAAATTTATCACAATCGAACAGCAATCTGTTTCGTTGGAAAAATCATGGTTGTCGATAAGAAAGGTACCTATAGTCTCCGCCTGATTCTTTAAGAACCTCTTTCTTATAATATAGAAAATAACAGTATTTTAAATACACATGTTTTCACAAAAATTACACATCTATCGAAAAAAAAATTAATTACACTGTATCGATAGAGAGATTCTTACAAAAGTCAGCGTAGCGTCAAGTAGGTTGTGAAGTTCATTTACTGCTCGTTATACTATGTACTCTGTGGTAATAGTGTGGCGTTGCAATTATCTTGACGGGGTCCAGTGACAGGTGACGAGAATAAAGGATTCCCACTTTAAGGATAACATTTTAAGCAATGTTTCAATTATACAGGATGCTCACACTAATTACTGATATTCCTAAAATAAATTCCATCTATTTTCCTTGATAATTAAATTATACATAAATCATTACAAGGCACTTGACAAATTCATAAAACGAGAAAGAATCGACTACATTCCTATTAATTCAAAATGTATCTTTTAAATTACGACTGCATAAACAGAAAGAATATAAAAATAACAAGGAAAATAAAGTCGGGTTTTCGTTAACATTTTGTCTTGGGTTCGGGCGATCTACGTAAATATTTTTCTTTATATTTCCGGAAGCTATGAAATAAATGTTTGACATTCATGGTAAACTACAACCTACTTTGATCTTTTAAATCCAAAGGCTTCGTTCGCATTTTTATATTCACCTGGACAAAATCGGGATCCTTTACATTACAAGCAGGAACTATTTAATATTACAACGATGTCGATTAATAAATCCAGGAGTCAATTTACATTTCTCATTTTCTCCGCTATAGAGGCGGAATATTAAACAATTTTTGCTCACATTCCTCAGACCGAATCTAAATCCTTTTCTCTGTGCTATCCGTTTCTTGTTGGCGTTTATTTGAATTTCCTCGTCTGTCTGAAGCGTGTAACGGATCCGGGGCATGCCACACCGCAGTCACGTCGCTTTACGGTGAGCTATCTTGAGCTGATTCCGAGACAAAGATTACACTAGTGACGCCTGTGGTTTCGCTCGCTGCAAGTTCTAAAAGTATTGTATTGTATTGTATTCTAAAAGTTTTAGGTCAACTGAAAAATTTAAACCTTGGCTCATGTCAAATGTATGTTTCCTTTCGGTTTATAATTACGACTGTTGGGCATAGACTTACGAGATAGACCATCACTCAGATTCAGTGAGAATTGAAGGGTTTTATATACACCTTAATTAATCATAATTCATTTATGATATGCATCAATTTCTTGGACTTTGCCAGCTTGTGGGAAACGTATCATGCTCTCGGCTCTTCGCGGGTTATAATTATGAACCACTTTATGTCTTGAAAATTAACTACATGAAACAATAAATGATATGAATATGAATAAACATTTCCGAAGGTTATTCCGCATATACATCACTAGCAAACGCCCGCGGCTTCGCCCGCGTTGAGCAAGGTTTTATTTACCGAGGGAAGCATTTTTCGTTCATTTACATGATGTTATGGTACTAATCAAAATTATGATGATCATTTGAATAGCCGAGCCGTGAAAGCGTAAGAAAAAGAAAAATAAACACAAACACTCTTTCGACTTAATTATACATATTAAAGCTGGTGCCCGCGGCTTCACCTGTTAAAAAAAGTGTTTCTTTCCATTCCGACAAACCTCACGGTAAACCAAGCTAACAGTGAAAACCACATTCGAACCATTTAGTGGTTTTTGGAGAAGAAGCTGGTGATGTTAACAAAATCACAAATTATTTAATCGACGTGTTTACTTGTTATGTTTTCATCGTTTTTAGTTCATCATCATATCAGCCCTGTGACATCCACTGCTGGACATAGGCCAATAAACGTCACCAACCCGTCTGGCCAGCGCGGGGAGTGTAGACCAAATACTCCGTCTGTCTCCGGCAGATGAGAGAGGGTTGTACTCCTGCAGTGGAGACAAAAATAACCTGATGATGATGATAGGTTTGGATAATAGAAACTTAATTTCAGCCCCTTACATCATGGTTTTTGAAACTGTTTAATAGCTTTACTTTATAAAAACTTTGGACCTCCATATTACACCCTTAGAGGATGAATTTTGAAAACCTTTCATTAGTGGGTACCTGAGCTATGTAAGGAACCTTGGTGCGAAATTTTAAGTTACTGAACTCTTGGATGCAGACTAATACTTTTAAACCTACCTTAGGGGATGGTTTTTCAAGATCTGTAAAACACGTGTTAAATCATTAAGTGTTTAGAGTAGGAACAAAGCTTCGAATTAATAGGAACATCAAATAATTTTTCTTCATACAAATTTTGAACCCCTATTTTATCTCCTTAAGGGGGAATTAGAAAAAAACTTTCGTTAGTGGATGCCTGAGCTACATGAGGAACCTCTGTGCTAAATTTCAAATTTATAGAGCAATCGGTTTGGAGACTACTAATTTTTAACTATATTTCAACCCCTTAGGGGATGGTTTTTTTAAAAACTTTAAAACACGTGTTGAATCATTAAGTTTATAGAGTACTTAATCAAAGTTTCGAATTGATAGGAACATGTCATAGTTTTTCTCCATACAAACTTTGAACCCCTACTTTATCACCTTAGGGGTTGAATTTTGAAAATTCCTTCAATATTGCATACCGGAGATACATGAGGAACCTTTGTGCTCAATTTCAAGTTTCTAGAGCAATCGGTTTAGAGACTACTACTTTCGAAATCCATTTCAGCCCCTTAGGGGATGGTTTTTCAAAAACTGTAAAACACGTGTTGAATCATTACGCTTTTAGAGTACTCCTACAAATTTTCGAATTGATAGGAACATCTCATAGTTTTTCTCTATACAAACTTTGAACTCCTATTTTATCACCTTAAGGTTTAAATTTTTAAAAACCCTTTGACAGTGCTTACTAGAGATACATCAGGATCATTTGTGCTAAATTTAAAGTTTCTAGAGCAATCGGTTTGAAGACTACTACTTTCGAACTCCATTTCAGCCCCTTAGGAGATGGTTTTTCAAAAACTGTAAAACATGTGTTGACTTATTAAGGTTTTAGAGTATTCCTACAGAGTTTCATATTGATAGGAATACCTAATAGACGTTCTCCATATAAATGTTGAACCCCCATTTGACCCCTTAGGGGATGAACTTTTAAAAACCCTTCCTTTGTGCTTGCCTATGCTATATAGGGAACCTTTGTGCAAAATTTCCAGCCTCTAGATTCAGCGGTTTGGGCTGTGCGTTGATATGTCAGTCAGTCAGTCAGTCATTTTCTTCTTTTATAGATATAGATTACCTGGTGTATGACGAAAGACGGTAGCGTGAATATACCCAGAGACATAAAGTGGATCTTGCAGACTTGTCTTGGTTTTTAGAATTTCTTCTCAGTATACGCTGGTTTTCTGGCAATGTCCTCTGCCGTCGATAATTTTGTGAAATGATAATAATCCGTACTGAAGCTCGAACATTATAATACCATACGGTCCCATTGAGTCGCCTTTAAAAAAAATGGAACCCTTTTCCGCCTTTGTCTGCCCCAAAATGTTTGAAACTTTTAAAACGAATTTTTAAAATTTTTCGAATAGTTTTAATAATAATGAATTTAATTTTAATAAATATATTTAGGGGTGTAGTGTGTTATGTGAACTAAGGTCACGCAGAATAGTAATAAAGAACCTCGATGTATCCTACAATATATAAAGACGTCGAGACGTTACAACAGTTGTAGATCGGAATAACTACGTCTATAAATATTACAGGATCTATTTGAATTTCACTAGTCCGGTGACAAGTGCGCCCCCGTACCGCAATCCGGTCTGACAAGAAGCAAATATTGACCTACCATGTTCACTTCTCAGCATTTTGCGCGCTTATTATACACGGGGGTAACTTTGAATAAATTTGTTTTGTGTGAATTATTTTTGTATATGTTATTTCAGTCTGCGTGGTAAATTAAAATTTGTTTTCAGTGTGTTATATTAATTTTTATTTAAACACGTCAATGTGTATGAATCACTTTTAAAGAACGAATTTAACTGGCATTTTATTTCTCAAGCATTTAAACACAAAACTTATATTGAACTAAAATAGAACATTTATAAACTTCAAAAAATATTTATTTCAAATTCAGTGATGTCTATGAATTTTTCAACTTTTTGTATTTTTCATAGGCACGAATTACATTAAAATAAATCATCATTTATCAGCTTGCCTGTCTCTCTTATGTGTTACTCAATCACGCCTAAACACACCAACAAATAGCCATGAAACTTGTCAGAGATAAGACACTATAAGCCTCGGGCATATACTAGTAGGTAAGTGGAATAACGGAGGAAAGCCGCGGGGGTAGAGAGCCAGTCAGTATTATATTAAGGCAGTCTGGCCTATCTTTGAGGGCAATCTTTGAGCCATTTCGGCTTAGTTTTTTACAGGTATCAGAAACTGTCCCTACTTTTTATAGAATCATGAAAAAATAGATTTACGTTTATATATTTTGTCATTTGTGTGGTCGAGCTATTTTTTTGTTTGTATTAAAACGATATTTTATATCTCGTACATGCAATGTTATTTATTCTTCAATCCATATTCTTCATTTCTATTACCTACACTTATCCGTAATTGTATGAATCAGATACAAAATTTTGTGCTAACCTGGTGAATAGTAAACGTAAAAAGTTAAATATAAGTTTCAAGTAAACCATACAACACATTAAATTTTAGGGTTCCGTCAAATACCCCTTACCCTTATAGCAAAGATCCGTCCGTCCATGTGTAGGTATATCTAAAAAGCTGCTACACCGATTGAACTGAAATTTGGAACACTTGACTCTATTGATTGGTGCCCTAAAAGCACAGTTATTCTTATTTCGCGTTTGTGTCGGATGACACAAGCGACTTTACAAAAAAAATTAATTGCAGTTTTGGATAAACTTAAAAAATAGATGTTTACTTTGAGTAAAATTTGCTATCTCATCCCACTTATCACTAATCTATACTAATATTATAAAGAGGTAAAGTTTGTGAGGTTGTAGGTGGTAATGTCTGGATTTACTGAACCGATTTTTAAAATTATTTTACCAATAGAAAGCCACGTTATTTGTGAGTGTCAAACAGCTAGAATATTATAAATGCGAAAGTTTGGATGTTTGTTACTCAATCACGCTCCAACCACTGGACGGATCGGGATGAAACTTGGCACACATATAGGTTAGGTTCTGGAACAGGATATAGGATAGTTTTTATCCGGAAAAAACATCTCATTCCTACGGGAAATGAAAAATAATTTGTGATGTTAAGTTATCCACGCGGTCGAAGTCGCGGGCAACAGCTAGTCTTTAATATTTAAAGCAGTTTCCCTCTAGGCCTCGTTTGTTCTTTGCATTCTGTATAATATTAAATTCGATTCACATATCATCATCATCAGGTTATGTTTGTCTCCACTGCAGGAGCACAACCTTCTCTCATCTGCCGGAGACAGACGGAGGATTTGGCCTACACTCCCCGCGCTGGCCAGACGGGTTGGGGAGGCCTGATTGATGTTTTATAATGTATTCCCGTAGTCGCCTTGTACGACATCCACGCGAAGATTTGGAGTGGTCCTATTCTACTCTACCGGAAACCACACGACAAGATTCACATATATTTATATTAAATTATTGGTGCAATAAAGAATATTGTATTGTGTCCTATTATTTACATGGAGATATTTATATTCGTATCGACAGTGTACAGAGGCTTCCATGCAACTGTCGAGAGTTTTATTCGACGGTATGCAAATATTGACTAAGCGACTCGATACCGGGTGTTCCTTCACAGTTATGCAATATTTTCAATGTGAAAAGAGGTGTGATGTATCTTTCATAAAATGTAGGCATTTCAAAATTAACTATACTCGAAGGTAGGTAAAGATTGTAATTATTAAGTTAAACTAAAATTTCACGTTTTATAAATATATAGAATTTTTTTTAATTTAGGTAATTAAGAACCATATTTTATTGTTTTTCTCGAAATGAATTATTTTTATATAATGAACTCTTGCAGTTTGTTTATTATTTTGAATGATCTTGTAAGTATACAGAAAATTAGTTTTATTAAGTTTTCAAAAAGTAAAATTAGATGAGTGTAGGATTCCATATACTTTAATAGCTAAAATGATAGTATTATTTTAATAACTAAAATTGAACTATTTAAGCTATTAGATAGTTACCTATTAAGGGAAGGTCAACGAACGTTCTGGTAGTATTCGTAACTGGTACTGTCACCTAAATAATGCAAATACCATTCCCATAATAGTGCAGGTATCATGAATTCATGACATCCGTCCGCCTTTGGTTAATAATTGGCACGCTAACTGATAACATTGATAGTAGTTGGTTATACTGCAATCTGATGACAAAGGATTCTATTACTGCTTAATAATTAAAATGTTGCATGATATATTTATGGAAAAGTTTTCAACTTGAATTTATGTTGAAATTTTACTATAAAAATAAGAGTGTTTGGTTGTAATTGTTTGTTCCTTATTTATCAATAAAAAAATTGTGTTTTTAGTTGTATAAGAATGATTTTATTTAAATTTTGTGTTTGTAAAGAATTACTATTAAAATAGTGAACAGAATATAATCCCTCGTTTTAAACAGCATTTATGGATTTCTTAATTAATCACAGCTGTAATATAAGAAAAATAATCAACACAATTTTGTGTCTAGTAATTATGTTATTAATTTTCCAACTAAACCTCTGCAAAAATAAACCTCCAGAAAACATAAATTCCACCCAGGCTTTTGACCTAATCCCTTGGATTATTAGAACACGAGTTTAGTGGTTGCTTATCCCGGCAAATTAATGGACACGTAATGACCCCCCATTAGTTAGTTTTAAAATGACGTCACAAAACGCGTTCTAAGCCAGATATAAACATGTAAAGAGAGTGTCGTCGGTCCGTGTCGGTCGCAAGTTGATGCGTCACGCAATATCAGGATGATTGATGAGAGGCCAGTCGGTCGGCTGCGCTCCGAAATCCCGGTTGACCATAGCTTTGTGCCCGTTTGATACACTGTTTATAGCGTAAATCAGATCGTGCACAAAATAATGCAACGGATGTGAAAAAAAAAACAGACTTTGAAAGTATCTAATGCTACGAAAATCCTAATAATATTACAATAGGTAACAAAACTAAAATACAAATATTGGTAATCATTTACATCTACTCTATTTCACATAGTTATTCACCTTCAGGAGCGTACCCAAGAAAAAGAGCGTGCCTTAAACTTAAAACTATACGGAGGCACACCCCCGGTACTCCACATAAGCGAACAGATTAGAACTACAGGTGCACCAACCTGTCCGTACACATTTGTGTATGTACGTAAATTGTTGTCATTACACCCAGCGAGCGAAGATAGTCGATGGTCGGCGAGGGGACAACGTTATACGTCAACGACATAAATGCTTTTCTTTCTACCTTGTAGCGTTGATCTCTCAGCGCCGGTCGATAGCGCGCTAATAATATTGCACGGCGCGGCACAGGCAGAAATGCAGCAGTCCAGTAGTGCGTACTGCCAGCCGTGCTTTATTTTGCTTGCGATGTTAAACTGACGGCGGGAGGTGAGTATCGCTTCCTTACATAAGAAGTAAATTTAATATGTCTGACTATAGGTACAAGATATGCTGGATGGGTTATAAATGTATTCGAGTGTTTCGTAAATGTATTTCGTAGCGCTAGCGCATGTTTCCGCGAATAACTCTAGAATGTATTGCATCTCACCTCAGGGTCGAACCGGTGTCCCTGTGGCTATAGGGGTAAATATAGTCAGCATTTCATTGCAAGCCTCTAGCTCTACCTCTCAATTGTTAATCTGAATAAGAATAAGATCTTGGTCTGTATTGATGAGGGTTTTAATAAAACGTCTAATTAGTGAGACACTGTTATATTATTGTAAAACTATTAATATTATTATAAAATGTGGGAGATGATATAAGTCCGTCTTAGGTTATAGCTGGAGACAAAGAGGGCGAGGTGCGTTTATAAGTTTACACCGGGCCTACGGTATTACATTAATTACGTCATCGGGAATGATCATAAACTTACACCGATCACTACAGGTCACTTGAAATTTTTTTTGACCTCTTGCACTGACTCAACTGGCTAACTAGATCGCGATCATAAAAATGATTACTTTAGCTAACACACAGCAACCAAGACGAAATGCCAGTTAGTTGACCACCATTTTTTTCAGTATGTCAGAAAGATCGGATCGGAGGACACGTAACACACCC
This sequence comes from Esperia sulphurella, assembly GCA_947086405.1. Lineage (NCBI taxonomy): Eukaryota > Metazoa > Arthropoda > Insecta > Lepidoptera > Oecophoridae > Esperia > Esperia sulphurella. The sequence goes on from OX352261.1 coordinate 9,943,563, forward strand.
AGTCCAGTGTCAATAAAACAACGGCAGCTACGATTTAAATAAAATATTGTGAAACTTAACTCTTCGGTTAATGAAGTTGAGTACTGAATTAATTTTGAGTAGCGGGTATCAATAAAAAAAAGCCAACTTACACGTCGAGCTCAATTTATAATTGCTCAGCAATAATATCATTAATATTTGCGCTGTATAAAAGAAGTAAATAAAATCCATGACACAGTCAATGCTTTTTTTCAAAATAAATAAAATTGTAGTTATTTGAAAACTCATTCCATTCATAAACAAAAAAGATACGGGTGCACAATGGTTGGGGTTAAGGCTAGTATTGGAATGTCGCATGCTCTGTGACTTTAACAGGCTAATCGAAGCCTACACCAGATATCATATTACTTTGTTGCTTTTTGTGTGGAAAAAAACCTCATTTTATATCAAGACCTTTGTACAAAAAATGCAATCTCTATATTAGGAGCGAGCGTAATTACTTCATATTAAAGTATTAATTAATAGGTTTCCTAGATTTCCTTTCTCCAATACAGTATTATAAAATCAGTTAATTATTCTAGTTCAAAATCTAGGTGTATGTAGATTCCGAACTAAATTTTCCCCCTAAAAGCATCGGCTTAAACTCTATCGGCTTCAGATTGTTTAATATTTCATACACATAATTGACTGAATCGAGAGGGCTTTCATTGTATCCAGAGATTTATGCTTTATTAAAACTTTTCAATCTAAAATATTTGTGGAATTTTTGGTTCGCCTGCGTATTATTAGTTTTAAATTTTAACCCTTATGGTATGAAAAGCGGATACGTTTTTTTTATTTATTTTTAACGAGGGAGGAATATTGTAACCTGAACTGAATGATTAGGTTACGCTGATGCTAGTCAGGATTCAAGATAGAGCGATATATAACCTGTTAAATATACCTCAACGATTAAGTACTAGTTTTTATGAGAAATTGAGGGTGGGGCGCCACGCTGCCAGATGGACCGACGACCTAAAGAAGGTGGCCGGAACTGGCTGGATCCGGAGAGCGGAGGACCGGGTGTGGTGGCGTTCATTGGGAAAGGTCCAGCAGCTGACGTCTAAGGGTTGATATGATGATGATGATGAAGGTGCGAACGAAGATAAATATTCAAAGGACCGTCTTATCTTTTAAATGACATCTTACAAAAATACCCTAAAATTTCCTTATGTGATATTCTTTACGGAAGTAATGGGTACTGAGCTTTAAAAAGCAGATGGTATGTCTGATGTGTCACGCAATATCGGAATGATAGATGGGCAGACACCGCTCGCACGCGGCGGGGCAGAACACTTCTGTTTCACATTTCAAAATATTACGTTTTTGGGTGATATTTTTGTAAGCTCACAAATCGGAAAAAAATTCTATTGAGTTATATAACATTGTATCCTAGTTATCAGTCGCTCCACGTTCATAAAATAAGGGTTCAAATTCGAGCCCGGACTAATGATTTTCTAGGAACTTCATCATCATCAGCCTTAATACGTCTACTGCTAAACGTAAGCCTTCCCAATAAAATGCCACTGTTAGTAGGCTGTCCATTTACACCATATACACCACGCTTGGCAGGGGGATTGGTGATCGCAGTAAGGAGAACGCTGCTGCCCGTCCCTAGTCGCCATGACGACATACACGGGAAGGCTGGAGATGGCCCTATTTTAAGCCGGAAAATACATGGCACTGTAGGAACTTATGTACGGTATATTTTTATATAATAAGTAGGTTTTTTGAGTAAACCTGCGTATATCAAAAAACGATATGTAAGGCGCATGTGAAGTCCACTAATCCGCACTGGGATAGAATGGTGAACTATAGCTACTGAAGGCTTTGTTAAGACAGTAGGCCTGTGCCCCAACAGTGGGGACATTAACAGTATGTGGGTTAGAGATGGGTAACTACCCGGGTTAAAAACCATGCGTGTTATGTTACCCAGTTATCATCATTTTATTTCAATCACTGGGTGGTTTGAGAGGGATGTTCACCCGGTCGTAACTCGACACGAAACGATAGTTTATGCAATATATTGCAAATGCTTGGCACGCGTGTCGCGTCTACTTCACCATTCTAACTAGATAGGATTTCTGTGATCATGGGATACTTTAACTAAACAACAACATCTATACATATAATAAAACTGTAACTGATCTATGTCTGTACATGGGAGATATCGTAGAAAAATGTGAATGAGGATTTAAATATTTATAGGGCCAAAAGAAACCAAAATAATTGTTTTTTGAATTTTTGTCTGTCTGTCTGTATGTATGTTTGTTACCTCATCACGCAAAAACTACTGAATGAAATTTGATGCAGTTTTCACAGAAAGATAGGGACACAATACTCGGAGTAAAGAACATATAGGCTTTATTACATTGCAATCGGTTTACTCAATCAAAAGTTATGGACATTTTTAGTTTTCAAATACAGTAGTATATAGGTAAGTTTAGTATACAATATAATAAAGAAGTATAATTATAATGTTCGGTACTATTCAGATTGCGATGAGTTTGGACTACATTTGGAGCTGGAGCTGGGGGACGTGGGAGTGGGAATATTGATAAATATGATATCGAATTTGTAATATTAATAATTTTTTTATTCAGTTAAAAATACAGTAATTATAAGACAATCAATTATTTACAACAGGTATACGCCGTCCAACCCCTCGTGGTGAGGCATAGTCCCTAGGACGCTGGCGCTATTACCTCGCTGGATTGCCAGGCTTATTCATAATCATTATCATGACATTGTAATATTATACATATAAACTATAGGGACGCTTAAATAAAATAAATAAAAACATTAAAGTTTTAAAACGATTGAAGTTAGGTAACTATCATAAAGTACGATATATATAATACTAAAAAAACCTAGCTATTTTGGCTAAACAAGCTTAAGAAAGAGAAAGCTGTCAACCAGCTGTATAGCGAAGAATAAAACGAAACGAGACAATAGAGCGCAATACAATTGCAGTGAAAAGACGCGGGCCGTGTGTTCCAGTTCCACATAAGAGGAAAGAGGCGCAGGTGCAGTGGAACAATGCCGCCTACACGGGGCACGCTCGGGCGGCTACAATGTGCAGAAGCAGAGCTGATTGTGGCAACACTGTGCCCGATTGCACGACTTTCCCGCTTGACAGAAAAACGCTTGGAGTTTGGTAACATTCTCACATTTACCTCTCGTTCTATCACATATGCTGCTGTGATACCATTGTTATGCATGAGGATAGCAACACCTATAGCGAAAGTTTAATAAAACAGAACGATTGATGCATCGACGTTCATGGTAACAAAACCGACGGCAGAGTTTACAAAGTTATAGCTCTCGGTTTGTTTATTGTTTCTGCATAAGGGTAGTTATCGTAGGGGACGACAACGAGTAGACGATGATGAGTCTAAAGTATACCGCTTTAGACATGAAATGAAGTAAGATGTATTGAGTATGTATTGGTTGTCGATAAAAAAAATTACGTGTATAAATGTACCAAGTATACTCATATGCAATAAATGATTTTGACTTTGACTCTGAGGCAATTGTACTATAATAAACTAAGATCTCACCGAAAAATAGAGCACGATTGGCAGTACGGCTTGTGCCTCGTCACCCGCCGGTACAAATTTACTACCGGCTATCGACTGGCGCCGAGAGATCGCGCTATAAGTTATAAATAGGGACACTTATGTTGTTGACGCATTAGGTTTTTCCTCTCTCGAACGAGTATGATCGTGCGCTGGGTGCAGTAGCCCTATCATAATTTATGCACACACATAAATGTGTGCGGACAAACTGGTGCGTCTGTAGTAGTAGGTAAATAAATGTAATCAGTTGTATGGAGTGCCGGGGGTGTGATCTGGGGATCTTTCATTTAATTTTCTTTCAAATTAAATAATATATTGCATTATGCTGATTTTCTGAATTTGAATTCATCAATATTATTGTTATTATGTTACGTAAGTCATAAAGTCATATCGTAACGACGTGGAGAAATCAAGAAATTAGGTAAAACTATGGAGTAAGACTACTTTGGGTTGATACTGTAACTTAACTTTTCGTAATAATTTTTAAATGTTTTAATTTGTAATTGCGGAGTAGAACAGTAATACTACATTGGTGTGTTCCCGTTAATATCGGAAGTCTAGTCTTAGACTCGAAAAGCAATCTGAGGCTCACGGACTGTACCTCATAATTTGTTTTAAAATACAACTCTAATATCATATGACGTAAACAATGATTTTCAACCCCATTAGTTATCAAACGTCTCTGTAGTTACATTCACGCCTTAGTTATAATTGCTCCGGCGAACCTTCGTGATCTTTCTGAGGCCGGCAGTGAGTGAAAGCGGAAAAACGAAGACCGGGATTCTGACGTATCTTTCCTCGAGCAGAGAACTTCTAGACAGGGTAACAATAATTATATAGAAAAATTTACTTACACAAAAATTAGGAATTTGATCCGATGACTGTTCCTGTGACATTCATTTGCGTATGAATTTATACGCATATGAATGATAAATTCATTTGCGTATAAATTCATACAGTGGACATTACACACCGTTCATTTATTAAACTATAAATTTTTTACGCTACTTCTTTCCCAGTAAAATAAAATACAAATAATATGTAATTATCCTTTTATTAACTGGATATTGGGCCCGATTCTGAAGGCACACATTTTAAATTTGACAGTGCTAAAATTGGTTTCGCCTTTATCTTCATAATACTGTGTGACAAGGATAGCAACAGTCTTAGTGCTGTAAAATTTTCACATTGTGCCTTCAGAATCGAGCCCAATACATACTTTTCAATTATTAGTATTAAGAGTCCCCGGGATTTTCATTAATGCAGTTAATAAAATCCCGTGAAAAAGGAATAGTAATAATAAATCTTACATATATACATTTGTTTAATCCCAAACTAGGATTTTCTCTTGTGCTACGGAAATTAAACATAGATAGAACAATTTACAAATATAACATCAAGACCAGGACCAATTTGTACAAATTATATAAAGTTGTCTGTCCCCAGTGGGAATCGAACCCACGAACTCTGGCGCTAGAGTCCAATGACCAAGCCACTAGGCCAACGAGGCGGTCATATGATCTTCCGTGTCATATTTTCGTTGCAAGTACATAGACACTACCTAATTCCTATCCCTTCTAATAACGTACCTAATGGCAGGTATACATTATTTGAAGGAACTGGTTAGTACGTACTTGCACGTACACTACGGGTTACGACATACGATAGATAAAGAAATTGTTTTTCTTGAAAAAAATACATCGACAATAAAGTCAGCCATAATCAGTCTGGACAAAGAGATCGTAAACGTGAAGACCGTAAATAGAAGGACAGATGTGACCAAAAAAATCTTCAGCCAATTTATATCATGCTTCTAGTAGTAAAACGTATCTGACCAAAATAAAAAATAACAATGATATAAATTGTCCGATAATAAATCTTCAATAAAGTTACTACCACTTTAGTGAGATGTGAATTACAGTGTAAATCGTCGACTAACTCTGCTATACCCAACGATCTCTATGTACTAGGTACTAGATGGAGCCTTCCAAACAATCGGTCTGTTCCACGCAAGGCGCCGCAACTCGTTCACATTCACTTTGAAACTTGTACAGTTACTAGGCAGAACATTTAATTATTTACTAAATATTTACGCTATTTACCCGTAGTATAAATATTTAGTAATAATTAAATGTTCTGCGTAGTAACTGTAAAAGTTTCACTGTTAATGTAACCCGAGTTCCAACTCCCGGAGCCGCAGTTGCGTGGAACAGAGCAATTGTTTGGAAGACTCCATCTAGTAGTACATAGAGATCGATGGCTGCACCCCATTTTTGTGGAACCCGTGCTGTAACCACCGCGCCGGTTTTTATATATATTCAAAAGAACTTTGTTGCCAGGGCCATAAAATCTTGGAAAAACAATGCTAAAAAACAAAATAATATCTTCTTAGTAATCTCAACTGGCTGTCTGTTTGTCACCTAAGACCGTAAAAAAGTGAAAATTTAATCATTGTGTTCTACGTGCCTTACGGTGCAAAATTACTGACTTGGATATGATTATGAGCACAGTTATATAAATGACCTTATATGATCCGAAATGTGCACAACTGACAAATAACTAAAGTGCTGACGTAAACCAAAGGCTATGTAAGTTGAAGGGCCATAGACAGGAAATTCCGGCGTAAAATCAATGGGTGTTAGAGCGGACAAGTTTTAAGCAACCCACACTCTGGTGCGGTGGTAGTAGTGGTGGCGGCAGTGGCGGTAAATTGCGCGATTACAAGGAGGACCTTAAACTGATGCGGTAAGGCGCGTCCTACGGTACAATTACGTTTGGAACTTAGGCAAACGGGCTTTATAATTTTAATGTATTTATTTGTCTACATTTTCTATTTTATTTTTAAAACGTTAAATTGTTCAATGTTAATTATTACAATATGTGTCCAATAAAAGTTTCTTTCAATAAAATAATCTCTCAATTAATCATTCTCAAGAAGATGGAGACATGGATATGAGAGGAAGTTTTCTGTAATCGATTCCATAAACGCTCGCTAACAATATTATTATAATACCAGTTGGCTGAATGACGTTTATTTCTTTATTTAAGTTTTGGTTTAATATAATTTCCTAGTAATATTGCTGGTCTAGGCCGGCAAAAAGATGCTGTCGCCGTATATGAGATGCTTCCTGTGTTATTTTTTTAAACATTTCCGAGCATGTCGCACTCACAGTAAAATACTGACCGAACACAAAATTCGGGTGTTTTAGTTGTGGTAGTAGAATTACTTAAAAGAGAACGCTTCACAACCTTAGTCACGTCAAAAAAAATACCTTATCCTCAAAAAAAAAGTAAAAGTCCGCCTTTGTACACAGTTTAATTCCTATTTTATTATTGTTGTTGTTATTTTTGGTACAATAAAGCGTTTACATACATAAGATAAGATAAGATTTATTGTTGAAATTGTGGTTTACAAATGTAGGTCTTACAAAAAATATATAACGTCGTTTCAAAAATACTTATGTTGAATGGCGAAATTTGGTGATCCAATACCAAAAGTTTGTGATTTTGGATTAGGTTAGTAGGTATTAAGAGTGCGATGTTTGAAAAATAGTAATTTCCATAGTAGGGGAACTAAGGTGCTGAATAAATAGAACCAAATTGGAGAGGTACGAATTCGGCCACACACTGAGACTAGACGTCCGACGTCCTTTGGGACAGGGACGGGCAGGCGAGGGAAAGTTGCAAACTTCAGAGTTAGTATTGTCGGCCGCTGCTGAACTCGCAACGGGATCAATTTGGACATAATGCCTGTGACAAATGTACGAGTAAATTGAATTGCTGTTATTTAGACACAACGTGATTATATTTTTAACTATCTTGTACTTATAATTATGTAGCTTTTAGTCACAAACAAGTAATAAATATACTACTAATTTATAGACTAAGTAATCAAAGCTTGACTTCTTGATAATAAACGACGAATAATCAGATGTTGATTTATATTCCTTTTCATTAGAGCAATGCAATCATTACATCTTATGTGTAAGAATATATACTGTCACAGGTTATACCAATATCTATGTAAATAAACACATTAATAATCTCCACGAGGAGATCAATTCAATACTCAACTTGAATTACAACATTAACTGAAGCCATTTGAATCCTGATTTCAAATGTTTCTATTTTCCGAGAGAATTCATTTCCAATACGATTAAGTTAACTGTTAACGTATCAGTTTTCTTATTTTATATATTTGGTTTTCTATTTAGTAGAGAACATTTTTAAAATCGTATTTTTGCTTTGAATATCGTTATTGCGAAACTACTTTAGTTAACAAAGGTCACTGATAACAACTAACTAGTATATTTCTTTGAAGTTATTCATGCTATTTCCAATGTATATACTTAAATAGATGTGTAGGTAGACGTTGAAACCTACGCAGACAATTTAATACATGGATACGACCTACGATAACCGCCTATGCCAAAAATGGAAGCTGACATGATGATATTAATTATATTATTATAACATACATTTATACAAGTTCATGCAAAATAAACTACAGAAACGTTGGCGATTACATTTAAAGCCGGTCACAATACCATTTTTATAAAAAGTCGTTTTATTGGGTAGTTTTCGAGAAAAACAATAAAGTAAAGGCTAAACTATATTATGAAATCTAGCATTATTCGATGAAAACGCAAAACTAATATTTATAATGTGACATAATATGTAAAGTGTTTTTCAATGTGATAAACATCCGACTATCCCACTAATATTATAAATGCGACAGTTTGGATGTTTGCTACTCAATCACGCTTCAACCATTGGACGGATCGGGATGAAACTGGGCATACAAATAGGTTACGTCCTGGAATAGTATATTGGATAGATTTTATCCCGAAAAAACATCTCATTCATACGGAAAATGCAAAATAATTTGTGATGTTAAGTTGTCCACGCGGTCGAAGTCGCGGGCAACAGCTAGTCTTTAATATTTGAAAAATATCTCATTCCTACGGGAAACCAAAAATGATATCTATTTTGAAGTTCAAGATGTGTAAATATCGAAACCTACGTAGACGAAGTCGCGGGCAAAGCTAGTATATTATAAACATAACAATTAAGAAACATTATAAATTCGTCGTAAAAGCTAGTTTTGATTTGTTTAAGGTAATAGCTTAGAACCTGTATATCAACATTTCAAAGTCTGTGTACTTAATTTTGACTGAACTTATAAGTATATTATAAATTTATAACGCAAACAATGTTATTAGAACATCTTCAATAATCTGTTTTAAAACAGGTGTCTACAATTCAGAACTGTTTTTCTACATTTCAGATTGTCCGCTCCGCCGAGTAGAACTTTATCTAACGGCTGATTGCGCTCTCTACTTCGCGAAGTATCGTTAGATCCATTCTTTACTCTTCTTCTTATCGAGACTGCAAGAACTTTATTTCTTGAACTATACCTACAGATTGGATTTTGCAACAACTTTCTTAGTCGCAAAGATACAACTAAAACCATATTTATTTTGTTTCGTTATGATTTGGTGTAGTTTATATATAAATATTTAATTATGAACACTTGTGGACACATAAACCTATGTAACTGTTTATATAAAAATATATTGCTCATATTTAATATAGAGTTCTTCCTATCAGAAGATATTAGAAATTAGAAAGGTTCAGAAAATACCTGGGGTATATTAATATTACAATAAAACTCACAAATTATAAATAAAGTTCCACATATTTTGTGTAAGGATTACAACATTCTGTTATTATTTTTATTGACGATATCTTATATCCTTATTCCAAACGACAAATTACAGTTTTATCTGAATATTTTGGAGAGCAGATACTCAAAAAATTCATTACAATGCTAAACAAGTAGGTACCTAACCTAACCTAACCTAAATGCACATTTCTTGATTCTCTAGACCACGATAGATTCTGAATTGCACAATTAGCACAGTGGATGGTATTATGTCAGCGCGTCGTCACTTCCCATTAACAGAGAAATTCATTGTTGAAACACGACTGAAATCTACTAAATGCACATGACAATAGGAAAGCCAACTGCTGTCAAGGTGCTTACTGTGAGGAATTTGCCATTGAGTATTCACAAGTCTACAAAAATAAGAAACTATAGTACGTGTCAGGTATATCTGCTTAAAAGTACATTGACGTCAACCAAAAAATCGAAACAATTAAATAAATAGCATTGCGATTAGTATTGCAAATTCGCCTACTTGCTATAGATAGGAGTCAATGTACTTACTTTAGTGCTGATATAACTGGGCATGTACCTACTATGGAAAATTCCTTTAACAAACAACAGTCTAAAGCCACAATTGGTCACCAGGCTCCAGTGTACATTTTCAAACTTCAGATACGCCGTAGAATTTCACTGCCATAATTTAATTTCTCAACGACAAAGCATCCTAAATAGGGTAATTATAAGGCGTGCCAACTAGAAGGCAAATGAAACTACAGAATTACGTACCCATCAGGTAAGGTATTGACCAATAAGCATTTTGCTTCCCGTGATAACAAATTTAGTTTTACTGCTCTTATGTTATTTACTAAATAAAACAATCGATGAATGTTAACATACCTATGTATATTCTTGAATATTAAATACATTAATTCAAAATCGATTTTAAATAAAATTATCATTACCTGAATGTACCCTTTTGTATATTACTAGTACCATTTTGGTATTTGCCAACGATTTGTACCTTTGCTCTAGGTTTCGATCAACACTGGTAAGAAAACGGCCGGGAGGTCAGGATTTGGTGACGTTCAAAAAAGCTTCGCTTTAACCCAGTAACTAGCATACAGGCGAAATATGCAGCTATTATAGCTCAAAGGTTCCAATGTGGAGGTATATCGATGTTGCACCAATGGATCTATTTTATAGTAGATGGTTGCTTAATTCGTCATTGTGGTAGTTGGAAAAGGTATAAATTTTTACAGAACAATAAATATAGAGCCGTTCACATGAAAGAGGTTATATAAAACATATGTAGGCATATATTTCTAAACCCCTCCCCCCTTGTTTACCCGACAAGTGTGCTCTCTATTCGGTTTTTACCCAACGTTAGATATAATATTTATGCGTTATTCGCCCGCACAGAGGCGTCACGTCGTAGACAACGAAATATGAGATTGTGCGGTGTACATTATTATATGAAATGTGCACTGTGACATTTATTACTAGGAATATACTGCTAACGGAAACATGGAACTACCGTGATATGACTGTTGTTGAAATTAATATGCGCGATGGAGATTAATTATATCAACTAACTTATAGGTTTGAGTCCTAAGAGGTCTACCTCCCGAGAAAGGCTGGTGTTAACTTAAAAGACATTTGACACGGCTGCAGCAAGGATTTCATGTATCGTTGAGGTCGGAGTGTCGTTAGTCTATTATTGTTTACGCAAATTTTTTTACTACGTTGTTCGGAAGTGTCTTTTATCCGATATAATAAAGACCTAACAGATTCTTCGTAGGGAAGACGACACGATGCAGACATTGATGCATTCATCATCATCATCATCATCCGAAATATGACATGTCCACTTCTGAACATAAGCCTCTACAACAGAATGCCATCTTCGGTCGGCTGTCCACTGGGGATTTGCCATAAGGATTGGACTGAGGATTGGTGATCGCAGTAATGATCCTAATGTACAAAGGAGAACGCTACTGCCCATCCCTAGTGCAATCCCTCAGTCGCCTTGACGATATCCACGGGGAGGTGGAGGTGGCCATATTCAGGGCCAGGTACCACATGGCTAATATGCTGCTGGAATGGATACAAATTGTAAATGATTTGTTTAAGTCGGCATTGTTAAAGACACCTTCTTAATTCATTTCAATAAGTTAATTAAAACTAAATATAAAAAAGTAAGTATGGTTTTAAACTCAATTTCTTCACTTATATGTATGTATGTATGTATGTATGTATGTATGTATGTATGTATGTATGTATGTATGTATGTATGTATGTATGTATGTATGTATGTATGTATGTATGTATGTATGTACGGGCTAATCTTGGAAACTACTGAACAGAATTTGACGGTGTCATCACGGTTTAATAGCTTTGCGTTCGGGGCACAATTTGGTATAAATTATATCTTAATAAAATGTCAGGAGGATGAACTACAAGTTGACCTCTCATTTCGTATCATTTGTATGAAAGTATAACATTACTGGTCTATTCAAAAACTTCACAGAGAGTGACAGAAATGTTTTAAAGCTCATTTATAGTTTTATTTATTTATTTTACCTGTTGTATTTCAGGGTATTTCCACAAGTCTCGATACAAAAAGTTCGATATTCGATAATACGTGGCCCTGTATTAGATCGGTCATCGTCGACAATGTCAATATCGAAGTTTTCAGGCCTTTGTCTACCTATTTAGGACAGACAATACAGTTGGGTAGGATTAAGTTCGATAGGGAAGCTGACAGAAGAATCTAGTTAGGCTGGGCAGTATTCGGAAAACTGCGTCAAGTCTTCACGTCGCCTATTCCACAATGTTTCAAAACAAAAGTCTTTAATCAGTACGTCCTGCCTGTCATAATTAAGGCGCGGAGACGTGGACACTGAAAGTGGGCCTGATCCACAAGTTTTAAGTCCCTCAGCGAGCTATGGAGAGGGTTATGGTTGGCGTCTCTATGAGGGATATTATTCGTAGTGAGGAGATCTGACGAAAAACGAAGATGACCGACATGGCCGAATGAATTAGTAAGCTGAAGTGGCAGTGGGCGGGTCACATCTGTCGCAATACCGATAGCCGTTGAGGCAGACGAGTTCTAGAGTGGAGACCGTAGATCGCCACGCGCAGGGTGGGACGCACCGCTACCAGGTTTGTTGGGGGAAGGGGTTTCCAAAGTGATGGGAAAGGGATAAGGGAGGAAAGAACGAAAGGGTATGGAAAGGAAGAATGGGAGGGGGGAAAGGGAATATCACCAGCGTTTTTTTTTTATAAAATCACCTAATGCACACTTTGCACAATATTAAAACATAAAAAATATAACTAATTTTATGATAATCTTTTAACTCATGATAAACATGAAGTAAATGTCAACTTTATTAAAAAAAACAATAAATCGGTAGTCCAACGGGCGGAACCACCCGGCACGCTAATTTTATGTAGGTATGTAAATATTTTCAATACATAACCAGATTAATAGATTTATTTTAGGATTTAGTAACATAATAATATGTGATGTTAAGTTGTCTAGGCGGACGAAGTCGCGAGCAACAGCTAGTATATTATAACTGCATATATTATAATTCAAAGACAGTACGCAGAACTTTCCCGAGGTATTTTTGTTATGTTTTTGTGTGTGTTAAAACGTTTACTTCGGTCTTGTCAATGTAAAAAAAATCTTTCTGGAATTCGAAATACTTTCAACACGAATATCTCGCTGAAAACTCTTTAGTTTATGCTTACACCAATCCTACGTGCTACATCGTAACCACTGCTACGTGCAGCGCTACGGATGTCGTAGCTCCGATTTTAAATGGTTGGTTACCGGTTTATTTCTGTAGAAGTTCTTTGGTGTTACTAGTAATCAACTCTAACGGGTATTATGTACTCGTACGTTGTTACGAAATTACATAAAATGGAATAAATACTGTTTTTTGCGACTCATTCGATAATTTACTATTTCGACTGAAACTCTTCAATTGATCATTTTAACAATTCTTAACCTAAATGTCTCCTCTACGTAAAAAAATATTATCATAAACATGTTAATGTCTCTCTACTACTAAACATGGGCCTTTCCTCGTGTGGGGATAAGGCCATCGCCTAATGATTGCTGTGTCTAAACAGTTTGTTCAGATAATTCATCAAAACGTCTTCTTCATTACACTTTGTTTATGCGGGGTTAGTTGCATGATCAATTAAATAAATGTATATAATTGGTTCATCACTTCAAGGGGTATCATGAAGCGAAAAATGGGTGAAGGAAAGTTACTTTGCGACATTGAATTGCACAAAGTGGCTATACATCATCTCTGCCTACCCCTCTGGGACCAAGGCTTGAGAATTATTTATGTATGTATGTATATAATTAGTTCTAATACTTTTTTTGTTTGTTCAGCAGACGTGATGTACCATCCAGCTTCTAATTAGTTTCTATTGTGGGGCTGCGACCCTTTTCATTAGGTGCGTTTCCATTAGCCCTGTTATGTAGGAAGGAGCGGATAATCAGTGTAGTTGTAAGCGGCACAGGCAGTCAATATGTAGAAGTAAATATAATTAGCAACGCTCTTCTTGTCCTAGAGAACAGGCGTAAGATAATAAAAGGAAGTTATAAACTAAATCCCGACTACGACCTTAAAACCCATTAAAAAGATATAAACAAGACCTTGTTTACTATTTTTTTTATAAATGATACACTGTTAGGTAGGTAGGATACACCACCGTTTAGAAAGTTGGTAATTATACTTTATTATGTTAACTCCTGTCTTAAATTATTTTTTAGATAGCACTTTATGTCCGCCAAAGGGCGGCATATTGGATTTAATATAACATAGCCTATAACCTGCAGAAAATTAAAACACTTTCAACGATACCTCATTTGTCCATAAACGATAAGTAGTTTAGGAGATACGAGGGAACAGATTGACATACATACATAGCTTTGTTTTGATCCTGCTATAAACATGAAATATGTGTTTTTGTTTGTTTCTATGTTTTTATTTAACGCCTCTACAATCGAATGGATCTTACTGAAATATACACTGTGAGTAGGTAACATTACCTGCTTATTACTTAAAATTAAAATTTTCTAAATATAATTAGATGATAATAGTTTCTATTATCATCTAATTATATTTAGAAAATTTCCTACCATATTGTTTCAATTCAATTTTATTTTACCGAAGTAATAAGCTTACTGACTTCAATAATAGTTCTTAAGTCAAAATATTTAAATGACGAAAAAAATCATCAGGATACGATAAAATCGAAATAAGTACATGAACGTAATAAAAGTTTATTAAATGTAACTTTACGAAGCGAAAAATTTCTTGTTTAATTTTGATGCGTATATTACGATAATTTGTATAATTTATATAATTTTATATTTTGTATAATTTTCTTTTCTTTGTGTTGTTCTTTGTAAATTTGTGTGTACAATAAACTATTAAATAAATAAATAAATAAATACGATATCGACATACATTCAATTTATTTTGAATTTTCAGTTATAATATTTATAATAAAAATTAATTTATCGCAAATATATAGAATTTCTGACCTGAATCAGCCCCTGTTCCAAACTTTAATATAAATAATCTCCGTACAATATATTTAAAATATCTGTTAAGTTGAGTTTTAAGAAATGCGAAATAAATACAAAAGCTATATTCATTGTTCAACAAATAATTGGAAAATACCAAAACTAATTGATCACTTACTTCATAAAATCGAAGACAAGGACCAAAATGGCACGACACAGTCATGAGTTCAAAGTTATTTCAATATAACACCTACACGACTTCATTCCGTTCGCACATAAGTCCAAAAAGTTCATAGTAAATTACTTCATAGTGTTCTTTCATTAATAAGTTTGCCCACGTGGGCAATGAGAGCGCGGGAAATCGGAGAGTTTGGCGTAAAGGCGAGCGTCCCTCGAGACCACCATCCCTCTCTGTGTCCCACAATATACTGACAACTGTCACCGGCCCGACCGGCGTTTCGCCCGCTCATACGACCACCGCTTTCCTTTTCGCCCTGTCTTACTTAAACGAAAATTTATACACAGCTGTACGTACACACATGAACGAAAACATGGTTTGACTCGTTCCTTTTCTATTTTAGTGTGAACCGATCGCATATGTGCTGGTTGTCCGTACAAGACGCATCTCTGAAACACGGTGTCGCTGCGTCGTTGCACATAATACACCTGTATTTACCTATTAAATATCTTAATTGGATACATTAAGGTAGAGTTTTGTCTGTTTTAATGTACAACTTAAGTTCGTTCAGAGGCAGCCGATGCGGTTGAAATGCGCATGTCCGTTTCGGATTTGTTGTTGTGGAACTACGGGAACTATTGCTGTCCTTATTTTCCTTAAGTTATCCGTAAAGATGAGATATTGTCAGTTCTAAAGCCGAAATAATATCTTGTCTCAAAAGGTATGTCACAATTAAAAACGAACTCGTCATTACAATTTAAACAGATATCCACGAAATGTCAAAAATGGAATGATTAATTTGTGATATTCTTATAGACGTCAAAAAATAAAAATATTAATATATTTTGTATTTTCATGTTGAGAATAAGACTATTGTTCAGAGAAATTAGATACACATTAATTCATTTTGGATGCTTTTGAATAATAAAAATCCCTTTAAGTAACGGAGAGTCACCCTGAATAGTAAACATATTGAAGTACAATAAAATAAAATTTTATACTACGGCAATTCTCTTCATAAACGTCAGAACACGAATTAACTCGAAACGTTAAAATTGATTAAGCAAAATTGCTTTAACATTGCATTAAGAAATACTGGACTGAAAATGTTTTTATTAATGCTTATACAAGAGAAAAAGAAGTCATATTCAAAGTTGGACTTGCTCGAAACTTCCCGGCTCCAACTACTTAGGAAGTGGAGACAAAGAAAAATAATTCCCTTACAACTAGAGATGATATTAGGAGAGATAAGACTATGAGTGAAGCACTCTTTCCGAGCGAGCGGGCGTTTATACAAAGCTATGAATAACAATTTACCAAAGAGCCGGGAGCGCAAACACTTGAGCGTAGAAGTTTGTTTCGAAGTGCCCAAACTCACGAACAATACCCTACAAGGAGCTACGAAATCGGTTATGACTCCGTTATGAACTCATAATCAAAAACAGCCCCAGGCCTGTTCAATTTAACATATTGCCGTTTGTATTTGATGTCTCTTTACATACTATAACTTATATTATAAATAACAAAAGAGTAATGGCCTACAGAATTAGTAAGCTGAAGTGCCAGTGGGCGGGTCACATCTGCCGCAGAACCGACGGCCGTTGGGGCAGACGAGTTCTAGAGTGGAGACCGCGGATCGGCACGCTCAGGGTGGGACGCCCCGCTGCCAGGTGGCTGGGTATGGTGGCGTTCATTGGGGAAGGTCAGCAGTGGATGTCTAAGAGCTGATACGAAAATGGCCTAACTTATGTGTATGCAGTAATAAATATAATTTCATATATTAATAAATCATAAATTATTATGAGCATTCTTTTTAAATTCATCATCAGCCTGAAAATGTCCACTGTCGGCCTGCCCGATAAGTGTCAAATTACAAGTCCTCTTCACACATCCGCTTTTTATTTAATTTGTTTGTTTTTGAATACTATACTTACATAAATAACGCCGTTGTACACTAAATTCATCCTTCTATGTAAGTTTTGTTTTTATGTGTGCACAATAAAGAATATTTGAATTGAAATAAATATTTATATAAATAAATTTTTCTTAATATTATACAGTTCTTGAAGTATAATATCAAGTTCTAAAAATAGATAGAACTACTTAACATGCCGCATACTCAGTGATCCGAAGACCACGAAAATAGGATGGTTCCTCCTAACTCTGTGATATCGGCCTGAACGGCACCTTTACAAAATTCTCATTTCTTAAAAATGACATATTTCACGATTCGTAACTCCCCGAGGGCGACATTCAAGTGTTTTGCCGCTTGAACCGCTTTTATAGATGTCACTTTGTCACACTCGCGGGTTCAACCCCAAACCCAGATAACGACTTCATACTCAGATCTAAATATTATATTGTTCGTTGACTGTCACAAGAGTTTCGTAAACAATTTGTTTGTAGAAGTAAATGTTGAGGATGAAACCTCCAAATAAGTATTAAGGTAGATACTCTACTGGGAAACAGATGAAACTCAGTCAAGGAACAAACTGGATCCTATGAGACAGAACGGTGACAGAGGCACGTCTGACTAGCGTACAATTGGTTATGATGACAATCATAACCAATTGTACGCGTAATTGTAATTATCAGTATGCCACTTTTGGTGCGATGTATATTGGGGGATTTTCCATAATTACCGCGCTTGGCAAGCAGATTGGTGATCGCAGTAATGATCTTAATATACCTATACAGGAGACCGTGCCCGTCCCTGGTGCAATCCCTTAGTCGTCCCTTGGTCCTTTGTTAAGCCGGGAACCACACGGATTGACAATCTAATGACCTTTACATATTTGTGACTACAGTTAAAAACGTACTAAGAGCTCTTTATTATCAACCGATTATAGGTCTGCTTTTTTAACCTTAAATAGATTTTAACAACAGCCTATAATTAGTCCACTAGTGTTAGTGATGCTTCTACCTCAATTTAACCTTTCGTAGCCTTTAACGATATTTACACGGAGACTGGGAGTTGTGCTATTTTAATCTGGCTACCACAGAGATTTTGAATTACAACTTTATAATATCTATTTATCGCTATTCGAAGCCACGCGGCGGGCGGGGTTGTTGTGTCAGCGAAAAACTTGTTAAAGTCCTCCCAACAAAGAAAGAGTTATGAAAACGCCAACTTAGGGGTCTCGCAAAAAGTGCGGACAGTTCGCACAAGTTCTGTCTTCAACGCGACATTGTAATATTCAAATCGAATGCAGACATTGAAAGGAACTACGTTGTTCTTTTGTTTTATGTTCTGATTTGTTACAATGAATTTAGGATTAAGTTTAAGTTTTGTTACTTTGTTTCTAACAATGATATAATTATTTCGTTACATGAAAAGTAACTTTTATGCTGAAAGGAATGATCAAGTCAGCTTGTTATTCATACGCCGGAGCACTTTTTTTTATAAGTCAGACATTCAAACCAATTATCTAGTACCAAACTAGGCAGAGCCTGTGCTATGGTTACTAGGTAACGGATACACATAATTAAATAAATATATAAACATCCAAGACTTGGGTACAAACATTCATATTCATCATACGAACATTTGCCCCTAGCGGGATTTGAACCCGCAACCTCCGGCGTGGCAGTCTGAGAGCTATCCGTTCCGCCACGGAGGTCGTCTTAAATTGTTGTTTCTTTTTTATATTATAATTTTAATGAATGTTTTCTATTTAATTAAGTAATACAGATAAGTCAAGAATTGAACTGAATTGACAGATCTGTCCAAAAGTCAAATTCTGCCAATTACATTTAAGTATTATTAACTTTGAAGGGCAAGTGATAGCTCTTGTAAAGTTATGCATAATAATTGTTTGCTCTTCAGTTCCAATTAAAGCCACTTGACTACTGACGAACGCTATGCCTGGCTCGCTGGGACCATGACTTGTACTAAAATCGATACGACCTTACTGGATTTCTATTTGGCTATAAGTGATAATGAAATTGAGAGTTTTAAAAAAAAAAACACGCGCGCGCGCATTAAATTTTAATATAATTATGTTAATAATGTTAATATATATTTATATATATATATGTTGTTTTTGTTTTAAGTAATTACTGTAAAAATATTTATATTGTGTTTTATATCTTTATTTATTTAAATCCGAAACATATCTGTTTTTTACGTCTTAAAAATATATTGCAGTGAACGCTGTACAGAAACTAATTTTTAGTCTGAGTAGCTTTATTAATAACAGAGAAACCGAGCGTCCCGGTAAATATGCGCAAACCGCACTCTGGTAGAGCGTCTGTTTATTATACTGGCAAGTGGAATAGAACGTTAAGTAGGTATATGTGCAAATAAGTCAGTTGGATGAAATAAAATTACTAAAGGGTCACCTGATATTTTTAAATAAATAAAATTTAATAAAATAAAGTTTTAAGAAGGAACCAAATTTAAAACTCTTCGTTTTATCTTAACTTTGGCTATCACACGCTGCATGCACCGCATGCCAGTATGTGCTAGTCGGAAGGACGTACCCGATTTCCTATACAGACTATGAAGAATGTAATTTTCTTTATTGTTCAGTTCAAACAAACTCCTCTGTTAGTTCGCAGGATATATATTCACGAACACATCCTTTGTCTGGATAAAACAATAATACCGAATCTGCGAAATACGAAATCTGCGACCACACACACTTATTGGTGCTGTGTTTAAGACCTTCGCTTACAGGCTTTTTAGTGTCATCATCATACTTACTCTGTTGGACAGATACCTTCGCCAATTAACGCCACCACACCCGGTCTATCACTCTCTGCATCCCGCTGCCCGGCTACCTTCTTTACTGTTCTGTTTTGAGGTCAGCCGCAAGTCTTTGGATATCGACTGTGCTAAAGCAAACAGGTCATAATATGGTCTGCATGTAGTACCTCCATCTGGTGTTATGAGGAGTTATTTGCTCGCAGCTCGTTACCGTGGCGACATTCCTGCATGTAATGATACGCCAGTATACTCGTCCTCCACTCCTCAGATTATAACGTTTCCGAGCATGCTTTTACGGCCTTATTTCATTTACATAGAGTATGAGTTTTTAATAAAAATATTAGGGGTTGTTGGTCTTTGGATATTAATTATAATTTCGAAATGTGAAATACCAAAAGTGTCTTGTAAAATACCTATTTTAATCCCATCCCACTAATATTATAAATGTGAAAGTTTGGATGTTTAGATAATTGGATGTTTGTTATTCAATCACGCTTTAACCACTGGACCGATCGGGATAAAACTTGGCATATAGATAAGTTAGATCCTGTAATAGGACATAAGATAGTTTTTATCCCGAAAAAACATCTAATTCCTACGGGAAATAGATAATAATTTATGATGTTAAGTTGTCCACGCGGACGAAGTCGCGGGCAACAGCTAGTATAGCATAATTATTAAATTATGATTTTTCCGCAGTCAAAGGGAACAATAATAAGTTAATTATTAATACAGAAAATAATAAAATATGGTGCACTTTTTTAGATTAATTTTCTATGAGCTCAAAATCATACATTACCCAAAAAATATGTAGGAGAAGTCCTTTTGATAACAATGTAGTCTGTTTCTCCTATCTGAGCTGCTCTATTAATCATAAATGGCAAACAAATTTTACTAAATAAACACACTTAAAACATACTTGTTATGTATATCACTTAAATTAAATATTAATATTAACTTATTGTTATAAAATTATATAATATAATGATAAAATACCGATGTCCTATGAATTATCATTCGCAGCTGAGATTACAATTATTACAATCCGCTTTAGCGCCGCTACGTATTCCAAAATTCAATTTAAATATGACGGCGCGAGCACAAACATGAGATCGGCAAAATTAAATGACGTGAACCATTTGTCGGGCTCCACCCGTTACCCACACTGCTACGGTAGCTGGCCAATTCGCAAATTAATTGCTTTCCAATAAGTATTATTTTTTGGTGGAAAACGCTCTGGAATTCGTTAGTGCAACGTTAACTACCCATCATACATTTGCCAGTGAATTATATTTTTCAACTAAAACTATATTTCAATTGACGTAAAAATCAAAATCTCGCCAAGTCGAGTGTAATCTTAGACATACATATATTTTTATTAATAACTTTTATTACAGTGTTTAATCACTTTAAGATTGTACGTATATTTCTAAGTTTTCTAAATATCACAGCTTCTTTAAAATCATTCTAGTTAGACAGACAGTTATCAAAAACTTGATACACAAACTATTTTTATGGTAATTTGCATCATCATTATTAGTTGAATTTTAAAAAATTGCATTCGTTTTATGCCATTGCTATTTAAAGGTAGCAGTGAGTGAGTAAATTACCAACATTTCGAAATAAGTAGATGATTACTGCCTTTATTTCTGGGAATGCTACTGCTATAAAAACTGTATTTTGTACAGTAATCACACAAAGACCAGAAATCTAAGTTCACTTCCATTCAAGACTGTAATAGTTCACTTTAAATTCCTCTAAAGCAACAAATCTCGCGCTGAGAGCGGTAAATCTGCTGCATGTTGCAGTTTTACTAGCACAATAAATACATATGCACGTATGACTTGAGAGGTAATATACATTTTTCACGTTAACAACGATTGCATTTGATAACTAGAGAGCACAGCCATCTCTTTTGTAACTGTTTGTGTTTTTAAACTTGGCACACTTATTTACATAATTTTATGGCCACATGTGGTTACAGACTTAGAATAGAGCCACCCCCAATTTTCCCGTGTGTAACGTCAAGGCCACTAAGGGATTTCACCAGGGACGAGTAGCACCGTTCTCCAGTATATATTAAGATCATTACTGCGATCACCATTCCGCCTGCCAAGTGTGGTGATTATGGCAAATCTCCCAATGCACAGCCAACCAAGAGTGGCATTCTTTTGGGGAGGCTTGTGTTCAACAGTGGACGTATGTCGGCTGATGATTATGATCGCAATACAATATTTATGTGTACAATCTATTTGCACATAAACATAAAAAAATAACAATAATTTTGAAAACGAAGCACCCGCTCTCTATAACCTCTAGTAAATAAGTGTCTAAATAAATTAGCAAGTTTAATCTAAACTGACAAATTAATTAAAAGAAACTTAAGAATTTGGCATCGAAAGACAAATCCAATCTGGGTAAGGCGCTCGACTCCAAGTCCCCGACGACTAGCAGTGCACCGAAACTGAAACAATGAGTAAAGTTTGAAAGGATCGGATGAGACGGGTCCGGGCTACGGATTAATAGCGACGACTCAGGTGCCGCTAGATGTCGTTTCGTGCCGCACCGCAATTGTTTCCTCGTGTCCATTGTTTCACGAGATTGCAACTGAGCTAAAGGAGTCGGGGACTAGTTACGAGGCACTAAAATAAAAGAGTAGCTAGGAAGGGGAGACCTGAGGAGTTTATATCCCCCAAATATAGTCCTTGTGCAATTCACAAAGCATCGCATCGGCGGGGATGATGAGTAGGTAGACGTAGAGAATACATGATCTCTTGCTAGAATAATAAAATATTTCATATATACAAAATATATCAGTATTCAACAGGTATCGAAATTAGCTGGTAGGTAGCGTAATTTAGTACTTGCTATAAAATGTTAATGTTAATATTCCGGGATTTTGTTCCGAGATTTATTTAAAAGAAATATAGGTAGGTACACGTTGCATTTAGACTAAATTTAATAAGATTAGCTTAAAATTCAATTATCCCCTATATAGATAAGTACCTACACTTTTACTCTCCGCAAAGATAAAACAGAATATAACTTAAACAATTTAAAAAACAATACATAGTAGTTGATAGATACGTATTGGGATGGTATTAAACAATTTGATGGTGTTTTGTGTTGTTGTTCGGAACTTAAATTAATACAAATTACCGCGGTAAGATTCTGTTGATAACATTATTTACTGGGCGTGGGCAGATAGAGACAATCGATACTCGATGAACATTTAAATTTTCCAACCATAACTAACCACTCTAACAATGTGGTTACATGACAAGTAGCGGCGAAGACTGTAGGCTGAATTTGTAATGGACACAACGTCGCAACATGTTGGCTGACCACCAACTTGTCCGAGCCAACGTCCCGCACGCACGGTGAACAAGGATTTGTCACCATGCAACGATCTCTACCTACTCATGTATACCTGTCTCTACCCACCTTAACATTAGTCGTTCTGACAAGAAAGGTACCTAACTAATATATATATTATTTTTTGTACTTTGTAAAAATAAATAACTAGCACTAGTTTAACACTCAAAATGGAAATTCGCATATGCACTATATAGGGCATGTTAGCCATAGACCTCATCATAATTTTAAACAGTCCGAATTGGCGAAAGCACAGATAGCCCACCATCTGTGCTTTAAGCGGCCACTGTGGCTTATAAACCTGCAGTCCTATGCCACAAGCCCATTGCCACCCCTAAGAATTCTGTTAGTTTGCGTCGTGTACACACATAACACTGATTCTCCTATAGGAATGATGATGCGAAGTCTTTTAAATTATACTTCTTTTCGTAACGTTACTTGTTTTTGGGAGACTGATCAGTGTTTAGTTGTATGGCGATAGGTACACATGAGTAGCAAGGAAGTTGTTGCATAGTGACAAAGATAGGAGTCCTAACTTTAAACCGGAACAAGTCAATGCCTGAATTGCTGTTTTGCGACAGAAATAGGAATGTAAGAGGATAGTGAACATCCCGGCGGGTGCTGCACACATTTGTACATCAATTAACTTATGAACAATTAGTAATTAATAATAAATAAATTATTACACCCTTCCATTTGGTTGCGTCGGGGGTTAATAAACGAAACACTGACTGACAGTGACACTTTCGTACGACTAGCGATAGGTTTCGCAGATATAACTTGCTACAAGTGGGGTTAATGTACTTTAATGCAGACAACTGACACGTATAATAATAATACACCTGCAGAAATGTCCCATTAAACAAGACGTTATTTATTTTTGAAATAAGTAGATGTTGTAATGGAAAAAGTCTGTTTATCTTCTGGTCTGAGTGAGACTACAAGAAAGGATATTAGAGTTGAATTGTAAACAGAAAACTTTTATTTACTTTATACAAGTATAACAATTTCCATAAAGTCGAGTTGACATGACACGAGCGAGTCGGCCTGAGAACTTGAATAAAATTTTATGACAGGAGATAAAATTCTTCTTGCGTACACTCTGCAACGTTGCGTGGGCCTATACAAATAATGATATAATTTGTAGTTATAATTCTCTTCTTTTCAAACATTGCTCTTAGAATTGCGGTTACACGATAACATTAATTATCAAAATTTTAGGTTAATTTAGATATAGTGTCATTGTAGTATATAATAAAACTTAGATATTTACCTAGAAGTGATCAGACGTAGAACGATGGTGACCAACATAGCCGAAAGGATTAGCAAGCTAAAGTGGCAGTGGGCGGGCCACATCTGTCACAGAACCAACGGCCGTAGGGGTAGACGAGTTCAGGAGTGGAGACCGCGAATCGAGACGCGCAGGGTGGGATGCTCCGCCACCAGATGGACCGATGACCTGAAGAAGGTGGCTTGAAGCGGCTGGATACGGAGGGAGGAGGACCGAGTGTGCTGGCGTTCATTGGGCAAGGCCTATATCCAACAGTGGACGTCTATGGGCTCCATTACGCCTTTTCAAATACATTTTTCAAGGCAAATCATATCAGCCCATAGATATCCACTGTTGGATATAGGCCTTCCCCAATGAACGCCAGCACACTTAAGAAACGCATGAATGTAAGCATTATGGACTAAACACGTTTTGAGTCAAAGTCTACTTTTCATTGTAT
Source organism: Esperia sulphurella (assembly GCA_947086405.1). Lineage (NCBI taxonomy): Eukaryota > Metazoa > Arthropoda > Insecta > Lepidoptera > Oecophoridae > Esperia > Esperia sulphurella. The sequence goes on from OX352261.1 coordinate 9,968,369, forward strand.
ACACTAACCTGCTTAATTCATAGGATGTTCTTAACGTGTTTAATGACATTATTTTACGGTTTGAAAAGAATACAGATACAGGCAGTATGTCTAATGGTACGTGGTCACTAGCCACACTGAGGACAAATAGTGTCTTGTACCTGTTCTTACATTTACTGAGTCTCCACGTACTCAGTAAACTAGAACACAACAATGTCAGCATTGTTATAGATCCTGCAATAGAATTCTTCTACCGGTATTATCTTCAGTTTTTAAGTTAATTAGCTGTAAAATAAATCATCTATCGAAACACCTCTCACCTAGCCACTAAGGAGCTTCCGTAAACTACGTGCTTCAATAAGGGAAGGGGGAAGAATTCGGTAAAGAGTTCATGGCTACCTGGGTGATTAGAGGGGTGAGGGGGAGCTAACTACGTATTTTTTATTTATTTTGCTAGTTACAGTAAATGGTATAGAATATGATAATTATTTTAATTCCGAAGCATATGTCTTGGTACAATCACGTGACCTAGCTGTCACCATGATGGAATCACGTGAACGGCATATAAATACTTCCGCGGTAACTTAGCATTTTCATACTCGTATAATATGCTAAACACTATTATCAACAACATCTCAAATGATTACCACTTTATTTACCCTTTCACAGTTAAGTTGAAACTTGGAGTGAGAATTAACTGTAGAGCCTCAAACTACTTACGTGTGCCTCTATTCTGCAGGGGATTAAGTGTGACAGTTCTTCAGTAGACACGTTTCGCCGACATGCGAACGTTTACTCAGGACAAATTTAATTAATTCCACAGTAGCACCTTTATTCCGTAACACTTATGTGAAACTAGAAACCGCAGTAGACTTTGCTGCCTTACATCTTATTCGGTTATATCTCAGATGAGCATACAGCTTTCTAAAAGTCAATTACGAAGATGAGGCTACTGTGCGGAGCATAAACTCACAACAGAGGGCGCCTAGTATATGTCCCATGGGTATGCGTGTTATATTCGTATTTGGTTATAACAGTTTGTTAAATATAGCTGGGTTATATTTAAAAAAATATATAACGACCCACAGCTGGACCGACCCAAGCCAAGACTAATTCAATTTATATCCACCCCGGGATGCCGCCAGCGAGCCACCGCCAAACGATAAATGCCGTGCTGCCATCACATCAACGCAGAACAGGTGAGTTGATCCTGCGTCGTACTCGACCTGATAGCAAATAGAGCTTTGGGTCAAGTCGCTTACTTGGTGTACAATTGCGATGTGTTGATCCTGTGATCCACTAAGTTACGTCGTCACCTGCAGTACGGTGCATTATCCTGCGTCGCACACAAGTGACCTCTGTCGTTCCGTCGCTACATTCCAGAGAAATCCACATGAAAGAAGATAGGATATGAATTAGTCATAAGAGCCGTGTAGCGTCCATATCAAACTATTGCTATTATTTCTAAGAGGGTAGATTATAATCACGACAGGATATTATTTATCTAGGATAGCTTAAATTATTTTAAGTTAAGGCACTTGCGTGTTATTTTTATGCAAATTAGTGTGTCCTTTAAAAGACTTCCTGATAGGTCAAAACCTCCAGATACATAGCCCATTACTCCTCATACAAGAGGTAAAATTCCATATCACGAGTACATCCAGCCCAGCCGGCCCTCAGGTTGCTCCTTTACAAATTTTGCTATGAAACTCATAAGAGACTAGACTGAAACTAATTTATGCAATATTAGAATGTTTTCGTACCACGCCGGCGTATTAAGCTAAGCCTTACTCCGAGATTGTGCTCGGATTATACGGGGATAAATAATTCCAAAGACTTTGATCTTAATTTAACATGTTAAGCCACCCAGTAAAAATTGAGCAATGCTTCTGTCGTGGTAAATTTAAAAACAAATGAATGTTTAGGTTCCTTCTTCATTATTCAGGCTGTACCTTAGATCAGTTACCTGTTCTATTTAAACTTTATTGGTATTCGTGGTCTGTTGGCCGTCGACATCAGTTTAGAGTTCAGTGAGTCCGGTAAAGAAGTTTGAACGCATTTGTACTACGAGTCCGTACTAGAGAATTAGGTCAGAATACGTGATAGCTCCCCGCAAACTCCCTTTGAAGTTTACACTACTTATTTACCTACACCCCTAAGCGTAGTGTGTAGAAATGAGAATTTGAAACCCAGGTTAAAGTAAATAATTCATTTTGTTATAATAATAATGTATGTAATTTACATTGCGACTAAGTGAAATCATTATAAATAAGTTATACTTACATAATGCTCACGCCTTGGTCCCAGAGGGGTAGGCAGAGACGATGGATCGCCACTTTGCGCGATCCTGACACACCTCACTAGCCTCACTTATCAGTGCCTATAATGACAATATAACATAAAAACGTGTACATTTTATACAAGTTACAACATAATCTCGCAATCCAAAAAAGACACCTAAATTGTTATAGTCTAAAGTTTACTTCAGTTATAATAAATACAATAATCTATACTTTTAACAAAAATCAAATACCCAATAATAAGCGTAAATTGACAGTAGAAATACGTCGTTTACAGAGAAAATTGCAATCGTTTTTCGTCACGTTCTGTCAATTTCACAATACCATTATGCATTTAATACAAATCGAGTAATGGCAAAATATGAAATCAGTTGATTTTTATTGAAATAATGAAAGGTACCTATCATATAAAATTTGTACATAAGTGCTGTAAATATACTTTGATTAATAAAGTTAATGTGGTATAGAAAACCTTAATCCATTGCAATGTAGTAGCCAATACAACCTCTGCATGAATACTGCTATTGTAGCCACCAGAGCTTAGTGAGAATGAGTTTCTCACCTTTGTCTTACCTCCTTTTCTTACCCCAATCTTTGTCACAATTGTCTCATCTCCTCTTAGGTGGGGTTCTGGTCGCCAATAGGGTTAATCAGACTGGGATCTGGGTACCGGCAGTAGCTCCGTTCTAGGTGCAGTTACTATTAGTATAAAAATAATAATTTACTGATACAAAATTAAAAAGACAAACCGGTGCCAACCCATATTATATTGTCCAACGTATACTTACATCCATTTAACGTAACCAAACATTAATTCTACGCATCCTTATATCCGTACAACGCATCCTCACATCCTTCCCTCACTCACTAATTCTCTTACTGCCTCCTCGCTCCCTCGCTACGTATGGGTGTGAGATGAATTTGAGTTATACTCCATAGGGATCAATGACACGGGTGTGATACTGTCAAAATATCTACATTTCAGGCAAAAACTACCAACATTTCTTTTATTTAACAAAAATATTATCACTGAGGAAGGTGGCGGAAACGGCTGGATGCTGTGGACGGAGGACTGGGGTGTGGTGGCGTTCATTAGGGAAGCCTATGTGTGGCAGTGGACGTCTTAGGGCTGATGTGATGATGATGATCATCACTGACACGTGTTTCCGTAAATGTTGAAATTAGTCATAATTGATCACAATTTCATTTGAAATGAAATTGAAAATTCTTGATGGTTTATTTATCATCAGATTTGTTCGTTCGGTACGGTTTGTTGGGATTTGCTACCTGTTAATTATGAATGAATATCTACGCTGGTCGCCAAATGTTTAATTTACGCCCCAAGCTACATTCGGTGACACAGCAATTGCAAGTTATTGACCGAAATTGCATAACGTTAAAATGCCAATCGTCCGTGTATTTATTTTCATTCGCATTCCCTGCATATTTATACATTCTGTATCGTTGCACGTTTGATAACGTTGTATTTTATATTACTGACAGCTTTGAAGTGTTCATGAAGTTGAACATTAATTGATAATATCGCATTCAAAACAAAAAATCAACAGACTATCAAATCTCAAATTATATTGTACACGTCTGCATAACGAGGACGAACGCTATCGTACACCACGGTGGCCCAGTGCGGGTTAGTAAGAACTAGTTTTTTAAATTCTATTGTAAAATAAAAATAAAAAAATTTAAATGATTCTATTGTCATTGTTTTATCTATCTCTACTTCGGAACATTTTTGACGCTGTAAAAATAAAATTAACGCAAGCAGTTTTCATAAACCCCTCTGTTAAAATTAAAACAAATCTTTGTATCAGCAACAGTAGCAGTCGATGTATCGACAACTTTATAGTGTGGGTCGCAGCCCCCGGGGGCGCACAGGTCAGATAACACATCGCCTGCTTGCTTTTGTATCGCAGATGATTTACGAAACTATCCCCATTTGAAATTTCAAAAAGATGCAAATGGAATTCCTTGAAGACCGTTCCGAGGCCACTGTGAAATGTTGGATACAATTTTAAATGTTGCATAAAGTACACTTCTCCTGCAAGATGAAATTCTAAGCGATAGGTACCTACTCTACGCTTTTAACTGAGAAAAATCCCAAAATTTTGCAGTTCATAATCATAGTCAGTTATTCATACGTTTATTAGTTATCTATTCATAGTCATTGATATAGCCATAGTTAGTCGTTCTTAGTTATTCTTGTCTAAATTTACCGACAAGTACAAATTAGGTACGAGTTTAACTTTTGAATTTGTATACTTAAGCCGTAGTAGATACTTTTAATTTATTATTATTCCAATAATGTTGGATCTTTTGATAATAACCGCTTAATTATTATCTTTAGAAAAAAATATTAGAATCCTTAGTAACATCCCGTATTATGGTTTCGAATTGTAGCTGTTTTCTTTGAACTATGTACCTATTCATTTTGTAATGAATACTGAATATTAATATGCCATTAATTTATTTTCTTTTTGTAACGCGTTAAGGTCACACGCACGTGCCAGGAAACTTCAAAAGATTGAAATTTGTGCTTATTATTTTGACTTCAAAAGCAAACACTTCCTTAGATCAAATAGGTACGTCGCATAATATGTAAAAAACAACATTCAAACGAGTCATGCACCCAGGGCCGTTAGCAGGAATTAAAACTGGGGGAGTGTTCATAAACTTGTAAGTTTAGGAGGTGCTTTAGATATCGATGTCTTAATATATAGTGAACATTATTAATGAAACTTAGCTTTTCAGTACTGATTAAAAAATGATAGCGGATGTTACAAACCCCCCACTAACCCTCTCTGTCTACGGACCTGACATAGCTACATACTCCAAATAAGGAAACAAATTATTATGCGTATTTTTATTAGAAGGAACATAAAAGCTTCTTATATTTGACTTTTCATAAAAAGTGTCGTTTTTGTCGCTTTGTAATAAGAAATACCTTATGAATATTCTCCTAAATTATTATTGTTATACACATTTGGGTATAAAATAAACATTTATTTTGCTACTAACTGTTGCCCGCGACTTCGTCCGCGTAGACAACTTAACATCACAAATTATTATGTATTTCCAGGAAAATAAAAATAAAATAAAACCTTAATTTTTCAGGAAAATAAAAAATGCATGGAGCGAAGTTTGGATCATGAGCAGAATGTGTCACAAGCGCCACCTTTTCAGAACCCAAAAATATCTTTGTCTTATTGTCGGTGTGAGGTGAAGCATCGTCATGGAGCAACAGAATGCCACTGTTTGGCAATTTCTCGAGAACACTGGGCAGATAAATGGTTGTTTACCATTTAGCATTAATTGCTTTGTTCTTCTATGGACCACAGTGCAGCTGATTATCATCATCATCATATCAGCCACTCCACTGCTGGACATAGGACTTCCCCAATGAACGCTCTCTCACATCTCCGCATCCACGCGCTTCCGCCGTTCCACCCTGCAGTATTGTCTCACATCCTAAATATCATTTCGAAGCAAGCAGTTCTGTGCGGACTGAGGGAACTTTTAAAATTGTAAAAAAATATCACTCTTAAAGGTTTTCGCGTCAATCCATCTTAATAAACGATAATCTTAGTCTACTATTAACTAATTTTTAACGACCTCTTCAAGATGAGCAAGACCTTGGAGCCTATATATACATGGGGCACCAAGAAAATTTGCGAAAATAAAATAAAAATGTTCAACCTTTAATTAATTTACCTGTTGGACTGCCTGCTCGAATGCAATGAGCGTATGTTCTGGAGGCTAGAATTGTTTTTTTCTTATAGTAGATTTTTTAAATTTTGGGAATAAAATAAGTTTATCCCGTATGCTGTCTAGAAAGACCCTCGTTTTCAGTAAGTACCAACATGGGAGTGTTGTCATTGTGTAGTAGACATAGACATACGTACTTTATTGATAACTTCCGTTACAGGTCAAATAAAAATTATAAACAAGTTAAATGAAATCAAATTATAAAGCAAATTAAACACAATTAAATATAAAAACATCAACGTAAAAATAAAAATGTCAAATAAAATTCTTAAAATTAAATAAATTAAGTTGATGCGTTCTGCAAGAACTCTTCATAGCTATAAAATAAAACTGCTCGACAAGCCAGGCGCATAGTAGCCGGCAGAGGCCCGTGATTGGTCGCTTATTGCTCACACCAGTAAAATCCTCAAGTGTAGAATATCATGCACACTTCCCAATCTAATTTGCAATATGTGTTGTATCTTCTCATAAGTAATTTGAATAGTTTCTTAAAAAAATTTCCTGCCATCAAGCTTTCTTCTGTAACAGTCGTCCAAGGGCTTCGTCCGCTAAAGGTAGTCAAGCGCGGCTGGATGCGGAAGGCAGAGGACCGGGTGTGGTGGCGTTCATTGGGGAAGGCCTATGTTCAGCAGTGGACTTCTAGGGGCTGATGATGATAAAACAATAAATCCGGTTTTAGGTGACATTTGTAATAGTGAAAAACTGTGCATGACAATTATGCCCAACCCAAATCAATTTTTTAGTAAGACACAACATTTCTATTTAACGCGTAAAAAATGTGGAAGTTTGGATTTGGAATGTCCATATTTTTCTAATTATTTTTAGAAACCTTGGCGACATCCGCCCATAGTCTAATAAATAATAAAAAAAAAACGCGGGGCTATATGAGTGGCCTGTTAGGTTTTCCTAACACAAACGTTTGCCGTTCGACCACTTGGACCCAATACGCTAATCCAATTAAGGGGAATTCATTATCTCGCATTGGAACGTGTTTCTCCGGCAATAGTGATCCGTCGAAAGAACCCTCTGGATCCTCCAAAGAGGCACTTGTAGGCGATTAGTGCTGGAGAACACTTAACCCCCTCGAACGGGTGCTGTCGGTTTAGTCCCCTCTTTGTTCGCTCTTGGCCCTCGACTCGGGAGTGTATTATTGGCTAATAGCGGAGTTATTACATTGCTGCTCGTTACTTCTGTATTGTTGCCAAGGAACATGGTTTATCGATATTTGTGATTTTTGTTGTAGTTTTACGTTCCCTCAGCCAAAGGTATATACAACCATCATCAGCAGTACAAGACTGGTCATGCGCGATATCGATACGTACGTATATTTCATTCCAGATTAATAGTCCTATGAAAACAAACGCATTTGCGTCTCGAAAACAAAATACACAATAGATGGTGTTCCTAAGTGGACTGCAAAGTTTACATGGTAATACAAACCTGTTTTTGCTGCTGGTGACCCTTTCATGTATATGTTACCGAGACGTAAATAGCGTTGGTTTTCATAGGACTATTAATCTGGAATGAAATATATATACGTTACGTATTTGTTTCGTAGCAAGATGTGTGCGAGCTTGTATATGTGGAAGAAAACGAGATGGCAACTCCCCTCCAGTGTTGCTTTTAACCTTAACCCGTGACTTTGTCCGCGTTCGTACGTGATTTATATGAATGGAGCATTATTGAACATGGTCTAAAGATAGCGTTAATTGAGAGATATGATAGATATGAACTAAGAGCGAACTAGTTATTAGAGCTTGTGTGTGAACTTTTATTGTTTTAAAATTAGAATGAACTTTTAATTATTTAGTTAGTTATTTATTTCATCAACAGGTTAATTTTGTCTCCACTGCAGGAGCACAAGCCTATCTCATCTGAGTATCAGTTATTTATTTAAGCCCACTGATATGAGTCGTCCTGTGAATTTGGTAACAAGTGAATAAGCGATGAGTCCAGGAAATAGGTAGCAGCATTGTCTGTGCGTTACTCCATACCGCTATCACAAACCCACATATCGAATTTAAACCTATCATTATTTTGACATAGATCTAACAGTAAACTACTGAGATGCTAGTCTAATTCTAAAGATTTGAATTTTTTTAACTTAAAAACAGCTCTTTGTTTTCTCTCGGATAAACATGCGCCGTTTCAATAATAATGCAACTTTTAATAATATTGCTCCATAATATCGTCCATTGACTTGCAGTCAAGTGTAAGAATAATAAATTTATCGCTTTTGTTACTTAAATTCAATCTGTTTACCAGCTGACAACTGTGTACACACAGATAATGGTACACTTTTCATCCGCCATTTATACCCCTGTATCACATAAATATTGTACAGCGTTTATATTAAAGTGAAAGAACTTTACAAAGATATATAACAAAAATTGCAATAAAAATATTTTGGGTGATTTTTGATACATTATGTCCAGATGAAGGAGCACTGAAAAAAAAATTTCATTGGAACTAGATCTTGTCAACCGTCAACAGTCATCTTAACTCCATACGAGCACACCACAAGATCTTGTTCCATTGAACTAACTCTGATACCTATCCTTGCATTAACTCAACTGGTTAACTTGATCACGATCGTGTTACGTATGATCATAAAAATGATCACTGTAGCTAACATACAGCTACAAAGACAAAATGCCACTTAGCTTAGCAAAAAAAAATTCAATGTAGGTCTTTTATGGATATCTTTTGCGTATTCTAAAAATATTCTATTACCTAATTCATATCGTACCGCTATGAATTAAAGTAATTTTTTATAATCATCTTAATACAGTAGGTACCTACGTACTCCTAAAATACACTACACATTGTCACACAATATGCCACTCTATGTTTAAAGCTTAAGTTACACGGCAAATTGCATCGTAGCGACATAATGTCTCCCTTGTCAACAGTGCGTAGACACGCTTTCAGTCCATTCTCCCCGGCACTCGCTTTCAAGGCATGCAAAATTACAAGCAAAGAAGTAATTCGAATGCAGCTCACGATTTGCAAGCGTAATGGGGCAATTTCCTAGTCATTTCCTGGTGGCTGCAAGCGATCCGACATCTTGTGGCGAAGCGTTGCCGCCTTTCGGTGACGCGCTAACAAATTTTGTAAATATGTCCTCTGTTTTGAAACAATAAGCTAGGGCAACAAAATTGGCCTACTTGACTTCCAACTAAACATTAATTGTAAAGATACCTGTGGTAATATATAGTTAAGATTAAATACCTTTACTTGAAAAACTTCAGACCCGACTTTGAATTGACCAACCCCTGAGTACGTTATTTCATAAAATATAGAAAATATTTGAGTAAATAATTTGTAATTAAGGTAGTAAGTATAAACTTCATTTCAAACAAGTCAAATCCTGGACTTAACATATGTACTCGTATAGCTTAACTGACCTGTTGAGTGACCAGTTACACATTTTCGTTATTGTACAATAATATGATCTATATTTTTTTTATAAATTTCCATTTTCAGAGCTATATTTGCGTGAGCTATACTGTGATTTATTTTGCATAATTTATTCAAATTCAACAGTACCTTTCTGTTACTGTCGCAGATTATGCCTGACTTTTCTTCTTCCTAAAATGGCCATCTTTAGATTTTGCCAAAATCAAGCGTACCTATAGAACGAATATAAATATCAAAGGATACCACCGTAAATTCATGTGCTCACGTGGATTTTCGCAGATAATCCCTACAGTTGCTGAAGAGGCCTAAACGATGAGGCCTAAGGTGAGGCGCGCTTACCAAAAAGATACTAATTCACTCTTCCTTAAAAAAGATTCAAATTGTACTTGTTCGGAAATAAAGAAGCCGCAGTGAGTTCCATTCCTTAGCAGTTCGCATTATAAAAGAGGAAGCAAAACGCTCCGCAAAATTATTTTTATCTACGAAACACTTTTGAGTACTGTGACGATCATTCAAATCTTTACACACTAAATATCGCTAAAACTGAAAAACCCAAAAGTCAAATAACCTAGTAGGTACTGCTTCCATAATAGCTGCGACCATGGAAATCCCTGATTGACAGGTACATAAGTACTACCTTTCTGGGGACAATGACAGTAACTGTGATGTTTAGATTATAGGGACAGAAGACAGCGACTTGGTGACAGATATATTACAGGCATAAAAACTATACTGATATAGTTTTTATGCCTGTAATATATCTGTCACCAAGAGACTGATCGAGAGTCGACAAAGACTTTTTATTTTCTTACACTAACTAAACATACTCGTAAATATATCGTAATAAGTTATGTAAACAATAGTACCTATATAAACATTTCATCTCGCTTTATTATTATCGTTGAAACTGGAGATTAAAAACTGTAAAAGTATTTAAACATGATCGTAGCCCGATTGAATGGAATGATCGAAATTTATTCGCCAGTACTACAATAACTTTGGAGGAACAGTGTTGCCAGCGAACAGTGCAAAGTTTTCTTGTTAAAAGTTCTCTATTGCGGAGTGAGAATAATAATTCTTGAAATCACTTCCTTATTAGGCGAGAACCACTATTTTATTCGTGTATAAAGTAAGAGTCTGACGTTGCTTGTTAAGGCTTTTGGTGGATTTTATGAAATAATTTTAAAACTTATTGTTTTTATTACTTTAACATTTTTAAAATAATTACCAGCTATTGAAGGTTAAAAAAATTAACAAATTTTCCAAACCTAATCTTATTTATTCTTTTTAAGCTACCTACATGCACTAAATTCAAACACAAAATGACGTTCCCATAGAATAAGGTGAATATGGTATCTTTTCTTAATGACTCCTTTAGCCGATAATAAGCAATTTATATGACCCATTAAGGATCAGCAAAGCGTTAAGATAATGTTAAGGACAAACTCTTAATTGCGCCCTTATAAGTGGAACAAAATGCGACAATTAAAGAACATAGGTACATAATTTAAATAGGAGTTTATTTTTACTATTAAATTAAATTTGGGTCAATATTGTTTTTGTCAAAATTGAGTCATCATAATATACGAGTACACAAGGATCAAGTATACTTGATCCTAGCGAGTACCTACTAATTATTTATTATACTCCCTGAATTTTAAGAAGAAAAAAGAACAAAAAAGTTATTTTTAAAGAGTTTCGATAACTCGATTTCGATAAAAACAAAATTGACTCAAATTTTAGTTGGCGTAGTGTATATGGTATATGGGAGGTATCGTTATATTTTATTAAAAAAAACTATAAACTGCAGGTAGGGTACATATACTTTTTTGATAAGTACCAACTTGTTTTACAATTCACTGCTCATGTCAATTAACATGAAAACGTGCGAACGAGTATATAGCTATTATAATAACAATATCTCCAACACAAAATAATAAGAATTCCCAACAAATACAATTGAATTTAGAACGAATAATCCACCATCAATCAAGAAATTCCATGCAACACACTGTCAACGTGTTGTATGCCGGGCTCCACCCACTCCGGCTGCCTTCAGACCTCGTGAAGACAACCGGAAAATTAAAAAGTAAACACTGACTTCCTAACGCTCCGATGAGAACACGGAACTTTGGCGAAAATAAATTATCTCTCATCTATTCTCACAATACCATATTAGATACAGAAAAGTAGAGATAATTGCACAATAAGAAAGGCATAAAGAGGTCCTTATTCAATTAAAAGAGACGGAGTACCTCAGGCGCTCCCAGGATACACCCCCGAGGCTTAGGAGACAAATTTCCCTGGAAACAAATGCGATTCAAATTCAGACAAATAGTCCCTGCGCGGAAGGAACCGTTTACCAGGAAATTTGTCCATCACTCTTGGGCCGAGTAAAATTTGTTTTTCCTTTTCCTTCGCTAGCCGCTATTACGAGATACAGTACATAGAAAAAAATCCGCTCAATTATGTTTAAAAATTCATTCACTCCCCAGTGGGATAGACGATTTATTCACAGCTCGCTAAAGTTTGCAGTTGTTCAGAGTTTTCAATGCTAATATAAAACAATTCGACGGGGGCGTTCTCGTTACCAGTTCTCCTTTATGGGTCGGTGAAAATATTAAAACTCCTTTAGAAGTAGCCACTTGTGCTTCAGGCAAGCTTAATTTGAGAGCTCCTTTGATGCTACAGAATGATGGAGCAGAAAATGATCCGCCTGCCGGAGAGACCCATCTTTATGACGTCAAATTGGTTTTGGCCTGAGAACTTGTTGAACTACTTACTCGTAGTTAACGGGATGTTTAAAAAAGCGTCTCATCATATTTGTAGGGGTTTTATCGTTCGGTATATGTACCGTTTTCGTCGAGCAATATGAATTGAACTTCGGTGCTATCAAACTTTTTGTGGATTAGACAACAAAATAGATCAGTCACAGTCTGAATTGAGTTAACAGCCCTAGCACCTTATCCAATGATGATAAAGTTAAAATTAGAATGAACTTGGTCTATTATCGTAACGCACTGACTATAAAAAGCTTGTCTGACGTCACGTGGTCATCAAGCCACAATTTACAAATACCAGTTTTTATTATAATCTTACCTACGACTGTCAATATTTGATTTTGATTTTTATATTTACCTAATTATTATTTCAGTGTAAATAACATTGATATTGTAAAGTCATAAAGATTGACACAGGTTCTAATTATTGTTAAGTGCATTTTTATAATAAAACTATTAGTGCCCGCGGATCATTGAAATCTCCCTCCTCGCCCGCCTCCCTCTCTCATGACCACTTACCTCCGCTTTTGCCTATCTCCGAAATGTGGTTCTAACTCACTGCAGTACGAATTCCGTCGATCATTACACCATACACTTCATTGTTATATACTAATGCAGTATATGCGAGTATTAGAAAACAATAAAGTACAACTTTTACCGAGTGGGCCGATTACTAAATAAAGATTAAATGATACTCGAAGTTAGGCCTTATGTTTTTTTCTGAAAACTCCATCAGAACTGATTCGGTAGTTTTTACGTGATGCATGCATAACCAAACTGATAAACAGACAACAGACAAAAAATCCAAAAATGATCTTAATGTATTTTATTATTTATCCTTGATCCTCAATTTTTTTTAAAATTTCACTTCACTTAAAGTAATATCTTGTAAACTTGACACACGTCAACTTTACATTTTTATTTATTAAAGGCAACGAGGGCTGACAAAACACTGCATTATGTAGGAATGTGTATTTTAGCACATATCGATATTACTTTAAGTGAAGTGAAGCGATTCGAAAAAGCAATAGATATCGAAACAACCCAAAGCGCAAAAGGAAAACCGCAAAACTCATACAATATCATTGCAATCGCAATCCACTCGATCCGTTTCCAATCCTCTTGTTACGATGAATATTGAATACGCAATGCAAACTATCTACAAACGACCTCTATACTCTATATATTGTAGATAAGTACCAGGCTTTATGATAAGGTTTAATTGTAACACTGCAGTATTGTTAAACACATATTTATCAACTGTCTTTACTGCTGGTACTTATTGACCTTTACAAAATGCGCACTTACATACATACATACATAATGCTCACGCCTTGGTCCCACAGGAGTAGGCAGAGACAATGTATAGCCACTTTGCGCAGTCCAATGTCGCAAAGTGACTCCTTCGCCCGCTTTTCGCTCCGTGATACCCCTTGACGTGATGTGTTGCGAACAATATCGCGGCCCCGGTGTTGAGTGTTGCGCACTTAATTGATTCATCATCATCATCATGTCAGCTTTTAGACGTCCACTGCTGGACATAGGTCTTCTCCAATGAACGCCACAACACCCGGTCCTCTGCCCTCCGCATCCAGCCGCTTCCGGCCGCCTTCTTTAGGTCTTCTAAAGACTTATTAATTAAAAAAGCTAATTTTGTATCGCATACTGATACAATGGAAATTAGCAAAAACAACATTAATTTATATTACCGGGTTTATGCATTTAATGATGATATCATCAGCCGAAATACGTCCACTGCTAAAGATAAGCCTACCCTATATAATGCCACTTTTGGTGGGCTCTCCATTGGGGGATTTGCCATAATCACCGCGCTTGGCAGGCGGATTGGCGATCGCAGTAATGATCTTAATACACACACGTGAACGCTGCTGCCCATCCCTGGTACAAACCCTTAGTCGCCATAGCGACACCCACGGGAAGATTGGGGGTACCCTTATCTAAGCACTACGAACCTCACGGCACCAAAGCAACAAACTATTTAAATGCCTACCCCACGGCTTCGTTGCATGAAATAGCTTATGTTATAACATTGGCAAGAAATACTCGTAGCATAATTAATCAGCCCGAGTCATGTTGATTATATACGCTAAGTAAAAAAATACTTACTCTGTCATGTAACATAATTTTTTTAAAGTCGATTTGGTAGTTCTTGAGATTAACTACCGAGCAAACTCTCAAGTATGCCTGTTAATTGTGTAGTTTTTATATAGATATTTGAATATGTACGTACGTATTCGGTTACGAAATGGTACCTACTATAACTAAAGGGTATTATCTCGTGATACCACGCCACGATGTATGAAATAAAACAAAAGGGAGAAAGGCCAAAGTTGTCATCAGTCAAACGTCAAGAGTGTCGTGCCTACAACATTTTACGATTGCCTGCGTCTTGTGCCAAACAAATAGATTGCGTTTCGATACTCGAGCGAGCATGGCGAAAGGAACGTTTCTGTGAGTGACTTCAGGAACTTGCCACTGGAAAATGAAGGGAAGCGATATTAATACCTATAGAAAGTTCACTTTAGATTGTAAAACTATAAAGACCTATTTGACCACCTCGTTGGACACGTGACTTGGTCGTTCGACTTGAGCGCCAGAGGTCGTGGATTCGATTCCTACCAGGGACAGACAAATTTGTAAAACTTTTACAGGTTGGTCTTGATTTGTATGTTATATTTGTGAATTTGTCTTTGTCTGTATCCTGTCATACAGGAAAAAATCCTTGTTTGGGAATAGATAAGTGTGTATGTATATGATATATTTTATTTTATTTATAAAATGTATATTTTCTTAACCTGTAATAAAATGTTCCTCTTGAATTATTTGTCGACAATTAAGTAACATTTTCATTGAGGACTTTAATAATTATTGTTTATATTATCACTTGCCCTTACCTTGGTACGAAAGAGAGATACTACAAGGACCCAAAGGCAAAAATAATAATTGTTAACAATTAATAAAAATACTAAAAAGGAAGAAAACTAACATCTCATGAAAACAAGCTGTGATAAGATAACCATAGATCAGCATCATACATTATGGAAAAAAAACAGGCTCTGATCTCAATGTTGCTTGGACAAAAGACAAAAATGTTTTGCAATCATTATCATCTTCGCCATGATCATCAGTCTATATCAGTCCACTGCTAGACATAGGTCTCAACCGTGTATCCTGTAAGACTTACTTACAAAGAAATACCGCCCAAAAAGTTACAAAAGAGACTTGAAAACGCTAAGAAACGTCAATAACATATATCTGGAAGACTTTAGGGAGCGATTAGTAGCTGTCTTTGTGAAACGCGCCAGTGGACAGGCTCCGGGGATTATCCGCTAGCAATATGCCGTTGTTTATACAAGCTATCGCTATCGGGACCTCGCACCCGGTTATTTACTCTTTACGCGCGTCATTTGGACAGGATAGGCCTTTGTATTAATGATTATACGAATAATATTTGGATAGGATTGTTGTTTATATGTATGTATATTTTTGATTTGGTTCTAGCACGTAAGATCTGTAGAGTTACCAATAAAAATTATGTAAAACAGGCACGGATACTTACGACGAGTAATGGTTTTCGCCGAAAAGATTGTTATAACCATAATAATTAAAATAAATGATTAATTGTGAATCACCAAATAACTTTAGTTCTAAGAAATTCTAAATCATCATCATATCAGCCCTTAGACGTCCACTGCTGGACATAGGCCTTCCCCAATAAACGCCACCACACCCGGTCCTCCGCCCTCCGCATCCAGCCGCTTCCGGCCACCTTCTTCAGGTCGTCGGTCCACCTGGCGGCGGCGGGGCGTCCCACCCTCCGGTCTCTACTCCAAAATCCGTCTGCCCCAACGGCCGTGAGTTCTGCGACATATGTGACCCAACCACTGCCACTTCAGTTTACTAACTTTTTCGGCTATGTCGGTCACCCTCGTTCTTCGTCGTATTTCTTTCATATCCTTCAAAGAAACTCCGAGCATAGCCCTCTCCATAGCTCGCTAAGCGACTTGAAATTCTAAATAGCCAAGTCCTATTCGGTTTTGTTTTGAGAAAAACTCAAATATTTTATTGTTTTTTAAACAATTAAAGGTGATGCGAATACGTAACGATTTTTTTTTTACTAGACTTTAAGTAGACGTAAGTTCTCTATTTAGAAAATGATTTTCTTTTTCAAATTAAAACAAATCTTTAAGCAACATTATAGGTACCTAATTAATTATGTTAAGTAGGTACTTAGTTTTGTTTTCTTCTCAACAAATTAATTATATACCTATTCCTAATTACAAGCTTCATCAGAAAGGTATGAATGAGTACAAAAGGACTTGTTTGTAATAATTCCGACAATTACCTAAAGAATAGCTACATTATAATGTCCTATACAATTAATGTAAGTGGTGCATTAATCAATTTTAACGAGAGCCCGAATACCCAACACATTGTAACTAGGGTTTATGAAACTATTATCTGGACCATAATCACACTTGAATCGACGTTCTTTTTGTTCCATTATGTTTCAGGACCTTTTATCATACTGGAAATGGACAATAACAAAAGATAACGATAATAATATTATTGTGTGAGTGTTGTCTACGGGAATGTATACCTTTGTGTCCATTATACAAGGTGACTTAATAGCGACTAACGTTAGAAAAGTTCTGATCAATTAAAATTTTATACGTTTTGAATGATTTAGACATACGGAAATTAGAAAAATATTTAAAATATTTTGAATACAAATGGCTTTCTACCTCAAGAGGTTAGAGCGGAAAACGACTCTTTTTTGTTTTACAATTTTTAACATAAGTAAAAAATAAAAATTAACATCCCCACGACATACTCTGGTGGAAAATAAAAATTACTTTTTATTTTTTGAAGTCAATTTTCACCCCTTACTTATTTAATTTTATTGCAGGCTGTCTGTTTAGTCTGCCTCATATAAAATATTTAATTCCCTAATTAATTAATTCCGTATATCTGTTTGTGTTCTGAGAACGAGTTTTCCAGTCGAGCAGATATTGTAATGTCTCCTGTGTAATGCGAAAACAAGCCGACACGCGACATCAAACGACCATTATCAAACTAACGACACGATTCGGATGCGGCTTTGGGATACCGAGGGTTGGAGGGTTAGTGGGGAGTCGGCACGGGGCTACAAGAAATGTTTTTAGATGAACCTTGGAATATAATAAGACACCTTGAATTTAGTCTTATACTGTCTATTATACGATACCTCCCATTCTTGGCTCTATCAAGGACAGAGTTTTCACATGTGACAGGGACAGAGTGACGAGGGAAAGAGGTTTGAGGGGAGAGCTAAGGGGAGGGTTGAGAGGAGGGTTGAAGGGAGGGTTGAGGGGAGAGCTGAGGAGAGGGTTGAGAGGAGGGTTGAGGGAAGGGTTGAGGGAAGGGTTGAGAGGAGTGTTGAGGGGAGGGTTGAGGGGAGCGTCGAGGATCTGGACCTAGACCTGGGCCTGGCCTGGCCTGGACCTGGACCTGGACCTGGACCTGGATCTGGACCTGGCCTGGACCTGGACCTGGACCTGGACCTGGAACTGGACCTGACCTGGACCTGGACCTGGACCTGGACCTGGACCTGGACCTGGACCTGGACCTGGACCTGGACCTGGACCTGGACCTGGACCTGGTCCTGGACCTGGACCAGGACCTGGACCTGAATTTAAAGTCTGAGTGGAAGTGGGATAGGGAGCGGAAGTGGGAATGGGAGAGGATCCTGTAGTCCACTCGAGCGGAGCCGCGGGCACAGCTAGTACAAAAATAAAGTAAAACAGGACAATTTATAATAAAAATAACACAACCATGGCAGTATAATGATAAAAGCTAAAAAAAGGAATTTTAATTTATGATTCTCGCCGCGATGCAGGGACAGCCAATACCTTAGTTAGGATGGGACTGTCCAGGCACTCGCATATCGTCTGAAATGATTCTGATTACTATTGACAAAATAACAATTTCATGTCCTATTAAAATTTTGTAGGAATTTCGAGGTAGACACCTATTATGTTTCATTGGAGACACAACTAATAAGACGGGAATTTTACGATTTAGTCTATATTATTATAGACTCCAAATTATACAGAGTAACTAACTAAAGTTTGATTCGATCAAAGTTGTGCGTATAGTGAGGCTCTCTGAAGACATCGCTTCGACCCCAAACAGTTTAATAACCACAAATACGTGTTTCACTTACAAGGGTATCACCCCTTGAAACCATGAAACAATGACAGCAATATCCTTAGTTCCGAAACTTGTATGTTTAGTGTACCTTCGTCAGCGGTCATGTCATCGATGCTTTAAGTTGAAAGCCTTTTAGATATGTTTCTTGCATTATGCTAAGAACTCCCCAGGTTAGTACCAACACTGAAAATATATAACTTATTTTCTTTTACGAGTATCTAAGACTTTTGAAAGTTTCAAATTGTTGCTAAAGTGTAAATGGAATTTAGAAAAAAAAAGAGAAGTAATATGTGATAATCTTGCTAGAATTCTGCGATAGTTACTACAGTTTCTTCACGAATTGAAAAATTTGAATTCATTAAACATATAATTATAGAAAACCAGTTTTACATATTTTTGCAATGTTCTCTTCAAACTCCCTCTTTACACTTCGCATTCTTTTCTTATGTGTTACGGAGCGACGTAGCATTTGTCTACATTGTTACAAACTTATTATGGAATAATCAACCGGCATTAATGTATAATTGTTCTGTTTATTTGTGCTCTATTTGCTCAATCGTCACTGTTTATTTTCATGTTCTTTATTTTGTAGATTAAATTTCACCGTGTGTTTTATAACGATAAACATGTGGGAATTACGCCTCCAGTTCGCTGAAAATTATAAATGTATGCAAGCTGCGCCGTGGATAATCATTATTATGCAATTTATTGCATTCGTGCGTTAATGCATGCGCTGATTAATTTATTAAGGGACCGCAGTATGCAAAATTAATGGTCCGAATCGAACTCGATGGGGCTAATGCATTTGAGGGCGAATATAGAATTGTATGATTTGAATTTCTTTTAATATCTAGTATTTATTATCAGAAGATAATAAAATAGAGAATATATCATTGCGTTATTACTTATTAGACAAGACCATTTTAAACGTTGGTAATTCTCAACGTATTTGCTATACTTTGAGGGAAGTTAACAATCGAGACTAAGTAGTTTACAAAATAGTATAGGTATTATTAGACACAGGTTTAGTGAACCGACACATTTGTGTGATGAGCATTGGTACACGTACGTACCATATGTCTAGATGTAATTTATCTATGCATGCACGTACGAATATATCAGCGGTCCGGTACCCATAATACAGGTAAATAGTACTCTTCACGTCGCTAACACCTAGGAAGCGGTGGTCGTAAAAAATGTGTAAAAATATACCAAGTGCACTTATGTTGATAAAATGATTTTGACAGAATCTGCCTAGTTTGGGATCAGATGGCCGTGTGTGAAATGTCCCCACATATTATTTTTATTTCCTATCATAAGACCAAAGAGCAGATGCTTTTAAGAAGGTTTCAATTTGAATATCTACCGCAGAATCACGATAAATAAAATAACAGCCAGACACATAATCGCAAGTTCAATACGAAAATATCTTATTTTATTCACCTGTCTACACCGAGGGCTTTCTAAATCTAAATCTGATTCAGTCCTAGCGGGTGTACTTATATGGAAAAGCGATGGTCTGTCCCTACACCTTCCTTTGTTGCGCTTTCTATACGTCACCTCTAAGTATAGCGAATGGCAAGTAAGACTGAGTTCAATATAATGTGGATATTTAATGGTTATGTGTAGGTTAGACTGTACCAATTTCTATAGACTCGCCTACGAATATTTTATTTGTAAGCTCAGTTCAATTCAACAAAAAAACACCAAAAGAAATAATTTTTTTCCAAGTAAGAGTAGGTGTACAAATAAGACGATGTTATTACTATAATTAAATTGTGACGTTTGTTTTTTATTTATTTTATTTTTATAGAATTTTTTATAGGACAGAATATCATATACATATTAGTTTAGGGTGAATATGTGTTTACGCATTTACGGTGGGACGCCCCGCCGCCAGATGGACCGACGACCTAAAGAAGGTGGCCGGAAGCGGCTGGATGCGGAGGGCGGAGGACCGGGTGTGGTGGCGTTCATTGGGGAAGGCCTATGTCCAGCAGTGGACGTCTAAAGGCTGACATGATGATGATGATGATGTGTTTACATGTTGTTGGGTTTTTTAAGTGTTCTAATAAGATAATTCTGATTAAAGACTGGCTTTAGTAAGATTGCGTAATTTCTTAAAGAATGGTAGGCATTTTTGTATGGAACTTGATAGCAGCCACTAAAGCAACCAATAATAATAAGTATACAGCAGTGAAAAGGTCTTATTAAGTAGAATAATAGATACTTACTATGACGGCTAATCTCAGGTACCTGTATTTTCGGCATTATGGGCATTTTAGCACCCAGCCACTAATACCAACCAAATACAATAAGTGATACATACACCAATAATCTTATTCAAAAGAACTATATAGTTACTATGGAGTCTTATCTCAGTTGTCTGGCCGTTCGGTGCAGACAGACTGGCTGGAAGTTGAAGAAAAAATACACCGACCGGTTACAATAGTAACTGTTGTTAGGATAAAGAAACATTTCTATAAACTATTGGTTGCTTTTTAGTAGATGGGTACAAAAGGCCCTTATCACCGAAAACAACTAACTGAGATTAGCCGCCATAGTAATTATTGTTCTACTTAATAAGAATATGACCTTTTCATTGGCATATTGTTGTTATTGGTAGATGGTTATCAAAAAGCTCATAATCCTTTACTAAATATTTTTTACTAATTATAGTTTGACAGAGAGAAAGTTTTTTTTTTTTAAGGATTATTAGTTAATACCTTAAGAATTGTAAAAATATTGTCTACACCATGATGGAAGAAAAAAAATTACGCCGCCAGCGCAAAACTGCAGCAAAAAATGCGACAGAGTAAATTTTTTTCTTCCTTCATGGTCTACACAGATATGTACCAATCATGAAATCCCGCTACCATTTGTATTCTCAAAAGCAATAGAAGGAAAATTGAGGTAGATAAAGTTAGAATACCTGCGAGACTAACGCACGATTGTTGTGGGACTGTGCGACTCCTTTGAATGTCGTTATCCACATTCTCTTTTTTTGTCAAAAGTAACCTAATGCCAATTCTCTATAGAAAGTATAAATTGGTATTATACTTATCTGTATTTCGGTAACTATTCGTTTATTATTAAGACTACCTACGTTATTTGTTTCTTGTACATAAGTATAATATTTTATATACACAATTATCGTAGCTTATTATTACAATTTATATAGTAGGTAAGGTTGTTCTGCAATTGTTAACGTTAAAATCGGTCCTTTATTCACGAAAATCTTTTTTTTAATTTAATTTATTTATTTCAAAGACATTTATTTCAAGGACCCATTATTGTAAATAATGTAATAATCCTGGATTGCAGGGCATAAAAATACTAGAAAACCTTTTATCCTTGCAACGTTTATCAATATTGAGCAACTATTTATTTGTAAGTATTTGTTTCGTCAATTAATGTTTCAATCCATTTTTATTTATCTGCATGCCAAATTTGTTTAACCTTTTCTAATATTTAACTGTAACCTCTAGGGTTCTAGGAAACTTGTATTTCAGACATACTTTATTACCAGGGTGGGTTAGAAGGTTAGTTTTATAATATTACCCATTTCAGTAGGTATAGTTTCCCGCAGAGGCTGGGCAAACTAAATCAATTTACGAGCGACCGCGGGCGCACCGTACACTAATTGATTTACTTTGCAACAGGATACCTGCCTCAATTAAAAACTGTATCCTTTAATTGACAATAACTCAGTCCGGCAAAGTGGGGAGGGCTTGTACAACGAGCAAACAAACAATCCATCAATTTGCCAATATTATATTCATACACAATTATTTTTTTCCACTATTTACACAAAAAAATATATAATTACGAGTATTTGTCTTGAGTTGGCTGTTCATATTTGTTAAGTACTTTGTTTTCTAAATTCCCCACTTAGGAATTTAAAAAACCCTTCATTGTCTTACGTTATGAAAATGGTTTAAATTTGTGTACCTATTAATAAATCTGAAGAGATTGGACCTAAGAAATTATAGTCAGTTGGGACTTCTATTTGATATAAATAGATTTTATATATTTGGACTGTATTTTATAGTCTTATATTACTAATTACAGCCGGAAATATATCTAATTGCTATTATTTGATTCTTTATATTTCATTTCCGTATTCCTCTGACCCTATTTTTAAAATAAACCGTTATTATTTATTCACCACACTTACTAACTTTACAGATTATAATAACCTTGATTATGTTATGATAACCTTGCAGATTTCCAACGATAGTTCAACTCAACTAAAGATTAACTAATATAAATTACTCAGTACGTAGCTATAACTACTACTATACCCTTGAGTTTTCGAGTGCTACTGAACTAACCTCCAGGCTTTGACTCTCGCCGGCTCTCTAACACGGCGTGAAATTAGTCCTGCCATGTACTGCAAAGCCGGACAAAATAAACTGTGTAGGATTTCTGAAGCACCCGTCTATATATAATCTTTTGATGTTGCTAAAATGTTTATGTTAAGGTTTCAAACATAAATTAGTAGCGTGAACTCGAACGCCAGAAGTCCTGGGTTCGATCCTATGTTATTTAGTTTTATTCATGAACAGGTGAAACTGTATATAAGGACATGTAACTATGTATATGTAGTCCACTTTTACTTGAGTCAAAACAGGAACACACAACTTCTTACAACACTATCTTCTATCGTCTGTTAGTTTATGCACGAATCACGAAAAAACTACTGAACCAATTTTAATTGCCTTTTCAATGCAGCTTAACTCGGTGTAACATTTTGTGTTTATTTTAGTACTTATATCAATCGGCTTACTTAATAGCAATCGGCTTACTAAATCATAAGTTATGGGGATTCTTAGTTTTTAATAACATTATTAGGTAGGTATGCAATATAACGAAGTAGCGTAATTATAATGTTCGGTGTAATTCGGATTGCGATGAGTTAGGTTAGGACTACATTTAAAGTTGTAGTGGGCGTGGGAGTGGAGGTAGAAGTGGAAGGGGGATTGGGAGTGGGCGTGGGCGTGGGCATCGGGGTCGGATTGAGAGTTAAAAATAATTGTGTAGTCCACGCGAGCGGAGCCGCGGGCACAGCTAGTTATAAAATACTATTTGTCTACCTAAATGCCGTTTTTCAGTCATTTTATGTTACTTAATATTGGTTTTTGTGCATAAACTATTAAGCAAGAAGCTAACTACAAGTTAAGATATACGAGTAGCATTATGAAGAAAACGCACCGTTTCCTCGGTCCACATCTATTGGCAGGTGAATATATTGCTATACTCTAAAATGACCAACATGCCCAAATTATGGTAGTGAGGATAAATTTATAAATGAATTATAACATTTCCATGCTAGTAGTTTAATATACCTACTGTACTTTATATTACTACAAGTAGGTAGGTTAGGTTGGTATACCTTATTTGCTTGGTAGGTAACCCATGATATCAAATCCCCAAAATATCACCACAGTAACCGCAAAAGGCGATAACGTCCAAAGCTACGAGATCACAAGTAGCCAAGTGGGATTTAAGGGGAGCCACTAAAATGAGGATAGAATTGTGGTTTCTCCACTGAGCGTCCTGCATCCGCTAGCCTAGTACTATAGAAACTGACGTTACATTGAATGCAAATTCTGGAAGATAATTAATTCAGTCAAGGCATTCAGAGTCACTCGGGTCTGAATATTCGATTCGATAAATCATGAGTTGATTTGGTGGAATCTCTTCTTCGTTATGAAGTTTTCTTAACATAGTATGAATCAGGATGATTTTAATTAGGTACAATGAATTTACCCATTAATTGATGCAAGACTTAACCATTTTAAACGTAAAAATAAAGATTGTCTGGAAGATATCGCTGTTAGCGATAAGACTGCCTGGATGTACAAGTGTAAGTTACTTAATTATTGTATCAATGTAGTTTTATCGTGCAATAAAAAGTAATAGAATTGAATTCAAACATAAGAGGGTTCCAAGATTTGCTATACGTCCACCATACAAAGACGTATCTTAGAAATTGTATCTTTCCTACAAATGCAAAGGCAAGTCTTGGTGAATTAATGTTACATAATGTGTATTCATGTATGTTCATGCTCAAAGGGATATTTGATTTTTTAAGAAAGATCGAACACAAATTCTGTAGCCCGAGTATTTAGGAGCTTCTTCAGCTGTTGTCTAACAGTCGGACCAAATACTTATTAATCTCATCCAGAATCAAGAAATGACAGATTTCTGCAGACAAATCTCGTCAATATTTATTTAAATGGTAACTCTGTAAATCTCCTGTAAATTGAGTTACCTACCGACTTCCTTCACTCTACCTAACCTTAAGACCGCAACTTAAAGTAGAGCAATGCTCTGCCCAACCTGAGAAATTGGTATTTGTTGGAAGGCGTTTTAAGTAAAATAGATTACCTGTTACAAGATGAGAGTTTGCGACCGAGCGGGGATCAGCGGGCGGGCGTTACGGAAATGAGAAACGAATACCCGGCGAAAATCGGGCAAAGGCACGGTGCAATAACACCAAGGTGCACAATGTACTTACCCACTAAAGCATCACCAATATGATAACTTGGACTGCGTAATGACATGTTTACATTGTGATGGTCGCATGCGAATAGTACCACTCATAGTCTTTCAATGGTTGTGTGAAAGAAATATGGAAAAAGGGCGTATGGAAGAAATCGCTTAAAGCGATAAGACTGTCTAAAATTATAAATGTATTTGTGCAATAAAATGTACTTAATGTAAATGCATTGTACTGTAAACGACTAAAGGATAAATCTAGGTGATTGTCATGATCATGAAACTATACTAATATCATAAAGAGGTAAAGATTGTGACGTTGTAGCGGGTAATCTCTGAATTTTCCTTAACCGATTTTGAAAATTCTTTTACCAATAGAAAGCTACGTTATTTGTGAGTGTTATAGGCTATATAATTTATAAAGGTACGTGGTCCACGCGGACGAAGTCGCGGGCAGACAGCTAGTAGTCTATATAGGGTAGGTACTCCGATTACTAACCTGCTCAGGCTTGTTAGGTAATAAAATAGGGATAACAAGGATCCAGTTGCTACTAATAGCAACTTATGATCTACGTTAGTACAAAAATCAATTTAGTTACATTGAAGAGAAGCCACCGAATAGGCCAGTCGTAGCCAATCGTATCGTCAAACACCTAAAAGTTGATTATCTCAGAACAGTATTTATCGAATTGTTTTCCTTATAATTGAACTAACCCATCGAATTAATAATTATTATTGACTTATTTTGTTATGTAACTTATTAGAATTATATGCAATAGAATCATATTTTAGCCTTCCGGGCAAACTTAAAAGAATTTATGTCCGTGACACAATTTCCGCTCTTATATTTCAACTTACACGCCCTCACACGAGCGTACAGAATAAGAAAATCCTTTGTCAGCTTCGGATAGATCGATTGTTCAGTTCAGCATCAACATCGATACAGGCATAACGCGAGCAGTTCGAGCAAAATTGATGGGCATGATTCGGTCGGTAGCTGGCTCGAATTTTTATTGAATTCGAGCTTGCTGGCATCAGCTCAAACACTACGTTAGCAGAATTAAATTATGGTTGTGCCAATTACAACCGTTTTTGAACCGCACGATGGCAGATAGCCAATTTATGGGTGGTTTCAGTTTTAACTTGCGCCAATGTATTAAAAACATCATATACTGCTTTTGAACTACAGATCACATTATAAACAGTGATCTGTACTGGGTATTTCATGCCACAATTTGGATGTGATGATTTCTCATATGATTAATATACTTAATATCAAAATACACAAAGAGGACAAAACAACTATAAAACGTTTGAAGCCAGTGCATGATTCACGTTTCTCACAAAGAGATAAAGGCCAAGAAGTTGATGTATATAATGGTCCCATCATGTACAATTACCCATTGTCTGATGTCGCAGCTGCATCGAGTGCCTATAGCTTTATTTAAGCTGGTCTAATGAACAGGCGTTCTACAAAATGCACGACCTTAGACCGTGTGAGGCGTGCGTGACTATTGGTTGTATTTTATTGTGCAATATAAAGACTAATTTGATATGTTTTGTTTAACTTTAATATTCTGATGAATTTAGTTATTGATTTGTACTCATACTATTATAAAATTATATATTTGTAGTATAGGTATGTATATACAAAAATAAATGAATTATTTCAAGGTTACGTAAATCTTCGGTACATTAGCTACTTATAATAAAAATAATAATAAAATAATACACAAAATCATTGATAATCTGGCAACTTAGCCCATAGATAGCCTAGAAATACATTAATATTTATTTATTAATATTTCATTATAATAATAGGTATATCAGTAAAAATATATTTGTATCAGGCATTGAAAAAATACAAACAAAATAATTAAATTAAATAAACTAACGAGGAAATTATAATGCCTAGGTACTTACTAAAATTTTTGTAATAGCTAACTTAAGAAATAATAGATTTTAAATATGTTATATGTAGAGAAAAATTCGGAATAGTAGAGACAAACATTTCGAAAATTTCTTTCATTTCCTATAAATAAACTCTTTTGAAAGCTCGAATAGAAATAAATCCAGGAATATTATAAATCAAACTTTGGAGAAATACGTTGCGAGATGCGAAAGTTATTTGAATACGGTGCAATAGGGAAATATAAAACTGTAAATTGGTTTTTCTGTTTTGTTATGCCTGCCCTTATAACCGTTTGGTTCCATTATATACATATGCACTCATATCGTTTTTGATTTGGTATTCTTTAGTCTAAAAAATACCTACTCACCTGATTTTAAAATATCATTTCTAAGCATACATACTATGTATGATGCATTTACCGTCTCGATGGCTTAGTGGTTTGGTCATTGGAGTCAAGCGCCAGAGGTCATGGATTCTATTCTCACTGGGGATAGACAACTTTGTACAAGTTGGTCCCGGTCTAGATGTTATGCATTTGAACGGTCCTATATTCTATACCAGGAATGAAAATAATAGTTAATAACAAAACTTTGACAGGAACAATATTTCCAAAACCAATTATATAACCATTTTTTAAAATTCTATGAACGTCTTTATGTCACCAATAACTCATTTACATCGTTACAACAACTGTACACTAATCAATTTTCAGTATTCGTAATGCTATACAGTCGGTAATAGTAGATTAGTAGCCAAGGGCTGTAAGGCATCAATTGCAGCCCGAGATATTTAGGCGCACGAGCGCAGCCCTCGAACTATGAGGGTGCAATTGATGCTTACACCCGAGCTAACAACTCTGCTTTACATCTCGATTGTGAGGTAAGTAGAAAAAAAACCGGCATTACATGAATAAAAGACTTCTATTCCCGCCTTTTTTCATCTTTTTTTTAAATTATTTTTTTCAAGAACGAAATTGAGCTTCGCCGTTCGATATTTTAAATTGATGACTATTATACTCATACGAAGACAAGGCTGAATAGCGAAGCGATCTCTTTTGTCATTGGGCTGAATGCATAATGTCTATTGCCAGTATGATGGTTAGATGTACGCGAACTTTTTGAAAGAGTGAGTTTTTTTTTTAATTACTTACCGCCCTAGGGCTTTTCTAGCTACATTATTACCCTAGAGCGCTAATTGGTCTCCTATAAGCCCCATTTGGGGGTAATAAGGACCTACTTACCGAATATGAGAGATGTAAATATTATTTTCGTTCCTGAAACGGAATATAGTATAATTTCCATAGCACAGGAGAAACTCTTAGTTTAGGATTAGATAAGTGTACTTATATGTATAAGTATATGTAATATTTATTATTATTAACCATTACTCAGAAATAAATATTCTTGAATAAAGTGATGTTACTTACCACTAGTATTACGTATTTTTTAGCCATTTAATCCATCTGTGTCCATCACAATGCGGTTTCGAACCATATTCGACCCGTGTTTCCTACACTTAAGTATGTATATGATATACAACGTAAATAACTTCTCTTGCACAGTTTTCTGTATCACACAGAACTTCCAAGTGTAACAAAGTTTAATCAAGAGTCGCAGATTCGGAGCATGCATGCATATTATCTTCAAAATTACTTTGTAGCAGAGAGTGAACAAGAAAAAAGAAATGAGACTGCATGTAACGGAATATTATAATATTTAAAGTGAAACGGAAATGCAGGAATGGAATTTGTTGACATTTTGGTAATTGCTTGTACGAGTTGTTACCAAATGTTATAATCCTTTCTTGTACTCATCCTGGATTCGGTTTTCACATTGAGCAAGTTGGTCCCGGTCTGGGTGTTAACATTTTTGAATTGTCATATCCTTGTCTAACTCTCATAGTACAGGAGATAACCCTAGTTCGGAATTAGAAAAGTAAATATTGTGAAATATTTATATTAAGCATTTACTTACTCTACTTGCTAACATTGTATATACTTTATCCAACAACCAACAACGGATAAGCAAGCAGAAGTTGCAGTGGATGGGCCACATCTGTCGCAGAACTTACGGCCGTTGGAGCAGACGAATTTTGGAGCGAAGACCACAGATTAATTAACGTCATAATGTCATAATGTTAGTTCTTTTCTACACCACGCTAATATAAGCTACTCGAAATACTAATCCTGCGCAGACGAAGTCGCGGGATCCAGCTAGTTTTAAATAACTATGAGCTAGGAAAAATTATTTCACCTCAAAAAATTTTACCTTCATAATTGACACTAATTGGTTATTAAATTAGATAACAGATAACATTTTAAAATCATCTGTTATCTAATTTAATAACAAATTCGTGTCAATTATGAAAGAAAAAACTTTGAGGTGAAACTATGAGCTACGAAAAATTATTTTGCTTCATGATATGAGGAATAGGTACCTATTAATAATTTTGATATACACCTAAACAGAAACGCTAACAGTGGTTAGATGAAACTTACACCACACACATTTTGATTAAAAGTCTCTAACGAAACTTAAAATAAAAATGCAACATTTAAAATTAGACCATGTCTGCGCTCCGCGAGCTAGTTGGAGGAAAATTTTCTGTATGAAATTCGTTGTGCTTCACAGGGCATACCAGAGAAATAGGGAAAAGATAAAACAGATGTGCCGGTTCCGTCTGTCAATTACTTTGTTTTCATGGTGATATTTTCCTAAAATATTCGGAAAATCACAATTTTTCAGAAAATTCCCTATTATTTTATAAGTATAGTACGTTCTTATCTTGATTTAAAAGTGTTTGAGTCATCCGGAGAACATAAGCATACTAAAGCATAACGTAATTAACATGATACGAGTACCTACATCACTGCATATTACTATTCAGTCTTACACGCAGTCGACGAGTTACTGAAAGATAAAGATATTATTTGAAAATGACACCAAACTTGACTTGGAAGTCCAAATACAACCGCAACAAAAAAAATTGTAAGTACAGGGAGCACGGCACTTTGACACCCCATGTGTATGATACCCATACCAAGTGGAATTGCTCTACTCAAAATTGTAAATCTCTCCATACAAACGTTCCCAATAGAAAACGGACTACTACTGATTTTACTTACAGCTCTGACATCATAAATAAATAATAAATAATTTCATATACACTATACACACACCCCCATACATATATATAAATTTGTCTATTCACAAACTTCAATTTTCTCTTGTGCGTTGGGAATAAGACAAGGGTTAAACCATTCACAAAATCACAACCAGACTGCGACCAACTTATAAAAAATGGTCTCTGCTGACTCGTAGTCACACCAGATTGTCACACCAGTGTGACAAACAGGATTCTTTTTCCCGTCCATGATGGGAATCGAACCCAACTGGCGCTCGAGTCTAACGACCAAGCTACTAGGCGAAAGAGACGGTCATGATAAATGTTTATTGCTTACCTTTGCTCACGCCCGTCTGCATTCCTTATTCTTTCGTCAATCAAATCAAGTGCTAAATGATCCGGCGAACTGTGGTAACAGTAAGGGATTCCGACAGTAAGATATTTCCTCTGCTAAAGGAACTTACTGATGATTTTCCCGTGCAATATTTTTTCTTTTGGAACCAATGGAGTTGATAGCGGGAACGATTTGTCAGGGGGCCATTTTGTTTGTTCGGAATTGAATTGTTTATCTTGGGAATTCATTAGCTTTTCTGTTATACAAATTAGAGAATTTCTTATAAGCATTCGCTTTATAATACAATAAGTACAATACAAAACAATTTATTGCACAAACAAATACAGTGACAAGTTAATAATAATACTCGTAGTTCTTTTTATTAGCAAAACTAGCTGTGCCCGCGGCTCCGCTCTCGTGGACTACAGAATTCGCTCCATGCCTACTTCCGCTTCCGCTCCAGGTCCAGGTCCAGCTCCTCAATCAAAAGTTATGCGAATTTATAGTTATCAAAAACTCACATACATTATATTACATTGGTACCATACGTGCTCCTCTTCCCTACACTTCTTTGTTGTATGCGAGTTTTCGAAAACTATAAATTCGCATAACTTTTGATTGACTGCGCCGATTGCAATGAAATAAAGCCTATATATTACACCGAATTAAGCACTATATTTCTGTGAAAAATCCATCAACATCGGTTCAGTAGTTTTTAAGTGATGCGTGCACAAACAAACAAAACTAACTTTACTTGTATTTCCCATTGTAGGTACAGAAGAAAATCCTACGCTAGTTTGGGATTCTACAAGTGTATTACTAATCTATACATATAAATAAAACTGTAGAAAAACAAAAGAAAGGCGAATCTGTACATTAAAATTAAAAAACAAATTCACTCCCCGGCCATTACTTAAGACCAGTAGAGTCCAAAAATATAATTAAAAAATGTCGTGTCTGGCTGTATGTATGTGTGTATGTACGGGCTAATCTTGGAAACTACTGAACAGAATTCGACGACGTTTTCACTGTTTAATAACTTTGAGTTCGGGGCACGATTCTGGTTTAAGTCATATCTCAATAAAATGTCAGGAGGCAGGTCTACAAGATGACCTCTCATTTCATATTATTTGTATGACAGTATAGTTCAACATTACATTAGTCTATGCAAAAATTTGACAGAGAGTAAGAGAGCTTTAAAACATTTCTCCTACTGTTGTTGTATTTCAGGGTATTTCCACAAGTCTCGATACAAAAAGTTCGTTATTCGATAATAAGTGGCCCTGTATTAATTAGATCGGTCATCATCGACAATGTCAGTATCGAAGTTGTTCAGGAGTACGTCTACCTACGACAGACAATACAGTTGGGTAGGATTAATTTCGATAGCGAAGCTGCCAGAAGAATCCAGTTAGGCTGGGCAGTATTCGGAAAACTGCGTCAAGTCTTCACGTCGCCTATTCCATAATGTTTAAAGACAAAAGTCTTTAATCAGTGCGTCCTGTCTGTCATGATTACGACGCGGAGACGTGGACTTAGATGGTAGGCCTGATCCACAAGTTTCAAGTCCCTCAGCGAGCTATATAGGGCTATGCTCGGGGTCTCTATGAGGGATATGATTCGTAATGAGGAGATCCAACGAATAACGAAGGTGACTGACATAGCCAAAATAATTAGTAAGCTGAAGTAGCAGTGAACGGGTCACATCTCGGGAATATCACCTGCGAAATTATTATTTTTTTAATAAAATAAAAACATCGAACTTCTTGCACAATATTAAAATATAAATAATTTAATGATAATCTTTTAATTCATGATAAACAGGAAGTAAAAGTCAACTTTATTAAAAAAAACATTAATTCTGTAGTTCCACGGGCGGAAACGCCGTCGGCAGGCTAATTTTATGTATATATTTTCAATACATAACCAGATTAATAGATTTCTTTAAGGATTTAGTAATACATAATAATGTGTAATGTTAAGTTGTCTACGCGGACGAAGTCGCGGGCAACAGCTAGTAACAAATATTTTAACAATACTCTGGGACCGAAAGTAATATTTTAGTATAAAATCATTTTTTTTATACTTTTTACAATATTTATATCCTTATATAGGTTTACGGGAGCGCTAAATCAGAAATTGACGTCCGTTTTGGAATCTAAGATGGCTGGCATGGCACATGACACGGGAGGGAGAAAGGGAGGAGGGAAGGGAATTGAAGTTGGGTCACTCAATTTATTGTTTGTTATTTCTAAGAATATATTACTGTAGGTACTGGTACTGATTATTAACAGCGGTTAAACTTATGTATAAAACACAGCAGTTATTTTATCACTGTCTTAAAAGTATTAAGACCTCTGCTAGTTAAAGAGACAAATAGCTTTGATTTATCGCGAGTTACCGTAGCGCGAGCGTACCTAACTATAAACGAAGTCGGCATCGTCAAATATGTAGTCAGCTGCATTGCCTCGGGCGGATTCTCTCTACGAAACCGCAGCCTCCCTAGATGACAATGTTAACCTTATACGCCAATATTCAGACTATGTGAGTTATCCTAAAACCACCGCCATGGTATAAATTAATGTCGTCGTCTGTATGAGAGGAATTCGATAGATCACGTAGGTATAAGGCGAAATTGTATCGCGTATTTCGACACACCACATTCTGATACTGTGCCTATTTAGTCTAATATGTTAGTAGAATTGATTAGTTTCAATATTGGAAGTTATTCTATCGGTATACCTAAAACATTTGCAGGTCGTCAATTTGATAAACTTTCTACAAATCTGTATAATAAAGTAAATAAAATAACAAACATATATCAGTATAGCTTACATAATAGTAAAGATATACTAATTAAATTGCTAAAACCTTTAACTTATGACGAGACTGAGGACTTCTTGACATATATTGCATAAAATGTGTGCAATGTATGTTAAGATGTCTTCAACATAGAGCTCTACTCACAGTCCTAATGATTATAATATTTAAGTATAATATAAGTACATATTTACTCTTACTACATCTGTCTTACATATCATATCACACATTTATATATATGCATACATACATACATATACTCGTACATATATACACACGCACACACCACTCACACACATTGTTTAAATATATATAAGATATAAGAATGGAAGAGCTAGGCCCTCTGGCACAGACATTTTTATGTCTAAAAGAGGGCCCCAACTATCCTCTGTAACCCCCCAAGTTTCTGAAATAAACATTTTAGTGTTTTGTAAAAAATAAAATCATTTAATTAAGATAAAATTATTTGTGTATAGGGACATATAACATAAATTGTTGTTATTAATTTTTGTACAATAAGCGTTTACATAAAAACTAACCCTTCGTTGGTTAATAATTCAAATAAACGTGTTACAGTCACCGATTGAGTTTTGTACACAGGTATAAGTATGTTATATACGATTAATTCATAGATTTTAGAACAATAGTTTTAAAGCCCCCAAAATCGCAGTTGTGTACGTAGCAATTATAATACACTCTAAGTGGTAATACAGCCCACAATATTTTATGGAACCCATTTTTGTGACATGTCTTTTTATTCCATATATCTGTAGTTGAAATCAATTAAAATGCAGGAGTAAAACTTCCGTGTGTCAAATATGCATAGTTTATGAGAAATAACTTTTTGAAATTTGACTTTTTTTATCCGGATAAATATCATAAACAAATTATAACTTATAAATTATGATAATAATCAACAAATAAACACATTTGATAGATGACACCACCAAGGGCACATATTTTTTAGAGCAATTAGTAAACACCTAAGTTCATTTGTTTAGGAATTATTTAATTTTTCTTCATTTTCAGTTTTTTTCTCGAATAGTCTATGAAAAAAAAACGAGAAAAAACTATGCATATTTGACACACGGGAGTTTTACTCTCGCATTTGAAATGATTCAAACTACAGGAATCTGGAATAAAAAGGACATGCCACAAAATTGGGCTCCATAAAAGACTGTGCAGCCGCCGTCTCGGTAGGTAATGTATAACCTCTGTTAAATTTGCACTATCAAAATGGACCTTGTTTTTACAGGATAAATGTTATATTGTTCAAATTTTACAGTTATTATAACCAAGAATAAAACCTTTTAGGGCTGATGCTGGTGGTTTTTGGGACTCAAAATATAAATATCGCTTATCGACATTTAGTTAAGTAACTTGTATAGGGAAGTTAACTTATTCCCAAATTAAATTATTTTGACATAAATAAATACAATGCAAAACGCGTTGTATTAGCACATTTTAGTTACAAAACCGTACTACTAAGAATACCCATTACCTACTTCTTCCACCACTGTCTGCTAATAATTTACAAAACGGTTCCCAAAATCAAATAATATTTCTACTTTTGTCATTCATTATTCCATTTTAAATTGACAATTTTTTAAGTGATATTAAAAATAAACCAGCTACCACATATATCATATAAGTAAGATCACTACCACAAAATAAAAAATGACCGCCGCTTTACGTACTTTGTGTCACTACCCACAAATCACTAGCATCTGTCCCAAAAAGTTATAACGGTCAAATTGTAAATTAAATAGTAATCTTATAAGTAATAACTCATAATTACTACGTGCACAACTGCGATTTTCAAATCTATTTCATTGTAGAGCCATCATTCTTGGTTATATCGATAAGCGATATTTATATTTATGATATTCTTTATGGCACAAATTTTAAAAGTAAATACAGTTACAAATTTTGTGTACAAAGGCGAGCTTATCTCTAAAAGAGATCTCTTGAAGCCAACCTTACAGGGTGAAAGACAAGGCACTAAGAGCGAGATTTAGCGACTTAGAAACCACTAGCATCTGCCTTAAAAAGTTATATCACTGCGATTACAATAACTGTCAAATCTGCACAATACAAACAATTTACAGATGGTCTGCAGGTACTTATAAAAATATGTACACTCCTATTAACTTTCTAAAATTTTCGTTGTTAATCACCCATATTTAATACCGATATTTCCCGTACAAAAATGACGAAGTGGGTTAATTATGATAATAATACCGCTAGCTTCCTCACTGCGTACAATATAAATCGGTCGGTAGTTCTGCCGTATGCAAACTTTTATTGAATTCGTTGCATTATTTTGGCATCGGCACAAATACGATGCTTGTTGAATTAAATAATGAAAAGGCCGTTTCCCACAGGTTTTAAACGTGGAATGGCAGAGAGCCAATGTTTGTGCGCCACCTACTCTATATTTCCAGTCATTGTCGTACGTTATTGTCGTGGTTTAGGTTTCTATTGGAAAATAGAAGAGTTTTGGTAATATATGTTAAAATTAGATATTTTCTTTACTTCCTTTATATATTTTGACGCTTTCACGTACAGTCGAGGACTCTGGAACCCTTAAAAGGTTTAATGTACAAGCTTATAAGTACCTATAAGAGCCAGTTCTTAAGATTCTGAGTTGTCTATATGCGATGCACAATGCTATTTCTCTCTGTTAAACCGTTCCATCTTCTTTCTCTCTCACACCGGATATGACATCTCTTTGATACTCTTTAATATATCAACTTTGAAAAATAAACTTTGAATAATAGTCTTCTCTCTTTTTATTACGAGTATATCCGATTTTTCCCATAGTTATGTTACCCATCTATACTTATAATAAAACTGTAACTGGTCTATATCTGTACATGAGAGATATTTTAGAAAAATGTGTATGAAGAGTCTTTATAGGGCCAATAGAAGCCACAATAACGGTTTTTAGAATTTTTGTCTGTTTGTCTGTCTGTATGTAGGTATGTTTGTTACCTCATCACGCAAAAACTACTAAATGAAATTTGATGCAGTTTCCACAGTTGTCCTGCTAGAGGTCTAACTTAAAACCTGGTGCATGTTTCATCTTGATACACCACTTAGAACCTGAGATATTAACCTGGGAGCGGGAGTAGGAACGGGAGCAGATTCTGCAGTCTACGCGAGCGGAGCCGCGGGCACAGCTAGTCTCAAATAAATATCTATGCCAAAGTTGCAATTGATTGAACATTTCGATCTTATTGCACATGGTTGTTGTAACAAATAAAAAAAAAGAAAATAGAGAAAACCAAAAAATAAAACAAGGTAGTTCACAGAATGCGATGGCCTAGCAGTGCAATGGCAACCCGTTTGCCCCATGGTGGCCAGCAGTAAATGTTTAAAAGTTGATATGACGCATCCATGTTTTCTGAAACAAAGCTATTATAAAGGGCGCTACAATACCAACTCTTGTTTCTCTCATCACCAGCAAAGTCATCAGACCACCAAACTGGTAACAATACATAAATTACGCAAACCCTTTCAATTTTCCAACAGTTTGTCATAGCCTGTCCGTCACCTTGCGTCATTGCCACAATTTTTCATTCCCAACTTTATGACTAACAGTTTCTTTAAAAGTCAATTTTAGCAAAACAAACAAGCTAGCTTTACTGCGCACCCGTTCCCATACTAAACCATTTATTAGCCGTCATAAATTGCTACTGTGGGTTTACTCGGTTTCAATTAACGGAACAGACTATGGGGTTATGCTGACAGCGGTTATTGAAAGTCAATTGGAATATATTCGGTTGTATTTACTTAATACACTTAATACGATATCCGATGCAAATGTTGATGTCATATAGTGCGTATTTTATATTAATAACATTTAGAACGAAAATAGGATCTACTGTATTAGGAGAATTAAATATGAATAGGACAATTTATAAATATAACACCCAGAGCGGAACCAACTTATAAAAATGGTCTGTCCCCAATCTAACCCACGTCCTGTGACTCTTGAGTCTAAGGACAAAGCCACAAAGTCAACGACACTCAGTATAAGTGCATATTGTGTCATCATACATAGGTTCATTTTTCGTGTTAGGTTAAATCATCAGTACGTCGATTGTTGTCAACAGACATTAACTGTCTAGCATTATAATGATTATTTATTTGTACCTACAAATTGCGTTCTACGTATCTTCATCATCAGCAGCATTAGTCCACATTGAATCAGATATCTCTCCTCTCTGAGAACCCTCCGCATAATGTGACAACAGTAGTGCTATTCTCTAAAATACAAACTCATTTGCGAGTCTCACTCAACTGATTTCACTTACTTCGAAACTTAATACACTTGACCTTTGGTTTACCATTCGGTAAAAATACCAGAGCATTATCTAAGTGAAATGAACAAAAAAACTAACTACAATTCGATAGTGCTCTGGAATTATTAAAGAATGCCAATGGATTAGGTTTCGAAGTGAGTGAAGTCACTTGAGTAAGACTCGAACATGAGTTTGTATTTTAGAGAATAGCACTACTGATCATTAAAATAATTTACCAGAAACTACTATATTATTCATTTTTACATTAGTTTTTTGTAGTGAATGTAGTAAAGTCGTAGTTTTCTTGGATAGAGAGTCATATCTTTCATGTATTTTGTATACGACAGTCTCCTACCAACGTACGCGAATTAATTATAAACGCCCTAACCCAAGGGCGAATATTTTATCTATTTCCATAATTGACAAAATCTAAGAATACGACTTCTATCGCATATTGAAACGATCTATATCGCTTCAACTCCATATCGTTCTACTCCATAACGGCGGTTGAGGGATGCGGCGAGCAAGGCACGCAGTGTATAACGTATTGCCTCTCACGTCCCGACCGCCTCGTGACATAACCCGTCAAGGCGCAGTCGGGGCAAATGATTGACGAATGGCTTCCTCTCTTCCCCTATTCTAATACTTGGGCTAAACAAAACATGGAGAATCTAAGATCACTTATCGTCGTATATTAATGCAAGCTAGGATTCCTTTAGTACAGCTTTTTAAATAAGGATCATCACTTCACAGATTTAACGCCCAGAATATACAGACATACGCACGCACGCACCCCCACACGCTCGCAAGTACGCACGCACTCGTCTATGTACGCACTCGTGGGAAACTAGTGCTCGTCTTGTTTCAAGAAGCATAAACAAGTTCTATCTTTAAAAAAATTACAAAATTAACATTCAGAGAAAATTGAACTCACGATATCTAATGTTCGAAGCAACTGTCTGAACTATTCAGCAAAAAAGCTGGATACTTTTGAAACTTACCGAAAGTCAAACTACTTTTAAGACCTTTGGATGAGTAACTTTCTGTAAGATGAGCTCCAACTACCAATAACTTGAATCTCAGTCGGCGTTAATAAAATTTCATTTACTACTCAGGGTTCTCAATTTCTGAGTAATTTATTTGAACTCGTTGAAAATGTTCGTTGAAACAATTAGGTATTTGCATTCAGATGTGTTTGTTCACATAACATCCGAAGAATTTTAATTAAATTCAAAAGGTTTACAATTACGGAGAGAGGTAGGTAGGCAGGTAAATGATGCACGAATCACGATGGACGATGGAGAGAATTGTAAAGAGTGTAGGAAATAA
Organism: Esperia sulphurella; assembly: GCA_947086405.1. NCBI lineage: Eukaryota > Metazoa > Arthropoda > Insecta > Lepidoptera > Oecophoridae > Esperia > Esperia sulphurella. The sequence continues at coordinate 10,007,170 of OX352261.1, forward strand.
GAGTAAAAGAATTTAAACCAAATAGTAGGATATAAAAGAAATAGGAGCTGAATCACAGTTACATTAAACCAGTGCATTTCCTCGGGTCTGGAAAGTAAATTAATTTACCATTAAGAAAATTTAGCTGAGATAGAATGTTTTGCGCGTTCTGTAGCAGCAGACGGGCAGACATCCCAACTAATTGTAACCACAACTGAAAGAACCGAGCGCCCAGTACTTGACACACCTCTCTGCTTCTTTTATATTACAAATACTTCTTCACCGTCGGTAAACATAGGAGTATGAGACTATACGTCAATAATCTTTATACTTGTAATTAGCATAATTATGTTACTACCTATAATGTTTAAGGTTGTAAATGTGACCGTTATTTTTTATTCCTGATGGATTTACTCTTGACCTCAATTTCACCTGATGGTAAGTTTTCAAATGAGGCCCAAGGTGATTATGTTAGATTAGTTATCAAATAAAATATACTGTCAACATTTAGATTTAAAATGAGATGTTCTTGTCGATAACTTAACAAGCAAAGAGAATTCTCGTTATGCTTCGTAAATGCAATTGTTAATAATACGATCGCTTAAACTGGATCGGACCCAATTACTTCGAAGAAAGTGCTACAAGAAAGTTTTCAATATTACAAACGCACTTTTCTAACTAGCAGACATCCATAAATTTTAAATATATCTAACATTTTTTACAAGAGTGCTTTTTCAAAACAAATTGAAGTAGTATAATCTATATGCACCCATTGCGACGTCTGAACTATTACTTAATCCCAAGAACAACGTACTGTATTAAGTACCTATAAGATTTATAATCCACAAACGGGATGTAAATGTAATGTAGTGTTATTCCATACGACTGCATTATCGACGAAGCGTACACAAAACAACGTGGTATGTTACTATTTCAAACAAATATCAATAAAATAATCACTTGAACTGTAGTTTAACTATTTCTTTCAGAAAACTTGTATACAAAATGAAAACCAAGTCTCGTGGACAGGAAATTGTAAAAAAGTTACAATGAGACTCTTTAAACGTAAAATGCACATATAAGTCATTGTGTTACGACTGCGAGGACTTATTCAAGAGGTTGCATTTTTATAATGCATACTCATATAATATAGATGTCTAAAAGGAAATTGTGAACTCACCGTAAACAAAACAAAGTTTTAAAGTAAGGAACAAAGAGAAACATTTGACAAAATTGAGCAAGAAAAACTGGGTAACCCCCTAACGAGTTATCGATGGAAACAGCAAACCCGTGGAATGGCAAAAGAAGTTAACTACGGATTAATAATGCAGTCAGAACCCGACTGAAAACTACCTCGCTTTTTACAAGCTTTGTAAACGAATATTAAGCTATTGGTAATTTTCACGCTTTTTGAGCTATTGGCAAATAACAGGCCTCAAAAGTAATTTAAACAGAAAAACATACGTATTAAAGTGCCTTCATAATAGCTTTTAGTTGATGTTTTATTTATTACTAGCGGTGCCCGCGGCTCCGCTCGCGTGGACTACAGAATCCGCTCCATTCCCACTTCCGCTCCTGCTCCCGCTCCCGCAACAGGTCCAGGTCCAGATCCAGTTCCAGTTCCAGATCCAGCTCCTCAATCAAAAGTTATGCGAATTTATAGTTTTCAAAAACTCACATACATTACATTGGTACCTACCATACTCGCTCCAGCTACCGCTCACGAATTCCGTCGTGCATTGAAACCCTACACTTTTTGTTGTATGCGAGTTTTCGAAAAATATAAATTAGCATAACTTTTGATTGACTGGGCCGATTGCAATGAATGCCTATATGTTACACCGAATTACGCACTAGTTTCTGTGAAAAGTCTTAAGTTTTAAGTGATGCGTGCACAAACAAACAAATAAACAGACAAAAATGATAGAAATGTGTTCTATTAATTATCTTTAGGCCCCCCAATTTATTTTTTTGCAAATATCTTCAATGTACAGTCACGCGAAGTTTACGTTTTTATTTATTAGACTAACAAAGTGCCGCGGCTTCATCCGCGTGGAGCAATTTATTATTTCCCGAGGGAACCATTTCTCCAAAGATAAACACTCAATAAAAAAATCACCGGAATATTTTGGATAGGAAGGACTTACCGGATTCATTGCAACTCTTTGCTCCAACATTTGTAAAGCGGTGCTGATCGCGACACGGGTTTTGAAAGCAGTGCGGGTTCAGCGATCCAATAACGTCGACAGGATCAGGGTGCGAGGGAGAGGAGTTGATAGTTTTGACCATACCCTCACGCCAAAGATTAATACACGCGTCTTCAGAAACAGCTGAGTAAATTGGAAAATAGTTAGAAACCTATCGGGTGTTAGTAGACGCGATTTCCAATATAACGCATTTTGGCGCGTACCTTCACTAAAAACAAATATTAAATTGAAAGGAACAACATCTTTATTTATGTAGAAGTCTGCCCTCTTCGGTGGCTATGCATGAATGACAGACGGAAAATATACGTATTTAGGATAATAACCTAATCATGTTTTATCGAAAAAAAGTGTTTCGCGCAACAACGAGCGATTTGATCAATTAAAGTTTGTGTTTTTATTTTCCGTTAATTTTAATTAATTTTCCATCTTCTAAATTTTGGTCCTTGGCGGTACTTATTGTTAATTTAGGTCGGGGCCTAATTCGCTCCACTTCCTCTCATTCCTTCCATTCGGTCCAGTAGTTCTTGATTTATACGCGGGACAGACGTAGACGGACAAAGAGCTTCTCTTTGAGAGTATGCAATTCTAATGGAACATTAAAACCAAAATTTTGGAAAAGTGTGATACGTGTAGTTAACATATAAAACCAAGGTACCTAGTAATTTATCGAAAGGAAGCAAGATTATATATATAAAAGTTTAATATAAATATAATTAATTCCAGGAACAATACCCGCTTGTGACTTTTTCATTTCCATGCAAAAATTATAGAAATTAGGGAGTCTACGTGGAGTCTACAACGTGGACAAGCTAACAAATTAACATGAAAGCAAATTATTGGACGAAAATATTCGAATTACATTCTCATACTTTCTCGTAAAAACTTTTATTATGGCAGTAATTAATTTAAAAGAATGCTAATTTTTCTTTTAATCGTTTCTTTAGCGCCGCAACTTTTATCTACTTTGTTTGAATTACTTTCGCCCGAGCAGTTCGTGGCAAGTTTCCGAAACATTTTTTATACCAAGTTATACCACTTTTATTTTATAACAAAGCCATTGTACCAAAATAAAAAGTTATGCAAATTTAATAAGAGCAATTAATAATTTTGCTTGTCACTACGCCGGCCTACATCCTGCCTTTTAATTTATTACGAGTGTTTAGATTTCCTTGTAACTAATTTAGGGTTTATATTTGGGAGTTTTCAGTAACCTATTGAAATACCTACCCTATTACTAGCTCAGCTATAGCTTACTATGATTTGATTACGTTCTCGTAGGGCCAATTACGTTCATCAGGTCGTTAAACCAAAGTCCAACTATTGGCCAAAGGTCTTAAGAGAGTTTGCTCATAATATATACTTTCAACTAGCGTTACCAGGTGTAAAAATCAGAAAGCCGGATTTATCGGCCAGTTTAACGGATATTTGGGTAACAAGGCTGGACCTTAAAACCTAAGGATTACCTAGTTGAATGTGATTTAAAATAGAAATCATAATTTCAATCAGTCTTTAATTTAAATAATTAATTACAACAGCAACCATCTTTAAACTTGTTTTAACTGATTATTCCCGTGAGTGACGCTGGCGTGATGTGATTCACGGGAGTTCTCGGAAGTGTGAAGAGCGGCACGCCAAAGCATAGCGCAAAGATAAAAGCATAACAAAACCGGACAGACCAAACACCGTCTAATATGGCCGGACAAGCATTTAAAAAGCCTAACCATGTCCGGCTTTATCCGGACGTCTGGCACCAGTTTGCGACATTTATGCCATAGGTAACTGATTTGAAATTTACCATCACCAGAGTGTTTTCTGGTTTCTTAGCAGGTTGTACATGTATAAGGTTGTCATTTAGAGGCTCGATCTAATTATTTTAGCTTAGAATAGGGTCACCCTCAATCTTTTCGTGGGTGTCAGCAAGGCGACTAAGGGATTGCACCAGACACGGGCAGCAGCGTTCTCCTATGTTAAGATCATTACTGCGATCACCAATCTGCCTACCAAGCGTGGTGATTATGGCAAATCCTCCTTTGGACAGCCCACCAAAAGTGACATTCTACTCAGGAAGCTTATGTTCAGCAGTGGACATATTTCGGCTGATGATTATCTAAATAAAAGTGGTGCTGATGACATACAAATGGACTAACTCAACTGTGAAAATCTATACTTGATATCCGAGTTAGCATAACCAGGTTTTCTTTACTCCGAAAATAACCACAAACACATTCGTCTATTTCAGCGTCATCTTTTTTGAATCTGAAACAGAATCGGTAATGTGTTCGCCGATTGGGGCCGCGACTGCTCAGTGCAGATCAAATATGAGGCAAATTGAATTGGCTAGCAGTGGTCTGGTCTGGGGTTGTGTACTTATGTGGCGTCGTAATTCATGGGTTATGCTGCAAACATGATCAAAGCGAAAATTTCAAGTGTCACATACCCATTAAAGATGTAAGTAGGTACTTATCTGAAAATAAAATCAAATGACCAGACAGTCATACGCAACTAATCTCAAGGTTGATTTCCTTTCGTCCCATTTAGTTGTCCTTTAGCTACTAAATGGGATGCAGGAGTACCATATTGTAACTAGCTTCGAACAGGGATAATACCTACATGCCCCATTTTGTAGCAAGTTAAGAAATTAGTTAAGTACTAAATGGGATGGAGTCTATTTTTGTAACTCGCTACGAAATGAGAAATGTAATATCCCAGTTCGAAGCCAGTTACATAATGAGACTCTGAACAACTGTTACAAAACTGGGAGATTACATTCCCATTTCGTAGCCACTTACGAAATTTGGTTACGAAATGGGACGAATGCTCTCATAATACCTATAACATTCTGAATGCTTCGTGCTCTGCACATGCATTAATCCACAGAATGCGCTGCCATTTATGAAATGACTTAATTTTATTTTGTTCCGTTTTATTATTATTTTGTTGCATACCTACTATTGTCGCAGCATGGATGAAAAGGAAAATCATACTTCGTCGAGCTAGGGGCAAAGCATCCGTGAAATTACTCTGTAGACTCAGAGTCAAAGGCTGTACGTGGGAGAAAATTAAATCGTATGGAAGCGGACTCACTGGGAACTATAACAAAATAACAGCTTAACCGATACATTTGAATCTATCTATAGTTTTATTACATTTAATATCATCGTCATCATCAAACGAAATACTTGCACTGCTGAACACAAGCCTTCCCAGTATAATGTCACTTTTGGTAGGCTGTCTACTTATTGGGGAATTTGCAATAATCACCACACATGGCAGGCGAATTGGTGATCGCAGTAACGATCTTAATATACACAGAAGAACAGAACCCTGCTTCCTGTCCAAAATTTAATATATCTAATGTATAATTTCAGAGATGTGATGCGAACAGGGACATCATCAGCGATAGGTACTCAGTTTTTATGCTTGATCAACGCGGTCGAAGGCTTCCTCGAATTCCATCTAAATTACATCAAACTGGGGGTCTAAAAGCATAAGCAAAACGTAAGCATATCGGATAATATTTGTCAAATTAAAAAATCATTTTGTACTCTCTAACAGAGCACGTAACATATTCAGAGAAGTGTAAATGGCGTCTAACTACGATTTGATAGTGTGCTCGCAGTTTTTTTCCCGAGGTTAAAATTAGCATAGCCTATGTTCATTTCCATGACAAAGTTCATGAAGATCGGTTAAATAATCAAGTTGTAAAAACAATACAAAACAGACTCACTTTCGGATTTTTAATATTACTTAGGATATAACTAAGATAAACTAATACGAAGGCTATTAATGCCGTCATACTATGTTAGGAGTAGTACATAAATAAAATATTTGTTTGATTGTAATATTAAACGCATCTCTAAACAATTACATTTCAATTATACAGTTATGATATGAATTTAGCGTTGGGGTTTCAAGCCACTTGTTTTAAACATTGACACATATCTACTGTTAAAACTTTAATTATAAACATATATACTCTAGAATGATAATCATGTGAATGTAAACTAAACTCCAACATCAAGAAGATTCAAACAGCACAGTTATGTGACTTGAACTCTTGAATTCGGGAAAAATAAAAAGGAAGATCTAAAAATGTCGTCTCTATGTCGCAAACGTACTCGTCGAAACCCACTTACTGTAAAATATAGAGAGGTGCTTTACTTTTACTTTAAATATACCGTTCAACGTTGCCGAGGACCTGCAGATTTCAAGCTAGAACGAGTTATGAATGTTACCAAAACTTTTAATGGACTGCATTTAAACTTTATGCAAAACGGCCTCCTTTCATGCACAAGTATAATATAACTTTAAATCACAACACTCAAGAAGCATTCATGTGTGTGAATAGTTCCAGTTTCCAAATTATACATGCTTTCTAAAACGCGAAACATTATGAGAAAATCTGCATACGCCAGACAAGAAATTTTAAGGCTATGTGAAGGAAGACCAGCAAGGCCCAGCGTGGTGGAGTATGGCTCGTACGCTCTCATTGTGACAGTACCTAGGCCTTCGCCCAGCTACTGCTGCAGTAAACTGTTGTGCAGTGCATTCTAGGCTGATGATTTCATAGCAACATATTATTTATTTTCTTATTTATATTTTATTTGTGCCGTGTGGTTTCCGGTTTAGAATAGGGCCACCCCCAATATTCCCGTGGGTGATGTCAAGGCGACTAAGGGATTGCACAGGACGGGTAGCAGCGTTCTCCTGTGTATGTTAAGATAATTACGGCGATCACCAATCCACTTGCCAAGCGTGATGATTATGGCAAAGCCCCTAATGGACAGCCCTCCAAAAGTGGCATTCTATTGGGGAGGCGTATGTTCAGCAGTGGACGTATGTAGGCTGATGATGATGAAGCTACTAGAGATCATTAGTCAGAATCAGGATTTGAACCCTAATTTTCATGAATGTGGAGCGACTGCTGATAACTAGGATACAATGTTGTATGTATAACTAAATATATATATTTTTTTTCGATTTGTTAGCTTACAAAATGTCATGTCACCTAAAAACGTAATATTTTGTAATGTAAAACAGAAGTATTTCATTTGATTATATATAATTTAATCGTTACCTATACTATCAATTAAATACATAATTTTATAGTCTTAGTGTACCTACTTCCCTTCCCTATTTCCTACATATTATAAACTACAACTTAACTCTGTCCGTCTGTCTATTAGTGTGCTAATAACTTGAGAACCAATTATCCGATTTACTTGTTTTTTTCTTTTAATTCATAGAAATTATGTTCTCTGACTAGGTTTTAGGATATATTTTGTTACGTTAGGTAACATGATAAGAAGTGACATAAATTTATAATCTACGCGAGCGGAGCTCATCTAATATTTCATACAATAGCATAACTTTTTGAAAAATTCAACATTACAGTCAATTTTAAAATCAAGAATAATTTTCTAATCGATGGAGGTCTCCCGGCAAAGTTCAGTTCGGTCGTGCCTACACCGAGGCTCAAGTCTGTCGCTTCCGAGAGGCGGCTGCGGCTGTTTTCAATACACCTCCAAATTGCTCCATTAAAACTTCCCTCACAGCACTGCCTTCGGCCCCAATTGTTAGCGTTTCTCTACTAGGTGCCGTTGTACTTAACAATGATTGACTGAGTAGTCATATTAATTGTAGTTTTGAAGTTTTTACTTACTATAATGTTAGTTGCCGTGGGGTTTCCGGTAGAGTAGAATAGGACCACTCCAACTCTTCCCGTGGATGTCGTACAAGGCGAATAAGGGAATACATTATAAAACATCAATCAGACCTCCCCAACCTGTCTGGCTAGCGCGGGGAGTGTAGGCCAAATCCTCCGTCTGTCTCCGGCAGATGAGAGAGGGTTGTGCTCCTGCAGTGGAGACCAAAATAACCTGATGATGATGATGATGATAATGTTAGTCAATGTGTACAAATCAATTCTATTCAAATACACTTCATTGCACATAATAAAATTGAAAAGATAACATTTAAACACAAATACATACATATCTCGTAGACATTTTTTTCTTCGTTCTTTGTGCTTGTACGTTCCTCAACTCAATTGGTCCTAAAGTTATCCGCCGAACTGACAGACAGACGGATAAAGCTTCGCTATAAGGTATCCGTTTTGACTGATACCTAAAAACAAATTTTAAACACCAATAACTTTATATTCTTCAGGACCGATCTACTGAGAAACAAAAATATTTACAGGAAAAGCCGAAAGTTTTTAAGCCCCGCAGCTTAGCTACAAATGGCTTCAAATTTTCAAACGGCAAGCAAGGAAAGTTGTTTTAAAGAAAGAAGTTAGGTATAATCACCCAGTGCTTCAGACGGTAAACTTTAACTACCATTTGGCACACTTTCAAACTACTGCCGTGTCTGCCAAGGGTGGTCCAATTTTTTCTCTTTCTGCAGTTCGATTACCATGCACTCGCCTTCCGTTCCATTCACGTGTGCACTGCATAAAAGGTAGAAAGACGTGTGGCAAATATTTTCTGCGAGAACGTCCAAATAGAGAAATGTATAAAACTTCCTCCTGCAAATGTATAGGGGAGGGCATTCAAAGTTCACTTTATGGGTCTATCGTAGGGTTGTGTGGACATTGCACATTATGCAGTTTTTATTTTTATTTATTTGTATTATTCTTAACCTTATTGTATTTCTAAGCCATCCTACTGAAACCACTGGGTATTATCACACCATACCTGTTTTTGTTGTTGTTGTAGAACTAAATTGGATCTAGGAAACATGGTGAGACTGATAATTCGGGTACTTAATTTTATTGTATTACCCGAACCCGAAATTGAAAAAGATGGAAAGGGGAGAGGGGAGAAGGAAGAGTAAGGGAAAGACAGATCAAAAGCGGAGTAAGATTTGATAAGGAAAAGGGGAAATGGAAAGGGAAAAGAAAAAGAAAAGGAGTAAATGGGACAGAAAAGGGAAGGAGGAAGAGGGCAGTGGAGGGGCAGGGGTGGAGGAGGAGAAGGGGGAAAGGAGAGTGGAAAAGGGCATGGAGCAGAAAGGGCCCCAGGTGAGAGAAGGAGAGAATGCGAGGGAGGACAGAGAAAAAAGGGTAAGAGAGTACACATAAAAAAAATCATTAGCATTACATAAACTTAAATCTTGAAAATGTTTATAATTCAAAAACGGATTGGACTTCTACAGAAACCTTCTTTACATATTATAATATCCTAATACTTACTTCCTTATGGTCTATTCTATTGTAGATGAGAGACCTTTAATAAATAAAAGTTGCGAACGATAGGTAAGATAGATAGGAGCCTATGAGCATATACTTACTAGTTGTTTAACTCATTGTCAGTTGTCTACGTGGAGTAAGGGACTTTTATATTTTTCCGTTTCAAATCTGATATAAATGAAGAGTTCTTTGACAGCAACTATAGCCTTTCAAACTGCATTTACTGCGAGATAAGTCGCCTCCGCATAAAGGCTCGACACTAATGTTTGTATAAATCGTGCTTACCAGGGTCTGTCTACCTCCATAGGTGTTTTGAATGCGAGCCCAAATTGACTCCATTAAAAGTTTTGAAAGCGCTCGTAGGTAGCTTAGATAATTTACGGAGCGAGTTATGCCTTCTATAAAAGCATGCCTCGGTGTTGAAAACTAATGAATTTATGTTTGTGTTTACCTTTCCGGCATTAGCTTTGTTTATGGTAGAGTCGAGTGGATTTTGACTCTCAAACTAAAACCTGCTGCCCATTACTACTAGGTATACTAATTACAATTAGATACGCTCGAGGTAAGTTTGCAGCAACTTTTAATTACTCGTGGTATGGGTAAAGTAAGCCAGATTTAGAGAAAGACTAAGCTGGGGAGAGCATGATCACCGCCTTAGAGGGCAGCCTGTCTCATTCCGCACTTTAGGTATAAAATATATACTTACGCGGCGCGGCTCCGATCACCGGCGCACCTAGGCGAATCGCGTACGATTGTCAATGTTGCGTGATTTAGCGGTTCAGTGTAATATGGACTTTCTTCCATGCGCGTAGGATTGAATTTGGCTTGCATTGAATTTTGTTGGTACGTTTTTGAGAAATTGAATAGATTTCTTAGGAAGTGCGCCTTCTGTAGGTACTTGTACTAGGTATTATGGGTTTGCTGGACACATACTGTATATTTAGACCAAGACGGTGGCCTAGAAAGGGTTTATAAACATTGTGAAGGCATATTTAAAATAATAGTAAGTAATTTAAATGCGACATAAAAATATTCCTACAGATCATACCTTGAATTAATTAAATTTAATTCAAAATTAATTATATCATTCGACATGGCTCGGTGTTGAAAACTAATGAATTCATGTTTGTGTTTACCTTTCCGGCAGCAGTCGAGTCGTTCACAATTTGCGTAGGTGCCTACATATAATAACTATAGTTTATTTATTTAGTTTCTTTTTAAGTATTTCTCAAATTTGCCTGAAATTTCCATTATTTTCCTATCATTGGCAGGAAATTTTACATGTACAAATATGTTGCATGTCAATCAATCTGTTAAGTAGTTTTTTAGTTATCCGGGGGACAGTAAAACAGACAAAGAGCATTGCTATTCGTTTTGATAGATATACAAACCAACTTCTGAGAACTATACTGATACATACAACATAAGATGTTTATTGCGTTTTCGATGCTTTTGTCACTATCGCGATTATCGACTCTCGTTTAATATCGTTCATATTTCAGAAAATGTGAATAACTCAAACTGTCCAATTTACCGCGTTGCATTTCCGTTGATATTTGTGGACCGAGTTCCCTATAAATATGTAGGAGTGGTTTATAACATGTAAATAAAATTTTCTACCGAAAATAGGTAGCCCGAGGCCCCGCAGGGGACAGACATAATTGATAAGAGAGTACCAGGACACAGGACACAGTAATTAGGAAAAGGGGAAGCAATTAGGAGTTTAATAGGACTGCAATGTTCGCGGTGATACGTTTTCTCTACTAACATCGTTATGGTGAGTTTTGTGTGTTACATCGAATAATGTGAAGTTAGAGATTTTAATGTACTAAAGTAGGTATGTAATGCATTAGATGTGAAAGCTTCCAAGATGGGCTGTAAAGGTGTTGTGACACCAATATATTGACATTAGACTTTTTAAATAAACTTAATAATCTATGTTAATCAATTATCTAAAAAAAGAAACGTTCTACAGTTTCACACTGGATGGCCACATATGACTTAATAGTTACTTCGTAAATAGGTATGGCATTTATTATTGTTTTGAATTTGATCGTTATCATGTATGTTATTCATGTTTCGACTCCATCGAGACATGGGCTGTTCTGGAATCCCTGCAGCGATGCCAAGTCGATTGGCGATATATCGAGGTGTTGAGATGCCTGTATAACACTGCCACCATGACCGTTCAACTCCAGAATCAGCAAACAAGGCCAATCCAGTTGCAAAGGGGGGTTAGACAGGGGGATGTTATATCCTCGAAACTGTTTACCAGCGCACTGGAGGATGTCTTTAAAACGCTGAACTGGGGAGGACGGGGCATAAGTATAAACGGCGAGCACATCTCACACCTTCGATTTGCAGACGACATAGTTGTAATGGCAGAGTCGCTGCAGGATCTTGAAGATATGCTGACCAGCCTCAACTACTCTTCCAGACGAGTAGGTCTTAGGATGAACGTAGACAAGACGAAAGTCATGTCCAACTCACACGTTGACCTAAGACCGGTGATCGTCGAAAATGTCAATATTGAAGTTGTTCAGGAGTACGTCTACCTAGGACAGATAATACAGCTGGGTAGGAACAATTTCGATAGAGAAGCTGACAGAAGAATCCAGCTGGGCTGGGCAGCATTTGGAAAACTGTGTCAAGTCTTCACGTCGCCTATTCCACAATGTTTAAAGACAAAAGTCTTTAATCAGTGCGTCCTGCCTGTCATGACCTACGGTGCAGAAACGTGGACACTGACAGTGGGCCTGATCCACAGGTTCCAAGTCGCTCAGCGAGCTATGGAGAGGGCTATGCTCGGGGTTTCTTTGAAGGATATGATTCGTAACGAGGAGATCCGACGAAGAACGAAAGTCACCGACATAGCCGAAATGATTAGCAAGCTGAAGTGGCAGTGGGCGGGCCATATATGCCGCAGAACCGACGGCCGTTGGGGCAGACGAGTTCTGGAGTGGAGACCGCGGATCGGCACTCGCAGGGTGGGACGCCCCGCCGCCAGGTGGACCGACGACCTGAAGAAGGTGGCCGGTAGAGGCTGGATGCGGAGGGCAGAGGACCGGGTGTGGTGGCGTTCATTGGGGAAGGCCTATGTCCAGCAGTGGACTTCTAGGGGCTGATATGATGATGATGATGATGTATGTTATAGTATGTAAGTATTAAACGCACTTAAAACAAATCACAGCTTTTGAAGATGCAAAACAATAAAAATATGGTTTAGTGGTTTTTAATTTAGATACTGGCAGAAAAACTTGGGAAGATAAACAACGATATTTATTAAATTGTAGTCGAGCGGATAAATGACTATTTTCGCCATCTAGCGACGAGTTCCATAGACAATCATTCCAATAAGCATCAATAGATGGCATGACTACACATAATTTGAAACAAAACAAAGCAGCAGTATTTACTAAAGTTGTATTTAATTTAGCTATGATATTCATAACATACTACTAATTAATTATATGGAATTGGATTATGTAATTTGGTATAAACAAAAATAGCTTTCATTCAACAGTAGTTTGAAGACATTGGCAATAATGCCATCGTCTAATCACGATATCTTTTTATTTTCTGTTTACTATCAGTATCAGAGTACCTCAGACTAACGCTACGCTGCTGGTCTTGAAATAGTCACAGACTTCCTTTACTATTGTTGATAGAAAACTTTAGTAAGGTTTGAGGTTAGGAAGTCTGTATAAAGAAAATCAGCTTAGTCACTTTATTCATGTTTCCTTCATAGTGTACACACGCACAGACATTTGTCGCATAATATACTATCCCTACTAAACACCAAAGCGCGAAGTATACCTATATGTATTACTTTAGCACAAACAAATACACAACAAATTGGCTCTCCAAAAAACGCGGGAACAACTTGAAATTTGAATATTGCTAGTTTTCTTGTAAATTATCTGCAACTATTGTAGCATTCGATAGAGATAGCAAGATATGCTTTTGTTTCTTTTGTATAGCACTATTTGAGACATATGATATTTGACATTGACTGTTGACATTTCTTGTGGTGGGTGGTGCTTTAAGAAATTTACAGAAACGACCAAAAATGGCGGGCACCGGGCAGTATGTTTATGTTACGTAGCTAGCTTATCTTTGTTCTCTTTGTTGAGTGCTATAATTTCACAGATTGATTGTTTTTTAAGCTAATATAAAACAACTAGTATTTATAATAATGACATACAGTGGTGTACACAGATTCCTTCTAAGGTCGGTAGCTAGCCGGGGCGTCATGACTTTGGTTGAAACTCAAGTAGCTTTGAATTACTTCAGTGGTGGTGGTAAGATTTCAATATTTTCATTACCTATGTTACAAAATTCGTTACACTTTGCCTCGTCGGCGGATGCCGCGGCTAGCTCTCTGTGCTACAGGCTTCTTAGGTTACGACGTAAGTCCTTTCATAGTTTGATTTCCCCTTTACACTCAGACCGATATGGGTAGCAGTTTCCAGCATGCCCAGGAAGCCCACCAGTTATTTTATCTGGCAAGCCCCTTGAATGCCTAGGATCATAGCCGATTTGAATCTTGCAATTGCCGACTGTTGAGTAGAGGCATAACACTCCCAGCAATCGTTTTTCATAAAAGTACTTCTGATTAAAGTATGCTAAGTTGCTGTAGAACAGCATGGTATCCTATGCAGCAGAAGCCTGCAAAGTGCCAGAGCCAAATGTGTTTCTGCCTTAAGACTTATTTGCAGATTACAGAAAAAAGTTATTTGATTTGAGGTAACAGTGACCAGTTTTGCAGGTCTTATACTCTTATTTCTGGGAACTGATTCCCTTTTTGATTGACTAAACCAACTGCATATGCACTTAAATGCTAATTGATTATTCGTTACATTAATTAAAATATTATAACTTATTGTATTTGTACAATTTTACAGACATACTTGAATCCTCCGTTCAAGATCTGGTTAAAGAAATTAATGATGAGATAAGACCATTTCAACAAACATTAAAAATAACCTCCGATGAACTCACCAATGAAGAAGTCATCATATTTCTCTCACTTGGTTATGATGATGCTACTAAATCTCAAGGAGTGTTCACTGCAACGGAACTGGAGTTCTTTAGGATACTCATTGAACAGATTATGACTACAGAGACTAGACAGATCACTGGTATCCATGCAGTGAATTTGGTCGGCCAGATGAAGAGTAGTTTCACAAAGACTGATGCTCAAGTGAGTATCTTAGTGCCCTTAAATAAGAAATAGTTTGGTCCACATCAGTGAAGTAATTTATAAATCGCCTTAACAACTGGCTTAGAACCAACACATTCACTGAAAATGAAATCGATACATATAATAAAACAGTAGATAAACAAAAAAAAACCAAATCTGTAAGTACATTGAAGTTAAAAAAAAAATTCTCTTCCCGGAAATTACTTAAGACCAGTAGAGTCCAAAAATATAATAAAAAAATTTCGTGTCTGTCTGTATAATCATCGCATTCGGTTTACTCAATCAAAAGTTATTTTTAGTTTTCAAATACATTTGTAGGTAAGGGAGTGGGAACGGAAGTAGGAAGGGGAGCGGATCTGTAATCCACGCGAGCGGAGCCGCGGATACAGCTGGTACTAGATAACCACGATGAGTATTTTTTTTTTCAAGTGGTTTTCAATGTTTTTCTGAGGGTTAATTATGATTCCTCAGTTTATAAAAAAAAAATATAAATAAAATAAGCAAAACCCTTTTAGGGTAACAAAGTCCTAAAAGGGTTTTAGCAAAGGGAAGCTTTTTTGTCTGTCTGGTGGATAACTCCAAAACTTCCAGGTTTAATTGCAATAAAAATGTCATGAAGACTTTTATGAGACTAAAGGAAAGTACAACTGTCCTCTCTAACTCAAAAACTACTAAAACGGCTTAGTTGGAAAAAGCCTAGAGATAATGGAAATTTATATATTTCAGGAAAACTACTAAAAAACTACTACTTGATGAAACTCACATATCGTATAGGACGACATATGCATTGCTGAATCTTTCCACCTAAGAAAGATGAATGCCTCTCTTCATGTGTTGATACAAATAATTTAAACATATTTCAGAAACTACTGAAAACATGGTGCAACATGAGATACCTAGATAAGGATGAGAACAATTACGCTCTGGGAATTCGGGCCATCCATGAGTTTGAGGGCTACCTTCGTCAGAACATGCCTGATACCATCGAAGAATGTTATCTGTGCAAGCAGATTGTTTTTAGAGTATGTTTACTCCTTTTGTTATCAATATGGTTGTTTTCAAGTTGGTGTCATCAGGGTTTTAGTATAAAAAATTGGTTCCACTGCTACTTGGTGATGATGCTGCTAGTGTCAAGGTAGGGCGCGCTCAGGGTTGTCAGGGTAGACAGGCACTGCATTTGAATATCACATTTGTTTTTAAAATCTAACCATACATACATAATAATAGGATTAGGCTAGGCTGGGCATTTGGAAAGTTACGTCATATCTTCTCGTCGCGTATACCACAGTGCCTGAAGACAAAAGTATTCAACCAGTGCGTCCTATGCGTAATGACCTACGGCGCCGAAACATGGACACTGACAGTAGTCTACTAGTCCCAGTTGGAAAACTCAAGGTCGCTCAGCGGGCTATGGAAAGAGCTATGCTCGGAGTTTCTCTAAGAGACAGGATCCGAAGTGAGGTGATCCGCCAAAGAACTAGTCTTCGACATAGCTCAAAAAGTTAGTACGCTGAAGTGGCAGTGGGCTGGTCACATCTGTCGGAGAACTGGCTACCGCTGGGGTAAACGAGTTCTCGAGTGGCGACCGCGACTGGGCAAGCGTAGTGTGGGACGCCCCCTGGCTAGATGGAGCGACGATCTGCGTAAGGCGGCTGGCAGTAATTGGATGAGAAGAACCGAGGATCGGGTTCAGTGGCGCACCTTGGGAGAGGCCTATGTCCAGCAGTGGACTCTTTCGGGCTGATGATGATGATACGTTCATGATGCTCACGCCTTGGTCACCACATGTCACGCTCGAGACCCAATGCCAAATCCATTAAGCGGATAATGTCAAATACCTTTTGTAATTTTACAATCAATGAACATGGTTGTAATATGTTTTCCAGGGTTACAACTGCCCAGCCTGTGCGAGAGCAGTCCACACCCGATGTCTGAAGAAATACCTGGAGAAGGTCGAGAAGTGGCCCTGCTGCAAAGCTGAATTCAATCCCTCTCAGCTAGAGGTACTCCATGGTGAAATGTAAGTGTTCTGATAATATTTATTAGATAATGTTACAAGTACTACAATGACAGGTAATTTGAGCCACTCCTGTGTTCAGGCACAATTAAAATATCGACTTGTTCAGCCTTCTATAATATAAACTGCATGATTTATGATAAGAGTACTTATTTGAACTCTATAAGAATTTATATATGATAAATAGGATTTCTAAGGATTTAAAATGTGAAACAGATAACAAACTTAAAACTATCCTGACAAAATAAAAATAAAGTTTTATGACAAAACCAAAGAAATATGAAAGTCTTTAAAGCTCCCATATTTGTCCTTTTACTGAATTTGATATTAATCTTTATTTATACATTGTTACTGCCTACCTCGTCAGGGATATAGCGTGAATATATGTATGTATAAATTGTTGCTACTGTATAAATTATTAATACATAATACATTAATTATGAGTCATAAACTCATAATCATTAGTTTTATGACTTATATATTTTTATATTGTTTCTTTCTTCCGTTTT
The DNA here is from genome assembly GCA_947086405.1 of Esperia sulphurella. Lineage (NCBI taxonomy): Eukaryota > Metazoa > Arthropoda > Insecta > Lepidoptera > Oecophoridae > Esperia > Esperia sulphurella. The sequence goes on from OX352261.1 coordinate 10,024,274, forward strand.
TGTTTTTTTTTTTGGACGCCGATAGCCGCTTGCGGTCCGTCAGTCTGTTTACACCTTAATTTTTATTACTTCTGTATAAGAAAAGTCATACATTGTTTTTTTTTTAAATCTTGAACAAAATATTATTTCCAGGCCATCACAAAACCTGTTGGTGGAAACCGAACCTCTATCTGAGAGGTTCAACCCGGAAGCTCCGAGTACAGCTCTAGAGCCCACAGTCATCATAGAGGACAGCGAGGGCGTTGCGCTGACGCAGGACATCATCCCAGAGATATCGCAGCGCATCACCAGGAAGAGGAAACGCACATGATGTGGTACATATTTACATATCTTAAGACTCCAAGATAATGCAAGCGCGGGCGCGGGGATCTCAAGCTTGTATGGAACTGTTGTATGTATCGTATCGCATATAAATTATGAGTCAACATTCATCATATTCTGAACGCAATGGTAGCGTCAGATTTGAGAATAATCAGAGAAGCGTTAATTCAGGATGGGACAGCGCTGGACAACGCGTCTGTGTAGTCTATATCTCCTCCCCCACCTGTGCCTATAATAGTGCGACAGGTAGATTTTTATGAATCCTGACGCGAAAATGCAGTGAATGCACGTATACCCGCGTCCTCGCTTTCATTGTTTCAAATATTATATAATGTCAAATATTATCCAATGTTAATTATTTTTTATGGATATAAAACTGACTAGAATAAAACAATGTTGATAAGTGCTGATTTGCAAAGTTGAGATTAATAATAAACCACATTTTTAAAATTACTATTTCTATATTTTTTCTAAATACTAATGCACATATCTACTTATATTATCTAACCTAAACAGTACGTCTTCAAATGGCTAAATAAACATTTTGCACTTTCCTCTGCACAAGTTTAGCTGATTTTGGATAAAAGTCAAGTAAATATTTCCATTCGTCCAACTTGAGGTATACAATATCTACGACGGTTCGGGCACGGAATGAAAAATGATGTGATACTCCTACAAACAGGCCCTGAAAATATGTAAATTAATCATAATTATTATATACAATACACTTTATTGCACAAACACAAAATACAGTTGCAAGTTATAAAGTTAAAAATAGTACAATTTTATACGATATTATTGCTTTAAGCGATTTCTTCCAAACAACCTTTATCTGGTATTATTATCGTGATAATTATTATTGGACATAAGTATCTTGATAATTTGCAACGCCGTTTATACATTATTTGTTCATGAAAATACCTGGGCTATTCCGAAGCTATCTTCAGGCCCCAACACGTCGTAAATAGACTCTGTCAAATTCGGATGGACAGTTAGTACTTCCACCTATAAATTTCGTAACAGATTTTATTTAAGGGTTTATTCAGCTTACTTAGTTTGCATTTTCAATATATCATTGCCCGTATCAAACAAAACACTCTTCTATGGCTAACTAAATATGGTTCTCCTAATATACAAATTAGACTCCCGGCTCAGTTATCGTATAGCCATCATTACTGGCCTATTTGTCTAGTCGAAGTCTAGTGTGTTGCATGAAGTTTATTGCGCCGTTTCTTCATAGCGCTAACATCTAGGAAGCAGTAATCGATAAAAAATATATATAATAAAAAAATATTTGAAATTTGTAAAAACGCAGGAATATATGATTTATTGTTTAACAAATTGCCTAAAACAATAGTACCGTTCTGTAGGATAGACAGAGAAATACGCACGGTAGTCCACTATTAAAATTAAAATTCTAACCTCTCCTCTATGAATAAAGTAAATACACTGATCAGAATCGCCGCACTGCACGATATAGTTTCCAGGGAAGAATACACAGTGTGTCATCCACATGGACAGCATCCTTCTGAAGTCGTCGTCGGTCTTTCTGAATATAACTGATTCTCTGATATGACACCCATACACTGACTGCATCACTTGACACCGCATTCGAAATGGCAGCTTGTAGATAAAATCTGGTACCTAAAAAAATATCATTATATCAATAGGCCGTCCCCACTGAGGTGACATTTATCCTGTACTGCGCCTGTCCTTACTATTAATACTCCAAGGTTTTAGAGGCTCGAATAAAACTGCAATGTTCTTATTCTATTGTCAGAAAGAATACAATAGGAAGAAAGCTAGTTTTATTCTTAGAATATTCTCTATTTAGGCATGGCGTTGTAACCTGTCTGCCCTGCTGGCGGTTCCATAGCTCTCGCACATAGTCCCACATTTTATTCATCTGGTGCTCACTGAGGTCCATATCGCGGAGTCCGTCTCTCAGCTCGTTGATGCCATAGTCGTAGGCGATGAGAGACGATGAGTGGGCTGTGATCATTGCAGACATCTCTGAGATTAGGAGACCTGTAGAAATGTAATGTAATTCATATCTATATTACTTGTCGGCGGCAATCGTAGGTTAACTTAATGAGATCTGATATAATTTATTAAGTTGACGTTCATTAGGTACACAGTTTACGTAAAAATAAACAATCCCTGTTAACTTGTCGAATATGATTTTATCAATATTGCGGTTGGAATGAGATAAATATAAAATAGTTCATTTTACAATTGCCAACTACATATCTTGATATTATATTATACCTGTACAAAATTTGATAATTATAATGATAACAATAGTTTCTATCACTTCAAAGTCGTTTTGTCCTGACACATCTCCCATGCCGGTAATGGTTATCAAATTAAGCATATACCACAGCGATGCCACGTATAAAGGGAAGAAATTGCCCTGGAAATTAATAATTTCTCTTTTCATTAGTCAAACTACGATAATAGATGCCAAAACATGGTGTTCGTTTATTTGGATCCTCGTTATAATGGTTCTAAAAACGGGGCTTTATTTATTATAACATTTCTTTATATATTAGTGTTCCGTTGGTGTAAACGTGCAGTCAGCAGAGTAGCATTTTGAACAGTCGATCGTTGCTACTTGCTGACTATCATGTTCAATGGTTGCCTTTCAACAATGGTTATATCCATTTATATGAAACTTGGTACAGTGATAGCCTGTATTCTGGATTAACATATACGAGTACGATACTGCTTTTTACCACGGTTTATTTACTAGCCTTGCAAGGTATGTGCAAAGTGTGTCATCATCATCACCTGAAATACCACTGCTGAACATAAAGCCTCCCCAATAGAATACCACTTTTGGTGTATTGTCCATTGGGGGATTTGCCATAATCACCACGCTTGACATGCGGATTGGTGATCGCAGTAATGATCTTAATATACACATGAGAAAGCTGCCCGCCGTCCCTGGTGCAATCCCTTAGTCGCCTTGACGACACCCTCTAGGATTGGGGGTGGCCCTATTCTAAGCCGAGAACCACACGGCTAAGTGTGTGCCCCATATGGTTAATTGAAAAACATATTGATATTTTTGTCAGGATCGCCAAAGTGGCGATCCATCGTCTCTGCCTACCCCTCTGGGACCAAGGCGTGAGCATTATGTATGTATTGATATTTTTATTACCTACCTCAGAATAATTGACCTTTAAGTTCAGTTCCTCTTTCAACATCCAGTTAGCCGAAGTACACTGTACTGGGGTGAGACAGGACAGTTTGAAGAACAGACAAGCATTCACATGTGATAATATTGACGCCCAAATGAGGATCGCTCTGCAATTTTCAAACAACATTTCATTATTATTAGTCTCTGTCCCTTTTTACCGCATACGTCCCACTAATGCGCTGTACCCCGCTCTGTATTTTTCATCATTTGGTTTTCAGGTCAGTTGAGTCACTCTCACTCAAGTAGCCATGTTTCACAATAGAAAGCTTTGCTAATTGGTTCTATTGGGTTAATTTTCAAACTAGGCTCTCAGTTGATTCCCCTGGGACATTTTTTAAATAGGTGTTTATAAGTAGGAACTGAACTGTAATGAATGAATGACTTTGAGGGTAGTTTACGATTTATTTGAATTTGTGGGTCTGTTTTTACAGACTGCTTTTACTTACGTTAACTTCACGAATAAATTAGCCGATCCGATATTTATTTTTCTATGCGTTTGATAAGTGAACAGATAAGATATTCTAAATAGTTGCGGAGCCCTCAAGTAACAGAATAATGCCATTCTCATAGCCGGTCGTAGCTTTAGGGCAAAAGCAAAGTAACACACGGTTAAGTTGGCCAGGAAATCGCGTCGTCTGTGATATATTTTTGAAAAATACCTGTAAATAAGTCAAATTTAAGATCAAAATACATCTATAAAACGTACGTATGATACGTTTTTGACGTGATTACAATCAACATTAACACCCTACTTCTACGTCCGACTATTAGACACAGTCTCACTCTCTTGACGAGGGTGTGTAGGACTACAGTCCACGCGTCCAGTGCGAATTGAAAAGTCTGATAAAAAAATTCTTCAAAAAGTCAAAGAGCTATCGGTTAAGTCTAATATGATATCTTCCATTTATAATTTTATTCTTTAATAATTTTAATCAATTTTTAATGTAGTTTCTAAGTAGACAAATAATTATAATATGTTACACTCCTAAAGGGGTAAAATTGCACAGGAACTTTAAGTATAAATATCCAATACAATATGTTGCATGTACCTACAATTTATGGCAAACAAATGAAATGAAATGAACGTCAGACGTCAGTAAATATGTCAAATGACCCGTCTGAGAGCGCAAAATGGCTTTAGTTCTACAAATATTAGCCGAAAGGCTTACGAAGTAGGTCCCCAGTAAGAAATTGTGTCTGTCCCCGATAGGAATCGTGCCCACGACTTCTGTATGCACGGGCACACCCAAGTGAAAAGCTTGTGATAATTGGTAATAATTTAAAATGCTAATATACTTACATTTTTCTTACTGTCTTCGGCTTTAATACATAGTCCCCGTATCTATTAATGTAACCAGTGTGAATATCTAGAAATAGTTTGTAAAAGAAAATGACGTCTGTTACTATGCAAATGTAGAAGAAATAAGCATTGGATAGAAACGCCATTTGATAGACAAGTATCATGAATTCTGTGTATGATAAAAACAGAATTAAGTACTCTGAAAATAATAAGAAATTATGAGTAAGGAAATAATTATACCGTAGAATACTTAATAACACTAATTATTGAATTAATTTAATTATGACAGTCCTAACTTTACCCATAAATATCACTAATTTGCAGTCTGGTATTATACTCCTACGGAACCATCTGTAAGAAGAAATCGGTGTTAATATATAATAAGAAAATGTGACAAACCCGCGTGATGGTAAATCGCTCATTGACCTGCAGCCTTAGATCACTGCATGCAACAAAGACCACGAAGGACTAGCTTTGCCACCCTAAGAACTAGGTAGTTTAGAATGGTATGTGGTGTAAGACCTCGATAATGAGACCACAAATTCTACTCATCATCCTGAGCATCGTCTGTAATGACAAACATTTAGAAATGAAAACTAAATTTGCATTTCCCTATAAATTGACCCTAATGTTTTTTATTTTAGTTTTTCATGTTTTGGTCTATACTGTATTCCTGTATGATGGATAGAGTGACGACGTGAAACTGGTAGCTTGAGGGTTGAACTACATTATATCGCGCTCGGTTGGGCCCTTTCGAATGCGGGCGCGCGCACGCTGCTGTGCTTTGAGTGCGAATGTAGGCATGTGTATGTAGCTCAACCACAAGTGGGCTAGATGGGGAAGGCTGAGGACCCAGGTGCGTTGGCGCGCATTAGGACGGCCTAAATGTAGCAGTGGACGTCAACAAGAGAATGATGATTGTGTTTGGTATACTGGATGTTGTTTAAACGATAAGCAGAATTTGTGGTTAGAAATGTATTCGACAGTCTATATTTTGTTTAATAAACTATACCTAGTGTTTTCCACTACTTTTCAATTGGCATCCTTATTGTGCTTTAGAAACATAATAAAATAAATGGCAGAAAAAACGATATCTAATAAGCCAATTAATTGTAAATCAAAGCATAAATAACCTTAGCGGCTGGAAAATTAAGAAGTTTGCTGAAATATAATCAGTATTTCCAGACGTTATAGATTTTGATCCATGAGATTCTGTAACACTCCAGTCAGGACTCTGAAATTTTTTCATACAATAATAAATAACCATGATTTCATTTTACCTAAAAGTATTTGAAGTAGTGTCAAGATTCTTACTTTCAAATCTATTGTATTGTTATCCAAGTTATCATCATTAAATTCTGCTTCGTATGACAAGGGGCATGATGCGAACTGTAAAAACGTTTTGTCACTATTTAAGAGGCTAAGTCTCACCGGCGCCCCAAGCGGCAGAAAATCGAAACTTGTGAGGCAGAAAATCGAAAAGTGCTAATTATCATTGTAACAAGTTTCATTTAAATCTGTTCAAAATCCAAACGAAACTTCCGCGTTTGTAATATTCGTTTAATTGTGACAGAATACTTTATATTAAATTCTTTGCCGTCTTTTGCATTGATCACATGTTGGATATATTTAAAGAAAGAGTGATTATCTTCTCGGTAAGTGCATTCCATCTTTAGCCGTAGGGAAAGATTGAGGCCAAACGTAAGCCCATCTAGTTTAAAAAAAACATTGCAAGAATTAACTTCAGGAAGGTTGCAAGTTAAGCTCCCATATAAAAACAAATTTTTATTTTTTTATTTATTAACCAATAAAAACAGAATTTACATACTTATTTCCAGTGCAACAAAAACCAGACATGGTTTGTCTGTGCACCGCGACGACTTACAAACTAACATTAAATTAAATACTACCGACATTGAGATAAAACTTACTGACACACTGTTTCTATCAGACATCATTGTTGGTATAACGTAGTCCTTCGATGCGGTACTAACGGAGAATTTCACTTTTCTCAAAACAGTTGGGAAACTCTGGGAAATATTTATTTAATGTTATCTACATTAATATTATTAAGAGGTAAAGTTTGTGAGTTAGTGAGGTTGTAGCGGGTAGTCTCTGGGTCTATTGAAACGATTTTGAAAATTCTTTTACCAATAGAAAGCCACGTTATTTGTGAGTGTCATAGACTATATATTAACCGGAAAAATGTAAAATACTTTTTTGTGGTAGTCGGAAAATGTTACCCGTCCAACGAAGTGGGCACGGGTCAGCTAGTGTGTTATAAAGTACTAGCGCTCCGATATCCGGCCTACATCATAGCGTGAAGATATTATATGTGCAATATATATATCTTATATTACAAATTAGTGAGATGAATATTATATGCCTTAATTAGGTCGCTTGTCGCTCATCGAGCTATGGAGTACGCTATGCTAGGAATTTCTTTATGATGCGCTAGGAGAAAATCCGACTAACAAAGTAATAACTATAAGGTTATTGACATATCCAATATGATTCTCAAGCTGAAGTGATAATGAGCAGTCATATCTGTCGCAAAATTGGCGGCTATTGAGGAGTTCTAGAGTGCAAACCGCGGACCGGTAGGGGCAGCGTACGACGCGACGTCCCTCCGCCAGATGGACCAACGACCTGAAGATAACCTTGAAGCAGATGGATGTTGAGGCAGAGGAGCACCGGGTGTGGTGGATTTTGAGAAGACCTATGTTCAACAGTGTAATGTGCATAAGCTGATATGAATGAAAATGAGGCAAATTGTACTACTCAATCATACATGCGACGGACTAGAAGTTAATAAAATATGTTCAGATTTTACATAAATAGCAGACAAAAATACCTTCAAGAGGGCATAGAATTCGACACCTTCAATATACAGCAAGTCTATGTTTCTAGAGGCGACGACGTTCGACATGGTCATGAATTTATATGCCCCTCTAATGTTCCCAAATATTCCTCCAGGCCCCATACATGCTTCGACTTCATTTATGTCTGATATTATGTCCACCTGAAATATGGAGTTTTTATTCACAGTGTCTAAATCTCGCATTACAAATGTGATTAATAATCTTTCTTATAGTCAAGAATGTTCGGTTCACAAAAAAGAAGGAAGTATTATTTACTTATTTGCTATTTTATTTTATTTATTATAGTCATATAAGTACCTATTTATCATTTAAATTTCCTAATCAGCGCAACCTACAATTTCTCTGGCATAATATTTTTCTACCCAAAGGTTGTCGGGAAGAAATCGCTTAAAGCGATAAGACCGCCTAAATTGTACTATTTGTAACTTCTATAACGATTAACTGTATTTGTTTGTGCAATAAAGTGTATTGTATTGTATTATATACCTTTTTGCAGAAACCTTTTCTTATACCGTACAGCTATGATGCGAAAAGCAAATTACTCAGTAAAGTAGTTGCTGGAAAATAATTATATTGAAGAAACAAACTGCACTGAAGAACAAATATTAAAGGTCGGTCATAAAAACCGCAATAAACGGGCTCTGAAAACTTGACAGGAACCCAATATCCGCCCCCACTCACGCTCCATGCTCTGAAACAGGCACTTAGTAAAAGAATGGGGGAACATACCTCAGCAACGCCTGAGGAATCTAGTTTTTAGAATCGCATGTCAAATTGTGTACCATATTCCGAGCATGCGGTGGCAATACGAACTATTAGGGGGAAGGGGGTATTTCAGAAGCGGGAGCGGGGAATAATTCTGTAGTCGCGGGCGGAGCCGCGGGCACACTTATAAAAAAATATACATCATCTTTACTTACCTTTCCACGATATATGATATACATGTTGAACATAACCTCATTGGCACGCATAACCATATAACCTTTCTGGAAATACTGTTCCTTTAGCTTCTTAGCAAAGGCTCTGAAGAACGAGTACTCAACGTTCTCAAACAACGGTATTTCTCGCAAAGTCTTCTCGTACATGTATAGTACCGCGTCTTCGTTTAAATTAGCGTGTAATTTGCCCAATATCGATTGATGCTGTAAAAAAATATTTAACTATGGTGGATATAAATTGTGGTGGAATTTATATAACTATAAATTCCACCCCGCGGCCATTATAGCAGTTCATCAAGTTTCACAATTTTACTGAGGTAAATTCTATGATTGACCATCTGTGTGGAATTTGGAATAAAAGCTAGTTTCATCAAAATTTGTTTATCCTTTGTACTTGACTACCTAACGAACATTCATACGTTTACATTTCTAATTATTACAATATCAGAATCGTACAGATGGTTTTAACTAACCGACCAACCGCCCGTTCTTTTCCACTGATACTTCCAATATTCTGTAACAGTTTTCTTGAGAGCAAACGGCACTTTTTCTCTGTTTAGGAACAGTTCTAAATGTTTCATTCTTTCCAGAAACTTCGTCACTACTTGATCGGCCATTGCTTTTAGTGACGCGATTCTGGCGTATACATATCTAAAAACGAACTATTTTATATTTTCTGTCTCTATTCACTTCATATTCAAATATTTGCAATACTTTCATCTTCATGAAAGCGGCTGGAAAGCTACTAAAATTTGTTTAATGAAGAGTTATTAACTCTTTGGGCGTTGTCCACGTCTATCTATTTTTCCGTAGGAATGCAGTATTTGATCTAGGTAAAAATAGCCTATGTCCGTTTAGAGCAAATCAACATTTGAACAGTGAGATAATTTTTGTAATCGGTTCGGTAGTTCCGGAGATTATCTCGAGAAGACACACTTTGCCTCACGAGACATAATAATGTACATAGTCAACGCATTTGTGGCTTTTAGACTGTTGCACGCGGAATTTAAGACTGACTTTTTTTAAAGGAATAAAGTCGCAAATGATTTGACAGATCATTTGAGGATAAGTACATGCTGATTGCAACAATCCAAAGGTGACAAGTGCGTTGTCACTCTGAGGGCGAGGAAGGAATGCCTTGTGTGCGCTTGTAATTAAATTACACTGGCCCTCTTACCCTTGAAACTGGAACCAGGCCTCCGTTACTTGAATAAACCTTCCTACTAAAATTTGTTTAATGAAGAGTTATTAACTCTTTGGGCGTTGTCCACGTCTATCTATTTTTCCGTAGGAATGCAGTATTTGATCTAGGTAAAAATAGCCTATGTCCGTTTAGAGCAAATCAACATTTGAACAGTGAGATAATTTTTGTAATCGGTTCGGTAGTTCCGGAGATTATCTCGAGAAGACACACTTTGCCTCACGAGACATAATAATGTACATAGTCAACGCATTTGTGGCTTTTAGACTGTTGCACGCGGAATTTAAAAGACTGACTTTTTTTAAAGGAATAAAGTCGCAAATGTTTTGACAGATCATTTGAGGATAAGTACATGCTGATTGCAACAATCCAAAGGTGACAAGTGCGTTGTCACTCTGAGGGCGAGGAAGGAATGCCTTGTGTGCGCTTGTAATTAAATTACACTGGCCCTCTTACCCTTGAAACTGGAACCAGGCCTCCGTTACTTGAATAAACCTACCCCGATAAACACCTACACTTTTGGGCCGCCCTGGCGTGGTTCTCGCCCCGCCCGTACGGAGTGATAACGACGCTAAGTCGAGCGCCTTAGACACATTTTTGCGTGTATTGTCTCAACAGTGGGAAGGAGTAGGTGATTTAAAACGTAGGTATTTTCGTTTTACTAGAGATATCACATATCTGTTACGTAGTAACGGAGTAATTTGTGCCGGAGCACGGAGTGCATTTGGCGGGAGAAATAGCTAAGACGTTGTATCTATCCAGACACTAGAGTCCTGCCATCGGGAATTTAAAAGGTCATTGACCATTTTCTCATTGTCTACCCATGTCACAACTTTCGAGATTTTAAGCGTTTTTGCCATACCTACTATTGGCACTATTATACGAAATAGCCTTCTGCTACTCCGTGACAGCTCACTGCGTCACATAGGCGCGAAAACGCCCGTGGTTTTCAACTAGGTGGCCAGGCTACTCTTGGCCACACCAAACCCCCAACACTCCGATTGACCATTTTGGTCATTATTTTTTTGCTACACTCCCATTTGCTAGAGGGGAAATGGGACCTCTTTTCCCACTTTGACTCTTTACTTCTTTAATTTCATTTACATGGGGCCCAAGGTAGCGTAAATTGAGTCCTCGAGACTTTCCTTAACTTCATTGGTAGGAGTGGTAGGTGTTACGTGTTAGTCTACCTCCGTTGATCCTCGCTCAGAGGAGTTGCGGAGGGTGAATGGTGAGGAGTCAAAACTGTCTATATGCCAGTTATTAAAGCAATCTTACCCGAAGAATAGAACGCCATGGACTAATATAATAATAGATAATATCATATGGGCGGTATCTTGAGGGGTTATGTCTCCAAAGCCAGCACCACTAAAGCTGGTCGCTGCCCAGTAGTAAGCTAACAGGTACACCTTTTGAGGAGTCAGGTATTGGTCATTTGTAACTTTGGATACGTCGATCCAAGAACCTGGTGACAAATTACAAATTTAGCCTTATCAAAAAATAATTTGAACTGTGGACTACTTTTCTGTGGGAACTAGGGATTTTCATAGGAATAAAAATAGCATATATCTCTAGACAAAAATCTTCAATATAACCGAAATTGTCGAAAGTATAATTAAGCTAAAGTTGTTATTATCTTTTGATACGTAAGCTGTGTAATGCTGTACAGCTTTCTCTATTTTATAGATTTGATTGACTTGCATGGGACCACCGTACTAGTGGTTGGTACCTTTAATAAAATGAAGTATGATTATAGACATAATATAAACAATCAAGCTTTATGGGAGATGTGAAAATGAGATGTGTAAATGGATGCGTTGGGCGAAGTTGGATGCGGAGGGCGGAGGACCGGGTATGGTGGTGTTCATGGAGGAAGCCTATGTTCAGCAGTGAACGTCGATGTCTGATGAGCGCTGAGCAGAGTGAATCTAAAAAAATAACCTAATCCTGTTAGTTGATTACGCCTACTACCCACATTCTAATTCCGTTTTCGTAACGAAAAGAATTTGGAAACTAACCAAGTTGACAAATCATATTCCCATCAGCATGGAACGTAGTTTGCCGATACGGCCCTTTTAGTGATAGTTCTCTGATCCTTCGCCGAAAGTCTTCAGCATCACTTGCGTACACATATCTGCACGACATTGTTATCAATATTGAAGTGTAAAGGTTCAGAAAGAACAGAGTTAGTAGAAGGAACTGTACTACGCTCATGAGATATGCCTGAAAAAAAGTGTTAAAAGTACTATTGAATAGATCATATCAATCTATACTGATAAATGCCTCTAACAGGTCACTTCAGGCATTTGCCAGTAGTGACCCTGCCTATCAAAGGTCCACTGCTGGACTAGCCCTCTCCCAAAAGAATGGGAAATTGATGCTGTAATAATCATTCAGAACAGGTGGGTTGATAATGCACAGATGATGAAACTGCCCATGCCTGGATTTTTGCTGCCGCCGAATAGGACATCCTCACGAAGACTAGAAATGGTACTATATTCGGTTCTGGTTACCACACATACATTCAGCAAGTGTTTAGCTACCCAAAATGTGTCTCTTTGATACTTAAGGCCTCCATAACGGTTACTTTGGGAATTATCTAACATAACTCGTGTAAAACTGTATATTCATCATCATATTTGCCTTGCGACGTCCACTGCTGGACTTTCCCCTTCTCCGATGAACACCACTACATCCGGCCCCCCCGCCTTCCGCATCCAGTCACTGTCTCACGTTTCGCGTACCGGTCCGCAGTCTTCACTGCAGGACTTGTCTTGACTTGGGGCATCCCAACGGCCGTCGTTTCTGCGACTGGCTCGTCCACTGCTCAGCATGGTAATTCTTTCTCTTCAATGTATTTTTCGCAACTGTGTTATTTACCCGTTTTAAAGCGCCTATAGACTCCGCCCAGAATGCCGCGTAGAGCTTGTAAATTTGCGTAATGTTGACCATTCGCAGCATACAGTGAAACGTGTGTGGGTTGGCTACATGGTCCTCGGCGGTGTGGTTTTCGTCGTGCTTCGGTACAAACAGCTTCCATATGGCGTACCACGGAAGACATGTCAGTAAGTCTGCTACAAATCCTCTCTAAAATAACACTAGTATATTATTTATAAAATGTAAATATAAGTTAATATAGGGAAAGATCAACGGCAGAGGAGGCTGTAAGTGAAAAGGATGTCCTGACTTGAAAACTAATTTAACCAAAAATATCCATTCGATCTCCAAAGTGATCGCTATATTGGTCACCAACCACTTATAAGTAGTAGTCTGTACTGAAAATGTAGTGTGAAAGAAACCATATTGTATTGGTTAGTGTAGTCTCATAAAAACTTCACAGTAGACATGATCTGCGTATACGTTGGTTTCATGTAATGGCAAACCCAAAAAAGAGGGGTTCTGAGATCATTAACAGTGTGCCAAACAAGCAATATTCAATCTTGAGATTAATTAAAAGTAATGTGTCTAAATCGTCACCGTTGCTGCGTTATAACGCGGTCGGAGTGCGGATAAAAGCTTGATAAAAAAATAGCAAAGTGTATGTCGTACACACTGTGCAGGTCCCGTCCATTAATTTATTTTAGTTTTTCTTCAATATCTCGAAATAGAGTTACTAAAAGTAAAATCATAAATCATTGCCGGTGTATTTTATTAGAATTCAGCTCAATCGGTACAGTACTTTCGAGTTATCCGGCGGCCTGACGGAACTGTAACAAAAATTGACAAAACACTGACTTTAAGATAATTCTTAGCGGTCAAATAAGGATGGTAGATAAGCTGGTTCTTGGAGCCGTAGAAAGCAACGTGGAGCATCAAGTACAGGTCTACGTAGCAAATACACTCGAGAACTACCAGCACTATGTTGAAACATGAACACTGCGGGGCCATCGACACGATTATCTGAAAATACACAACACATCGATATATTAACCTAATTAATTTGCCGGATCTACTTGTTTATAATACCAGTTTATGACGTCTTTATTACACACATAAATAAATAGGAGGTTCGGATGACCGAAATATTGGCGAAAACATCCATAAACGAACACTGGACCAAATACCACATGCCAATGTTGGACAGCAGCGCTCCCGATGCGAGAGAGACCTAGTAATTCTATAATTACAGACCTGCCTGCCAATAACTCCACACGATACATATGCGTCTTGTCCCAAACTAAGATTCCTTTTTCACGCACGTACTATGGAAAAAGACCCCTTTATAAATCGAACTTACGACCTCTCGCCTTCAAAGACAACACCCAAACCTCTAATCCGAGAAGGTAATGATTAAGGCAAAAATAAATTGTTTTTGGATAAGTATAGTACCTACATATCATACATTACCCATAGAGGAGGAAGTACAGGTAATTACTTATATACCTAAATATCGTCGCCTAAGAGTGGATTTTTTTTTCTCGTCAAGTACAAATTATCCAAAATTCTATTTTTCTAAAGAAATAACCTTACTAAAATCAGCTTCCGGGACTCTTAGTGTCAGCTATATCTTTAATGAAAACCTCACAACGTTTTGGTAAATAGTCTGCGCTAGTGCGTTATAGCAAAAAAGAACTAAAACCATAAAAAAAATCCCTACCCGATTTATTTTCTCTGTAAAATTACGTTTCACGCACAAAAAAAATATTTATTTCAGGCGTTGCCTATAGTGTTAGTAACAGTGATACCTTTTATAGTTATAACTATGTTAGTAACTTGATAATATTAGAATAATAAAAATGAAATTTTGTTTTCTTTGACGAGGTGGATACAGTATGAGGTTTTCACTCGCCAGCGACGATATGTAGACTACAGACAGAGTAATGGAAAAGATTTGGTTATAAATGATAAATCTATAACATCATACCGGTATCAGTAAGCACATCAGAAATGCCGCAGAAAGGCGTAGTATGGCCCAAAACTTGAGGAATATGCCGTCCGGTTTGATGGCAATTGGCATCAGCAGGTACGGAGCGATGTTTTTCAGTATACTGAAGTGTTTGTAGGATTTTATGTAACTTTGCTTTTTCATTTTGTAGTCTAGGTAGACGTTTATAAATGAATCTAAGAGAAAATAATTTTAATAACACAGTTACTAGTCTTAAGGACAACACAATGTAAGTACTTCACCTAGAACAGGAATAACTTGTTAATTTTTTTTAGACCCTATTAGGAATCTAACGACTTTCGTTGAATACGTTAATAAGCCAACGAGGCAGTCGTAGAAAGAATAAAAAAAAGTCTCTTTTGTTACATGTTTTACAGGAAAGGAATCTCATGGAAAAACAATTGAAATGTGATAGTTACGGGACATAGTATTCTATCGAGTTTTCAAGCTATCGATATTTTTAATAAAATTAAAAAAAATAGGAAAAATAAGTTTTATATGGCTATAAAAAAAACTAAATTCTATGTCGGTACAAGTTGCATTTTCTTCATCCTCCAACAAATATGCAAAACCTGTACCAATAGTGGTAGCATACCATATATTGTATTATTATGGTCATTTGTTTGTTAATGAAACGTTGCTAATTTATTAAGCAGTAAAGTTTAAAATACAATGTCCTTTCCGTAAGATATTTTAATTATTGTTTTGCCATGAGATTCCGTTCCCTGAAATTAAATATGTCACACATAACAGTGTAGTAGACGACGCGACGGGTTCCCAACACTTGTGCAAAAATCATGATCTTCCAGCTCGGCTTATACACAAAGCAAATGCAATGAAGCGGGTTTCCAAGATACCGTATTTTTTAATCATTTGGCCATGTAGCCACTATTTATTACCTTTGTCCGAATTGCCATCGGTATTATTAGCTCGATGTGCGCTTTAGTGTAGGTACTAATAATAATAATGTTTTCCTTGATCTCAATATAATTAAAAGTAAAAATAAATGAATGCCAGTGATAGTTACACTCATATCTACGTAACTCGTAAATCTACGTTTTCATAAACAAGTTTAATTTCTAGAACTATAAACTTATTTTGTGATCTTGGGTAGGCATAATGGATATTATCATATTAGTCTGGTATAATTCTGAACCTTGATTTTCATGATTTTTTTAGGCAAGGTTTATTATTTAACAGGAAATAAGGCTTTCAGTAGATGAAAAAGCTTTAGAACTGCATAGCTGCAATATCTAAGATCTTCCTGATTGGTTAGATTTTTTTTATCAGACACATTGTTATCGCCATAATATGCCATTGTTATCGCCTACAAACTGTACTATATATTTACAAAAACCCAAGTTAAATACTAACCTTGTATAAACTCCTGCATCATACTAGTAATTCTAACAATTTGGCTCTTCATAGTTATATTTTTGTAGTGTTGTAAATTTGCACCAGTGACCTGCGACTTGGCTTGCTCTTCTATATTTTGAAGCTCTTCTGGAGTGAGAAGGCCGTCGTGCTCTCTCATGTCAGGGAACAGACTTAAAGCAGAGCTGTATGATGAATAGCTTATACTTATAAGCTGGAATAAGAGATTACGATGATATGATTTGTTAAGTCGTTTAGCGCACTACACTTGTTAGGAAATATCTACTATCTGCTCGTATATCGATATAAGATCTATTATTAAACTCGCATTTGGGTAATTCTTTTGGCTGAAACATTCACTTAGACCAGGGGTCGGCAACCTGCGGCTCGCGAGCCACATGCGGCTCTTTGGATGTGAAACTGCGGCTCTTTAGTTCCATTGGTCCCGGTTTGGATGTTATATTTGTGAATTATAAAATCCTTGTTTAATTTTTTACCTAAATAATAAGTGATTATCTAATAATACCATATATATATTATCTAATTTGTTGTAAAAGAACACTACTTATATATGAGTCAATATATATTTTTCTTATGAATAAATAGATTAGTTACTTTTATGAAAAACACGTTATTTATGCAAGTACTATTTATTGTTGGCAAGAAAAAAAATTTGGCTCTTTAAAAACTTTTAAATTTTGTAAATTGTAATTTTTTACTCTTCCGACTCAAAAGGTTGCCGACCCCAGACTTAGACTATTACAGCCAATCTACACGAGTTCCTTCTTACTCGGAAGGAACTCGTGTAGATTGGTTCATATCTTACACATTCTATTAGTAAATGTTTTACTGCTCATTGTGTTATCTATCACTGATGTACTTACACTATCGCTGATAGATATCTGAGTGGTTGAGGAACAAACAAATAAACATCGACACTTTTGCATTTATAGTATTAGTAAGATTTTGTGATAGAAATAAATACAGTAATTTGTGAATGTAACAAATGCTGTAGGTGTCTATTGGTCACTCATCATGAAAGTCACATCTGTTAAGTAGGCTTACCCTATTCATCAATTATAATAAATGCCAGTGCTTACTTTACAGTGTGTCAGTGTGACCACAGTGCTCACGGCGGGCACACCATACAGCAACACCAGCAGACCGAGGTGGTTTCCCGGACCAATAGCTCTTTCTTGCTTCGCTTCTCTCAACTTCTCGGAGGTCACTAAGCAATACCCGCTTTCTATGATGTACAAATCTCGCGTCACTGTACCTCCGTAGTAAACTATCTCATTGGGTGGGAGAATAATGTCCCTTGCAGCTAGAATTTGGTATAAATCATCTTAGATTAAAACTGTATGTAATCACTCTTTTTAGATAGCTCACTGAAGTAGGTAGGACTCTAATGCAGGTTCCACTGGACTGGATATCTCCCTTTTACCTATTTCTGCTGCCGAACTTGCATTGCTGTTTTCTGGTGTTTAAGGGTCCACGTTGATGGTTCCCATTTGTAGCAGTGAGGAGTGCGATTATAAGGTACCTAGTCAATTCTTAAATCTAAATTCTTACTTTCAGTCAGTGTATGAATAAACGCTTTATTTTTGACTTGAAAGAATCTAATAGAAGTCAGCGCTTTGAACCGTGCCTGATGGAGTACTTTCTTGCGTAACTCATGCGGTACGACTGTTTTATCCAACCAGCTATTATCAGTTAACTCTACACCCTGAAATAACGTTAAATACGTGAAATAAATAATGTTAGTTTAATCCGAAACTGATTTACAGTATGTTTTTCATAAAGGCGTCACCATTGTCACCTTACCGAATTGTATTGCCACTGAAGTTCGTAGAAGGCCATTATTCTGTACTTGATTGCTCGATGCATGTTGTTTTCTTTCATGAATTTATCTATAGTGATGATGACTTCCAAGAACGCAGTTTTTGTCCTGTAATTAAACAAATTATTTGAATGTGTTTGGGTTTATAGCCCTTGGTTAACTAGCATTATTGATATACTTAATTAGGAAGACGAGTAAGAGAGACAATTAAACATACCTTTATTAAATTTAAAGTGATACAGTAAGTATTATCGAAGCCCTGAATCCCAAAATATATAGCCTTGTTTTGGAGTCAGGGCTTACTTAAATACCGAAAATACTGCATCACTTTAAATTGAAAAAAGTTATGTTTAGTTAAATTACAGACACACGAGGCATTTCAACCTCAACTCAAAACTCAAACTCCTCAGGGTGGCAAAGGACTTGTGGCCTTTGGACTGTTGCACGCAGCAATTCAAAGCTGCAGGTTTATGGACGACAGTATAACCCTTTATCATTAGGTGGGCTATCTGCCAGTTTTCTTCTTCATTCCGCAAAATAAGAACATAGTTTTTTTTAATAGTGGGAATTATAATAATTGCGGAAAAGCCCCGTTCGTCACCCTCCCATCCAACTTTTTTAAGGTCCTTGTCCATTTGGAAATGCTGGTGGGCTCAAATTTACCTTGACCAATGTGTAACAACTGCAGAAAACTCGGACACACAGTAACCGGTTAGCAGAACTCCGTAGAGGCTCAGGAAAGCAACAACGGCCATGTCGTATTTATCGCCAGGAGTCAGGTCCCCGTAACCGACGGATAGCAAGATAGTGGTCGCGAAGTATACTGACGTCACGATCGGATATTCCGTTCTAGAAACAATTGAAAGCCTTATTTGAAGCTGAATGTTGGACTTTTACAAATATTTAAGGTAATTTTGAGGCCTTGCTTCCCGATCAGAGAACGATATTTGGTTGTTATCTAATGGTGAATATATAGAGATCGATGGAGGCACCAGTGACGGGCATATTAAGAGCTCCTGTGCATATTAAGATCATTACTGCGATCACCAATCCGCGCACCGAGCGTTGTGATTTTAGCAAATCCCCCAATGGACAGCCTACCAAAAGTGGCATTCTATTGGGGAGGCTTATGTTCAGCCAGCAGTGGACGTACGAGTATTTCGGTTAATGATGATGGAGGCAGTCCAGAGTACCTAAGTAAATACAGAACACCACCGATAACAAGGAAGAATTGTGTGAATATGTATTTGATTTTTTAATTTATTCAAACTTTAATACTACAGATGGACAGCCAGACGTATTTTATTTTCCTAACGTCACGTGTAATAACTATTTTTTTCAATGTTACTAACTATTTTTTAATAACGTACTTGCTGGTCTTGACTCCTTTTATCTTCTCTTGCCAGGTTAGAGCTTTATAGAACCACGACTCCTCTGAGCATCGTTTCACAAAACATGACTCCATGAATAAAATAATACCGCACCAGTAACACAGTATGCAAATGTATACGCAATATTTTGCTATCTGAAAATTGTATACCTACTTAGTTTTATGTTTTGTATTTAATGATAATTTATTCACTAAATACAAGATTTTTGCATTACCTTCACAATAAGAGAATTCAGCAATAATTTTCTTTCCAAATCTTCAAAGAAACTGGACAGACGCCAAACCAAACATAGTTTTATGCCTTTACATAAATAAAATAAATGATCTCTATAGGCATCGTAATACAAAGAATTGGTATGAATTGTAACAATATGTTCAAACGGTATTATTGCGATCATGTCCAAATAAAAACCCAAAGTATTCATTCTGTAGTTCAGTATGCTCCAAAAGTCTATTATATATTTTTTCTTAGTCTTGACTGCTGTTGTACACGTCATGACAATATTCAGCAACAGCGATAGTGTTATAACGATTTGCGTATAAAAGAAAAAACCACCGGGGAAAACCCTCGTGATACCGATGAAATAAGGATAGACGATACAAATATAGAAAATAATGAAAAGCATGTACAACTCCCAATATCTGACAAGGCAACAGTTTGATTCCAAAATCCAGGGGAATCTTGGATTTATGCAGGTGAACTCACTTTTCTTCTTTTTAATATGTTCAGATATTATATAAAGATCTAAGCAATTTTCATCGAGTTCGTCTTGGTTTGATGTGTCCACGTCCGTTAGACCTGTGGAAACATACTTAAGATATAACTAACTAATGTACATTTAAAATGTAGGTACTGCTCGAAACAATTAGGGGACAAGATGTACACTTGGAAATTTTAAAATACTAGTTAGATGAAAATAAATTTTACGTCATTTTATTCCTTATAAATCATTGTTTATTTTCTTTTTTATAAAAATTTAGAAATGATATCATTTTGTGAGAAAAACAAAATTTCAGTTAGATTGTTCCAATTGTTTTGAGCAGTATATGTATACTTATCAAGTTTGGATCGGTACCCTGAATGTATCTCAATTTGTCCTTCAAACGCTTTATACTGCTCATTTTGCGGTCTTTAGAAGCATAGACGTTCAAACACAATTGACTTTGACTGCGGTCAACATTTCTAGATCGACTCCTGTCGATTCTGTTCTGGAGTTCATTTCGTATCTTGTCTACTAATTCTGGATAAGTGATCATTAGTTTTATGAACTCTGTTTTTTCTAGAACTTGACACTCCACGTATGTCGCAGCTTTAACTGTGCATCTAGCTGTAAATAAGCGTAAGGTATATCAAGCGTTTTTTATTTTTCTAGCTAGTTGAAAATGCGCTTGAGTTTACCTGGTATATTATAAACCAGAGATATTTCACCGAAGCATGTCCCCTTTGTAAAAGAAATCATCGGACTTTCATCATCTTCATCCGATAACAGTTCTAAAACGCCGTTGGTGATGCAAACCTTTGATCAAATAAGAATATATAGTTGATATGATATTTTAGCTGTTACATATTTATTCTTACGTTTCGATCAAGTAAAGTTATAACTATTTCTGAGAATTGTGTTTCTTTCTGTGGCATAACATAAACCGATAGAAAGAATACCATGTAATTGGACGTTCATATGACCGTCCAAATGAACACCTTACTTGGAAAATAAAATGATTCGCTGCTTCCAAATTTATACGCTGAGATGTATGTATAAGTTTGTTCATGCAGTTTTCCTTCACCTTCTAAGAGTCATCAATAAAATTGGCTGTATGAATTCAAATCCAAAGTCATTAATATTAGTCATCGTTCAGATACTCAAAGATCGAATACAAACTGCTCGTTTGCAAGTATGCAGTGCTAACAACTCACAATGCTCCTTAGATATGCTATTCTATATGCTCAGATGCTAAACCGACAATGTATAAACATTAACTTACCATAATAGTCTTGTTTTGATTATGATCGTAAACAGTATCGCCTGGTAAATAAAACTGATGAGACATAGCTAGAGACAATCTTCTGAGGAATGCTTCAGGTAGTTTCCTAAATATCAAGGAACTGTAGAGAGGTACCGCATTCAGGTCATAGCAAATTTCCATTCGAAGAGGACAGGGTAACAGCCTCATCAGCTTTGGTTGGAAAACTCCAGATTTCTGGTACCAAATATCTTCATAATATCTGAAAAAAGGATTTAATGATACCTATTCTTTTTACAAATTTAAAAAAGATTCTCAATTTGATGTATGAATCGTCAGGGGATGTATATAACTGTATCGACGCAGGTTGCATCTTTACGTTTGACTTCAAAGTTTCACATAAAATGCTCGTACGTGCAATTATCAATATAATTTTTTTCTTCTTTTTTAAGTCAAATTAACTAAATTAATTACCTTAAGCTTATAGATATTTTAACTTAATTTGTAAGACACATTGTGGATACTGCATCGTCTATCATAGTTAGTTATCCAGTTTTCTAGGAGTCTTTTTAGGGTTCCGTAGCCAAATGGCAAAAAACGGAACCCTTATGGATTCGTCATGTCTGTCTGTCTGTCTGTCCTTCCGTATGTCACAGCCACTTTATTCCGAAACTATAAGACTATACTTTTGAGACTTGGTAAGTAGATGTATTCTGTGAACCGCATTAAGATTTTCACACAAAAATAGAAAAAAAACAATTAATTTTGGGGGTTACGCCTTACTTAGAACTGAAACTCAAAAAATTTTTTTCATCAAACCCATACGTGTCTATCTATGGATAGGTTTTCAAAAATGATATTGAGGTTTCTAATATTTTTTTCCAAACTGAATAGTTTGCGCGAGAGACACTTCCAATGAGGTAAAAAGTGTCCCCCCCCTGTAACTTCTAAAATAAGAGAATGATAAAATTGAAAAATATATATGATGTACATTGCCATGCAAATTTCCACCGAAAATTGGTTTGAACGAGATCTAGTAAGTTGTTTTTTTTTAATACGTCATAAATCGTAAACCACAATACTATTATTAAAACATCGATCAAAGTTACAACGAACTACAATAACTTTTATATTATGTTACTTGCTGCTACGGAACCCTTCATGGGCGAGTCCGACTCGCACTTGGCCGCTTTTAATTTAAGTTACTTGGCAACATAGCTGTCAGAGCTGCAGATGCTTTCGGGATTCATAAAAACGGATA
The DNA here is from genome assembly GCA_947086405.1 of Esperia sulphurella. Lineage (NCBI taxonomy): Eukaryota > Metazoa > Arthropoda > Insecta > Lepidoptera > Oecophoridae > Esperia > Esperia sulphurella. The sequence goes on from OX352261.1 coordinate 10,046,830, forward strand.
CCCTTATAGCAAAGATACCTACATGAATAATTGACAGGCAGGATGGGAGAATATGTAAATTTTGCTTTTTATTAAATTAATCGAAGGAACCCGTACATTGTGTACGACCACGTATGACTTGGCTTTGTTAAGCGAGTTGTGTTTATAGTAAACTTAACACTCATACCTGACAATACGTTTGGTAGTATCTGAATCCATATGAATCAATCGAAGGTGATTTTTTATTTTCATCAGTTGCCTCACATATTTGGAACGTCTTGTTGTTATTGTTATGAATTGCGAAGTCATCGAGCCAACGAACACTACGGTCGTCAGCAAAAATCCCAATAGTATCGCCAGTGAAGCTGTAATCCTCTCCGTAGTCGTGACAGGATACAAATCACCAAGCGAATTTGTTGTTAGAAACATGACTGACCAATACGCGCAAACGAAGTACCAGTCAAAGGTACTTTCAGTTGGAAGGTTCCTGGCCGACACTGACCAAGATTGACGCATTTTGTGAATATCGAAGCTTCTATAGGAAAAGAGAAACCAAATGCAAGTCCATGTGTGGACTGATAGTACAAATAGTATAAGGTATTGACCCAAAAACGTAGTCCATTGGTTACTACCGGCCTGCACTGATTTGCTATAAAAATATTCTATTATTCTGTAAATGCGCAACAGGGCTACTATAGGCGCGATTGCGTAGAAGTCAAATACTGAATGTTCCGCTTGAATCAGATAGAGAAACGAGTAAGGAACAGCTAGTGTCATGTCTAAAACGACTCTGCTTGTATCTGGCTCTACAAGATTTAGCGTTTTTCTCCATTGCTTCGAAAATTTCAAACCGACGATGATAACGACGTCAAAAGTGAACATAAAGTTCAAACTCATTACGAGTATGATCAGCCAAAGTGGTCTTTCGTGGCGTTCAAAGAACGTATAGATACAGGTGTCCAAAATGAATGCAATGAATAATGTAGTAATATTGAAAATTTTCCAAGCATTCCTTGAGTATATTAGAATGAAGTAACGAAGTTTGTTCTCTTTGAACTCGGATCGAGTTTCCTGAAGAATGGCGTACGCGTTGCTTTGCCGCTTCTCTTTCTTGAAATTTTCGCCATTTTCTTCAAAGAGACCACCGGCTAAATGGTCCTTAAAAATACTATTTTTATCCGATCGTCGTCTGTATTTGTAGACTTCAAAGCTCGGATACCCTTCATTTGCAAGATCTGATCAATAAATTTTTTTGTTGATTAAGACTTAATAAAACTTACATTCAAACCCTATTGAAAACGAAAACTTACGCATTTTCTGGGGAGTTCCTTCTAGATTAAGCTCTTCATTATATAAAATCAACGATTTGTTGAAGTTATAATAACCCGATTTTCATCTAAGTAATCTAGTGGGTTTAGTTTTGGAATTTAATCAAGTAGGCTGACTCTAACAGGCTGCCAATTATTGTTCGCTATCAACGTAAAGTTTGGGCACCAAAAGTAATTAATTAGTTTTAAAGGTTTGTACAAAATGGTCGCCACTGAGTGACGCAATGTTTTCCTCGACACAATCGTCCGTAGGCCGAAAGCTGAACCGGACGTACAAGACGCAAGATGTGCGCACGGCACTCCAACCTACATACATGAACATTAAAATATTGCTGACTTGATCTTTCAATATTTTATTGTTTTCTAGGAAAAATACAACTTTAAACAAAACTATGCATGGCAAAACCTTATAGCTCTCAACTACGTTTTCCTTGCATACCTCGATATTTTAAACTATGCATTTCTCGTTCAAGCCTGTAGAAAGTGAAAAATGCACATGTATATTATAATTTATTAAAACTTATTAAGGGGGTACAATGCTAATCCAAAAATCGGCCATTCATGAGCAAACGGCAGTGTGGGTACTCGTATTGTGGGCCAGCTTTTTGGTTAAGATTTTAAATTAATTTATTAAATGCGCATCATGAATTGATAGTATGTTGATCCACAGGGGGGCAAAACGAGCCATATCATACGAGATGTTATAGTTTAAGTGTGTCTCGAGATACACCTCTACTCTTCACTTCGACTGCAAGGAAATAAAATTATACACATAATTACATGAAGATGGTAGTTTACAATGAAAATGTGCAAGAGATTTCGCGGCTTTTACACTACTTTTTTTAATTTGTTGGTCTAAAAAGGCAAGGAAAATTAGTTTTTTATCATACAACGATGTTAATCAAGACAAATAGATATTAGGTTTTTTAACATTCATGTATCGTTATTATACAGAATGCGTTTCGTTAGTTGAACAATTCGATTTTTAAATTATCTTTGGTTTGTTTTTTTGTTTGTGTACCTGCTCATAGTTTTCTCAGACTAAAAAAAAAATTAACAAAGTGCTTTTGGCGAGACGGTTGAAAAAGTGTATAAAATGGCCTGGTTCGGCCCACATCTCAAAAGGCTGTATCTAGATTAGCTTGCATATTTATATCACAAATAACAAATAAAAGAATACTTTTTTTAATAGACTTATTTTAGTCGCTAGAGGTTAAGTGACACAAGTTAGCCTTCCATCCGAAGGCACAATGATACACTTTACTAGTATGGAAGTGAAAAAGTATTTTTTATTGGATCTAAATATCAAAAATAGAGCCTTCATTTTGATAAGAATTTACAACAGTGTGAATATTGTCTATTGCGTAAGTGGGTATGCCGTGTGGTTCCCGGTAGAGTAGAATAGGACCACTCCAACTCTTCCCGTGGATGTCGTACTAGGCGACTAAGGGAATACATTATAAAACATCAATCAAGCCTCCCCAACCCGTCTGGCCAGCGCGGGGAGTGTGGGCCAAATCCTCCGTCTGTCTCCGGCAGATAAGGTTGTGCTCCTGCAGTGAAGACAAAAATAACCTGATGAGGCGTAAGTGGGAAGCATAAGTTTGAAGGAAGGAGTGTTTGAAAATTTTCCGTGACTTTTCCAAAAAATCTTTCTGCTATCACTGTCGCACAGTATTTAGTATGACGATGAAGACGAGAAAAGATGTTTTTTTAGTTCCTTTAGAATCGGGCCTTTTAGATAAATAAACCTAAATAATTTCTTCTGCGGATATTGAACTATATAATACTTTTTAGAAGTCCTTATAATTACTAACGGTATATAGTAATTATCATATATTCCAAATACGGGTTACTAACTTTATACCGAACCCTATTAAGTGACTATAATGTCAACCCTAGTTAATTGTAATATATACGAGTACTTATACGGGTAGTAGGTATATTTCTTTGATGCGAAAATATTAAGGATCCCAACCAAACGTGGCCCTGTCGAGATAAATACGTAATCACGGCTTTAGTACATTTCCATCTTCGTATATCGAAGTTCCACAGCGCCTAGATAATTAGGATTGGAGCAAGCTGCCATAGGCGGAGTGGCCGCATAATCGTAGCGCTTTTATGGAAGTGGAGCCCGTGTATCAGTGAAAAATGTTGTCATAAAACGATTTTAAATACCTTAAGCATTTCGCAGTAGGTACGTCTGATTCGCATTAAGTAAGTAGCGTCCTTGTTAGTTTATTCGTTGATTATAATGTAGCTGTACGCATCGTTTAATATATATATGTTTTCATTCGATGATTTGTCCCATATTTATTGGACAAGGCTCTGAGTTTCTTTTATTTATTCATGTGAAAGAGTCAAATTATACATTAACAAAACTCCGCCACCTCGACCTGTGCTTGTGATATCGCACATAGCACAATCGATTAAACGTCTTCGGCAAAATGGATTTCCCCTGGTGACGGGTTACAATATGCCATAGAACCTGAGTTTTGAATAAAATCCTAGCAACTCTCACAATGTCCTTGCTTATTAACTTCTATATTTCAGTCATTACGGATTTGTAGATTTGGTGTTGGGGTAGATTTATGATAGACTACTCGTAGCACTTATTGTAAATCAGCGCATAGAAGTTACCTCCAAATATTATCCTTTGAATCGTACAAGAATATCTCCCAATAACACTGATTATCAAAATGTGGAGCGTGGAACTCTTGAGCCGTCTAATTCGGTCCGATAGGTCCACGAAGCCCATCGTATAGGGGTCAATTATCCATTTATCCTTTTAACGGAATTGATAAAACGTAACTAACTTGGGTGATTTTAATTGGTCAAATGTGCTGGCTAGTTAAAAACGAATTTTATTTGGCTGTTCAGTTTAATGATTTTATCACTGGATAAAGTAGATAATTTAGGGGTTTGAGGGAGATCTACTTTTCCTCTGTGAATTGGGTTAGCAGTAATCGTGTCACTCCAAACTTCACAGATCTTGTTTTTGTTTCACATCGAATGTAACGGATATTGAGTAATTTCTAATTCTTTCATTCAGGATTTCTTATCTCATAGTCTTTTGGGACTTAATACACAAAGTCTTGTGTAAAATTATAAGCGTTATTAAATAATTATAGCAACCTATTGATTTTTACGTATCTCTTGTCTATCGTTTCTTAGTGACTGTTTCTTTTTTTCTTCCTTGCCATGCGGCCCTCAGAGGGTCTCTTGTCTTTTTTGGATGGATTTGCAAAGTTTGGTTGTATTTTCTTGGGTTTTCAATACCTAATTAGTCTTCAAATGCTTTCTATGACTACTTAAATCTATTGTATGTTCATCTTGCAACACTATTGAAGGTGTATGTTTGCAAATGCACAGGAAATTATGCGAAGCAGACCAGGTGCTATATTGCGCAATTAAAGCCATGGTCTTGGCTTGTGTAACCTCATACGTGGCTATAATATTATGAAAAACAATTCGACATTCGCCCACTACCACTACTTCCTTTTATGTAGTGTGGAGAAAAAAATGTATTATTCACTCTAAGCTTGACAAAATTATTTCTGGGTGGGCGTTGTTTAATTCTGGCATTTTATAGCATAGGTATATTAAGTTTTTTATTTGACTACCTATAATCCAATCAATTTGGCGAAATTGAAGTTAAGATATTAAGGAAGAAAATGTAATATTGTCCTAGAACATATTTTTCAAAACAATACCTACATTTATAAGTTGATGTAATTAATACACGTGACTTAAACCCGAAAAGTACTCGATCGTACTACGCGTTCTAAAAGGTAGTGCATTGCAGTCTTACAGTTTATCATCAGCCGAAATACGTCCACTGCTAAACATAAGCCTCCCCAATAGAATACCACTTTTGGTGGGCTGTCCATTGGGGGATTTGACATTATCACCACGTTTGGTGATCGCAGTAATGATCTTAATATATACAGGAGAACACTGCTGCCCGTCTCTGGTGCAATCCATTAGTTGCATTGACGACATCTACGGGAAGATTGGGGGTGGCCCAGTTCTAAGCCGGGGACCACACAGTTAGTGTTGCAGTTAATTTGACCGGATGTCTGCATATTTGTCTGTCGCTTCATCACCGGTATCATCTTTATCACCCCGGTAATAAAGTCCAAAATGTGCGAAACTGGGACGTCAGCTCGTATAATGAATAACGCCGGTTGGCCCTTCGTTTGTGCAGTTTGTAATCCCATTTCCATTTATAAGAGCATGCAACGAAACAACAGAAGCTTCTTTTGTAACTAGTAGCTGACTCAGTCTTACTCTTTATGCCCCTATAGGGGACGAGAAAACTGTAAGGGTAATTGAGACCCACACAGCTTATAAATCTGTAGTCTGTATGCGAGATTGGTCCGAGATATGCGATAAGTATTGCATTGTTATCTGAAAGTAAGAAGCTGCAGAAGTCTACGTGAATGGTGTGTTTATTCACAGTTCCATTAAATTTTTGTCCAAAAAATATGCCAATGTCAGTTGATATTGAGAAAGAAATAAGTGATTAGGATGACGATGGTGAATTCCTCTGAAGCTCCGCTTAAGGCCGATTAAATACTCACTATTACTAGCAAGTTGCAAGCCAGGTAAGTTATTATAATTCAAGTTTTAGGGTTCCGCAAAACGGATACAATTATAGCGAAACTATTCATGCTATGTTACGCAATGCAATACTACACGCAATAAATATAATTTGAATTTCACTATTTTGTCCATCTGTCGGTCTGAAACTATAAAACTTTTAAAATCAATGAAATACTTGTTTTTTACTCATATGTGTCATATAAATCTGTTTTAAAATAGATCAGAATTTTAATTTAAAAATAATACAGAGTAAACCTTCCAATGCAAAATAAGATTTGCTGTGTATTGCAGTCTGTAAAAGGTATTTTTTTACATTTCCAAAAGTTGTCTACTAGAAGTTATTTCAGTATTTGATACTACACTACCGAGTGCTCCAGTAACCAGTTGCTATAGATATTTTGTTACACCCTGTATAGATATGATAATCAGAATGCTGCAAGTACCAAGAAACACGTTAATGAAACTATTAGTAAAATATGATCAAATTGATCACCATCATGGATGGTATCAATAAAGTAGTTATTAGTTGCGTTTAATTAATTCGTCAAGTTATCTGAGCAACAAAATAATGAATGGCGGTGCCGTGTTGGTGGTTGTAAGTGGGTTAAATAGATGGCGTCTCGTTCGCGGTCGGTCTGCTGGTGTCGGAGCGAGAGATGCACGCACCGCGAGCGCGTGCGAGCGAATACAACATACATTATTAGTCCGCCTACACTGTGGAAACAGTCGCACGCGCTCACAAAAAATCCATTCGACAACAGCGCAGGCGCAGCGCTATATTCGCCCACAACTTCACTTCGGTCAACTTCGTCATTAGTGGTGATCGAAACTTCGATGTGTGTGGTAGTGAAGTTTAACTTTTCTAACAAATCTCACAAAAAATAACAATAATCACTAAGTAAAGTACAATATCTTATTTGAACGTGTTAGTAGAAACATTTTGCGTGTCCAAAGTTATACAAATAGTATTCAAAATGTGTGATAATAACAATCCTTCGACGCAAAGTATAGCGGACTACTTAGCTCAGTTGCTCAAAGACAGGAAGCAACTGGCTGCGTTCCCGAATGTTTTCATGCACATGGAGCGACTTCTGGATGAAGGTAGGTGAAAATCCAGTAGAACTATTTATAATTCATCAGCAAGCGATCAGGTTGGGGCCTACCATCGACCAATTCTTGTCACTGAGGCGATCATAAATCGAATGCGTCGACAAATGTTACAACGCACTATATATTAAGTTTATTTTTGTCTTCGCCCCGCCGAGTTATGGTCCAGTGCTGTTTGTAATGCGATCCTTCATTTCGAAAAGCGAAGTAAAGCAGAACGTCTTGCCGAAGGGGATTTGCGGTAACAGTACGTTAGATTGTCGCCGACGAGAGAGATTGGTGAAACGAATGTAATAAACTGGTTTAGTTTTAGTGTTCACATCGGTGCTCATATCGGCGACTGCGCAGCTGTTGTAAATAAATCTTTGTTAATTAGTAGACTTTGTAAGAGGTTAAATGTAAGGTTAAAATTTGATAACTGGGGCGCGCTGAGAAGGATCACGGGCCCTGGAAACTGGTAACCTGTTCACAGGGCCGTGGTCGCACATTCCGCGCGGGCTGGTGGAATGTCGCCACTTCATGTAGGTACCGTACAGTTGTCCACCGTTCGCAGCCACGAGATTTGTACGCGGCGCAGGCGCAACTCTCCTTGTAGCCTCATTTTATAGCCACTGTAACCAGTCTGCGGATAGTGTACTGTGTAGCCCTTATCTCGACTACTGAACGCTTACAGACTGGTCTAACTTGTAACTCGCTACGCTTGCTCAGTGGGAATTGATTTAGATATTAAACACTGAATTGAGCATTCAACTAAATTTTTGAGGTTATGTATTAATCTGCTTATGCATTGAATTGGAGATAATGGAAATTAGATTTTCAAATTGTCTATTCTTTTTTTGTTTGTTCTATGTTGTATTTTCACGTTTAATCTGATGAGAGGTAAATATATATAGGTCTAATACTCAACCTTACTTTGGTATATTGCCTTTAAGTCTAATTGCAACTAATTTTCGTTTTCTCTGTCAATCAAGTCTCTGTTTAACAATTCACATGAGGTAGGTAGGTACCTACCTACATTTAGCTAAATGTAATTATCTATTTCTCTGTTTTTGGTTTCGTTTCTTGCTTTGACTAATCGCCCACTGGGTCGGGCTAAGTGTAATCGTATTAGAAATCTTGGGTTGATTGAATATAGAAACTTTGTTGTTAAGTTCCAGGTTCTATCTAAACCTTCTAATGTCATACCTAAACCTCCTATAAAGATTTCTTAATCTTATAGTGCTAATATGCTCCGTAGTAGGTATTACATAAAAAACTTACAGAAAAAAATCTTAAAACAGTCTAAAGCACGTCGATCTCTGCATAAATAAATAATTTCAATAAAACTAAATCTTATTAAATTAACACCATGTATGTAGAATATGGGAAAAGTTTATTATAATTTACAAATTATAAGTTATAAATAAACTTCTCCCATATTCAATGTGGAACAACCTGTTATAATTTATAACAGCTTGATTCTAATGTAGATTATAATAATAGAATATTGCCATTACAGTGTTAGTAGGTAGCTTATCTGTTTTCCGGTCTAAACCATAAGCATCGTACTCAACTGTAATAAGTAAATGATTTCATATTTGCCAACCTGACTTAACTTAAGTAAAAATGATTGAAAGGAACTGTACCATGTGACTTCTAAATTCATTATAAACCTCAGTCACGTCTCACAGCAAAGCAAGGTCTGTAGAAACGACACTTCTACAAGTCACAATACTGTGTACTAATAATAATTCACTGTTAGAATTTTTTTTGGTATATAAGGTTCATTTAGGAAAACAATAGTAGGTACTTAGTTCTCTTGCACTTTTTTCATTCCTTTTATTTTCGTCTTCGCTACCTGAATGTAGGTAGTCCCTTTCTTTGTCTTTGACTTCGTTTCCCATCTTTGTGAACAATCAAAACGTTAAATATATTATTATAGTATTCTCTAAAATTAGTATATTATTGATTAAATTGATCAACTAAGTTGTTTACTATAAAAATCTTTTTGACATCTAGGTACTACATGCATCTACCTATCACGTCTTTTATCATCCGAAATACGTCCACTGCTAAACACAAGCCTCCCCAATAGAATGCCACTTTCGGTGGGCTAACCATGGGATTTGCCATAATGACCACGCTTGACAAGCGGATTGGTGATCGCAGTAATGATTGTTGAACGCTGCTGCTCGTCTCTGGTGTAATGTCTTGATTTTCTTCACGCCGCTTTTTATCGATAGATGTGCACGATTTTTTTGTTTGCAAGCAGTTCTGAAGTCTGGAAGTAACATAGACTTTTCATCATCAGCCTAAATACGTCCACTGCTGGACATAAGCCTCCCCGATAGAATACCACTTTTGGTAAGTTGTCCATTGGGGGCTATGCCATAATCGCCACGCTTGGCAGGCGGATTGGCGATCGCAGTAATGATCTTAACATACACACACAGGATAACTAACATAGACTTTTACCAGGGGAAAATTATTGCACCGCAACAAACCTGGAAACCTACTTAACATTGGTGATATTTTAACAAAAACATTTACTTAATAGTGAAAACACGTGTTGTTTGTATCTGCTTGCATCATTTTATACCTTGTTGATTTAACATTTGCCATAAAAAGCAAGAGCTCTCAAATCGAGGACCGACTCTTTTCTTTAATTTCGTATTGATAAGTCATGCACGGTTCGATTGGGTCACACAAATGGGATTGGGTAACGTCCAGTTTCACGCTTGACGCCATGGCCTTAGTCGTTTCTTGCTTGAAACTTCAATTATACAGAACCAGATGAAACTTTAATTAAATTCCTTAGAGAACTAATTAGCCATAACATCTTCATTATTGTTAAATGTTATATGCCCATACACACAAAACTCAAAAAATCATAAACATATAAAACAATATATATTAATGTTGTCTGCATTGCACTCTTGGTTTTTATAAAGTAAATAAAGTATGTTGTTTTTATTATGTGTGTGTATAGATTAGATGTTTTCCAAGTCGCTGTCCAGACTGAAAATTACGATCTCACAGTAGATCGTTTTATGGTTTATTTGACACGTCGCCAGTCCAGCGTGAGCCATGAAGACTTGACGAAAATATCGACGCCAAGCTGACAGCCGACAGGCGTGGCGTATCGCGTTACGCCGAACTAAGAAAATTACGTAGGCTATTTTCGTCGCTGGAATATTCATCACAAGAAAACAAACACGTTCCTATGGAATATGTTAAACCAGAGACAAATAACTAAGTTTTGTCTCTAATTGGAAAAGAAAGAAAACTGTTGTTCATATCTTTTGAATCATTGCCAGACTGGATGAGCTGTTGGTATTTTTGATGTAAGTAGGTACCTACTTTAAATGTCATGTATTTAACCAGCTATTTGCCAACCATGTTTTACTTTTAAAGATTAAAGTTCATGCATTATTAAAATATGTTGACAATCGGGATGGATGTATCCAACAATGCCTTTGCCCGCTGACATTTATAACACGGAACATTTAATAGTCAAAGCAAATTCATCCGATCATGTTTACATATTGAACTATTTGGTTGTTTTCATTCCGACCACCGTGAGTAACACTAAAGATAACAATGCTTACAACTGTAAATATACAAAATCAATCAAAACAATGTAAATCGATAAAAGATGATTTGGATATTCCAATGCAAGATAAGAGACATCAATGAAATATTATTTTCAAGTTTAATGATAATGGAAAGATATGGACAATAAGGGAGAGTAATAACGTACCAGATTTATTGATAACATTTATCATGGTTGTTACACATACTTGACTTTATAAAGGCTCGATAAGAGATAAGAATGAGTTTAATAGCCTTTAAACACAAGTCTTATCCTGTTTTAATCTTTTTCGCCCATACAAACTGCCTCTACTTATGTGTTTTCCGATATTTTCATCATTAATACGAGGTACTTATCTTAATTTCGTCACCTTTTTTATCCTCGACCTATGGTCTACTGATAGACACATGTTTCTTCTAATTTTTCTTTTCAATTCTTAATTTAGGTTTAGTTGTAACCTATTTACCAGGAACAAATTAATGTTAATGTTACTGCTTAGTTGTGACCTCGCTATGTATGTTAAAACGAAATCAAACTTCATCTAATAAACAGTAAATAATATTGCAATGATTGCGGTTTGATGTGTAGGCGCCACGTCCACGTACCTTTGATGTTTACGGTTCCGCAACCCTTGCGAATGTGAGTCTTAGGCGGGTCATTATAAGGTTGCTTAGCTGTGATTAGGCGGCGCCCACGCCGAAGACCAAATGAGGGTAGTCGTGGGTAGCGTGGAGGTGTGGAAGCCAAGGCTGTTCCAGTCGCTCCGACAAGTTCTAACTTGCTGTAGGTTGCTTAATTAAAACGATTTAAACCAGTCATCGATATTTTTCAAGTTATGGCCACAGAATATTAAGTGTCAACCGAATTGGCTGTTTCTCATTCCCAAATAAGTATTTAACTTTTTATTTCGCAACCTTCAATTACATCTTCCTTATGTTTGGGAGATGCTTTACACAGAAAAGAGCATCTTTATTGTTAGTGCCGGCTTTGTTTCAGAAATGCTCCGGAGAGCAAATATTGACACGCGACTCATTATCGCTTCGGCCTAGATTAGGCAGCACTGCATCTATAGAAAACTGGTTCATATCTCGTCTATTCTTTACCCGTTCCCACGACACTGCCGCTACACGTATCTATGCTCATTTTAAACGTGATCGCTCTTCTAATGAGATACACTTTTTCTGAGGCCATGAAAACACATGCACACATTTACTTGCGTGCATCAGAAACTGTCATTAGTAAACTTCAAACAATGCCTTTAATCGCCGCGTTCGCATGAAAATGTCTTCTTTACATTACCCATTACTTCTTTGATCACATGTTTTTAGAACAATAATGTTACCTTTTGTGCCTGTAAACTGCAATCAAACATCTGTGACACCTACTTGGAATGTTAATGAAAGCTGGTGACCGTTCGCTCGAGTGTACTTGAACTCATAAGGAATGCGTTCGGGAAGAGAGCGTGGGTTGTGTGGCGCGTGAGCACTGTAATTTGAAATGAAAATCGATCGCTTCAGAATGCTGGGTTAACCTGTCCTGTGGGTGGGACCCGAGGCCTACGCGCACCACCAAACAATCCCAACACCATCGCCTTTAGATTTCGGTGCCGTAATCACACTATTTCGGCTCCTACGCGGTTCTATGATTTATTGTTGGACTTGTTTTTAGAATTTTTATTTGATTCATTGTTTGAAAGAATAATGTGGCGCCTTTAAATAGAAAGTCATCGATACAGAAATAACGCCGCATAAATCAATGTAAAAACGTTCCAAGTTGTGGCTTGTTTCTCGACAAGTAGTTTGTGTGTTTTGAACAATAATATTTGTGATGAAATGGAGATACAGTAATATTTTCCTTCTTATAATCGCGAGAAGAGGCCTATTATCTTGATATTTACACGACTGTTGTTTTTGGTTGGCTTCCTATTGCACCTGTTCGCGTAGCTCAGTCAACTATTTAGATAAATAATGGTTATTGATGCAAGATAATATCCATGACTCGTAAGATCAGGTGAGATATTTTACTCATTAAGTAATTTAGCAAGTTCATATTTAATCTACGTAATAGCATAACTAAACATAATTAAATTTTATGAGCCCTGTCGCAACCACCGTTTACCATACCTGAATATTCAGTAAGTAACCTGGCTAAGAACAAGACATTGTAAACAGTGTGTAACAAAAAGGTTGAGGTGGAAGCGTGGGAGCTCAGCCCACGATTGACGAAGGTGACTTGCTGGGTGGACCTGCTTAGATTAATTGTGGCCCTCATGACGCCCACGTAATTGTTTAGTCGCTTGGTAATGTTACTTTTACTTCCAGGGAGTACGTATCTTGTAAAACGTGTTCGACTGCTAAAATGTCATCTAGACTAGTCTAGATGACATTTTAGCAGTCGAGCACCTAGTGCGGCAACATTAGATCTGTGCACATATATTTGCAGAACACCTACTTCTCCGATTTTAATGGAGTGTAACTATCTCATGCACATATACAGCTAGATCTTCAGATATCAACTTTATGTGTCTTACTTTTCTTCCGCAAAATGCTTAGGTAGTTATTTGTTTTTCACAAAGTAAATCCCCTGGAAAATCATATTTGCATATCTGCTAGAACTATATCAAGTCTCGTTATTGTGGATATGGAAGATAGAAACTTCCCTTACAATGCTACATCTTCACACAATCCGGCGGATGTCTTCTAGTTATCTCACCCAAATAAGGAATGCCGTGGGTGTGTTGTGTAAAGTGTACAAACGGACGGATGCAGAGAACTCCTTGGGCTTCAAATCTATAAAGGATGCTCGAAGGGAAACCCAAGTTATCCATGTAACGGTCTGTTCTTCCGATAACACTGTCCACGTAGCAACTGGTAGTAGCAACATGATTTGTTGAAATTTCTGTATCTTTATATACCTCACTGTTGATGATGTTACTATACTAATGAATAGGTATGTGAACATTGCACAAACTTCATACTGTATTTATACATTACCGGGCACAATGATCGTTGTTAGTGGCTAAAGTAAACATTGAATGAGCCGATGCCTAACTGTTGACCTACATAACACAATAGGATAATAAATCTTCTAGTTTAGACAAAAAAGGCAAAAGGTTTTCGTTATTTTATTGACGTTTGTGTGGCTAAGCCGACTTATACAGTACCGTGATTATATGCCGAGTTATTTTTGACAGATTTACATCGATAACCTTACTATGGAAGGAAACATACTCGTGAATCACTGTAGCAATGTTAACATTTTAGCTCCACTTGCAGAAAATGTAATTCTTCAGTTATAAAACTTTACAAACAGTTCCGACCTCGATGGTTCTATAAATTAGGTTATTTGCCTGTCATTTGTTTTCTTTCATTAGCCTTTTTCCAACGATCTGTAAAGTTAATTTAACACGCAAAGTATCACCCTTGTATTGTAACTAATACAAAATAATCGCATTAAGGCGGAACAAGATTTGTGACTAAAAATAATAGCATACACTATTCATAACATTATATGCATAATATAATATCATATGAATCATAGAAATATATCAAGAATATGAATAGTAAAAGGATTTAAATCCGAAGTACCTACACTGATAATCCAATTTGATATGGCAATAAAACGATTGACTTATCATAATAAATCATTATATTTGGACACAAATAGATGTCGGCGCATGTGTTTAAAAAATTAAGAAACCTACAATCATTGTTTCCGCGGTTGTAAATTGTAATTGATGATTATGATACTTACCATTATTGTATCAGTTATACATACCACTATCAGGTACATCCAATCATGGGACGAGCCGCTTTTTCTCTTTAACATAGGCACAACTCTCTTTTTACTTGTTATATTATATATCTATAGTTTCTAAAATGATGTTGAGTTTTAGTTAGAACATTTCCGCTACCTTCTAATTATGACAAAAAGTTCCGTTTGTCTTTAATCGTATAGTTGATTTCTTTAAGTTTATCATCATATCAGCCCTTAGACGTCCACTGCTGGACATAGGCCTTCCCCAATGAACGCCACCACACCCTAACCTCCGCATCCAGCCGCTTCCGGCCACCTTCTTCAGGTCGTCGGTCCATCTGGCGGGCGTCTTACTCTGCGCGTGCCGATCCGCGGTCTCCACTCCAGAACTCGAAACTTGAAGTTCGGTATATTGTATTTAATGTACTTAAATATGTACTTGCAAAATAATGCAATAATGCATCAACGAATAATGCTTTATGTACAATTTTTGTCCGAAATAACTAAATGTCACCAAACTGTAACAGTCAAGTGAAAGCCCATTATTTTCATTGTTTACCCTGATATAGTAGTTTGCGATAACACGCTTGTCCGGCCTTCACGCTCGCACTAATCGCGATGCACGCACTATACTGCGCGCGCGCTGCCTGACCTGTAACTTCATTTAATTTATTGTTAACATTAACGACACTGTCAATTATAATTAGTAACACTTTATTTTTATTAAACATCTATTTTATTTTTTATTAACTATGCGACTTGTCATTGATACGACGATTTCTCTCTACGCCGACGATGTTTATCAAGTTCGGACATACATGGTCAGCGAATCCAATATATTATTCTTTAAATTGCGGCGATCTGCTAAATTGGTCATCGACCGCACCCACTCGTACCTACCCAAATTTACATGTGTTTACTTCTGCAAAGTGAAAATCAAAACAGTCCGTGTGATTCTTGATGTTGTTTCGTAATTCGTCCAAACGTGGTCGGTCTAGTTCTTCAACTTTCTACTGTAGCACGTCGCCGGCGACTGTCTGGCGACACATCTGGAGACTTGTCTGTTGCACTGACAGTTTTATGGTCAGATCTACAGATTTATTTTAAGAAGTATGCGGACGATTTTAAGTGCGAATGTTGTTGTTTAAATCATCTGCGTTGTTAATATGATGACGTTAATGAGTTAATTAGACATAACCTAAAAAAAGGTTATGACATCAATGTTAAATATGACCACGGTTTTTCACATGGACTCCCGAGATTCGCTTTCTTTAATCGATAGGCAAGGCGTTACTAACAAGCAATACAAACAGGCAATGTCGAAAGTGCCTCTGTTGCGCCACACGTGTGGGATGCGCCGGCGCCGACCTGCTGGCGTTCTAGTGTGTGTATACAGCTTAAGGGTCCCATTCATTTCGCGTTAAGCAATTTTGTGAACGCTCTACGTTTACCGATTCATTCATGTGGTTGCACAACACTTGATGCTCGATTTAACGGAACAACATCATTAAATACAAATTGCATAGGATATTGACATCATCTTTAAGATAAAGAGTTAAGGTCAACGGATATTTTAATCCATTACCATTCATTATAACGATATACTCTGTTAAAGACCGGAAAGCATTACAATTTTTGCCGAACCGTTCAAAATGTCTTATTCTTGTCACATTCTAGACCAGGGACTGAAAATGTCATGCGTTACTGTGAGTCACACGAGAGAAGTTGTCTTCTTGCGTCTTCACTCACTAGAGATACTGATAGATTCATATTATCCCATTCCTACTAGTCTATAAAACATATCTCCGTCGCTCTCTAGCTCTACTAACACATCGTGTATTTGCTCACTCGCCCACGTAACGTCATCTGTTAATTTAATTACTTCACTTTATACCATTTGTACCATTTGCTGTTCCATATACCTATTCCTTCTAGACAGTGTTTTGTACAATGCACAAAGTTAAATGAAATCTTACAAACCGTTCGTTTAATTATTTATTCTAGCAACCGAAGGTATCCCCCGCAAAGATTGACTTTTTTACTTCTTAGAATGGAAGCAAGTCGTATTTTGACTATTTATAGAAATTGTTGTAGCATGACTAAGAGACTTTATCGTCTTTAAATAATTCACTAAGTGCATAACGATCAATTCAATCAAAAGTACCCGTAATCCTATAAACATATATGTGGAAGGAATGTGATATTGATATAAAGCATTCCTTGATCATCCTTGAAATAAGTTTGATTTTGAATATACGTTTGTATATTTACTCTGTTTATGTTTATCTTATTAACGAACCTGCCTCAATGACAAGGAAGGTCTCATTTGAGTTATTTTGAGGTCAGTCAGCAACACACTTCAAACATGCGACATTTTATCATATCTTATGTCCGATAATGAAATGATATTTCATTTTATTTATCAATTACAAAATTATAGGTAAGGACTTTAACAAACAAGACGTTGATTTTGTTAAGTACCTGCAGGTTACATATAATTCTAAAACTACTCACATTAATTACTGTAATCGGTTTATAGGTCCGACATGTTTTAATCCCGTCCTAGTACAGAGTAGTTCATGTAACAATAAATGTTCAACACTATAAGTAAACATCGAAAGATTGCTTTAAAGTATATTTTAAATGAAAAGTCTCTATTTGCAATTAAAATAGATGGAATTGCATCTAATCTTTGGATTTCGTCCAGATTCTGGTTAATTAGGTCATTTATATTACAAAATTCACATATTTCTGGGTACATACTTTCTTTTTTAGAATCAATAAATGTTTAAATTCTTCGTTACTACGAGTAAGTGTAATGACAATGTTTATACTGTTTAATTTTTAACAACGATAGCGATTTGAAATTGACTTCGCACCCGCATATTTCATCATCGACCTCTCCTGCATTTCGTTTGATATTTAACGGGAACATTTTATTGAGGCGTGCGATTATTCGCTCCCCTACTACATGCTACGCTTTGATAAAAATACAGTTAGCGCTGTTAGCTGGTTGTGTTCTTATTGTATTGTTATCTCTCAAAATATGAAGAGTATGGTAGACAGACATCAACTAAATGGGTTTCTGTGATAGATTTTTGTTGCGAGAACATTTCTATCTCGGAAGAAGAATCACATTCTGTAAGCAGTAGGTATAATGAGTTGACCGAATGATAACATGAGAACATTCAGTTTCGCTTATGGTTGCTATGCACATCTTTTGGGTGCAATATGCATCATGTTACCTGCATTTTCAACCATGCTAATTTGAATATCCCAAACAACAAACTGGTACATTTATAATATGTTGCTATGATGATGAAACTACAAATAATATAGCGATCTGTCTGTCAGTAGTCCTTATGCTAATTTATTGATCAAAATGTAAATCGAATCTTAAACCTAATAGCGTTTTGACGCGTTAAAACTATTCGTAGATAGAGCGAAAATATCAAAGGCGCGCCGGAACCCTACGTAACGAATTACACAGACGTCTTCTTAATTTATCTGAAAGATGCTGAAGCTCTTGTTGTTGTAATTCATAAATGAACCTTAAATGTTTAATGTTAGGGTTGAAATTCCATTCCAAAAGGTCTGCAAATAGGACTTAATGCATATTAATTGTATATTTTTAATGACATGGCGTTGGATATTTATAAACCATCTGGAGGCGGCTGCCTCACGGATGTGATATTTGGGAATGAAACGATAAACATTATTTCACATTTCATTATAAGTAATGCTTTTACTTATGTGAAATTTTCATTTGTACATTTTCGGGATAAGTCGTCGCAAAGGTTCTTTATAACGAAGAACACTATGTAAGTAACACATTTATAATTTTCATACAAGTCAACAAGTTTATCATAGATTTCCTATATAAAATACACAATTGTAATAAAATAGGTTTACATACTAATAATGTCTTCCCTGGTTACACAAGGGAATCGTTTATATCTAATACTTCCGGTTGTTCCTTCGTTCTCAAGTCTTGCTTGAGATAATTAAAATCTACATAAATACAATCAGCATAAAATAACAGACGCAACCGTTTCTAGGATAGCAATGATCACAGTTTTAAATGATTTGACTTACCTCATCCGCTCATTCCTCGATCCTGCCTGAGTGTACGCGTAAGGAATAAAGGCAGGCACGAGTGTACGCTCATTAAACTCTACAACAATGCAAGGCGGGGTTGCGCCGGCGCAATAAAAATTACAAGACTCCCAGGATGGGAGTGCCTAATGGTTCCGAACTGGTCTCAAGGTGATGGACCGCGATAAACGTAAACTTTTATGGAACACGTGCGAGGCTTTCTACTGAAATATGCCTACTATTTTCATAAACAGCAATTGATGATCGTTGAATGTGATGTCGGTGTATAGGTATGTAAAATGTTCGGCGACTTTGACTTTTACAAAATAAACTACATTGCGTACCTGTAATTTGAGATCATTGAGTAAAATTACAGTTCGTTGATCATGTAGTGTATATAACTGTAAACATATTTGCATGTAAGCGCGGTATTTCCAAATCGTTTGCATTGATTTTGTTTGGACATTCTACCTACTCATTTTGTATTAGAGCACTATGTCTCGTAATCTATTTTGGAAATTTATCTTGGAAATGACGGATAGCCAGCGGATGGTTGGTGGTATGAATGAAGCGATGGTGCGGTGGCCAAGTTTCAGGCCGGCAGACGCGAGCCAATGACGCGCGGTTCCGGCGCGCTTCCGCCGCCGCGCCCGCGCATCGCACTCGCTCGTAAACAATCGCTCAGATTCGTTTGTTGTCGACCGTCGCTACTGTTGTATCCGTTCGAGGAACATGCCGTAATTAAACGTAATAGGTACGCAATACGCATTATAGTTCTGATAAACCAACTAAACCGGAAAAAGCTGCTAACTGTTTAACAGGTGGGTCAGAGACTGGAACGCTACAGTCATTGATTCATGATAATAGAGATAATATTACGTAAAAGGGTATACAAAAACCAACGAAACGGTTACTGTATATTATGAGTAGAAACTTTATTAATTGCTCATTCAATCAACATCCAATAATTAGTCCTACTGTTGGGCAGAGGCTTGATGGGGCATATAATAAAATAAATAAATATAAATATGTCAGACATTCACACCAATATCCAGTTCCAAACTAGGCAGATCCTGTGGTATTGTTACTAGATAACGGATAGACATACTTAAATAAATAGTATATAAACATCCAAGACTTGGATGTATAAAAGACAAAATTAGAATTATTTCTTATGGAAAATGGTATGTCGAAGGTTTCTACACGTTTCCTTGGCTATGATAATATATGACGGTCTACAATTATGCTTATTCATATTTTTAGTAGGTATTTCGAGCGCGACACCACTCCGGCTTTGTATTGCCAGTGAAATGTTTTGTGATTTTCGTTTGAAATATTAGCTGCTGCGTTTGTGTAAAAAATCTGTTAATTCGTTTGCTCATTACGCAGATGTAGCATAATTATTTCGACCTTACAGTTTTCTCTTGTGGAGATCGCATTTCAGGTTACGCAACGAGAATGCGTCGGCGAAGATTTCGTCACCGCGGAAAACGCGCTGGCCCATTAAATTGTTTTATTATGAACCCGACGCCATCCTGTGTATTTTTGGCTGAGGTTTAGGTGTTTATCTGTTGGGACTCTGTCCAAACGGTAATTAGTAAGTGTAACTTTATTTTTGTTGTCTGCTGAGTTGTTGTGCAAGAAAATATACGAGGAGTTTTGGACATTAGCTACATATAACCATTTTTACATGGCGTCTATCAATTATCTAGCAATTGACAAAATACAGTCATTATTCAATTGGTAAATAAATATTAAAAACTGAAGTAAAAAAAAAGAAAGTTAAAAATAAATGTAAAAATTTTCAAATTTCGACGGAAGCATTTCTGGGTGTATTATCAACAAATTAAAGCTGTCCGTCAAATCTTCAAGTGCCAGACTGTTTCCTGTCTATAAGAGTTCATTGACCAGCGATTGTTTGTCATCCCACCTCGTGTCTACATTTCCCTGCGTGCCACGTATCACCTGTTTCATTTTTCACGATCGTCGTAGACGTGGACAATGGCTATTTTTAATTCCGATACAGCAGTTATGAATGAGTTGCTACAACTGACACCAAACTGCTTGCCGTCTCTTTAAATAATTTCATTTCTTTGCCATGGACATCTGACTTTAAATAAGTCATTACTAATAGGGATTTATGTGATTTATTAACAAAATCCAATCACAATTTACTTATCTCAAAAATTAGTCGCGTATTATTGCGACTTTATTCTGAAACTTGATGGTACATGCCTTATTTAGCGTCACATGTGAGTCAGTCCGTGTCCACATAGTCAGTTTCACATATATGATGTAATCCACGTTTTGGACTATTGAATGCAGGGGTCGTAAAGTGCCGCGCACCAATCTCCGTAATAGGCAATGCACGAACTGTCGTCGTTGCTGCATTCAGTATTAACAAACCCACTTACCTGCTTACCGCTTTCCACCCATGCTTATAATATGCACATATAACTTATATCAAACGCAAACCTATAAATTTATTACAGTTATCTATCTATCACTGAGTGCCGGTGCACAAACATTTCACGTACAGCTACTGAATGACCAACATTTATGGTTTAAGTTTGATGACTCGAATTAAATGTTTCCTGATATGTATTTTTACTCACTTTACCTCCAGTAGGGGGATTTCAGTACATTAAATAATAATTTTGTAAGATGAATGACCATATGATATTTTTTTAAACAATAATTCGATTAATGCAATTGATTCATCAAATTCCCGAGGTTGAAACATTTGTAAAACTGAAATTCAGACACCAATCTATATACAATGTTTAATGTAATATTTATTTATTAAAAAAATTATATAAAATTAAACTACACAACCACTTATGGTAAATTCCTGATAAAACTGCCATCAAAGTCCAAGATTGTGCATTGACAAATCAATTTATATATTGTGACCATTTAGGTATAATATAATATACCTTACCTACTCTGCCGTTGCCATGTTTCAGGGTTCGTTGCATTGATAATCTACCATAATGGGCTATCTGATCTAGTATTTATTAGTACAAAATGTGACCTTACTATGTTGCGACCAATATTGCAAAATTATTTAATTGATCGACAAATTTATCTTATTTCTTTGCTTTTAAAACCTTTAACAAGCTTATCCACAATCTTGATTACATTTCTTGAAGAATTTTTATTTTTATCAGCCATTTTTATTTTATTTTGTAATGGTGATGTAAGGTGGAACTCCACTATCGCGCCGCACTTGTCGATATGCGTTTTGTATGGAATAGCACCTGCATCTATCAGCACCAGCCCGGCGCAGCGCTGCCATATTGTAAATGCATGCCTGTGTGTGTAGCTCAACCCTCGTGTTTTAGCTAATCAATGACAATTAAACGTTGCATGCACAATACACAGCTGTTATTAAGACTTGAACGTTTACTTATTCATTTTCTCCATTCTTCACATGTCATTTCATTACTACATCAGTCCAATATATCACTCTTATTACACTAAGATCAGAATTATTTAGCCTCTCGTTTAGAAAATACTGCAAGTTATTCTTGCAGGTTAGAGTTGTATGAAAATCAGGTATCAAATAAATATGATGATGGTTATGAATTACTTGTCTTATCTAAAAACGATGATTTTAGTTTATTTTACTTTAAAACGTATGACAATGAAAGTATAATACCATGGCTGTTTTCTAGATCCTCTCTCGTATGTGCAGCGTGTTCGGCGCCAGCGTGGGAGACGTGGAAGGAACGTCGACCCCGCACACAACTATAAATACTTACCCGACGTTGATCCCACCGTCGGAAGCTCCCTGTTTTATAATTTTTTTGAGAAATCATTTATCATACACTACCTACCTACTACCATGTTGAAAGTTGCATTTAACTGTAAACAAACTAAAACTCATTTGCAAAATACGTAGTGAATATTTGCAGTTGTTAACAGTACAGACACAAAAATTTCTTAAATATGTCAATGTAATTTAAATCGTTGCCTAAATACTATCTTTATTGCAATTAAACCTCGCAACTAACTTCAGTGTGTAGGTAAGTAAATTGCACAAATAAGGACCTAGATGAGAGCCCTGGGGAACATTCATCCAAGCTTGTCTAAAGTGACTTCTAAAACAAAAACCTTCAGGGATTGTGCCTTTGCTTGAAATCTGTTCTCAAATGTGATTTCACCTATCCACTGAGGTCGAGATGTCTGAATATTCCTCAGTCACGAGCCAACTGAAACAATTTGTTTCAACAAAGGTCATTGCCATCGCAAGATGGGTGATAGCAATTGAATCAGTTCCACTTGCATCAAATTAATGTTCATTAGAAGCCAACGATATGACACGACTGACTCTCTTAAATAAAAATTCTAAGGACTCTGCTCAGGTCGATCTAGTAAATTGACCATATAATACCTACCTCCTGTTCTTTTCTTAAAATGACATCACCGTCTTTTTTGTTGCTGATTTTATCATTATGACCTTTTCTTGAAACTGAGAATTGTGATGAATTTGTGCAGTAATCATTTATGCCTTCCACGAACAAGATTGATCACACGATATTGGTTTCTGTCGTAAAGCGGTCCGAACACGATCGTCCCTGATAACTTTCCCGGCACTAGGTCAGTTCTGCGCGGCTCTGTTAACGGTACAATCAGGTTGTTGCCGTCCGCTGCGACGTAACAATGTGATTGCAGTGTTAAAACGGTCAAAAAACGATTGGAAGCAGTTGGAGCAAAGTCGAACTTTACAGCTTTGACATAAGATCAACAATGGACGTACCTGTACTAAATAGTTGGTGCTTTGCATCTGTCTTCAACTTATAATCTGTTCTAAGTCTGCACGCTTACATATATTACAATGGATGATAGATATTAAAGAACCTAGTTTTAAAGTCTCCTTATGATTCAACATATTTACGTTTTCCGCGTGACTAGTCGTTCACATATCGTTGTGTATCGTTGTCTTTCCAATTTGCAATTTTTTTAAATTCTGAACTACGACCAGTAATGAAATCTACAAAAAATCCTCCATTTAGACTATTGTTTCGTTTTACTAATGCGTTTCTAACTTATTTATTATTCATAAATATTTTATTGTATACATACACTTACATAATTATATTATTAACTTATTAGTAAACGCTATGGCTCATTTGATTAACCAGATTTTGTTTAAAACTCCTAATGAATTTTAAGCTGTTTGAATAACATGAAGTTAAAAAGAGGCCTGTGAACATGACATCACTTTTGGATGCTAAAAAGATTAGTAATAATGTAAACAGACACGCTTGCGTGATTGCGTTGGTTTAGTAAGCAGGGTCATGTCTTGTTTATTCTAGACAAAACCAAAAATGTTCGGCAATAGGTGATGATGTGATGGATGACCTCTCTGATGACATAGATCCTCAATCAACTAGAGTGCTTTGTGATGAATTGATGATGTATGATGTATGATAATGACAAGTAATCAGCGTTAGGTAATTTAATAAACCCTATAGTGTTATTAGTAATAGCTGGAAACAGTGCGAGGTTACATTTTTAAGCTTTACTTTACTAATGTTAACCCTGTATCAGTTTCTATCGACTGTAAAACTAAACATTTAATGACAGGTCCAGTACAAGTGTCTTTTCATGTAGTTGTACCTGCTCGTTTTCTTTTTTATTCCAAGGGGTTCCAGTTATTATTCAATCTTAGATTCGTTGAACATGACGTCATTGGCATGGGGAGCGCCCGCAACAATGAGGTAATCTCCTAATGTCCTTACAAAAAAGTGTTAGGTTTTTTGTCCTACATAGAACGTTATTTACCGTATCCTGTTACTCATTCGATTCTGGTAATTTAATCCATAGGACCCTACCTCAACAGAAGGTTCTTCGATTGGCATGGATTTAATCCGTTCTATATCCGTATAAGTAATTGATTCGTTAATACATTAGAATTTTAATTAGTAGTCCGTTTAAACAATTTATAAATTGTGATGCGGCAACAGAGTAAGTAAATTCCAGCATATAACATACGAGTACTTTATGCAATCTTCCAGGAAAATAGTCTTAAAACTACTGACCTAAAATCACGCTGATCATGAGAAGTCATAATTTTGCAGAAATTATAACTTTAAAATAAATAGGTTAGTAAGTTAACTTGTAAAATACAACAGGTCTTTCGTTTTATGTAAATACTAGTTGTTCTGGAAGAACGTTGACTAACACCTACACTGAGAATTCGGAGATGACTGTTTCAGTTATTGCAGTGCCTATGAAGGAGATAAAATGGAAACAACTATTAATAAAGTATTTTATAGGAAATATAAGTAGTATAGTAGTTTTACGCGTCGTCGTCGTAATTATTTTGTACGTACTCAGACGCATCTTGCAGAACAATCCTCGCATTGCATAATGATTGTTCTACTCACAAAGACAAAGGGATGACCGTTAGTTACTTTTTCCCTTTTTGTACGTCCCATTATATGCGTAGTCTTAACAGTTTCTCTTGTTTCCTGTCGCTGTTCTACATTTGCCGCTAATGTACCGCCTTTTGTTGGCTACTGGAGAACTTAATGACATTGGGTATGTTACAACTTTTAACGAGTTATTGTATCACTGGTCATTTTCCTAATTAACACTGGCTTCTTATGTATTTACATTTGAAATTCCACAATATGTTTATTAACTTAATTTATAAATCGATATTTATTTTCTAGCATCTGTCTTGCTTTTTTGTGGTCTTTAATTCTATAATACAATCAACACTAATCTGTAATAACCTGAGAAATAGCACTGCGCTCTTATTGTGGTTTTAACCACAAGTCCTTCGCCCGGCAAGAGCTTCGTTCTTATGATTCTAATTTTACTGTTTCAAACCTAACCTCAATGATTTTAGAATGCAAATTGAATTGGAGTGCTCTACAAAGCGCATTGTTATGCCCGCTGCACCGACATTGAATTCAATTGCTATTGCAATAAAACCTATTTTAGGAATTTGGTTGTTTATGGCATCTCCTAAGTATGTCGGCAGTCCGAGTGGTTGCAGGTGATCATGTTACAGGCACATGGGAGGTGTTTGCGTCAATGATCAACCACTCTTTGTATTGCCGCAATTTGCTCCAACCAAGCCAACCAATGGCCATTGTATTAGCCCTATTTGTATAATTGTGAAATGACGTGCCGCCTTACAGTTGGGTTTCAATTGAGATTTCAATTTGCTGATTTATTTTCAATATTACTTAGTATAATTATTTATAATCTCCAGTTGTTTAAATGTAATGAAACCGGTAGCTTTAACTACCTACTCAACCCTACAATGGATCTTAGTTAAGGTTTCAAAATCGGTTTGTTACGCCCCGTTTAAAATGCTAATCAAAATTAGCATAACCTATCTATATATCGTGAGCCGTTGATGATTATAATAAAATCGTATCAAATGTTTTCGTGACATGATTATGGTTTTGTATTCTTTGCAACTGTAATACATTATTATGAGTAATCCATAAAATGGCGCTAAATTAAACATGAATGCTTACAACCAAACAGTGTGCAAATACCCACTGAAATTAAAATATCAGCTGCGCTGTGTCTCGTCGTAGCTCTCGTAGCTAACAATTGTTTATAATCGTGTCACCATCTGTGACAACATGCGTCCTTGTATTTACAGCTACTGATCCCCTTATCTTCATTATTATATCTACTCTGACGCGATCTATCAGGTATTTTGTTTAGGACATGAAGCTTATTAATATAAAGGTGGGTCTGGTTAAGGTTAGCAGGACCGTTAAGGCGAGAATCGTGTCACTACAAATTGCGATTATAATCAAATACGACACTCATCTAATAGTCATATCATGGCTATTTGTTTCATTGTCAATTTGACAAAGTTTATTATCCAGTCTGCTGATTATGACATATAGTAGGTACCGTATTTATGAAGAATTACACTAGGTGATTCATCATGCTTTTGACATTTTATTTCTTGATACATTCTTATTAACTTACCTTGCATGTCGTGATTACGTTATTCGATCTAGGTTTGTGGCATTGTCATCACAGGGCATCTATCTGTGCACAGCTAGCCGTCGCAATTTGTCACTGGGGATACGTACAATAGGCCATAGGATGTGTGAAATATAGCCGCTTGTGGCGGGCTGCATCCATCAACAGTTACTTGGCTATAGATATTCTGTGCGTTACTCCGATAGTGACATGATTTTAATGAATGAGCGACCTCCTCCAAGAGTCTCGTCTTTGCAAAATCTTCACATCTTTAATTTCACATAGATACCCAGCAATTTATTGTCATATTCAGGCTTAACTTGTGATAGGTATTTATTGTATCTAATACAAATATTGAAAATGTATTTTGATCGTATTTGAGATTTCAATGGATCACCAACCCAGCGTGTTAGTAGCATCATTGCTCTTAAACTGTTTACCCGGACCGGCGTTATTTGCCTGGGCAATAGCCAACCAGTAATTTTAGTTGCCTCTTCAAACATAGCTTGAGATGAGAACACACTCTCTACTTATAATTTAAGTTTATGCATTTGTAACGAATATTAGTAATATTGTGTTACCAATTTTATAATATCTGTAGTTATTATATCACTATATGTTCCAGAATGTTTCCAATAAGTAAACAATATACGTTTCTAAATAGAATCTGCCTTTTTTAATGAAATTATATTTTATACCAATAAGTTTTACCATAATTTTCTTGGCGTAATTTTGTCTAGATTCTCGTGCGCAATGTAAAATAAAATCACCTTTAAACAGATTAAAAACTAAAGTTTCGTAATACCTTATAAGGGCAGGGGCCGGGTTTCTAAGTGCCTCCTACACACTGTTCTGTTCAAATGTCCATATTAGTTATTATGGGCGTTCTGTGACTAAGAGACGGTCGGCGAATCGGCTACCTTTGTTAGATATAAGTTGATGATGACTGTTGTTTTTGCTGTTAACGTGGGCGGTCGATTCAACGTCGATATTAAGATTACCTTGTTGTTGTAGGTGGTATCTACCACTTATTCCTAGGAAGAAGCTTGGGAAGTATTGTTATGTTATACTTCGGTTTCGTAATGATAATTCCGTCAGACGGCAGTGTGGGATTAGTGATTATGCATAACTAAATTCTAATGTGTATTGCTTGTGTTATTTATTTATGCTTTATTGCATAATTTATGACTGTTCTAACAATAAGCGTCTAATTTGCTTCTAGCGTCTTCATTTATTAAAATGCCTAGTTCGTACATATTTAGATTAAATTTACCACCATCGACTGTAACTTATAATTTTGTTCTATGCGGCAACCAATCTTCGGTGTCCTATCTTAGCTCCGTGCTTAAAGAAACGCGGTAATGGATATCCATGCGAACGAACTGAAGTACTCATATTGAACATCCAAATCTATTTTAATTTGACATGACTTTAGTTCAGAGTGGATACTTGAACATTTTATGTGTACTGTACTTAAGAGCTGTAACATTTGGTACGAAGAATCGTTCATAGTTATTTATAAATAGATGACATAATTACTGAGGTGCAGTTCGTAGTTATAATAACTTATTATTTATTATAATCAATCAAAATTGTAATGTTTGATATTTGTTAAGAAGACAAATTGTCTAAGATTGTAATATTTATAAATAACAAACAAAAAAAACTCACTTGACTAGTTTGTTTGACGAAAGTGCAAACAACTTACTGTTTGCATGAGACAACGATTATTTGATTGATGATTAAGCTATTATATTCGTGTTTGTGGTTAACACATTAACGGATAGGTATTCATTTAGTTACTTGGAACGCAACTTACTTGCGCTACTAGTCAGTATTTTTAAATTGTAAAACCACAAGATACTTATATATTTGCTGTTTATTTGTTCTAACAACACTAGAAAACTATTAAACAGATCTTTACTACTACTAACACAAACCTTACTTCCTGACTGAAGGAGTTGGTGTTTTATTAGTTTTTCGAGATGGCTAATTCATTTTTAAATTTATATCCCATAAGTGCAGAAATAGATAGATATATTAACTTTTTATTTATTTATTTAAATTCGTTTATTGTTGTGATCCATTATTGTTAGTACAATACAATAATACTTATATGACTAGGTGTTAGTAACATTCAAATATTTAAAACAAGAGCAATTAGGATGTCTAAATATTAAATAAATTCAATTAAATTACATTATACAATAAAATTATAGGTACTCTAAAATCCCTAAAATTCAACGTAAATCTTTATGTGACTGCAAACATACACAAAGACCTGTTTTCCTAATTTATTTTTAAAGCTATCAAGTCAATTGATGTCTTATATAATATAACGTAAGCCTTACTAATTATACTTTGAGAAATCGCTGATTAGTCACATGAATTTATTGATATGATACCAATGTAATTCCGTCGGCCGATGACGAATTTCAGAAAGAAACGGATTGATTGACATTTAATCCGGGACCTCTGAACTCCTCCGTCCGGTGGACAATGGGGCCTACGTTCAATTAGTGGTCTCTAGACCCACCACGGGTGGTCGACATGTTCCTATGCCCTATAATCAATAAAAAGGCGCCTTTAGTGTACGTGTCAAAACATGTGATGTGCTTGTAGGCGAGAAAAAAGATGAAAGATTGTGTAATGGATACAAAAATGTTGAAGATGTTAAAACTATTTAATGTATACTTATAATAAAACTGTAACTGGTCTATGTCTGTACATGAGAGATAAACAAATTGTATGAGGGGTTTTTATAGGGCCAATAGAAGCTAAAACATTTTTTTTAGAATTTTTGTCTGTCTCTCTGTCTTTCTGTATGTATGTATGTTTGTTACCGCATCACGCAAAAACTACTGAATGAAATTTGATGCAGTTTTCACAGTTGTCTTGCTGGTGGTCTAACTTAAAATCTGGTCATGTTTGATCTTGATACGCCACTTAGAACCAGAGATATTAATAAAGTATTTTTTTCTAGAAGCCATTATATCGGATGATAATAAAATGACTGTTAATATTTATTCCAGTAACTCAGTATCACATTTAGAAATCATTCATGAAAAAACATCTCTTCTTTACGAAAATTTTGATAAAAAAATGCAATATTTCTCGTACGACGTACGAGTATGTTCATCATATTGGCGAGGTCAACGGCCGCGGCGCGGTGAACGGATTGAGTGAAATTTAGTTTTTGGGGATAGGAATGGGGTTAAGGTTGGGGTTGGGATTGGGATATTGAGAGTCTCGAGTCTGAGTGGGGGTGGAAGTAGAAGTAGGAAGAGAACGGGAGCGGAAGTGGGAACGGGGGCGGATTCTGTAGTTCACGCAAGCGGAGCCGCGGGCACAGCTAGTATAATTATAAAAAGGGACAGCCGTGGTGATATCGCTATTGAAACTAAAGATCAAATACCTATAAATATTACCATTTATGCTAGATTCGACAAAACTAAAGCGTATCTTGTAGATTAAGTGTTTAGTGCAGAAACAGGAACAAAATTCTCAATTATTAGTTCGCGCCGAAAATGCAAATCCTAATTAACATTGGAACAAACAATCTAATAATATGAAAAAGCTCATGGAATTGCTTAAAGACAAAGATACTATTTAAGAGCACTTGCCCTATGCATACCATTTGCAACAGTAATTTTGCATCAGCGTGCATCATTTATGACATTTACTCTTAGGGCTTGCATAGTAAGTAACCACGGAGACTCCAGACAATGCAGCTATAAAATTAGCAACGAAACTTTATCTGTACTCTTTACCCTATCTTCAATGTCGTAACTACCATCCGCATCGATGATGTCAGCTTAGTTACTTATTTACCACTTTATGTCGTAAAGCCTTCGTAAGTAAAACTAATTGGTAAACGTGAATGTATTGTAAATATTTATGGAGACAGTTATTTAATGAACAGAGGTGCAAAGCAATTTCATAGAAGTGTCTAGTTAAATCATATTAACGTTTGGGAACTTGGCCAATTCTTGACGAGTACGTGCACCTCAGATCTGCCAGTGTAAATAAAGTTTAAAATTTGCCACGTTATGAACAATTAAATAAATAAATTCTAACACGCAGTTCAACGCAATTTATATTATACATTTTATATTATCTCGAATAATGTAAATGTTCTATACAATCAAGGGCCATTTACTAGTTTTAATTAATAAATGAAAAGATTGTTACGATAGCTGAAAACAATTGTACTATTATTGGTAACTATGTATGTCTGATACATCCTTTGTTTGATATTTGTATGTTCTAACACTGTTTGTATTATAATTTATTTAATTATCCCAAATTAGTAATTAAAATCACTCATGATGTATTCTAATAGTTAAATATTTAATAGCTATTGTATTTCAGCAAATTGCACATAATTCCAAGTCACGCATTATCTGAAAAATACACCGAAAATACTCGTTTTTCCGTTCGTTGGTCTCATGACGAAATTCTTTAAACTCGTCACCGCATCTCAACGGAATGCTTGTCACAAACAAAGCGATTAACCAGAGCATCTCTTTAGTTTCGCCATTATTTCTCTGTTCTCGCACGTGAACGTTGAGCCAGGGTTACCAACATCCGGATTTTGCCTGTAGTAGACATCTGTATTTCTAGCTCTTATCACGATTCCACATAAAGATGAAATATAAAATTAAATAAAACTTAAAAGAACTTGCAACTTAGGCCAGATGAGTTATATAGTGGAAAACACTCACCTTCCCGGTTAACAACGTAACAACAAGTGAAGAAAGCGAAGTCTACCTGAAGAAAATATAGTAAAGAAACGGGATATTCAAAGTTCGATCCGGAGCATTTTTGTGAAAGATGAAGTATTATGATTATTTTAAAATCTGGTAACCCTACGTTGAACGCTGTGCCAAACGGCTCAGACGCATTAGCATGCTCCACTGAGATGTAGGGACAGCCATTTCAGACTATCACCGATTCTTTACATGCGATCGCATCGCGGTTTGACCAATTTGTCTCGTTACAATGTAGCTTCGTTCTTTATATACCTATAAGTTTTAGTAGATACAATCCACGTTTATTTGATACAGTCATCAAAATACGATAGGTATGTATGTCAGAATTAAATAAAAATAAAGTACCCGTTTACTTTAATGTTGTCTTTACTTGATCTGTTAGAAAACAAGGAATCTTTGAGTCACTTAAGCGAGTTACTTTGTGAAACTTGTAAAAATTTATCTTATGAGCTTATCTGGTATCTAAAAATAAGCAAGTTATGGAATTATGGAGTATTAATATATGTTGATGTATAGTTTTGTAATATTTTCTTTAAACTAGTTTCACATTTTCACCATTACGAAACCGTTAAACGGTAGCAACGAAATCTCAGACGCACCCAGTAGGCAATGCCAGGCAAATACTGGATGTTTTCTCAGAGTACAGCTGTTGCGTCATATATGCTAACGAAACGTAATATCATTTTTAGTAGTACACACTGAATAAACAGTTGCAACGTTAAAAAAGCAAGAATAACGCTAAAAGATCGGTTACTAGTCATAAGAATTCCTTAGAACTAATAACTATTTCTAGTAAACGCAAAGAAGTTCTAGAAGGATTACAAAAATACATACATAATGCTCATGCCTTTTCTCCCAGAGGGATAGGCAGAAGGATTAATAGTTTAAAAAATCTCAAAACGTTTGTGTAGACCGGTACATATCGAAATGTTCCCATACAAGTAACTAGACATATAAACGATATATATCATGTACAGAACCCTCTCTCTTAGCACCGTTTTTGAAACAATGACAGCGTTTAGATCGATTTCAGTGATTCTTTGAGCTTTAGATCAAGGAAGATTTGTTTGGGTTTCATTTTATGCTGGTACCTGCTGGACTCAAGATGTGGTTCTTTGTGATTTTCTTTTATACTTTCTTTTTATATTTAGATAGGTTTATTATCATATATACAATTTCAACGATAATTGTGTTGTGCCATCTTTAAATTGTATTAATAGTTTTATTTTATTGTTTTCAGGTAAGAAAGACTAACAAGCTGTCGCTGTTTCTATCGAGCACTGTTACGTAAAGTATTTGAACACCTGTTTACTAGTTGATACTAATGTCGGATGTTGTGATGTTTACTAACCGGACTTTCTTTCGAATCTGTTAAATGTATTGTAAAATCAACCCTTACAAAATTTCCTTCAAAAAACGATATATTTAGCTCCAACAGCTTTATTCACTTTTTAAAATACGAAACCTTTCTTGCACCAAGTTGACAATAGGTGAAATTTAATGAATGTTTAGTGTTTTAACAGCTATTTTTTGAATGACGCGGTTCATTTTTTAATGCAATGAAAAAATCATCCGTGTCATTCATAAATTAAAAGCTCGATTTATTTAAGACTAGCTGTGCCCGCGGCTCCGCTCGCGTGGATTACAGAATCCGCTCTAGTTCCCACTCCCGCTCCTGTTCTCTTTACCACTTCCACTGTCACTCAGACTCTCAACATCCCAAACCCACTCCCAAATGTAGTTAGTCCTAATGTCATCGTAATCTGAATGGCGAGCATGTTATCTTTGTTTTTTTGTATGTGTATACCTACTAATGTACACCTTCCCCCTGCCCTTACCCTCTTCACCACCACTCAGGTCCAGATCCAGCTCCTCAATCAAAAGTTATGCGAATTTAAAGTTTTCAAAAACTCACATACATTACTTACATTGGTACCATAGCCGCTTCCGCTACAGCTCACGAATTACGTCGTGCATTGACACCCTACACTTTGTTGTATGCGAGTTTTCGAAAACTATTAATTAGCATAACTTTTGATTGACTGGGCCGATTGCAATGAAATAAACCCTATATGTTACACCGAATTAAGCACTACGTTTCTGTGAAAAGTCAATCGAAATCGGTTTAGTAGTTTTTAAGTGATGAGTGCACAAACAAACAGACAAACAGACAAAAATTCCAAAAATGATCGAAATGTGTGTTCTATTTCTTATCCTTAGGCCCCTGTTTTTTTTTTTTGTAAATATCTTCAGTGTACAGACACGCGAAAAGTTTACGATTTTATTTATTAGATGATATTAATTAAATTAACTACATAATTTAAAAGTCATTCGTTTTTCCTTCTCTTTATAGATGTCTGTTAATTATTCCAAAAATAAAGTAAAACTACATTTTTTTCAGTTATTATGATAAATAACATCCAGATAAAAGTTGTTTACACAAGTGCATACCTACTTTTTGTTACAATTGTAATAATTACTAAAGAAAATGCAAAGAATTACGTAACAGCTTACTAAATTATATACTATGTAGATAGATTTATAATTATTAGTCACGACAGTATAGTACAACTCACAGATTTTCTTCACTCTGTGTTATATTAAAATCCACAGTGGTTAATCATTTTGTGAAAATAATGTGCTACTTAAGTTTATGCTGCTGCAAAAACTATTCGTGTTATTCAGAGAAGTTTTGATCACACGGGACTAGCGTTAACTATGTTTTAAGAAAGTTTGACTGACCCATTTCTAGCAAACACACTAACAATGTCGATATTATTATTTATGCAAATAAATAATTCGATAAATTAAAACTTTTTTTTTGATATACCTACGTCGCAATTTTGCGCTGAAATTCTAGGTGTAAGTAACATTATTAAGTACATTAATTCGTTTTTTTTTACCACTTTAAGTCTTCTTCTAGTCTTGATATAGTCTTTATTAGTTATCTTTGCAATCTAGGTCTAGTCGGTTGCATCGGCGCGGCGGTGAAGCACAAAGGCGGTCATACATCTCGCTTGGAGCCTAGCTCTGGTCAAGAATGGTATGCAAATAGTTATAACGCTATACTATTTCATTCCAGGTCACATACTGCATCTATTACTCAAATAACCTTTACTTTGGCAATTAGTGTACAATGTCAATGCGCTTGTCAAAGTCCGTTGGTATAGAAGTCCATATGGTCAGATCGGAATACGTCATACCCACTACGATACTTTTAGAAGCACCGAATGACAAATTAAAATTGTGTTCGAGCGAGATTTCTGAGTTTCGATCATAGAAGACAATTGAAATTACGTACTTTGTTTATTACGTGTTCTGACCACTTACGTAGCTTAAACCACATAGTAAAAACTACAGCTTGATTGAAGTTGAAGGAAATGTTTGTTCTATTTCAAAGTTTCTTCAGTATAATTATTAGAAACAGACAATGAATCTGTGTGCCTTCAAAACAAGTCAGTCATACATTTAGCAATAAAATTCATGTTTTGTGACCCATTAAAACAACTGACACATTTAGTACTTACAGTATTGTTGTACATCAGCTTACTTGCGTAGGTGGTTTCTAAACGATAAACATCTGAATTGCCTTTGCATAAATTAAGTAAGACAGGTATTACAATACATTCGTCATAAGCCAATTCGACGTCTGTCTCTGAAAGGCGTTACATTGGCCATCACATGAAGAATCGATATAAATGATTAGATTGACAGGTGTTCAATTGTCTGGATGTGCCAAGTGCTTCCACTGCTGATCGCCAAAGTCTTGGTGTATCAAAATCAATAGTTAAATATTTTGAACACAGGCGAAATACATTAGAAAAGATAAGCGATCAGTAAAAAAAGAAGTCAGTCAATGCCTATAGTTGCCAGATGGACCGACCGACGACGACCTGAAATAACCGGATGCACTAATGGGGAGGGCAAAGGATAGCCCAGCAGTGGACTGAATTAGGATGATGATGATTGTATTTTTAATGATAATAATATGTTGACTAGGTGCATAAAATGTAATGAGAACAATGTAACAGAGCCCATAAGAATTTTCCTGATGGAAATAAATGCACACCTGACTGCGCAACTGACGGCGGTGGCTATACCAACCTCTATTTTCTTACATATCCAATTTGTGCTACATTTTATCATTGTCATCGGTACGATTTAAATCTGCTCCTTGTTAAATATTTGTGTAACGCCCACTAGGAACCTATTGAATACTTTGAGACCTTCCCTCCCACTATAATGTCGACAACATTAGTAGATTGTATTCATCTATACTTATAATAAAACTGTAACTGGTCTATGTCGGTACATGAGAGATATTTAAAAAAAATGTATGAGGGGTCTTTATAGGGCCAATAGAAGCTTAAACGATTTTTTTTAGAATTTTTGTCTGTCTGTCATTCTGTCTGTCTGTCTGTCTGTCTGTCTGTCTGTCTGTCTGTCTGTATGTATGATTGTTACCGCATCACGCAATAACTACTGAATGAAATTTGATGCAGTTTTCACAGTTGTCTAACTTAAAATCTGGTGCATGTTTCATCTTGATACGCCACTTAGAACCTGAGATATTAATAAAGTAATTTTTTCTAGAAGCCATAATATCGGATGATAATAAAACGACTGTTAATATTTCTTCCAGTAACTCAGTATCACATTTAGAAATCATTCATGAAAAAAACATCACCTTTTTATGAAAACTTTGATAAAAAAAATGCAATATTTCTCGAACGTACGAGTATGTTCATCATATGGGCGAGATCTACGGTCGCGGCGCGGCGAACGGATTGAGTGAAATTTTGTTTTTGGGGATAGGGATGGGGTTGGGGTTGGGATTGGGATATTGAGAGTCTCGAGTCTGAGTGGGAGTGGAAGTGGGAAGAGAACGGAAGCGGAAGTGGGAACGGGGCCGCGGGCACAGCTAGTATTTTATACAATCCTATAGTGTAACGGCTCCGCTATGCGAGCCTGCCTGTTTAGTTTATTTTCGATCTTATTTAGTTATTTATCTATTTATACAGCAGTTACTTGTTTTACACCTTCCTTCTGACACCATTCTATCCATATAACTTTATAATACAGCTTGGACCGGACGCTATAAACTTTCTATTATCTATTGAACGAGTATAATGATGCATTAAAGTCGCAAACTACTAACATTTAGCTGCATCCATAATATCTGTTTATAATAATGTGTGTATTTTTTGAATATATGCGTCAAGTTGGCCGCTCTGTTTGGCACAGATATAAAACATTAAAAGGAAACGTTAGTTTCCTCGCCGTAAACCCATTCTATATTTACAAACGGGCGTCGCAAGTAAACCGTGAAAAATAAATATTAGGCGATAAATCAGCGAAAATCGCCGGTTTACTCCATAGCTTTATAGCTATAATAAAAGAACCGTCAACCGCGGACAGTGTTCTGAGAATAAATAGTATAGAACGTGGCCTGCATTCTGAAAGCGCAGAAGCGGAACGTTCGCCGCCCATTGGTTCAGCTTCAAATTCGACACATTTAGGTGCTCTTAACTCGTACGCTTATTTACTCGTGTTGAACTCGCGTAAATTGTACCGAATAGTAGGCCGTAAATCTATGTCCAGCTCGTACGAAAACACACAAACCACCGGTCGACACGATTCGACAGTTCACAAAATTGTTTTATTTTTGAAGATATTTCGTAAAGTATAGTAGAGCTTGGAACTCGAGCATACGTTCTCATGCAATACACTACGTAAAACACAAAGTGCCGTTAGGTTTTGTGAAACTGTAAAGGAACTTCGCACCATCTCCCGTGAGTCTAAGACTTGCGCTGTTTGAGTATCAAAGTAAATCACAATTAAACGAATTAAAACACATTGGTAACCATTTTTGTGTGCGTATTTGCCGTATATCAATAACAGGTGGACAAACTTTGTCTTTGGAAACATTTGCTTTGGTCTTCAGAGACATCGAGTGGAGGCGCGAACAATTTCTATGTCTTTACTCTAGCTACTATTGCACACAAATGGAATCTTTGTCCATTGTCACTGCATAATTATCAACAAATAATGTCTTATGTTCAAATATTAAACTCGAGCATTTTTCTCAGAGACTTGTTTACCAGCCTGTTTCGTCCGAGTTTATTCGTCGTTCGTTTATTTGCCAGCTTTTAAAAAGCTACATACATATACTGTTGTGTTGTATTTACCCATTCATGTCTATGCAGATTTATGAGTTTATCTACGATCTTCGATTTCTAGAACAATATCTACTTGGTGTCGAACATAGTCACGATCTATTTTATATAATCCCTATATTCTCGCTTATCCATCAGCTACTACATAACATCTTATCCACTGATAAATCTTCAAAATAAATGTATTCGAATACCGTAATCGGCCCGCCCTTTGACCATGCATAGATCAAGATATCACGATAAAAGCATTTCAATCACAATATCTGTGCTGACATTTTCAACTGACTACCACTTCGAATGCATTTTGCAACAAACAATATATTCGTTTGGATTCTGTTGTTACATTTAAATATGCACATAGCGTTTTGCAACTGCATCATTTTGCATAACTTCTAAATTAGCCACAACTACTTAACGTAACACATGTTCATTCAAAAAGTGAGTCACTACATTATTTCGTCACTTTTCTAAGAAGAATTGTTGTCATTCATCCCACACGGTACGGTAATGAATAACGCTTCAGAATGGCAATCAATTTTATGTTACTTAATTTAATATTTAAAGCTTAATGACGGTAAGTTAAGTATTGTTAAGGTACACGTTGACAAAGCCTTTATAGCCAAAAGTATAAAGGCTCCAAGTGCTTACGCATAATTTTGTCTTCAATGAAACGTGAGCGAGAACGCATATACTGAACCTCACTTGAACCGTCAGACCACCTTTGGTCTGTATTTGAACCTCACTAGATGCTATGGATGAAATAGCTCTAACTGTTGAAGTTTATGCATAATTCATAGGCAAAGCATGTATAACAGTAAGTAAGTCAGTTGATACTTGACACTGGAAACAGGAAGTCTCTTCTTCTATTGACTGAAAGTGAGCTCTATGATATACCCAGAAATAAGAAAATAAATGTTTAGTCAAAGGACTGTATCTTTAAAATATAAATAAAATAAGTTTCCTGCCTTCTTAAAATAATGTTACAAATCATTACACTGTTCGTAACCAAATATAATATTTACATCCAATATATATTGCAAAATTGAAGTCCTTACCTCATCATGAGCGACTCTTATGAAGCTCGTTTTCCTACAGATTTGCAGTAGCAATGTTACAGGCAATAATTTAGTGTGTAGTACGGTGGCCCTTTCTCTTTGCTACAAAATATCTTTGCTATATACCGCGATAGTAGTTGCGTCGATGCAGCTGTCGGACACTCGGGATACTGCTATATTGTCTGACATTACCGAACCGGCAACTTGATTCACTGCTGCCTTCTGATTATCTTGTTCTCATTCATCATTTTGAAGCGTGATGCTTTCTATTTGTTCTTTATTGTTATGCACGAGATATGCTAACCGTGCTTCTGCATTTTGATTTATCTGTCGAACAAATTTGTTAACCTTAGCAAGAAAGATTAGTAGCATACTGTTTACCATTGAATTAACATTTTAAGATAACGAGGTCCGACTTGATTTTGTAATAATTTGATTTGTCAAGGCGTATCAGATTACAAATTGCTTCTTGTCCACGAGACAATGCAACAATAGTTCCCTCGGAACCAACCGGATATGTGCGTTCTTTGTTTCCCGCTGTCACATTAACTTAATTCGGATTCGGACAGCATTGACTAATCTTAGTAACTTTAATTTTGTTAAACATTAGCAATTATAGGATCATTATGTACCATATGCACTATAACATTAATATTTTAATAGACTGTTGAACGTCTTGACATTTGCATAGTGGTGTCCAGTTTTCCCACAGATAAACAAAGTAATAATATTGCAGATCTGAGAAATTTATGAGCGCTAGAGATTTGACGACATGTTTGTAAGCTTCGGCAACAATGTTATAAAATATGCTTTGAAGTAGGACTACATTTTACTAGTATTTCATATTAGGTAGACCGAAAAATTAGAATCTTAGCTAATATACTTAATCGGAAGTATTTTCAATACTTATAATCTAACTGTTGAAAATACTTCCGATTTAATAATTTAACTCAATATGTCTAGATAACACATTATATTCATTATATTCATTGTTCACTTCTATCCAACATAATTTTCTTACAATTTTTACTGTTAAATCTTTAGTTTACCTTAAACTAATCAATTATTAGTACTCTATTTCAGCTTTTTACCATGCGAAGTAATGTTAATTGTTAATTAATTACACATTATAATGTGTATCAGTGATTGGGTGCGTGATTCAAGTCTTCGTGGTTCGTCGGCGCAAGTCAGCCAAACGCAAACTGACCGTAGCGGGATTTCTGCATCGCTGCCCAACGTGAGAAAACTCCCGCCGTATCCACATTGTTCCAACGTTACCCCTCATTTGTAGAGTAACCCGAATTGAATCTATAACTTGTTATCAATGATGTTGTTTCCGTATCGTCGTTACTTATATGTTCAAAGAGTTTACAACTAATGGATAGCATTGATAGCTTTGTCGAACGAATTCTGATCAGATAACTTTCCAATTGGGTGGGTAGAATACGATGTGTCTTTAAATAAGAGAAGATTTGCTAATTTATACAAAATATATGAAAATATATGAGCGTTCTACCCGGGGCTTAGCCTACACGGATATACATATACCAGACTTACAAAAAGTATCGTAAATGTTATTTCAGTTACCTAAGGTGCCCCAAGTTTTATCATAAACGGTATGGCGTGACTGAATAACAAACTACCATCTACAACATTTGCATTTATATATTAGTGGAGAAAAAAGCGACTAGAGTTAGTTTAGAAATTAGTACGCAGTAATAAATTGAATATATATTGGTTGTTCCAACAATTTATTACCTTTCTTACTTAAGTATGTGAACATGATAATATTTACGTAAATCATCAAGAAATATAAACGAATAGGTATTCTAACATGTGCACTCTAATTGTCACTGTCAGTTGAATTAATGAACCACCTAGTCATTTCAGTCTGACTGTGGCTAGACTGCACGACTGATGTTAGTTTACAACTAACTGGCGCTGCGTTGTCATCGTTAAATTACAACCTGTAATCATAGGCCGTGATGAAATGAATTAATTGTTTCCGCAACGTGAAGCTAAAACAGAAAGTGATTCTGACACTGAGTTAAGTCTGTTATTGTGTTCATTATCAATATCAAATTATTCGTATATTTGATCCCTGCCTTTTGATAAAACTTATAGATAGTATTGCTAATTCTATCAATAACATCACTAACTATACTAATAGTTTCATTACCATATTTTACCAGATTTGCTATTCTAAAGTGACTAATCTGCTTTCTATTTTATTTTATTATATAAACTTAACTTTCTTCACTGATTCAAAAGAGAGGTCGAGTTTAAGCCTATTGCTTAAACTAACAACTATTATCGGTTTGATAATGTATCTTATTTCAACACATTATTTGTAAAAATGCTCCGGAGGCCATAAAGTTAAATACATTACTAAGTTTTATAAAAATCAAGGAGTGGGCGGTTATGCGTGGTTGGACATAAAAACCTAATCACGTAACTTAAAGGTTCCAATTCCGCGTGTCGATCTTATCGCATTGCCTTAAAAGTAACTGCATACTCTTATTAAATGCGTATTAGAATAGAATGAGGGAGACTGGGATTACGGATTCAAAGCGGCTAGCGGACTGCCATTGTGGACAATGACAATGGAAGTGAGATTGCATTATCTGGAACCACTAAGCATACTCGTGTGGTACATACTCGTCTACGCAATGCTCTGTAGAGAAAATTTTCTTAGAACGTCTGTGTTTATGTCTCTTTTATTACTTTATAGCTGTTGCCTGCTACTTCGTCCGCGTATATTAAAAATGCAGTACTTTTTCGTAGTCGTAGTGAACTTTACGCATATCACATCGAAATCGTTAGACTTAGGCTATTGGTATCATCTAGTCTCTGAATAAAATAAAGTTGTATTTTCGTAAATAAACCGCTAACAATTAGACATTAGACACTAAGTTGCAAGTTTGGAAAAGAATATGGAAATTTTGAAAAGATCCTTTATTAAGCTCCCCTCCCCTCCTCCCTTCCCCTCTGCAATCCTCGTCCACTTCTCCCTCCTCTCCCTCTCCTCCCCCTCCCCTCCTTCTCTTTTCCTCTTCTCGCAATTCTCCCCGTTCCCTTCTTTCCACACCCCCACACTGTCCCAATACCATACCCTAACTATTCCAACCACGTTGTAAATGTACAGAATGGCCTTTTTATGTATTTAAACTGTTTTTATTATATGTATAGATTTCAGTCAAATGAAACAGTCCATGCACGGGTATATGACCAAAATTGTTTTTTTTTTTACATGAATGTAGGTTTATTCCCTTGGGTTTTTACCAAGTAGTCCTTAGTCTTCTTATTCGATTTGTTGGTGAACACTGCTCAAAAATAGGTGGTGCTAAACTTATCTTTTGCAAATAATTTGTATTTACAGGAGCATTATATTAATTATAGTAATTGATATGTAAAATTCTCTTTAAGCAAATTGTTAACATAATATACTTACCATGGTTTCATTCATCTCTTTTTACAAAAATAGTAGGTTTTTCAATTTATTTCGATAATACTTCAAAAATCTTTTGCTATTGCTGCTTTCGTAGGTGGTCTCAAAGCTTGAAAAGGCAATTGACATTTGTCACTCAGTGACACACAACTCGCTTGCCCTCCTATTATGGTGAATGTATCTTCCTACGCATTAAGACATCATAGTGGTGTCATAGTCTGATTTATTTTTTAGTTATTCTGTTGCTATAGAAATTTCCTTTAAAATTGAATATCAAAGGGACTTATGATGCAGGAATGATCGAAAAAATCGTAATTGGCGTTTAAGTAATCCGAGTCAATAGAGAAATTAAGCTTCATTACTGAAGTATTCTGGACTGTGTAGCTTTAGCTAAAATGTTCATATACAGCTATTACATATTGAAATAGATAATATTCAGGAGTTATACAATTACTCAAACATAACTGCTAGCTACGGTAAAAATTCTGTGTATGAAGTGACAGATTTTTTAAATCCATTTTATGATATCACTCTGGCCTCTCTTAAAACAGTTGGTATTGCAAACGTGTGGTATATAACAGGTTTTATTAGTGATTGAGAAACATAACCTAAAAGTCTCTAAACTAAATCATCATCTTTCATACAAGGTGTGCGGCGGCGGCATACGTTTGAAGACTTGCTCAAGACTTGACCTCTGAGATGCGACATATCCAAAATGAAAGAACTAGTCCATGTCAAATTTAAATACATTAATCATTTACACTTCGTGTGACGTGTGGACAGGCCTCAAGATCACCTGCATTTAAACATCTCCTGGCCTGTACAAGTCTTTTGTTTTTGTTTGGAAGTCTCATATGCTAACAAAAGCCGGTTGTATTGTTCAGATGTCCATTTACAAGTGTTTCGACACCCGTCAACGTTGTGACAAGTTTGAAAAAGGTTTTTTTAAACGATTTGCTCTTGATTTGACCTTATGTAGCCATCAGACTAGTAATTAATAAATACTATCCATGATAAAGGCTGTCTGATATTGTACATGATGTATATTGACAAGGTCATGAAATCATAACTTAAATGAATTACGAATCCAGAAATAAAAACAACATAAAAAATACTGTAAAATTATTAAATTTCAGAAAAGTGTCTCCGATAAAAACACTACTTTAATTGTTGCAATAACTTTGGTAACAAATGATGTCATTACCGATACGAATAATGTAAAATAATCTGTTGAATAAATGATAATAAATTCTTGGAAGTGGGTATAAAAACTTTCTCCTTGTTATTGCGAAATGCAATCTTCACCTACTTGCTGGAAATCTTTCAGCGTAAAGAGCCCACCATCAATATGCGGGAGAAGGTAGCAATTAAGTATATAATCCGTTGGCTATCACGTGAGGCCCGTGGCGGGTTAACGGCATGTTTACTCAACTCACCCTTATATGGTGTGAAAGCTCCTCGGCATTGTCGCCGATCCCCCGCTGGACTGGCTATGAACTGGCCGACATGTTTGGTGGGTACGCACGGGGCATCGTACGTTAGTGGTATGCATGAGAGATGAAGAAATTTGAGGTCTACCTAAATTTTATGTATATTGTGTATGATACTTTTTCTGATAAACTGTCTCCCCTTATTTATTGTTCAGTACTATATAGAAGCTATAAATTATTGATATATTACAGCTAAGTTTGGTTCCTGGTTATCTTTCTTAAAAATATTGTTGAGGTTTTGGTTTTGAAAGTTCAGTTTAATTCAGTTACTCTTTATTGCACGATAAAAATACATTAGTACATAAATAGTTTATTATGAATATAAATTACATGATTGACTGAATATAAGTACATTGTATAATGATATTGTATCAAATTATTGATGGCAATATAGCACAGGAAATGCGCAGTTAAAAACTAAGTAGGCGACACAGCAGCAGAGGCGGTTGTTTGTCTTGTGTCAAGAACTATCATAATTTTATATGCAAATCGCAAAAACATATGGTCGTCCAATTGCGCACTCCAGAACTTATCCGATGACTCATAGCTTTATCTGAACAAGAAAGATAAAATGAGACCCCATGTTTACACACGATTCTTGATTTAAGAAGTGGCAATCTTAATGATAGCTGAAAATTGAGATGTCTTTTGATTTTTTTACCTATAATTAATTTCTTCTATTCTACTAAGCTGGAGTGGCGGTATCGTAGACCCGATGCCCATTGTGTTAGGTGAATACTGGAGTAGAGTCCACGTATCGGCAGACGCTGTGTGAGTGCTAGGAACTGGGGCCCTGAAACAAGCCAGAAGAAGCTAGATTATGGAAGTGATGGATCTGTTGCGGTGGCTCGCATTTGGAAAAATCTATGTCCAATAGTGGACGTCGATGGCCTGATGATGACTCGTACATACTAGTGGCTGGAAACTAAAGAATGCCGCGAACACATTAAAAAACTAAGACA
Source organism: Esperia sulphurella (assembly GCA_947086405.1). NCBI lineage: Eukaryota > Metazoa > Arthropoda > Insecta > Lepidoptera > Oecophoridae > Esperia > Esperia sulphurella. Next base: position 10,091,142 of record OX352261.1, read on the forward strand.
TCGGTCTTGCTATATACGTGTATGGTTTAGTATGAGTCACAGTAGCTCATGTAGTAGTAACCGTTTATCTTTGTTTGACGATCATAGGCCATTCTAATCAGAACATCAAATAAATTCATTGCATCAGTACCAGCAGGGAGGCCGTTGGATGACAAAGCGTCACATCATCATCAGGAGTGCAACTTATATCTATCAATATTACCTGTCAAATGATGTCATAACTAATATTCAAGGCATAGGCACAGCCTTCGGGTTTGTTATGGTCCCACATAAGAGTAAGATTAAGTACAGCACAACAAATAGTAGGTATAAACCGAAATAATTTTTACTTAAACGGTTTCTCTTACAATATTTATGTTGTTGTATAATGACCTTTAGACCAACGTTGTACCTTTATCTTATATTTTGTAGTAATAACTTCTATCGATACATTTAGTTTTATCTTTACTAATCGTTTGGATGAAAATCTAAAATTATCGTTGTAAATATGACATGTTTTATTTTCATATTTATGGGAGCAGATGTGGAATGTGTTTCTAACGATTTTGTTTCTTTTTTACAGAAATAGCAAAAGTGCGAGCGAGTTTATTCCAAATAAATGGCGTCAAAAAGGAACCACTCGTTCTACCAGAGCCAGAAGGCATGGTCACCACACTCACAGAGAAAGTATACGTGCCAGTTAAAGAACATCCAGATGTAAGTATACGACTAGTCAAATTATTATTGTAATTACTGATAGGTACTTCAGGTTTAGCCTGCTGTCGATCTAAATCATTATCATTATTTCGTGTGATCATTCAGACGATTTTATTATTATGAATTAAGTTATCGTGTTAAATAATCCCAATATTAATATGAAGACGGACTTTTATCAGGGGATACAAGGATATTATGTACGAAAATGGCATCTGTAACAGTTGCACTAATTACGTAGAGAGAAATATTATAATGTGGTGTAGCTAGAAAACTTTCTTGTAAATATCACACGTAATTAATTTGATATCGACCACTTTCCGAGAAAGTGTAATTAAAACTGTATCGCTTGAACTTAATGGGTTTCGAAGTAATAGTCAAACAAGCTAATCAACTTTTTCAACAACGGATTTGGCGTTTCTATCCTATGAATTGAGTTGGTAAGATCCGCATATAATCCTACTATGTATTAGTAAAAGTTTCAGTGATTACCCGGTAGTACAAGCTTTATCAAAAGAATTATATAAATACCATATTTGAACTCATATTTGAAGATTTTTAAGAAAGTATAAACTATCTACCTACCCTCATACTTGTATAGTGTTATTTCAAGTTATTTGTTAGAAAGATCACTTTCAACGCTTTAAGTAATGACTCACATGCGGTAGATTTTTCTTGGTTAGTCGTCTACCATATTCTAAAAGTGAACACTACTATAATCTAAACATTAATTTTACAAATGTCAAGAGTCAAATACTCTTTTGGACAATGTTAGTAATGTGATAAGTATGTGTGAACTCTTCCACTTGCTCAGACATTAGTAACTATGTGTACTTTGATCAAAAGGTTTACCTCACCAATTATGAATAATTACTTTGTTAAATAAGCAGTAAAACGAATGGTGTATTGTGTGTTTTATTATCTTTGTCAATTTTGAGCGCCCTTTTACCTAAAGTCGGTTGTAAGCTTAGTAAGTTTAACTGAGTGGAATATACTGTAATAGAAAGACAAGGTTGACAGCCTACTACATTTGGTGGCTTGTGTCAGGGCTATCGTGCCTTCGGTGTTGTTCGCGGCTCGTCGCTCAACCCTCACAATGATAGTGTTCATTCATTATACCAAACAGTTCATAGACATTTACAAACGTTTATATGTTTATACATTCCCTTTTAGGCACAAGTTCAATGAACTGAATGATTCATTTACAAATTTATTGAGTAATCTTCATGATCGTTCGTGCCAAGTTATATTAATATATTTAAAAATATCATACTCACTCGCATACGACACCATTTTGAAAATGTCTTCAGTACTTATCAAAGTCGATGAAATGTTTCATTAGCTTTGCTTTATAATTGTTAGCTTGACTATTTACATGATCTGTAAGTAGTCTTTCATGATAATGGATTATTTATTCTTTCAATGCTACCTTGAATGACTAAAATGATCACATTATGTACATGTGTCTTATATTAGTGATCGATTGTTGGCGTTGATCTTATTGCCCAGCTACTTTATAAGGACTTTCGCTTAGAGCTACGAATGGGTTTCATTAAATTTATTACTATATTGATCTTTGCAGCTTAAGGTATTTCACATAATGTGACTATTGTCAGAGTTTATCATTGGAGATGACCGATAAATAACATAGTTATTTTGTGGTTATGAGATTCTCGTGAATGTAAATAATGATTCTAGATTAGAATCACAATTTTAAAGACACATAATGTTTTAATAATATTTTTAGATAGTACCTACAAAAAAATTATTAGAGAAATATATAGTTATCATTTTCAAACAGAACCCTAAAGAGTCACTGCCACTCCTTCATCAGCTATCAATACTTCAATGTCTTTGAGGATCATAATTTTCAAGACTGGTAAATACAATATTACAATTTATTCACCTAAACATGTCTGATTGCATCATGAATATTCATACTTGCTATAGCGGATTTCCCTCACATAGATCATCTGGATAATTGTCAGGAATCTAACAATACCAACATAAATCCTAAGATAAATTGAACGCTGAATGATATTGATTGTCGATCAAAAGAACCGTTCCGAGACATCGGTCACGTATGAAACGATGGAAAATGTTCTAACGATGTGAATGTCAGAAGATTGAGTTCTTAGAACTATAATAGTGGGTACAAGTAGTTAGATCTGTAGATCTGCATATAATCCTTCCAGTTAGGCGTAGTTATGAGTTTTTTATGAATAAACAATGTTGATTTTTATCATCATTGATTTTGAGGAATCCCTCAAAATCAGTGTCATCTCCTGTCTCATATTTGTAAGTTTCTACTTTCAACTGACTTTCGTTGCATTGTTTTAATTTTTTTGTTAATATTCTGTTCCGAGCAGTACATTTCCAAATGAAAAGACAAGTTACCTGCACCGAGGAACATATTTTTTCGATAAGTATGTAAAGCCATTTTCGTAAATATTAAACCTAGAAACGCTCGCTTTTATTCGCTCACAAAAACTCAGTCGTAAAGTAGACCGTAACTATTCTAGAAATAGAGCTAACAATATACGATTCGTATGTCGAACATATTGTCGAAACAATAGTTTTCGGTGTGTTTTGCTCGGCTATACCGGCTGTGACTAATATCTTGTAAATGTTTTTAGTTTAGTGACTTTAACGATGCTCTTTATAACTGGATTATTAGCGTGTTTTAAGCGTTTTAATGTCGTATTTACCGTATAAAATTGTTTTATGACGAATATTGGCAACGTGATATTTAGCTGTTACAGTACATGATGAAGGATGTACCATTCATTATCTTTACCCTGCACAGTAGTAGCTATAAGCATATGAACTTGAGATATAAGTAGAACTACATATATTTGGAACTTACACTTCCTAAGTGTGCTGTCCTTAAGTTTTAGCGACGACGAGGCCTCGAAATAATTTTAGTCAGGCGAATAATTCTTGCAGTATTCTACGAATAGTCTATGTCAGCCTTTGCCTTCTTTTACCTTTACCTGTGCCTTGGTTTCACTCCCATCATCCTTATTAGGAATACTTGTTTTTCTGGTAGTTTCAGTATCTTGTTTGTCATCTACTTTCTTTATACATATGGTACATGTATATATATACTGGATGTATATAATTATTTAATCCTTTATAGATTAAATCGCGTAAGTTGGATATATTGATAATTTATTCTACGTAACATCGATTTATAATCAGAGACTTAGATTTTTTGCATTTGGAACAAAATTATTGTCCACGCTCGATGGCGAGTGGTTTGAACCTGATTTCTGGCCCAACTGGTACACTAATGTAACGTATATCGTTGAAAACGCTTGCAGTGTTTAAAAAATTATAAAATGTCCTCTTTTTCATCAATAAACATCATCTAGACATGTCTTAAGAGAGCAATTACGATCTCGTCCCCCAATAGAAACGTCCAATTTCATCATCATCATGTCAGCCTTTAGACGTCCACTACTGGACATAGGCCTTCCCCAATGAACGCCACCACACCCGGTCCTCCGCCCTCCGCATCCAGCCGCTTCCGGCCACCTTCTTTAGGTCGTCGGTCCATCTGGCGGCGGGGCGTCCCACCCTGCGCGTGCCAATCCGTGGTCTCCACTCCAGAACTCGTCTGCCCCAACGGCCGTCGGTTCTACGACAGATGTGGCCCGCCCACTGCCACTTCAGCCTGCTAATCGTTTCGGCTATGTCGGTCACCTTCGTTCTTCGTCGGATTTCTTCATTACGAATCATATCCTTCAAAGATACGCCGAGCATAGCCCTCTCCATAGCTCGCTGAGCGACTTGAAACTTGTGGATCAGGCCCACTGTCAGTGTCCACGTTTCTGCACCGAAACAACAACGTTATTAACGTCCAATTTAAATATCTTTAAATAGATAGAGCAATTCTAATAAAACTTTATACAGGTCAGCAGGATACAAAATTGTTGAATTTGTATGGTTTACTTTTCCAAAGTTACCTATTTATTATGTTTTGTAGTTTTCCATAGTGATTGTAAAATATGTTTATTTAAAAAAAAAGTAAATATGTCGATAAAGTAATTTGCACGAATTCAATGTTCATCTTCATCTTCATCATTCATCTTTTTATTTTAAAGACATTTGAATTGAATGTATGGAATACATGTTTTATAATAGTCCTCTTCGTACCAGTAAAATTCCTTATTGAATGCAGTCAGCATTATGATTTATATCGGTTACGGTTTTGGATATCACTATCTACATATAATAATTCATTCTCAGAACTGTTAATATCAAATTTCGACCTTAGGTGTAATAAATGTCACGATCACGAACGAAATAGACGCCTCGACTTGACGACTCGGCGAGGCGGCTGCGTTGAGTCCCTCCTCTGGCTTGGAATCTGCGCCTGCCCTTATAGGGGCGGCGACGTTATTAAATCCGGCCATATCGGTGAGGTCCGTTACCGCAGCTTTTTGCTGGACATCTCTCGAGATACCTACCTGTTGACACGATACTATGCTGCGTTATTTATTTATTAATCCATGTTATAAAAAGGCCGTTCAACTCAAAATTTCAGCTTGTAACCTATCATTATCAGAAAATGTGGACATTCCCTTCTTCAATGCACGCTATTAGGGAATGGAAAATTTACAAATTATGGAAATACATGAGTATGACATGACATGAGCTGGTAACACCAGCTCATTCATTCACCTTTCTGCTTATAGACAAAAAAAACATACCGTCGATTTGAGAACCTCCTCCTTTTTTGAAGTCTGTTGAAAATAGGAAGGACTATCACATAATCAAGGATCTAAAGCAGAATCATTTGTTTACACGGTGTCTAAACACAATTTGCATTGCATTTATAATAATAATAAATGATGACTAACGCACTGCAGATTTACGTAAGTAATTTAGGGTTAACACAGTGATTATGCCTTTTGTTGCATCGCAGAGCTATAACAATAATGGACTATTCGGTTTTATGAAACGATGTTCAGTAGAATTATGCCCGTCGACGGTTGGTAGAATTGTTTTAGTTAAAACAAGTCTGGCTTCAGCAGTGTGTGCTTTATCATTCGCGAGTGCAAACAACAGTAAAAGCTCGTGAATGTGTTTCAAAGATTAAACAATTTGTGCTATTGTTTACGTTACGATACGGCTAGGCATAATATCTGCGGCAAACCCTTCTACGCATTGTTCTACGATACCGTTTTTGTTTTGGACCCAAAACAAATCTACGTTTAAAACTATAAGTAACAATTTACGTCTTGTCTTCAGTAAAATTCTTTTTAAAATAACAAACGGGATACATGAAACGCTAACTACAACAACGTCTGTTTTTATATTAGTCGCCTTAGTAACGTTCCATGTTATGGTGACGTGTAACGTATTTAGAACATTCCTCTACGATCTAAAATCTATTAGCCTTTGGTTTATAAGTATTGAGTTCTTATTTGTTCTTATGCATTTGTAACTTATGAATAAACAGGATTCTGCTAAATTGACACAAAACGTATCTGATGAAATGCCTCAAACTGATAGACAACATAGTGTTATAAGTTCACATCTAAATTAAGATAATGGGTGACAAAGCTGCACAAAATTACTCGTAAGTGCTTCTTCATAGCAAAAGCTTTTGAAGTAACCTCTTCACATTAGCTCTTGTAAATTTGTGTGTAGGTGCCACATTTTCACGTCTAAAATCGTTACTTTGTAAATTTAATGAACTTTTCTTATTGCGTTGTTCTTATTATTAAGCTATAACTTACGCAATAAACTCGCCTGTGTAGGTGTGCCTTTAATTTCCGTTCCATTTATCACCCACACTGTAAAAGTTGGACCACATGTCGGCGAACTGTACTATACTAGTTTTCATTCTAGACTAACATTTGTACCATGAATCATACCTCTTTTCGTTTGTATTTATGTTATCTTCGACGCTCTCAACCTCTGAAATTGATGTTCTTCACGCTTTCGAAAATGTGATGTGTTTCAGCTTGTGTAAAATTAGAGCATAGACTTCTATTATTGTAGTAGTATTCACAAGCATCGTGCGTGTCACGTTCAACGTGCTTCTATATTTGCGCTTGTGTCTTGTTCTTTTCTATTTCGTACCGTAATACGTATAACTCTGCACTACACACTACGAGTACTTTATCTTTCCTTCCTTTCTATCCATATTTACATAGTCATTACTTATATTTACCAGGCATGCCTTAAGTGTTTGACAGCACTATGTTAGTAGTTTTTTCATCCAGCTATTACCTGTTCCTTTTTTTTATGATTTTACCTAACATAGACTTGCAGAAATCTTTAACGTAGACTAATTCTGAACTCAATGTATTGGATCACCTTTGCCTATCTAAAATTTTGTCACTCGACTGCGTATTTGTCTAGCGAGTGACAATAAAGCGCATGCAGCTAGACCGTGGACGGTAATGAGGTTGATTTGATTGGTCGTGCTTCGTCGACGGTTGGGTCACAGATCACGACTGGACAACGAAACGTCAGACTTTTCTAGCCGTTACTTAAATTCTTGCTTTAAAACATTCCTACCACTATCATAGGAAAAAACGTTATTAAATACAAATCTATCCTTAAAAAAATTAAAAGTAACATACAGTATCTAACAACTACTTTCCTTATACCAATATCTCATCTGTTATCTTTTGAAAATATGTAATGTAAATTTATATGTTGTAATTCTGATTGCAAAACTTAATGCATTAAAGGGTTACTACATTTATAATAACTCTATCAAAACACATTCATTTTCCGTCTAGATTTTAATAACTGCTTATAGTCGATAAACAGACTTCCATCTTGCCGCTTAGGTATATATTTAATGTATTGAGTGAGTAGCTTTATTGAATCGTAAATAACTCTTCTACAAGTACTAATAAGACGTAAAGACGCTATTAATTTCGAACATTAGTTTCTTTGACATACCTATGAGTCGTGTGGTCAAGAACATTCCTTGTTACCTAGACTATTTGTGGTGATAAAGAGGAAGGTAATGAGGTCGATCGGATTGGTTGTGCTCCGCCGACCGAGGCAGGTCACGGGTCACGGGACACTCTAGTCTTGGTATTCTTGGTCTAGGCGAATTGCTTGCTGTACTCAGATACAATAGACAAGTAGGCATATGTATGTAAGGTTCAATTTACTTAAGAAAAGTTAATTTTATCTTCGACTTTGTTAGTTTCTCCTTTGACAAAAATATTACTTTTGCTAATAAATTCGTCTCAGGCTCTCGTTATGTACTTTTATTCGTTATCAATTATGATTACTAGCAATTTATGTTACGAAGGTAGATAAAGAACAGAATAGATGAACACACAAAAGTAAACCTAATAAAAGTGCCTAACAAAGACCTGTATACGCAGTAACCTACTATAACTTTGGCTCACTTCATCTGTATGATACGTGATATTATTGCTAGTTATATTAGACTATAAAATGTAACGCAATATTAGCTCAATATTCTATTATAGGTGGTATTCCACCTAAATTCTTCATAGTTGATAATAAATCATTGGGTAATTTATCCACTTGCTTCAAATCTGTAAGAACAAACAATAAATAATGTATCGTTATAACTTAATAAGCATAAATTCGTGACTAATTCCCGTGCAAAGCTTGTTAAACAATCATAGTGTAAATGATTTATTATTTCATTATAAAATAGATAATCTTTAGTAGTCTATTGTATTCTGCGCTAATTCGCTTTTGATCATTATAGATTTATCGAGTTTATTGAGCTGCCTTTAATGAAAACACCATTTATGAGTTACCAATCATAACCTTTAGAGATATTCGTGTCTATTGACATGTTAAGACTTTTCACGTTCTAGGCGTTGTATTGCCATCAACATTAGATTCATCTATAGTTTCGTTCGATTCATCTAGTCAGTCTTCGTGTTGTATTCAATGATTTTTTAGTTTTTAGCAGCTTTGTTTACAATCCTAACTACCGTTTGAAAATAATTGAATTAAAATACACGATCAAAGAATGTAAAAGTGGTTCTGTGAATGTAACCGTAGTTCCCTGTAGTAAATTTTATATGTGCATGACTTTGTATTGATAATTTTAACTTATTTGTAATTTATTATTGTTAGTATGTATAAAATGTATATACCTATCTCTAAGTCCTCTATATCTACTAGTCGGTTTTACCTTTCAATACAATAATATAATATTGCCCAGCGGCAACAATGCTATAGCCATTCATGACTGATATTACGACAATTACTTAGGAGTTAACCCATCAATCAATTGCAGCAAGGATACATAAGACCCACCCACCCACCTGCAGTCGTCCGGTCTTACCTACCACTAATGATAGGCAATCAGTGTCGGTCAATAGTTCACTTGTCTGTCATATCATTGGATAAGCAATATACCGAACAAAAACATCAGGATAATCGTCACTATGTAATATCTTCAGAGCTACCTTCTAATGTACATATATACATACTTAATTACTAACCGCACATGACACATCCTTTATTCTTTGTTCGACCTTAGAACAACATCGTTTAATTAAAAGAAATTGCCCGTAAATTAAATCAAAGAAAATATTCTTCTCAAAATAATGAAAGAGAAAACGTTTAAAAATATATTTGCGATCCAAACCGTGAAATCAAAGCAAAATGCGCAAACAAGTGCATCGCATTTTCATCTGTTTTTGTAAAGGCAAAAATAGCCTGAATATAAACAAGAGCTTTTAAATCCTTTAAACAATTCCCTTGCATCTGAATTCCGATACAGCAAACCGCATGAAATAACAACATTTCAACAAAACGACAGCATCGCTTGTTAATCTTAGGTCGCGGTACAGAGAAAGCAGTGCTGTACAATGCTGATTGCAAGTAGATTCTCTTCCAAAGCTTAAAACTAGTGAAGTCATTTGCCTTTATACATACACTATTCATCATGTTTTATTACTTCATATAGGCTATTCAGGTAATGCTATCAAGTCACAGTTGCGTGAAACTCACTTAACTCCACATTTCGAAAATTATGTCAATTGAAAACAGAAGTACAGCAGTTTTAGCTGTCATCGGCCTACCTCTAGCTGGCGTATTGCCACACTCGCTATTCCATTGATGAATTGACACGATTACCAGCTTCGCATCAAAACCATCTTTTTCAGCAGCTAGTTTAATGTATCTGTTGTTTCACTTCGTTAGTATGTGGGTCGATTCTAATTATTTTAGCAGCTTGTATACTGAATTACTTGTGACGTTTGTACCTCTTGAGATTTAAAGACACATTTTTATTCTTCTAATTTTTATGTCGCCCAAAGACGTTATTGTTTCTAATTTATTTAGAGTATCATTTATTTGGGTTAAGTATTACAAGACTTGTGTGTACGGATTTATAAAATCAATTATACTTTACGTAATTATTTCTATTTGTATAGTTTTTGTATCGCTTCCGCTGCTAGTAGCGCTGAAGCTTTAATTTTTTTTTGTGATTCGATATACTTAGACTGCACGTGGCTTTGCGGTATATTTGCTATCGCTATCATTGGGGCACAAAACAACTACCAATTACTGCTGGCGAAACTGCACATTACTGAATACGGCAAGCGTGATATCATTGTGCCAGTATTAGAGGGCAATGTCATGATAATTCAATGATATCCGGGTAACTTAGTTGCGGGCTTATGATTTTCAATAATAGAATTTACACAGCTTTCAAATTCACACTAACATTACAATGTACATATATAACACAACCAACAACCAGTCCATGTAATATTTCAAATCCAGGACAAGTCTTCTTGTACACTTTATTATCCTGAAATACCTGATTCCTTAAGTAGTTATTAATAATGTTTAGGTATGTCAGGTACAGTATTTTCCTGTTGACCGAGAATTAATTTCCATATTTCATAGATACCTACTAATTTGTGATTTGCATTCATTCCGCTAATCGCCGCATCTTGCAGTAAAGCTCCGGGGCGGTGCACGCATGCGCAGCCCGCGGGTTGAATTGCGATTGGCCAATGTTTATCGATTAGATGCGCCCGCGGCGTTGCCAGAGCAAAATCATTGTTTACATGAGCATGTATCAGATTTCCTCGTTTTATCTTTAATGAAGCTAAATAAGGAAACATTCAAGCATTCTACAATTGATTTTTACACTGCTTTTGTTATTGAGTAAAGTTGGAAAAACTGAAAATTTACGCATTTAATATATCGTAAATGTTACTACTACTCGTACCTACTTACTGTTGATTAAGTTTACAACGGTAACTTATTTTCCTTGGAAAAAAAGATTAAATTCTCCAACGACTTGCGTACAAAATTTTATTGTAAAGGCGTCAAAGAAAGAGAACTAAATAAATATATGTGTTACTAGAGACGACCTCCATGGCGGAACGGGTAGCTCTCGGACTGCCACGCCGGAGGTTGCGGGTTCGAAACCCGCTAGAATACCCAAGTCTTGGACGTTTATATATTTATTTAAGTATGTCTATCCGTTATCTAGTAACCATACCACAGGCTCTGTCTAGTTTGGGACTGAACAATTGGTGTGAATGTCTGACATATTTATTTTATTATATTTATTAGATTCTCACGTTTTTTTTAATATAAGTTAGGTTTTTAGGTAAAAGATAAATACCTACTTGCTTTAAGCAATTTCGTTTAAAAGACGATCAACATTCCTCTAGATTTTACGAAAACAAAACATCACAATCAGTACCTAATAAATTATGCGAAAAGTTTTGTTACCCTGAACTGTAGGTATTGTACTGAAAATAAAGCGGTGTAAATTTTTGGGAAAGTGCACGCCACATGCCACACGCGACGCGGACTAATCGCGGTGGCAGTCGATCAACTTATCGTCGCGAGCCCATTTCGTCTGGCCCAAATCCTCCTAATTCCTGGTGAATTACGAGCTACGACTAGCTAAGAAGTGGCTGGCATCCAGACCAGAGACACGTGTAGTTCTATTGTCTCGTTAGTTAACTGGATTTATAACTCTAATAAGTCTAGTAGCTATTTTCACTAAATTGCTGTGTCATTTCGTAAAACCGGTGCGGCGATGACATCCAAAACTTACACAATATCATCAAGAAACATGTAGGCATGCTTTATATTTTTATCACAAATTGATGGTGATTTACCGTATCGTAAGGTATGCACCAAGTTTGATTTCAAAGGTTAGAAATCTAGTTTTCTTCTAACACTGTGATCGTCTGTTGTAGTTAGGATGGAAGCATCATCATCGTCGTATCTGACTGTCGACATGCACTGATGGATATAGGCTTCCATAATGAACTCTCATCCAGTCGCTTCTGGTTCGGATACGTTCTCGGCATCACACCTGGCAGAAATCAACTCGTCTGGCCAAACGGTCTATAGTTCGCGACAGATGTGGCCTGCTCGCTGCCACTTCAGTTTGGTAATTCTGTCTGCTAGACGGTGACCGTAGTTCTCTGTCAGATTGGGTATCATGCCGTTAAATATATCCAACTTGTGGATCAGGCCTATTTATGGTTGTTTACGTTTCTGATGGAAGCAAATACTGATAATGATCATAGATTATATCAAAAACTATCCCATTATACGCTCTAAATTAAACTTATTTATCAACAGTTCAGTCAACACTTGGCAATAAATGTAGTTACTTTCCATGAACATATTTTTGACAAGGGAAAAACACATAAATACTGTAAAAGTAATAATAACGGGCTCAACGCCAAATAGCGCGACGTTATTTCAACATGTCTCAACGTCCGTCCGGTGGCTATGTTCACTTATGCACCTCAGGAGACCATTGTCTGTGACAACCGTAAGGTATGGACTGCATTTAAACTGCAAGCCAACTTCCAAATTACACTTTGGATGCAGTCCGCGTCCAGTTCAAACGAACGCACGTCGACTGCATATATAAATTTACACTTTATTTTTTACCTATTAACACTTTATATTTTATTACTTCAGCTAGAATGAAACCAGCTTGTATTAGCTGGGCAGTTCCGATATAGTTGTGTCAACTGCACGCCGACTGCATCCAAACTGCAATTTTGCAGCTGACTTGCAGTCTTTGAGATAATTTGCAGAAGATTTGAGCCAAACTCGTAGTTTAAATTGGACTCTTCTAAAATAGCTATCTTTCTTACTTTTCGTTATATTCAGATAAAACTGACGATGTACGTACATACATACTGTTTATAGTAAGTAATTTAATTTGTTCTATATGAAAGCAAAGATCTTCTACGATATAAATGCTGTTCCATATAATAAGCATATATATATATAACTCTTATATGACCCTAATGTCAATTTTGATATGTCTGGGATTAGTCACATTTCACTCTGCACCACTTCCTATTATGGGCATTAGTGTTTATACTACTTAAAATAAACTTCTTTTGATTTTCTTACACACTATTAAGAATCCTATACTAAAATAAGTCAACGCATTTGGCATTTCACCTTATTTACACATTCAGAGTTCAGACAAGCTATTATTACTTTATTATGATGATACCATTAATAGACACAGTTTACGACTGGATCATCCAGAAGAGAATAGTTACGAGAACTGTGGCTTGACTTGACATGCAAAGGAAGTCTTCTCACCCGGGCCATTTTGCGGCGAACCGCTAAATAGCGGTGAGACAGCCCTCTGACTTTAAAGTTGTGATCATTTCAAGATTACTGCTAAGATTTTATGAACGCCTAGTAACCATCAATCAAGACATCACACAAACAGAAAAGGATTAAAACTGTTTTTCATCCGAGTCTTTTAATCTCCCTATAAAGCAATCTTACCACCTATATATTTAATCGCATTTGAACTTTCATGAGTTTTGTCAATGGATTTTGTTACCATAACAAATATCTTACTACGATTTAATATCTAAAAATCAGGATGAATAGAGTACGCCTGATTGATTTTTAATATGCACCAAAGCACAATAAATAATATTTGAATGATATGCTTGACATGTAATTTTAGCTCATGTATAAGATCGAAGTATCGCATCTAACAATACAGCTCTAAAAACCTCAGACTATGGTGAGCTCAATATATGTCTAGTAGCGGAGAACTGACACTCCTTATTGTTTCAAATGTATTCACATGAGAACTATATATCAGTCGGTCGTTAAAGATATAAATCAGCCTGCCAAAATCCTATCCATTTGTTCTCTTTGACTTACAGTTTGTCGTCTACAGCCGTCATAGTTGCTGAACTGCGACGGATAACTGCCGCTGTAGGCTTGTTAGAGACATTCATTTCCGCATCTTATATTTCTTATTGAGACTAACGATAAATGAAGCAAACCAGACCAGTACCTCTGTAGATTCTACGACATGCTTGTTTTTTGCAAAAGGATTTTGTAGTGTTAAATGCGGCGTTTGTATATATAAGACCTTCTTTCTTGATAGAACATGAGGTTTCATAGTCCTGGCTATATTTGGCACTATCTAGAAGAGGCTCGCCATGTGATGTGATGGGGATGATATTCATGAAAGTAGCATCGCTGTGAAAATTGTAGATAGTGCAGGATTCGTCTAGCTAGATGATTACCGGGTGATGGTGGTGGCTTACCTATTTCTGCCGCCAAACAGCAATGTTAAACAGCATTACATTTTGGACCGTTTTTGACATGATCCTCCACCTCCACCCATCTAGTGACTTGTGTAGACTTTTTTAAGGTGACGGTGGCAGCAACCATAGTCAGGAATACTAGGCGCTCATCGTCAGCACAGTATAGTAATAAGTACTACGTACAGTACAGCCGTTTCGGCGACCTATTGGTTACGGGATGCGCATAACGAGATTAAAATTATTGTTTGTGGCGCTGTGTACAGATGTTTAAGCTAATTGATCAGATTCTCTGCGAGATAGGTTAGCAGGTTTTATTCAAATGTTTAAAAGAAGATTAATATTTATAGTGATATCTATAAATCAACACAACGATATAATTTATAACAAATAATTATAATTGTGATACTAAAAAAGGTTATTATTCTACGTTTTCATTTCATAAAATATTTTATTTATTATTTTCGTCCTCGTTCTTCTTTGCTTCATCAACCCTGGCATATTTTGACTCGCACACACATACGCAAGCGCCCATTGGTAGTATACACAAAAGGTGTAGCAGTGAGAGTATAAGCAGTTAGACTGTGTTTGGGGCCCGAAAGTCGAGCCCTTTAGTTTTAGTTCAAGTGTCCGTTTTTGACATGGTCCTCCACCTCCACCCATCTAGTGACTTGTGTAGACTTTTTTCCGTCCGGTTTGTATCATCGGCCACACTGGGTAAAATGTTCTAGAAAAACATACTTCGGTAGTGAAATAAGTCACGTGAATTTCAACAAATCTAGTAGTACTAATAATGTCTTACAACTTCAACCTTGGGCGCAAAATTCTTTTCAACTGAAAGTCAACGCCATTTGTGTGTCTGACATTGTATTTCGTTTAAGTAAACTTTTCATTTACTAGTAATGACATTCTCAACTAATTTGCATGTTGTCACGCAAAATAATTAACCATGTAACATGTGACAAATTCTAGTCTCAATTTATATTTACTATTTACTTCTCAACTTTAAAACTAAATGTTTTAGTTTGTTGAAACAGTCGTATCCCTTAGAGAAAAAACTAGTGTGAAATCATGTGTTGTTTGGCGGAACGCCAACTGGTCCATTTCTTAGCTTCGCCTGTAGACGGCAGAATGATACTGGTTCACAGTTCATATGCGTTGACCGATGCTTTGAAGCTAAGGAATTGAGGTTAAATGTGTGTACGTGTATGCATGCACACAGGAAATATAGTTTATGTGTGCCTAAGCGAGTAATTAATCCTACGGCTAATAGCATTAGGTCACTCGTCGCTTGAATTAGGACTCTGCACGTGGCAAAGTTGCATAATCTTCACGGTTTAGGGTTTAATCTAGGAAGTATAATGTATGCAATTCTTCCACAAAACTTCCTGAATAATATTATAGGAATGAAATATATGCACTTGTATTTAGATATCTAAAAATAACGATGGTGACAGTATATCGTTCAGTTACTACATTTTTATTACCGCATGTATTTCTAATCTAAAACATATTATTCCTTTTCAGTTTAACTTCGTGGGAAGGATTCTGGGGCCCAGAGGTATGACGGCAAAACAGTTGGAGCAGGAAACAGGATGCAAAATCATGGTCAGAGGCAAAGGATCCATGAGAGATAAGAAAAAGGTAAGGAATATTGGTTCATCATTATACGTACGTCATGAAGTACCCAGATACTCATTACGTCATTGCAGTATCATAGTAGGTAATTTATTGGCATTAAAAACAATTAATTTGGGTTAATAATAATTCGAATACTTTTATTCTTCATGCAGCGTCAATTGGATTTGAAAGCCAGGTTATATACTTACTTTTAAATATCAATTATATGTATTATGGCATACATAACTATACGTATCTACTTAGAACTAAGCTGTGACACCAATCACCACCACAAACAGGGCTGCTCAACGATCTTGTCACTGATTTCAGGAGGATGCCAACCGGGGCAAGCCCAATTGGGAGCACCTGGCAGATGATCTGCACGTCCTTCTCACAGTTGAGGACACCGACAACAGGGCGAAGATAAAGCTGGCTAGGGCCGTTGACGAAGTGAAACGTCTGCTTATTCCTGTAAGTTACCATGGCTCGCTACATGACACCTGTGCTGTATCCGTATGTACTTTATAACCCCATAACATCCTTCGACTTTGCATTAGGATCTTCACATACTTATCGATACGAAATCGGTATTTCGACGGACAGACCAGACAGACATCGTTCAAACCTTATGTTCCATGAGATAATGTTTTTTTTCTGACTGGATTAAGCCGCGTCCATATCGATAGATTTGAGGAGACCCTTGGCCGCCTTTTGCGGTATTTCCCATTAGTAAAACTATGATCATGGTTAGTAATACCAAAACACAGATAGTCTGATACCATATAGTCGTTCCTGCGATATAAGAGCACTTAAAAGAGAGACTTTACTCTTTAAACAACCATAATTGTGAACCTAATTATAATAACGTTTATAATATTGTACTTAGTATGTGGGGATTATCGATCGTTGAAAGGTGGTAACAGTAATTCTTTGCTGCAACGTTATAAAAATTCTGATTATTTATGTTGCGACATGGACACATTTTTTTATCTCTATTTTTATTTAATTTTATTTCCAGCAAGCGGATGGTGAAGATGAGCTGAAGAAACGTCAGCTTATGGAACTGGCTATCATAAACGGCACATATCGTGACTCCAGCGCCAAAGCCGTTGTGCCTGTCAACGGTCAGTGCTTACTAAGTATGGTCGCATTCATGTTTTGTCACTAATAACACCTACCCAGTAAGCTCCTATTAACATTTAGGATAAGTGATGGTAAATACATACATCTGGTTTTTTTTACAGTTGTGATATAACATTTGCGTGTATCATCTTGATTATGACGATTTTACCACTTTTTCTGCCATGGAAATACTTAATCACTCATATTTATAGTTACTGAAAATAACTGCAGTGAGCAAACTTTCTTCGTATTTTGCTATGTTTCTGTTACCTCTATTGTTAACGGGGACAGAAATATGTTGTCTTTTGTTTGCCGCCATGCGTCATCCATCACATCACGACCACACCAATGATGACTAACTTAATTGATTTGCAGCATGTACGGTCGTATTTATTAACATGGGTACTTCTCTTGCGCCTAGATCTGTCCTTAAATGGTCATTACAGCTTGGCAAGAAATTGAAAATATTACTTCTGTTGAATGAGTGCTAACAATTTCGGTTGCCTTGGATTTCATTCGGGCACTTGTGTTAACATTTACTCTTATAATGTGGAATATAAAGCTTGGGATCTGGTTTGGACCCCAAAATGTAATATTACCTCCCATTCTAAAATCTTACATTGATATTACAATGAAGTGGACTCCGCAGCTGACGAAGAGTGGCGACGCGTCGCCGCCGCCGCGGCTGAGACTCAACGGCTGCTCGCGCCCGGGGGAGGCGTCGGTGGCGTTACTTTGCGAACTCAAGCCCCTCTGGGGGCGCCACTGATTCTGTCCCCGCGAATGTCGGCGGCGCAGGGCGCCCAGGGCCTGCTAAACGGCACAGGCGCAGGAGGCGGTCTGCTCTCCCCCGGCGAGCCAGCGCACCAACTGATCTACGCGTCTCCGTACGGGGACTACGCAAACTACGCAGCGCTGACGGCTGCCGCCAATCCACTTATGACGGCCGAGTACGCCGCTGCTGACCATACGGGTGGGTTGTTCGCCCGTTGATCTCTCACGACACGGTCGAGAATCACGATGCTTGATAACACCTTTATTATGATATTCTCAATATATATTAAATTCTTTGTATTTAGGTACGTAATGGTTGTTATTATCAAGATAAAGGTGTTATAAAACATTGTTGTTCCACTACACTACTAACGTATACACGGTACCGGGTTTAGTACAACCTATCTACAATCAATCTGTAGGCAAAATGTTATGAAAAGTCATATCTTATAGGAAGATGTTAGTAAATGAACCTCAATAAAAAGTTATTTAAGAGATTTATATATCGTCTTAGAAATTGAATTAGAATCACGATTTTATCACCTCTGTAAAGGAACATAACCGCATGCTTAGAACAAATGGCAGCCTTAGAATATATTTTACTTATTTTATTTTCGAAGTGTAAGTTACATTTGTTGCATGTTTACTTGTTTTTTTCTGAGCAGCCGAATTAGCTTATCTTGCCTCTTAACTCCAGCTTGTGCTGTCTCTCAGTCGTTCTAGGATCATGAACAATAAAGTTCTATATTAGGCGAAGAGGAATAACATTAAGCTCAAGGTAATCATTTGAATCGAGGATTTTAGTATTTCGCCTTGTAGGAGTACCTTACAAATTAACCTAGAACAAAACTTGACTCGTCACACAGCACTAACCGACTAATGGAATTTGTAACACGTGGTTTCGAGCTTATATTGAACTGTGTGTGAAATAAATATTTTAATGGGGTTTGCAGCGTCGAGATACCTACTTGCTGGCTTTTGACATTGGCCGCAATTGCATCAGCCCACAATAAGATACGACAGGCTCCAACACGCACCGTATCGCCCTTCGCATCATTATTACCGTCCTTGATGTTCTCTAAATATATACTTTCAAAATTATACTCAGGACGCCCTCACACAGTCATAATATAAATGCCATGATCAATTATTATAGATTAAGATATTGTTTTAAGTACGGTTAGCTTAACGACTCAGTAATTTTGTACCTACGATGTTATTATCTTAATTTTTATAATCATTGTTTCTTTCTACGACTGTTTGTACAGTTTCACACAAAGTATAGGTTTTGTTTTCAACCAGTGAAATATATTATTTATTATATACACATTAAGTTTAATATTTATTCAGAGTAGTATAATTATTGAACGTATTTATTGCAAATTCTATTTACCGTTGCATCGTATTAGGGTTGATGGCAGTTGGATGACGTAATGTTTAAATGTAGAGAATATTTAGAATAATCTTAATGAAACTGCCAATTGAACTCTTTTATTAAGTTACCGATGTTTTATACACAATGACAAAGAACTTTTATACTTACCTATTTTGCAACCGATGTTCTTCAATGGTGATAACAGTGAATAAATCCCATTCATCTTTGTAGTTCTTGTGATAACCCTTGCTTGTAACACAACTAATCTATTAACATTTTGTTAATGTAGATCCAGATTTTATATAGTTTAGGTCTATTTTTTTCTGGCAGCATTTTCATAATTTCAACAAAACCACAATTAGACAATGTGGTGTTTGTCCTTTTCTAGATTTCCAATTGAATTGAATATTTTATGTGAATAACTATTCAGTTTTGTGTTATTAACAGTAAATTCATTGAATGATGAAATGAATTTAATAATAATTCAGCTATTACAAGCAAAAGGGACCAAATACGATTTGATTTTGCAAACAAAACACTCACATTTTAACTTTTTAACAACACTGACAAATTAATATTGCGATATACACACTCACATGACGATCAAACTGTGGAACATTCTAAAATATAGGCAGTTTTAAATGTTTATGAATTGTAACAATAACATTTTTACGAATATTTATACGCGAATTGTTATTGTTGTAATTATGTCGTAATTTATTGATTTATTAGCCATATTATATATTTATAAACATACCATAGGCTAAGTATTATTATTATCTTTAAAAGATTTCTAGTTAGGTTAGAAAAGAGTGAGCTTTATGAATATATACATCCGTATATTGTATAGGTTTACTATGCCACAGTAAACGCTGTCGAGTCAATTCGTATAAAATGAAATTATAAAGCCAGCCATTACCTGTACCTTAACCGGGACTTGTTTACACCCGAGATGTTTTATTTTGTTATTATTTCCAAAGCAATAAAATGATAGGTAATATCTGTAGGCGTAAGCTTAATAGTATAAGTTAGAGTCGCTGCCAAAAAATCCTTGATTTTTAATTGTATATCTAGTGTTATTGAATTGATAATCACGAGTATTTGGCAGTGATAGATAACTCTGGATTGTTAGGTATAGGAAATTATAATATAGATGAGATTACATTTCTTTTCAGCATTTAATGTAATGTTTGTACACTCAGAGCCTTGATTCTTCAGTATCGTTAAATCTACTTGTCCATTCGTGTATTTTAGTATCAAAAAGTAATATAACGTACATTATCCAATATATTTGGCGTTTTGTTCAATTACTAAGGCCGTGGGTGTACCGACGCGGTGTTGGATGAATGATAAATTTTTGCTAAGTTTTGACACAGATGATATATGTGCCTATGCCGCTAGGTGTCGTGCGGAGGGCGGGTCGGCTCGCACAGGTGAGGGAGCACCCTTACCAGCGCACAGCCTTACCGGCGCCTTAATTCCCGCGAATACGCTCTCACGCCGCCATTTTATTAACAAGGTGAGAAGCGCGAGCGCACGCATGTCCTACGATGAATATGTTTGCTTGCTGTAGACTTGATTTGGCTGGATTATTTGTGAAACTTACGATTATTGCCGAATCTCATTATAGAATCTCATTTCATGTCCAGCGTAGTTTTAATCAGTTTCCAAGCTTACTAAATTGACATCATACAAATTTGATTTTCTAGCAATCATATTCGTTAGTAGAAATGCGTGGATGCCTCTCTGCTTTACTGTCTCTCTGTGTCCATATTTTCTATTTATTCATAAATTGTGTACTTATTAGTTTGTATTCTTGATTATTTAGTATGAGGATAGGATGTATTATGTCCATCACTACCTACTTCGTACCGGATCTGAAGTGACACTGCATAATTTTTAAACTGTGATTTTTATATTCTTTTTTTTATAGATTTTTAGACCTGTTACATGTTGTGATGCAAGGCATTAATTTAGAGATGCATTAGCTCGAATATCTTTATAACTGTTTAAAGCTGGGCATCAGCGTTACCAAATTATTTCTTATGTAGTTGTTTTCAATGCTGTTGTTGCCACAATCGAAATCACAACATGTGCCTTCGAACAGTCATGGGCATTACTCCGAGTAATGTCATTTTTCGGGTATTGATTTTAAATTTATCAAAGGGAAGAAGGATCAAAGTAAAAAATAACTATAGAGGTATATGAGAACATTTTAGTATTTAGTGTTCAATATTGCCAAAAAATAAAAAAATCCACACAGGTGCTACAATTGGGTTGTGAAATCCTTCTTTCCCAAATTTCGCTCAGTATTAGTGAAAGGAGTGAGCATGATAAGAACTTGTGCCATCAATCCAGTATTAAACCAATGCTCCTTCTTTAACTTAGTACTGTCATGATCATCACAACTTTTTCTTAGTCAATATAAGATTTTTATATGAAATTTTTTAAGCTAGTTGTTTCTATTTTGCCTTAGGTATTATTATATTTACTTTCTTATTTGAAAGTGGTTATTATTAAGATCGCACTTGTGTCCTTGTGGATTTATGAAGGCATCCAAATGCTACTTACGTATTCCCACGCTTCTTTTTATGAAATAAAATGAATTTTAGATCAAAACGCTGTTTCATGTTTAATAAAATGAACTATATAAGCGAAAATGTTTTTGTAAAGTATTGTTTCAATTGTTGATGTAAATAAATGCATTTGCAGAAGATATACCATGCAATAAATTGTCTGAAATTTTAATTACGAGTTTTCTTTCTTAGCTGATCGCGGTGTAAAGTCGATGCTGTTTTTATAAAAGTGTTTATAAAGTTGATGACGTGCAGTCATTTCGTCGATTGTAGACTCACAAGACTAACACTGCAACTCCACAAGGCCAAGTTCCTGTTTTTGACATAATAATAATAAAAGTGCACTACCATAACTGCTATTGTCACTATTTACAGATTATCTGTAATTATGTATTTATATTATTTGAGTCACTAACATGCAAATATGTATGACATGTTATGTTATCCTTATCACAGATACATTAACAAATTTTTAAATTGAATGCTATCACATACAACTTTTCAAGTCTTCTGCAACTTGTTGAGTAACTTACATACTTGCATTTGGGTGCTATGGTTATACATAAGTGATTAAATCTATATGCTTGTTTTGTTTGGGCAGTGCTTGATGCATAGGAAAGATTTCACAGTTGTTTCAAGCATTGCTCGTTTGGGAACTATTGGGCATTTAATCCTATGTAGATTATCATTTTCATACTAAATTAATTTTAACATTTTTTCAACCATTAACTGCGTAAACTAATGAATAAATATCCGTTACATAATTTATTAACTGGGCCACAAACAGAACACAATGTCGCGGCGCGAATGCCTGATAGCCTCCCCTTAATTTTTTTTTATCAAACTTCAATGTTATATACAAAGAAATATCCGTACACCAGTCATTTCAATCCGAGTTCACGATTTATCGCTTTTGTTGAATAGCTGCATGTCCTCCCTTATACTTCAGTAGTCATTTTTGAACTACCCTTGCATATTCAATTTAGATTTTTTAAATAAATAAATCTTAGGAATCTTCCTTTTGTTTTCTTCCTTTTTTTCGGCAGCGCAACGACAGCGTATAAACGTTTGGAGCTCGCGGTTGGGGCTACTCGTGTAGTCGGACCATGACATTTTGATCGATACTAACATTCTGTTTTTCTCTCTTCTCGTTAACCCGGCTAGGTGAGTGCTAACGGCGCGGAGGAACTAACAGGAGACGCGGCCGGCCGCCCCACGCCGCCGCCGGCCCCTATGTCGCCGCGTAACATTATCATCGGAACATCGACCACCATGTAGCTATAGCTGTTGGGCCTTTCACGTTAACATATACTATGTATTATAATAGTCTAACTATTAACATTTTATATGCCTGTTATGTTTATAACAATGATGAACTTTATTAACAATTTATATTTTCTTAATGGCACACGCCATCGACTATATTTACTTTAATGTACCTTATTGTACTTCTGTTGTCGCTTTGTCGTGTTGTTGTTAGCACGAGTGTTGTTAGGCTGCCCTGGACTACCGCACGACGTTCAACATGTAAACTGACATTTAAATTAGTGTGTTTACTAAATTATCACGTGACTCTTTTATCACTGGTCACGAATTACTGAGCTACATGTTTAGCGTCGTCGCATCAATGATACTATTTGGTTCTAAAATAGTTTCCAGAAGATTGAAGTTGACTTTTTCATATGTAAAGGTCTACCAAATCTCAGTAAAACTGCAAAAATTTACAATCCGCAGTTCGTTTCAGTTTTATCCAATGCCTGGTTGACCTTTAAGTAGTACAGTCTTCTCTCTCTGTATTGCTGGTGAATACAAATATATTCACTTTGAAAAATCTGTAGAAACTAGAACGTGAGTCTATATAAAGTACAAAATTAAAAGTGAACCTCTGCACTATTTCAAGAAAGCCCACCAAAACGTAGAACGTTTGAAGGTATAATCAACAAGATTGATGGCGGTAGTCAAACAAGTCAGTGCGTGGTCAGAGTGTAAGTATGAAGATTTTTATAACAAAATATGCAATTCAACTTATCACTTTTCGTAATATTTATCCTATTAGACTGAATTGGAGTAGTCTAATCTAAGTTGGTCCTTCATCTACTTATTGACCTCTCATTATATTTTGGCAATAACTTTACATCTATGACCAAAGATTAATATTAAAGTAATTTTTGAGAGTTTATTTTACCGGTCAAATTAAATTTCTACATTATGTCTTCCTTAAAATGTTCATTTATCGGTCAATAGGTATATGAAACTTAGTTCTTCAAATAAGAGATATATTTAAAGCAATGTATTTTGCATTATTTAGTGCTTATTATTTATAGATAACAAATTGAATATTTGTGCATCCCAAGTGCCTTAATTGTACAATATTTTCACCCTTGTGGTTCTATAGAAATTGTTAAATGCTTATATTAATAGTTTTAAGTTAGATGAGATTAAATTATTGTTAACTTTGCTAAATGTTATCTCTATAAATGTCGTCAGTTTCTATAATAATAATGAAGCAAGGAAGAATTATATTTAAATGTCGTAAACATATTAAAATATTTAGATTTCGCTGGTTTTGAATAGCATGTTAATTATCATAAAATGCCTTTGGGAATCTCATCAACAACGTTTATCTCATCAAGAATTTCAGCAACATCTTTTTTGCTTCTATTTTTAACCACAAAATATCATTTGGAGCTGTCTCACACAATTAATATGATAAATGGTTTCATCTGATCAAACTAAAATAACTAGGGCAATTATGTTAGCTTAAAATTGTAAGTGTTATGTATGCTTACATAGAATGTTTAAAGGCAATAATATTTCAGTAACTACAATAGAGTTTAGTGCAATAGACATGTTATTTGTAATTAAATATTTTATTATAAAAAAATCGATAACAATATGTTGAAAAATAAAAACTATTTAACAAAATAGAGATCTGATATTGAGATTAGTATGGTAGATAAAATAATAACATTTATCAAACATAAGTTGAGATCTACTTATATTCTTCGAAAAAAAATTAAAACTTTTATTATTAGATATAAGAATAAAATAATAATTAATTATTAAGAAAGTATATTGAACGAAAGAAATACTTTAAAATTAATTTTGCACATTATTTAAGGTGCTATTTGGTACGTTCTTAAAAATCAAATTAAGTTATTTTTCTTTTACTATAAAATCACGTTTTAGTTTTGTTAAGCAACCATCTTATATTCGTTTGTTATTGCAATAGAAAAAAATATAAAGGGGCACCAGAGTGCTTCCGTCAAGTCGATTAATTTTTACATTCATGTACCTATACATATTTTTAGTATTGTCGGTTTATCTACCTATATTTGAAGTTGTTAACACTCTCCGTCCATGAAGTAATCATAATATAAGTACTTAATTCGTTGGTCTCTCACTAATACTAGTTATGAGAGTGAAATTTGAAATGATTCTGGAATCTGAAATTGTGTTAACACTTAAATCTTCCATCCTTGTAATGTTGCCAACATTTTGTTATCTACTTTGTTCTCAAATAAGTCATTAAATTAAATTCACGGTTGCTTAAAATACACAAGTGACTTTTCAGAACTTAAAGGTGTCGTCTGATCTGACGTATGTACTATTGTTGACCTACTACATAGAACACCATCAAAATATATATATATGGAAAAAGCAACATTATTTTAGTAATATGAACTTTTTGAAAAGCCTGATCCATGGGAAACCTAAGGAAGGACTCGGCAAGCAATAATCAAGTACTTCCATATTTTACAATCTTCTCCATAGAGCAACAGGATACTTATTTGGGATGCTTATAAAAGTGTTACACATAATAAGTCGAAAACACTTAAATCTATATTGTTTGGTAAATTTGTTTTGTTTTAGTTAACGTGTACAAATTTTGCTGTTATAAATATGAAAGCATTTATCTACATACGATATTTAGATGTAACGCCATAGAAATTATGTCGTTTTAAATATACAACCGACAAATTATGTAGTGATGAAGTAAAATCGTACAAAATATTTAAATAATAATCGTTCTGCGAATAACTAGGTAGTTATTATTATATTGTGTTTCGTAGCAATAAACAATACAATTTGTTTACTGAAACATGTTTTGTGCCATCAGCAGACGGGCTATTACACATTTCATTGTTTTTATTAATTTGTACTTACTTATATCTTTATTATGGCAATTCACTAAACAAGTGCCTTAAAATGAACTTGTACATATTTATTATTATTTTTCAATTGAGTATTATTGCGAAGAATAACAAATTTAGTTTTCCAAAAACAAAAAATAGCAAATATTCATCTTTTTATTTTAGTTAAGCGAGATTGTGCATATTATGTCCGTTTTGATGTGTGTTTAAGATTGATTTTGGTATTAGTAAATATTTGGAAGAAATATTTTATTTTTATTTTTTCACTCGGATACTGAACCATCCCGTCCGAAAAAGTGCTACCAAATGTACAGGATTTTTTACTCTAGTTAGGATCATGGACCGTCATCGTGTCACATCCCCGGCAATCCATACTATAGGCGCACCAGACTACAGACTATCCGTACACGCTTTTGCGTGCGTGTAAAGGCGACAGGCCAGTAGTGCGTACTGCCTGCCATCTGTGCTCTATTTTGCGGGCGACAATAAATTGGCAGAACAACCAATAATACGTAGTAGTAATATTTAATATTCTCTTTGTCATTCAAATAATCGTCTATTATATGATAATAGGGTCTGAGTGTGCAAAAGGGGGCACTATGGACAAAACGGCCATGTTTATGATTTCGTCTGGTATACTCGTAGTTGGAGAAGTTTTGATAATAGTATGGCATTTAGATACTCTATTTTAATAAAGCTGCCTATAGCCTGTCTACCTGCTACGCCTACGGTAGGCCATATGGAGATCTGATCCCTAATGCTAAATAGACATATTTTTATTAATAACTTATATGTTACAGTTTGAAAGGTATGCCTTATTCTGGCATGCCACAATCGCGGATTGCAATTCTGAATAGATAGAACAAATGTCGGTAATTTAGATTTAGTCGGTCCGCCGTTTCAAAGCTGCAGTTTGAAACAGGTGAACATTGCAATTAATTGACTTTTTGATGTATTCTATAATTATTTTTATATTAATAATCGTTGTTATTATTATTAATAATCATCATGATTTTAGATGCTACTTCAACTACTAATTGTAGTCATAGACTAATACAGAGCATACAATACTATGAGTTTGGCCATGGGGTTCCTGGCTTAGAATAGGGCCTTCTCTGATCACCCCGTGGGTGTCGTCAAGGCAACTAAGAGATTGCACCAGAGAGGTGCATCCCCCAATGGATATCCCACCAAAAGTGGCATTCTGTTAGGAAGGTTATGTTCAGCAATGGACATATTTCGGCTGATGATGAATACGGTGAGGCGCATACAGAGAAAACATCTCGAAGTATCGCGATTATGCATTACACACTATTTTTAGATCAGGTTTCTTAAAATAGATGTTCCTGGCCACCATCTTGTCGGTGTTGTTTATGTAGCGCCATCTAGGACGATATTAAGAGAACTTTAACACTGCCGCCTACATGAATGCGTCACTGCATACACTGACTAGACTTTGGCTGCATCCTGTTGTACTCAATAACGATAAAAGTTTATAGATGGCGTTTGAATATAAATATCGAGTAAACCTATTGCTTAGCACATGCTACTAAATTTTCAAAATTCCTGTACTGTGTCAATTCGAAATTTCTTATTCCTATCGAATCCTTGTACTGTGGGATTGACAAACTCAGCAATATAACACTTATACTAGTACAAACTTGTACATCATCCTCATCATCAGCACTGACGTCCACTGCTGGACATAGGCCTTCTCCAATGAACGTCACCGCGCCCGGTCCTCTACCCTCCGTACCAAGTCGCTTCCGGCCGCTTTCAGGTCGTCGGTCCACCTGGCGGCGGGGCGTCCTACCCTTCGCGTGCCGATCTACGGTCTCCACTCCAGAACTCGTTTGCCCCAACGGCCGTCAGGTCTGCGACAGATGTGGCCCGCCTACTGCCACTTCAGTTTGCTAATCCTTTCGACAATGTCGGTCACCAACTTCAACACAAAAAAAAACTCCGGTGGGAATGGAACCCCAATCTTTGGCATTTCAGAAAACATCTCTATAACCACTTAACTACGAGTGTAAGCAAATTAGGAGGCAAATTATGTGTTTATTAAAGCTATCGACTCCTAAATCAGTAATGTACCTAAGTATGGCCGCAAATATGATTCTAGAAACAACGAGAAAAATGCCTTGGATATAGGCAGCAAACAATAATGCTCTTGTTAACCCATTTGAATGTCCAGTTAAAGTTTAACTCGACGCAATTTGAACTTTTGCAATGCCTGGAAATGGAATTTTAAATTTTCCATCGCGTGTCCGTTCCCAGGGGTACGTTAGGTAAGTACCTACGTGGGAATAAACATGCGGGTGTTTGTGCTATGTATTGTCCCCGGACCTGAAGCTTTGTCCATTGCAAGTATTGCAACAAACACGGAAATTGGTAGAGATTCCCGTTCCCCTTTAAAAGGGAAATGGAAATCGTCGTATTAGTTAAATACATTTTGTTTAATAAAGCATATACACTCTCGGGAACGGAATGTTTAGCAGGTACAGGCCATCACCTTAAATTGACCGTATAAATCATGAAAATACGCGAATACGAAATGTCTGCTAAACATTTCCTTTCCGCAAGTGTACCTAATATACCAGAAGTGAATCTTGGCCCCTTCCACTAAAATACGTCATCTGTCAAAATTCTGTGAGACCTGCCGGCGGTAGGTGGTTCGAAACTCATATTGGTCGTTGAACCGCAATTTATTATAATAAAAGCATTTTTTATCAGGTAAAAACCCATATCACATATACAATATTATAAATTATAAAACAAGATAAAGTGTAGTAAAATGAAGTAAACAATATAAATATTTAAAATAAGATCTTACAATTCAACGTGTTAGAGTTTGCCATTCTCAGTCCGATGCATGGTTAACCAGTGCTTTGTGAAGCAGTTGCCAATGCTGACATTGATGGTCAGAAGAAGATCATTAGCACTTCTTTGTAGTCGCTCTGTATTATGTATTTATTTAATTACTAGCTGTGCCCGCGGCTCCGCTCGCGTGGACTACATGATCCGCTCCCATTCCCACTTCCGCTCCCGATCCCACTTCCACTTCCTATCAGATTCTCAACCTCGCTCCCGCTCCCGTTCCAGGTCCAGGTCCAGGACCAGGCCCGGGTTCGGTTCCGGATTCAGATCCAGGTCCCGCTCCCACTCCTGCATCTACACCTCCTAACTCTGCTCTCAACTCTCCCCCCAACCCTACCCTCAACCCTATCCTTAACCCTCCCCTTAACCCTTCAGTAGTTTTTAAGTGATGCGTGCACAAACTAACAGATAAACAGACAAAAATTTCAAAAATGATCGAAATGTGTTTTATTATTTATCCTTAGATCCCCACATTTTTTTTGCAAATATCTTCAATGTACAGCCACGCGAAGTTTACGATTTTATTTATTACAAGATTGTAGCCGTAATAAGGCTAATGCAAATTTATAAATCAAAGTACATATTTAAAGATTTCATAATATCTCTACAAACCCTTCGACTAACCTATAGGTACCCAGGAACGCATAGAATAGGTACGAGTACTTACGAAATTGATGCACTGGCACTCCCTCCCTCATGCAAAAAATACCCTCTTTTCGGTCTTCACCGCAGTCGGGTAATAACATTTGCGATACATAATCGTAAAGTGTCGGGATTTTCTAAAAAAAATCATACGTCAGCAAGCAACTAATTGATCACCATTAGTTTACCGTGAATGCTTGCAGTTAGAATAGAATTGAAATGTATTCTTCTAAGCTCTGTAGTGTGGATGTGCCATTCAAGCAACGCTATATAAAGTCACATGGTCTTGTGTCGGCTTCACTCTGTTATTAACACAACCGCTGCACTATGATTACATTGATTTATATGCATGAGTTCATATAAATGATGCATAATTGGGCCAGGTTTTTTCTGTTTTTATCGTTAATAGTGTATGGTAATAAATCTTCGTCACCTGAACGGCGATAAAACTGTTCCTACATGACAAATGGTGTTGCGTTTAGTCTGGAGATAGGGTGATGCGTGTGTGGATTATAGATGATTATTGCTACTTTCCTTTAGTATCTAGGTTATGGGCCTACCTATTTTTACGTAACAATCAAGCATACATCTATTTCGTTGTTTGGCGGTCTGCTAACTTCTCCATTTCCGGTCCATTACCTGATCTCTTTAATCTACTCTTCTTTTGATCCTGCTTTTGCCATAATTTGCTTGAATAGTGAGTAGAAATTAAACAATTTTATTCATAATCATCATATCAGCTATTAGATGTCCACTTGTGGGCATAGGCCTTCCCCAATGAACCACACCACATCCGGTTCTCCGCCCTCCGCATCCAGCCTCTTCCGGCCATCTTCTTCAGGTCGTTGGTCTAGTTTTATTCAAATGACTTATTTGGCCACGCATAAAACGACAATGCCATTGGAAAACAACGAATTTTAAATTGGTAAAATCTCTTCCTACCGTTGTTTTTGCAAATAAAATTGAGATTTCATTACTATTTCAAATAGAATAGTTATTAGTATTCATAATAATTACAAGTCAACCACAACATTAGGTAATAGTCACTAAACAGTGGTAAAAACCGTTCACCATACAATATCCTGCTTTTGTTTCTGACGAGGCTTGCGATGCGTGTTGCAAGGGGCAACCCCGCCGTCGTCGGCTGGGGGCAGCAGTCGTAAAATTGCAGCCGACCTGGGGGAGACGTCTCAAGACGCCCGTGCATTCTTATTGAGCTAGTATACGTCGAGAAAGCAGATACCTACTTAGAATGCCTGAAGATAAAAGTAAGAATGTTGAAAAGAAAGGTTAAATGCATAAAAGTATTTGATGATGCAGAATTGTTAAACAAAGCTCTCTGATTTTTTCTGTTAGTGAATTATAATACTTGCGAACTGAAACCTTGGAAGAGCCCAGCAGAGTCTTTTAGGCTGATGATGGTGATTATGATGAATTAAAACAGACAGTTTCCCAATTAGAACTTTCTGTGAAATCTACCAAGTCGTACAAATTTTATCAGATAAGATTTCTATGTAGGTACCTATCTGTTACAATGCTATTGTACACCTATATATTGGCAAACTCCTACTGCAAAGTTATTTTTCCAATCGTTATAATGTTTAGGCACTCGGCGCGTTATGAAGGCGTTTGCTCGCAATTTCTTTGTTGGATATGATCAGGAATTAACAGTTCCGAATTACCGACATATCCCAAAGTAAGTTGAAGTAGGCACACAGTACAGAATGGCCGTTGGGACAGACAAGTCAAGAGTGAGGACTATTATTATGCAGCGTACAATGAAATAGAGTTACTTAAATAAAAGAAAGAAACAAGTGTTACTATGTTATAAAAAAGGGTTAGTGTTAAAATTCCTATCCGTTTTTGAATAACAAATGTTTAAAGATTTAAATTAAATAACACCAATTTAGTATGACAGCATCCAATAATAATATTTAAAAAAATCACTTGGTGTGTAATGAAATGAATAATGGCAGAAGTATTAAAGGTTGCAACATAAAAATATTCTTTGATTTAATTTTTTTTTTATTAAAGCTTATTTGTCTTCTAAAGATAAAACTTATTTTGGTTTTCGTTACAAAACTTAGATATACCTATAGTACTATGTATTATTATTAATATAATAAAGTTAAAGTATATCCTGATATTGGGCTCGATTCTGAAGGCAAAACATTAAAATTTGACAGCACTAAAACTGTTGCTATCCTTGTCACACAGTATTATGAAGATAAAGACGAAACTAATTTTAGCGCTGTCAAATTTTAAATGTGTGCCTTCAGAATCGGACTCATTGTGGAGCTTACGATGTACAATAACCCATTAATCCAGCTGGTCTATGTATATATTATATCGAAATGAGCAGCATAGGATACGGATAAAATAGGAAAGTGCCGGATGTGATGTTGTTCTTGTAAATGCCTATATCCAACAGTGGACGTAAACAGGTTTATGATGATAAATTTCTCCATTTCTAAAATATACTATGTCTTCAAGAAATCCGCTCGGACTAACAACAGTCGGGGTGCCGGGGTCATAAACTACTTCCCCTTACGTTGTGGAGCATTGTGACAATCTACGCAGCGCTTACTTTCATACACATTTACACACTTTACTTACACCTTCGTTGAAAAAACTTCCTGTAATCTATCAACATGTCAATCTTGCAAAAACAACTTGCTGTCGATTGTTACTCGATGTTAGTCGATGCTCGGTCAAGCTTCTTTCAAAAAAGGACATGAGAGATGACTCGCGCCCTGAGTGATGACGGTAGAGACGTCATTATGCCTAGTTTAAAAAAAAATTACTAGAGTTTTGTGTGTATTGCAAATACTTGTATAAAAGTCATTCCTTCCGTACCTTTATGTAACCGTGAAGTGGAATTATTACGCCACAAAATTTATTTTACAGTTTTTTATTTGTTGATAGGTTTGCGTTTGAACTCAATCTCATCTGATGGTAAGTGATGATGAGGCCTAAGGTGGAGCGAGCTTACCCAGAAGATGCCTATTCACTTTTCCTTTAAGGTTTCGAATTGTCGGTGGGTTTGCCTGTCAGTAAAGTTGTATCTTTTTATTGCATTGAATTAGAAACTTAGTTTTAGACTAAAATATATTCACAGGAAGACTCGTAGTAGTATACATACATATACATCAAATAGTACCTAAGTATAGATACAGGGATACCACATTGAATGTCACACGAATTACTGTTATGTAGAATTAAATGCTCCTGTTAACCCTGTTTTGCATACTTTACTTACTAGGTAGCTATTTGTACGTATGGAAGTACCTACTCCTTGATTATACCTATTTGTATTTTTATTTTATTTATTAATTTATTACACACACAAAAACCTATTAAAAGAATAAAAGAAAAAGAAATAACATGTACAAATGGAGATTTCTGCCAGCCTACCAGCGACAGAGAAAACTTCGTGGAAGGGCAGACATGTGTGTACATACATAACAAACAATGCCTACTAAATAAATATATAACTTAAAAGTAGTAAAAACCTTCGTATTAAATAATATGTAAGTAAATTATTGTACCTATCTACCAGACCTACATAAAGCAATGCTACGAGTACTAGGCACTTTCTTAATTATGCCTCGCCCAATTTAATTTTTCTCCCTCCTTTTTCGTCCTGCTTGATTAATGCTGGACTTTTTCCTTCTCGTATTTCAATGAAAAATTTCCCTGGAGAGCTCACTTCTAATTTCAACTTAACTGAAATTGCAGTTAATTGGCCATTGTTTGCGGGAGTTTCAAAGGAATTTTCTTTTTTCTACGAAGTTAATTTTATTTTTGAGTTACCTATTTTGTTTTTATAGGTTTGTTCCACATCATATCTAATACAAATATATATATATATATATGTATGTAGGGATACCGTTTAGCAGTAATTTTGAGAAAGTGATGGTTAATTTATATAATATATGATCTTAAATCCCTGGTGCAATCCCTTAGTCGCCTTGACGACACCCAAAGGAAGTTTGGGGGTGGCCCTATTCTAAGCCGGGAACTACACGGCAATCAAAATGAGTATGACAAATCCCCCAATAGACAGCCCACTACAAGTAGCATTCTATTGAGGATGCACGTATTTCAGCTGATAATGATGATAATCTCAAATAGTGTGAGACACACAGGAATTGAAAACCATTTAAAAATACTGTTAAATATTACATCCGTACAACATTAAAACGATTAACTTTTAATTATAACAGCGTAATTCCTATTCGAGACAACATTCCCTATAAGCAAGATCATTACCGTTCCCAATTTATGGCTGTACTCATTATTGGCTAGCTAATGAAGTGGAGAGGCTACCTCACTCAATGCCTTCTCGATTTCAAACATGTTCCGACGATTATCATGCAGACATTGCACTTTAATTACCATGTCACGAAGGTAATTACTAACATTTGTATTTAAATATTCAGAGCTTAACAGCCTGCGATATAAAAATACCTTCAGCTTATTTAGTGGGTGTCTAATAGATTGTATCAAATTACTATTTAGAGCCTATTAGAATATTCAAAGAGTTTAGCATCTAAAAGCTAAATGAATAGAGTTAATTTGTAACATTCTAATTTTAATCGCACTAAAAAAATTTAAACAGTTAAAGCAATTTTGGTGCCTCAAACTGGCACAACTGACTTGCGTCATTCGTCGAAATTTTTCGTAGGCGATGTATCCATGTATAAAATACGGAATGAATTTCCGTATTCTAAATTGTGGACATAAATTAATGCGTTTCTGACATTTGTTGCTCTGTTTCACGCTCACGTTCCATTTTATATATTTCTTTTTCTCGCTTTTTCTCGAGCGCTCATTGGAGATGGACATTAAAATATTTAATGGTCTCTTATATTCCCACCTCTGGTTCGAATGTCTGCCGGAACATATTTTGTATTCCCATTCGAGTAATTATAAAAGTGTCACTTTTAATTAGAAACGGTTTAGATTCCTGTCCGTTCTGTCACTCAACTTTTTGGAACACAGTTTTGGTTTACGTTTAAAAGAAGCCGTGATGTGAATTCAATTTGGTTCCTTTTGTAGTGTATACACATACTAAAAAAACAAATAATGCTTATAAGTAGTTATTTATTATACAGCAAATACTTGTTGTGACGGGAACTGACCTTATTAATCGAACTACTAAGTTGAAATTTTCGATTTATGATTTTTGTAATATATTAAAAACATCTGACATATTTAACACCCCCGAAATTATCTGTAAGGCGTTTTTTTTTTCAATAATTTACATCTTTTGAAGATATACTTTAAACTAGTATACTTAATTACATATATTGCTCCCAAACGTCATAAAACTTTATCAGGAGAAATAGGTTCTATACTTAGATAACAAATCACAAATATGTTTTTTTTTAAATCATTATCGAACTAAAGCTTTTGTAATTGGTCGCTAATAGGTATTTTGTTGTAGCCTAGAATACAGTAGCTAGCCGAACCATTTTTTTGAAGATGTAAACTTTTTCTTAACTAGCTTGTTCCGCAGGCTACAGTAAATATTACTACATAAAACAACAAAATATATAGTATATATTGTACCATGAAACATAATGTCCTCCTAATGATAGCTAAAACTAACTCAAGCTTAAGGAGGATGATGGTCTGTAGAAGGAAAAATGTGTGAAAATGTTTTCAGGAAAGAATGGTCGTTACAATGATTTATGTTCCACCGTGGAAAAAAGATGCTCAGTAAATGCGTTATGGTCCGTATGTTGGGTGGTCAGCGAAAAATAATATATGATCTTAGTATTTTATCAATAGTTATGACCCATTTTCAATATTTTACATTACTGAACATAATCAAAAGTTATATATATCTTATATTATGTGGACGTATATGGGTTTATGTATATACAATACATAGATATTTGTATTATTAGCTTATTCGTGTGTGGGTCTATGTGTATGTATGCTGGGCCCGGTTCTGAAAACACAAAGTTATAATTTGACAATACTAAACTTATTTTTATTCCTGACACATAATATTATGAAGACAAAGACGAAACTAATTTTAGTGCTGTCAAATTTTAAATATATGCTTTTAGAATCGGACCTATACGATAATATTGTATCATTTATGTTTAAGTAGAGATGTATATGCATAGTTTAGTGTATAAGTATTAAGTACATAGGTATGTTTCTTTTTTAAATTTGGTACCAAACGCATTATACCTACCAGTTCTGTCAGTTACTCTAAGATTGACAGGAAGAGATCCCGGAGTGGGATAAGTCCACCGTACTCTATTTTATTTATATTTGTTATTGTTGTTGTTAATTTTGATACAATAAAGCGTTTACATAAATACAACGAAACTTACGCAAAATATTTCCAACTGAAACCAACTTTGTGTTAAAACATAACGTTGTATTAAACAGCGCAAAATGTTACTGCTTGAGAATTCCTTTTAGTAAGTCTGTCGGCATATAACTCTCTATGGCGTTACCATAGCATTTGCAGTCATTTGTATGTGTGGTGTGCTCTAGGAAACTTTCCCTTGCCAAAAAGCCTTCGTCAAGTTCCATAGAGTGCTTCGTGATCATAATATAAATGGGGACAAAGCATGGGGAATTAGAACCTTTTATGTTTCTGTTTCATTTTGTTAAATTCGTCTATATTTTATAGGTTCTCCGTGCGTGATGTCGATTACATGCCATACTAAATTTATTTGAGTAAATCCTTACGTTTAATAGGTAGGTAACCATTTGGTGGGGTTAGAATTATTTGATACTATATGCGATGACTTTGATGTATGTTAT
This sequence comes from Esperia sulphurella, assembly GCA_947086405.1. NCBI lineage: Eukaryota > Metazoa > Arthropoda > Insecta > Lepidoptera > Oecophoridae > Esperia > Esperia sulphurella. Next base: position 10,127,317 of record OX352261.1, read on the forward strand.
ATGCTGGTTATTCGTATTTAAAATTGAACTTAGAATAACGTAGAAAACATATACATATATAAAGCTTATTCCTTGATCTCAGAGGGGTAGGCAAAGAGGCTGCTAATGTCACAAAGCGACGTTTCTTCGTCCGCTTTTCGCCCCGCCTGAGATACCACTTGGCATGATCTGTGGCGAACTACCTCGCCACTTGTGTGTTGAGACACATTGAGGTATCACGATTATCTAGGGAAATACTTGTCCACCTCATCAGTTAGTTTCTCAATTTGAAAAATACAGTTAATATAAGAAAAACATCTTGGTTCTTTTAGCGGTTAAAAGTAGTCAGGTGCACATACCAAATTTAATCAAGAAAGTCAAATAATGAAAAATATGTAAGTAAAGAGATTTCACTTTTATTACATTTGTTAGGATGTATAAAAGTTTTCCGAATACCTGCCTATCAGTCACTTAAACTGATATTTCGCCAGACAATCACAAGTTCAAATGCAAAACGGAAGTAAAATAAAAATATTTCCGTCTTATACAACTACCCCTGGCAGAAGATAGTATGAAAGATACGATTGTCTTCTACCAAGGGTATGGGTACCTAAACGCAGTATTTGCAATAAAAGACTCCCTCAGACCTAAACAGGCATCCCTTGCCATTCCATGGGTTTTACAACGTGTTGTTTCGACTCCGTCCCATCGATCTGTTGGGGTACGATACCTCCTTACAGTGAAGTATGCTGAAGTACTTAACCGATCCCTTCCGTTTCGGTTGTAACTATTTTATGACTTCCAATGTCTTGGCTGACGTTTGCAGTCTCAGGGATTCCACATTTTAATGTTAATGTCCCCTTGCTTTCATAGTAGGTTTATTGTTAATGGAATTAGATGTGTGTGTTGGCTCTGCATTTTAAAAATATTTTAATTGTATAGAAAAGTCGATGGTTACACCTAAAAAACAATAGTTAATTTGAACAAGATTCATAGCTCCATAGCAGCGCACCAAGATCTTGTTCCTTTGAACTAACTCGTGTCCCCTTGCAGTATCTAAACTTGTTTACTTGATCCTGATCTTGTTTTAAATGATTATAAAAATAATAACATTTAAAAAAAAAAAACAGTGTGAGGTTTAATTAGGAAAGAAAGTGAACCTATTCTTAACAAAATCAAGTATAGCGCTTGCATCTATAGATACCTATTCCCTATACCACAGATTACTCAATCTTGTACATACGTTATATTTTATTGCAAGAGCATATTAACTGTTACCAAATTACACCGATTAGCCAAGGTTTACCCTATATACATATTATAATGTTTTGTTAGCCTGTCATTAGCTTTCATTGTCAATTATCTTAGCCTATACAGGCAAAAAAACTTGTAGGTTATTTTATTTTATATATTTACTTAGTATACATACAAACAGTTTTTTAAAGACCAAACACAATTATCAATATTGTAGAAATTAGACAAGGATCAATTTACTTATACCATCCAGACAAGTACTTACGGATTTATACAAAGTGGTCTGTCTCTAGTGAAAATATTATATAACCCACGACCTATATCGCTCGAGTACAAGGATCAAGCCACTGGCTAGACCAACGAAGCAGTAAATTAATATGTATTGTTCACGATTGAATTTTTGATACACTTATTATAAAAGTAGTACCTATTTAATTCAATCACTCTAGTTCAACAAGCAGTATAATGACATACCGCAAACACATCTCCACTAAAGCAATATCCATTATCATTATCTAATCACTACCTCTACATCCAAAAGTCCCATCTAATCAAACATCTATCAGTAAGGCTCAGCGAAGCTGGCAGGCTTAGTGGCGAAACAAACGGGTAAATTAGTCTCCGTCGGCTCCCGACAGATCCTGATTGATGGATGGGCAGCCGCCATACCCGCAGCCGCAGCCAGTCTTACGCAATTAGCTTACAACAAAATCCGATGGCAATATTCGTTACAACTATTTAGTAGGTTAAACAGAAATTATGTTTTATTCGATAGGTACCTATTTGAGATTTGAAATCAATAAAGGGAAGGATGGGTACGTGATGTAAAAATAAATTAAATTTTAAGAAAATAACGCGATGCTAATGAGGTGCTTTTTCTATTTGCTGGATAAATTGTAAACTCAAGATTATAAACAGGTACTTAGGGCCACTTCCCATCTTCTTGTGGGTGTCGTCAATGCAATTAGGATATTGCACCAGGGACGAGCAGCACCGTTCTCCTGTGTATATTAAATCATTACTGTGATCATTAATCCGCCTGTCAAGCGTGGTGATTATAGCCACTCACCCACCCATTAAAAATGGTATTTTATTATGGAAGCTTGTTGTTCAGCAGTGGACGTATTTAGGCTGATGATGATGATGACTCATCGTGATTATCGGCCTAGTGATGGGCTAGTAACTTTATTTGTTGTTGAATTCTGAAATGTTTTTTTTTTCGTATATACTTATTATGAAAGTAATTCGTAACACTTTCACAGCTCTGCTACGCAAAGTATTAGTTCCTACATGTAGTTTTTAATAATATAGTAAGTTAACAGATGAGCTCCTCGAATTAAGATGGTATTTGAATTTATCCAATAAAACACATAGGCACAAACGCCTGTTAAGGAAAACATATCGGAACTTACCAAATATAGCCTCAGGCCTTTATTCCTTCCTAATAATAGAACAAAGGGATTTCCAACTTAGGTGTGTAACATTGCGGGATAGTCGGGATACTATTGTTACAATACAAAGCAAAGTTCATCGACCTTCCTGATAGCACTGACTCAATAACAAAGCTGTGACTGGGCTAAAAATACACGATGAAATAGGTTAATGTCTCCCCTTTCAATACGACCAACCCTTCGCAAGCCATCTTAAGGAAATAGACAGGCAAGCCTATTGTTCGAACTTACTTTTTATTTGATAGTTAAGAAAGGTTTGACCATAATGATTCAAAGATAGTAGACACAGAAGCTTCTGTAAGCTTCTGTATTTGCAGACATTCAAAAACCTACCTATAACTTGAATTTCTTTAAAGCGAATAAACATAAATTTAAAAAATCTGGAAGAGTGTTGTCATTCCCTGCTTTCATTGTCATTCAGATACGATCCAGCCGCCAAGAAAACGCAACAAATTCACATTGATAACGATGCAATAGAAATCATAACCAAAAGAGCAATGTAATAAGCAATTTATTGAAAAGTAGAACAGCTTTGAAAAGGTAGAGAGCAGTGTCAGTTTATTTTTCCATTTCCTTCACTGATGGTGTTTTAAAGAAAAATATCCATTACCAAAAGCAATTTCCTTTTGCAGCAGTCGAGTTAACCTTACAGTTCCGAGCAGTAACAAAATAGCCATCGAAACTGGGAACTCTTCCGAATTCACCTTTATAGTATGGCGTAACATTGGCAAACGGACGCTTTGCTTCCCTGTAAGCAGCAGCTCAGTCAACTTTTAACCTTACGTTAATGTAAAAACAGAGCTTGGGGTTGCTTTTCGGTGTATTGCGGGAGAAAATTTGAAATGTAAGTTTGTATTATTGGAAATTCCAAAACGTTTGGATCGTTCGACTAGTATCGGCGGATGTAGCCAGTTCTGGCTGCGATTGCAGGAACTCCCGTCTCGGACGTGCAAGCGTGACATCACGTTTTGTTGTGTATCTAAAACAAAGCGATATTTGGATTTAACGGCGAATCTATTTGCCTTAAGCTAGGTGCACCTTAGAATCATTTTAGAAGAAACGAAACTAAAATGTTCATCAAGTAAGTATGTTAAGTGGGAGAAATAATTACGTCTGAATTAAGACTCATACGGACTGGCCGTATGGTGGTCATCGAGCCGCAGTAGACCAAGCGGACAAGCTTTTTCGTGATTCTAAGTATATATATATACATATAAATGTTAATAGATATAGCATAATAATTTAAGTGTGTTTAGGTCGTTTGATTTAGCTAATGGGGTTAGTAATGTGTTTCAGCGTAACGAAGATTTATGAACTTTTGAGAAGCATCTGCCACGATAAATAATCCATTAAATATTCTTTATATTTTCATAATTTGTAAATTAAAATTCATAAACTAAAAGCATCTTTTTGGTGGTCACCTTGTCTATATTCGTCGACCAGTACGGGAGAACTAGTAAATATTGACCAACATTAGAAGGCTAAGTGGTAAAATAGAGTGAGTACTACCAATTAGCTAGGATAAATTCAAACTAATTTAATCCTTATAACATATTGGCGTAGATAGTAGCGCCACCGTCTAAGTACAGACATAACTTTATGGAAGAACAGAAACTCACATAAAGCAAAGTGTCAGTTATTACATTAATAACGAAGGGTAGACCGCAAAAACCCTACCCTTTCCCTTTTTGTTTATCCCTCGGGTTCGTTGCAACTTCCGCCATGCCATGACAGAAACACAGACATACATACATGTTACTTAAAGTATGCATGTGTAAAATTCATATTTTTATTATTACGCTGACATTTTATGTAAAAGAATTAAAAAGTGGTAACTGAAGAATCAAGTTTGTTAACATTCTGAATTTCTGAAAGCTTGGATGTAAGTGCCTGTTTTGGTTGGGTCTTAACAATAGTCTAAATGAAGGTTTCAGTTTTTGAGACTGGAAGTTGTCCTCTACACTTGTAGTTTTCAAATAGGATCTTGCAGTTACGAGAGCATACGTGGGACAACAGAGAATCAGAAATAGGAAGTCATGGAGTGATTAAGCTGCAAAAGTTTTAAAATATAGCATTCCTACTTCAGACATTGTTATTTTTACCTAACTGAGGTGAAGCCCAAAGGAAGGGTTATGTTTTTAGTTTAAACGGTTCATCCTCATCAGTCGTCTACACGCAGGCATCTCCTAGGGCTGCTTGTGGGCGCCCACTGCACGGACCGCTTCTATGCAACCGTCACTAACAGCCGACCTGAGGAGATCTTCGTTCGATGCAAACCAGCTGAGGGCATTCCATACTATGCTTTTAGGTATATCGGACACAAACTGTTCGTCATCATTAGCTTAAATACGTCCACTGCTGAACATTAGCCTCTCTAATAAAATGCCTCTTTTGGTGGGCTGTCCATTGGTAATTTGTCATAATTACCACGCTTGGCAGGCGGATTGGTGATCGCAGTAATGGTCTTAATATACACAGTAGAACGCTGTTGCCCGTCCCTGGTGCAATCGCTTAGTCGCATTGACGACACCCACGGGAATATTGGGAGTGGCCCTATTCTAAGATGAGACCAGACGGCTTAACTGTTCTTATTTTGACTTAACTGTTTTCTTTCATTCCTAAAGTCATTTCCAGCGTCCGAACTCTGTATAAACCCTTGAAAAGGACGACTATGGTTATTTATTGGGGGTCTCCACCACAGAATAAGAAGTAATAATCCTCTACCACAAAAACCATGGCATCGTAAGCTGTTTCCTTCTCGGACGTCCGAACGTATTTCTCACTGTGTTTGTAAAGTTTTTGTTACACTGATTTATGGACATAGTGTGAATCCATTGTATATGATTTTATTTGTACTGTTATGTAAGATCTGTAAATGTAACAAAATGCAGTAACTAGTAATACTCGGTATCAGATACTGAACAAATTGTTATGCATGGCTATTTTGGAAAATCTTTTTTTTGCATAAATTTTTTTTAAATTACTTTGCAACTTTTTTTTATGAAAGTAAGATTTTTTGCCATTCTACTGGGGAGACTTATGTTCAGCAGTGGACGTATTTCATCTGATGATGACCTACTTCTCCTATTTTTTTAATTACAATGTCTTTAACTTTATAATTTTCATGATACGAATTTCTAACACGATGGAACTAAGTAAAATGGGAAGAATCACGTTTACCCTAAATCGTATACATAGGTAGATGTATCTACTGAACTGAAATCACGTGGATAAATGACTCGCGTGGTATTGGGTACTGTGTATAATAATAATATCTCATTGTACCTATAACAATTACAAAAGCAAATACATAAGCAAATAATGTCATTGATTCTATTATTATTACAATTAAGTCATGCCAATATGTAAACATAGTATTGTTATTGTGTCATCATCATCAAAAACAAATTATACATCAACGTGCAACGCTGTTTTCAAACAGTGACGGACTTAAAATCGTAGTGTGGGACGCCCCCTGGCTAGGTGGAGTGACGATCTGCGTAGGGCGGCTGGCAAAGACTGGATGAGTAGAACCGAGGATCGGGTTCAGTGGCGCGCCTTGGGATAGGCCTATGTCCAGCAGTGGACTCTTACAGGCTGATGATGATGATGAAAAATATATGTACGGGATTTTTAATTTAATCTTTAAAATACTTGACTAAGGTACATTTAACAGAAGTAGGTAAAACATTATTAAAATAAAATCGAATAAAAATCTAATATCTTAATTTAATTTAAACACATAAGAAGATATAATACCTATAGACAGACGGGTTCAGGAAAGTCAATGGAATCTATTTCCTAAAAAGATACTTCTTTAATGTCTGAAACAGGAAATGCATCTGCGTTGCCACCCTAAGGGCTCGGATGGCATATTGTCTCGTGTGCTTGTAATTAATTTCTTTAGTACACAAGAATTTGAATTCAATTGCTACACTGAATTGTATATAGCACTACACGTAGATCTCGACTTCGAAGTTGAGGGGATGATGTCTCTGACTCTTCATTCTGACTGTGACGTGAGAGAACCCGACTCCTCCATCCGTGATGTTCGCACTGGCAAGGGAGAAGTCGTTGTCAACTGCTGCTACTCCCTGGAATAAACAAATTGAAATACAAAAATAAAATGAAATAAAGATACCTAATTAAGAGAAAATGGAATAAAATAGTGAAAAACATCAAATAACAATTACCTATCCCATTTTAATTTTTTTCTGTATCGTGTGTATTCTCACTGCTGGTATAGCTAAGGAATTACTAATTAATTAGTGTTAAAAGCAATCACCACACAACAATATCTCTGACTAATATTGCCAGACAAAAAAAAACTAAGCGAAAAAATATGCAAAATACAAAATTAAATAACGGTTTTAGAATTTTCCTGTGGTGAACTTGTTTTTTTTATCACAATTAAGAAAGTAAGTTTGTATTTTAATCATAGACGTATAATAAAGATAAATAAAGGGACGCAGTCGTAGTCAAACCGAATGGATTACCTATCACCGTAGAAGGAAAAACATGTAACTCAATACATGATCTTGATTCTAACCTTGCTCCTAATAATACTTTTAATACGGGTATTAAACTATTTGTGTTTATCTAACATTTACCTACTATTGTTTAGTTAAAAAACTTTCTATTGTTATCAGTTTTATTTCTTTACAAGAAAATACTTATTCAAAAACAGGTCTATTTAAAGTTATATTTATAACAATGGTCTTCATATAATTCACGGTTGCCATGTTTTTACTTGAATTTAAATCTTAGTTTGTTAGTCCAAGCATGTTAGTTTTATTTCAAAAATAAATAAATGTGTTACCTTTATAATTCTTTTTTCCGGATCCACATAAGACAATGTCTTTATCCTCTTCCTGAATGGTATCGCGAAGTCCTTGATCCTTTGATGAAACACCATCTTCTTGTGCACAGTGTCCCCAACAATCATATCGTAGCACACACAAACATACACAAGACAGCACAAAATTAACAATACCAAACGCATTGCGGCATCGTCTCAGTGGCTCATATCTATGTTGCTTCCTCGGCAGACAGCAAATGACTAACCGATAACCTCCACTCACGATAGCAATAACATATTCATTTACATAACAAAACAATGTGATATTTATATAAACAATTAACACCAATCTGCAAAAGTACCGCGTGGAACTCCAAAATCATTAATAATTGCTATTTAATTTAGTGAGATTTGCTTAAATAGGTAGGTATGCTGATATATGTATATCGTTTGTTTGGTTAAATCGTCTGTATGTATGTATGTATTAACGCTTTGTTGTACCAAAATTAAATTTAATAAAAAATACTAATAAATAAAAAAAAACTTCTAAATGGGTACCAAAAAGTCGGTTCATGTAGTTAAACCGACTGTTTTTATTGTCATACATTAATTTGGCAAAATCAATTATAATTTATTTTAATAATAATTTAATTTACTTCTTCATAAATACTGTACAAGCACGTACACTTGAACAGTAAACAAAAATCACAGTACCTAGAATAAATAGTTTAATGGGCCCGATTCTGAAGACACACATTTAAAATTTGACAGCGCTAAATTTAGTTTCGTCTTTATCTTCATAATACTGTGTGACAAGGATAGCAACAGTTTTAGTGCTGTCAAATTTTAATATTGTGCCCTCAGAATCAAGCCCATCGACATTTTAATATTTATTATTAATCGCTATTTACGGGTATTTTTGGAAAAATCCCTAAACCCATTCCACGTACTGTTTGCTCGCTCTGGTCCCACGAGTAGGAATAATTTTTAAGGGGGGAGTGAAGAGGGAATCCTCGATGTAAACAAACACAATAGTAGGTACCGTAATTTACAACTCATTTTAAAATTTCAATTCCGTACAAACCTACTTAGTTAGATTAAAAGCATTTTGCAGCACCGATTTCTCTCCGAAATATTACCAAATTTTTATCTTCTTTCCATCTTTTTTGCCGCAGACGCAATCATTAATCTACTTGTCACTCAGAAACTCTGACAGGGAAATTTCGGAAACTTTACGAAACAATGTAAAGGCTGCAATTTTTATTAAAAACTTGAAATAAGCCTTCGAAAGTTGTTTGAGAGTTTATAATTGCCGGGAATTAACAGCACGTCACCTCCAAACTGTCAAGTAGATAATTCACTGTTGGCTGTTGAGCTACTGTTCAAAATTGCTGGGTTGTGGTGTAGTAATTATTAGTTACCTTTACTTTAGTTGATAGTTTTGTAAAACAGACTTGCTAGTTGCAAATCCAAAAGTGTGTGTATGGTTTAAAACAGGTTTAAAATTAGGTATCTAATATGTTTATTTCTCGCGCTTTATGATATTCCTTTCGTTCATTGGCTCTTTCGGACGGATGACGGACAGAAAGTTTAAGAATCACATAAAACAGTCTTGTTAGAAAGCCTATTAAAAATTACACAATTATTTGAAAGATTAAAATTGCTTCATTCGCACATATTGTTACCAACTTTTGTTGCACCGTTGTTTATTTACTTGTATAAAGGTACCAAATGTACTAAAGTGTAATACTACCAAATGTACCCTTGTGGAACAAAGGATTTTGACTTTAACTATTACGTTATTAAATCTTTACAACAGAGTGCCAAAATTGTATTATTATACTTTCACCAATTTGTCTTCACTGTTAAGGCGTGTAGTTAAAACTGCGATTAATTTATCATAAGGGGAACGTCACAATTTTGTAGATTGAAACTTAGATCGAAATAAGATTTACGCACCTTAATAACTGGCAAGGGTTAGATAATAGGTTTAATTTAGATTAATCGCTCATCAGTCCGCCTCGCCCTTTCTGTGGGCGTATAATTTCAGTATCAAACGAAGGAAGTCGGTTGTTTTTCATACATCAGCCGTAATTTATTATGTTTGTGGATGTGAAAGCATTCTGTTTGTATGTGGAAGCGAAAATGTTTCTCCCGTTTATTACGAAGTAGAACTTGATAAAGACCACGCACGGTTTACTTTCTAATACTTGCTCTTATTTTGTATAAATTGATATAGCTGATTTTTAAGTTAATACAAGTAAAATGACACTTGTTCGTGGACGGCATGGAACGACTGATGACTGAATGCAAAGGAATGCTAGAGAGAGGAATGCCTGTTTCCTCTATAGCATATATAGTGATTGTACCGCAATGTATTATTTAAAATCTGTAATGTTTTTTTTTTAAATAATGTCTTAATGTCTAAATATAGATATACGTATACAGTATACTTTACGTTGAAAATGGTTTTTGACATTGTAAATTGGGTTCTCGACCTCATTAGCCAACTAAAATGGAGTTTAAGTTTCAAATCAAAGAGTAAAGTAGGTAGTTTTACATATCTATACCCTCCAGTTTGGGTTGAAAGGAGAAAATAAGTTACAATCTCCCTAATAAAAGCCTATGTGTGAACAAAATAGAATAACAAAGGCTTTGTATGTAAAATAACTAACACAAGAGAGAACTCCGGGCAACGTATATAAACCCGGGAAAATCCCAACTAAAATCAGAAAAGCCTTACAGTAAATACGGGGGTGAATAAACGAAGCGACTGTTGCTCGCGACGGATTCTTTTTTCATTGCTCGTAGAGTGATATATTTCGGCTATAGAAGGAGAATCGAGATTTACTTTTTAGGAACGTCTGCGATTTTTCTATACGTTGTACCTATGAAATATATTTTTATTGTGGATCATAGATATAGAAAGGATTACATGTAATAGTTAGAGCTCAGCTATGTCCCGCTACGTGGGCACACAACATTGTGTCGCAGCATGCATTTAAAACAAAGTTACAAATAATACATTTAAAAGTATGTATTATTTGTAACTTTAAAAGTTAATTAGATACAAATTGAAACCTTAAATTGAATCGTCACCAAGAAATTCTTCCAAACTATAATGACATTTTTCTATCAACAGATCGTAGAGTCTTTGTTTAAATAAATTAATTTCATCTTCATCTCGTATTGTTTTAGGGATTTTATTATATATGTGAAGTATCCTGCAGAATAAGCTTTTGTGTAACAAGGCAGTGTTTGATGGTAACAATGCCATTTTATTTAATTGCCTCATACGAATTGAAAATGTAACATGTTAATATCAGATTTAACAAAAACCGCCGATTCATTTAAATACTATACATACACGAGAGAGTCAGTATTTTTAGTTTAATAAAATGCGACCTACATGAATCTATTTGTTTCAAATTGAATATTGCCCGAATGCATCGTTTTTGAGCTCTAAAAGAAATTGCTTTGTTTGTTGAGTTGTCACAAAATATGACACCATAACGTAAGATAGACGCTACATAACCATGATATGCAGTTACAACAGCTGAATTATCGCAACTTTGTTGAGTTTATATAGTGCATATGAAGACTGCTGCAGTCGTTTGCATTCATGGTCAATATGGATTTTCCAACTCATTTGACTGTCAATAGCAAGATGAGTGCAACAAAATTACTTTCGTATTTTCTTTGAAATGTCAAGAATAGCTAAGTCCTAAGGTCTTTGTCTAAAAGTCATTGTCTTTGTTTTGTCTAAATTTATTTTTAAATTATTTATATTAAGCCAATCAATTGTTGATATTAAAGAATTGTTAATGTCAGTATTTAAATGATTAATGTCATTACCTACAAATAGCACTGCACTTTTGTACTAGGGTTATCCGTAGGGTATACGAATCCGAAAAGCACCACTTCAAGTCTTCATGGCAATTAAAACATAAATAGGTACGTCATTTGAGTACCGCAGTACCTAAACCAATTATACCTATAAACTATAATATATGGGGACATGTCACACTCGGCCATCTTATCCCAAACCAGGCAGAACCTGTGCTATGAATATCGGACAGCTGATGTATACTCTTTACATCCAGACACAAAGCAAACACAAATGCTCATTACAACAAATGTTGACCTGGGCGGGATTCCAACCCGCGGCCCCGAGCTTCGCAAGTAGGTGCACTACCGACTGCCTATAAACTGTAATGGGTGGTACTCTACAGGGACTAAAATCAAGGCAGACAATACTACAGGTATCAAAATCTCAACATTTATAAAAGGTACATTTATTAAATCGTTTTGCGATTTGGGTCCCGAAAGAAAATCTTAGTCGTCAAAAATAGTGGGCGCGAGGCGCACCCGGCTGGGAGGCACGCATCTAAAATAATATCTAAAATTTTTGGTATACCCCTTAATCTAATCATACCGATATTAGCATCGAAATATAACGGTACAGAATATAAAGGTATCAAAATGAGTATGACGTAGGTAATTATTTTCTGGTTGTCCTTAGTTGAGAGGCCCACAGTAAGTACATATTTAATATAAATATATTCAAGAAAAGAAATTATAGGTACTTGTATTCCTCTTTAAGTTTATTAATTTGGGTTCGACCACATTATCATCCTTGGTATACTTACCGACTAAAACAATAATGAGGTACGTAATGTACCCAAAATGTACCCTTAGTAAGCAATAGTACCTCTGAAGGTAAAGTTATGCGGTGAAAACTATAAGGTATTTGTTTTCTAAGTTAATCAGGCAACAGTAAGCTCACGACCTCACCTAAATATATTTAGGGCCTATGACAATTGGACGCTTTACCCACTTACCGAATTAGGTTCACCCTACTAAATGTAATTGGAGAGAAAGCCTCAGGCAATATAGAAGCTTACCTTTGCAGATTTGGGTACATGAATTTCAAATCGAATTGCGGTACCAATCTTAGATAACGAAAGAAATGACAGTTTTTAATTTGTTAGACACTAAAATGTCTTCCATTGTCTGAGCATCTTCTGAAGTTTGATTACCAAATGGGATAACGCAATTCCCATTCCGTAACCAGTTACGGCGGCTGGATGCGGAGGGCGGAGTGCCGGGTGTGGTGGCGTTCATTGGTGAAGGCCTATGTCCAGCTGTGGACGTCTAAGGGCTGATATAATGATGATTAAATATCAAGGACGAGTGACGACCAGTAGCTATATTTTATGTTTTATCCCAAATAAATCTAAACCGATCTTGTTAAAGTTGATCGATTTAACTCAGCGTATATTTCTTGCTCCGATGGTTTGTTCAGCTAATGGAATTGGTAAAGAGGCACGATCATCGGATCAGCTCCATAATGATATTCACCTTCGCGGAAAATCGCTTCCTTTATCCATGCACGTCGGGCGTTTGCCGAAAATTTAGCGAGCAATCCGCGGAGTGCGGAGGGCGTTGCCATGGCAACCAGACGAAGCCTCATGTGGGTTCGAAAACTTTAAATTGTATTACCAGTGCCGAACGCAAATATCTTTGAAGCCCTCTGTGTTGGCTCTATCAATCTTTCATAGAGGAATCTGCTCGCTAAATTAAATTTAGTTCCTTATACTGGAAAGAAATGTTCTTTAAATGGTATCGTATGTGAATATTGTTGTACATTCGTAGCTATGATTTTTGTCTGAAACTGTTACAGTATTCGATACTGAGTATCTATATCACTTCGGCACAATTTAGTAGTGAGTACTACGTAGAGGTATGGCAACTCCCTGCCTCCCGCTGATTCGACTACCCCCGCACATTAGTTACCGATGGCTACCGAGACGGTCAGATGCGCTTGTAACGAGTTTAAAAATATATTATTCTTTTACTTGCAATAAAGTTCAGTTAGGATTAATTAAAACTCTTTTAAGACTATAGCATTAATAGTTGCTAAAATAAGCGGCTTTGAAGGACGAAGTCGTTCCGTTTTTAGGGTTCCGTAGCCAAATGGCAAAAACGGAACCCTTATGGATTCGTCATGTCTGTCTGTCTGTCTGTCTGTCTGTCTGTCTGTCTGTCTGTCCGTCCGTATGTCACAGCCACTTTATTCCGAAACTATAAGAACTATATTGTTGAAACTTGGTAAGTAGATGTATTCTGTGAACCGCATTAAGATTTTCATACAAAAATAGAAAAAAAATCAAAAATTTTGGGGGTCCCCATACTTAGAACTAAAACTCAAAAATTTTTTTTTCATCAAACCCATACGTGTGGGGTATCTATGGATAGGTCTTCAAAAATGATATTAAGGTTTCTAATATCATTTTTTTCTAAACTGAATAGTTTGCGCGAGAGAATCTTCCAAAGTTGTAAAATGTGTGTCCCCCCCCCTGTAACTTCTAAAATAAAGGAATGATAAAACTAAAAAAAATATATGATGTACATTGCCATGCAAACTTCCACTTAAAATTGGTTTGAACAAGATCTAGTAAGTAGTTTTTTTTTAATACGTCATAAATCGTAAACCACAATAATATTATTAAAACATCGATCAAAGTTACAACGAACTACTATAACTTTTATATTATGTTACTTGCTGGTACGGAACCCTTCATGGGCGAGTCCGACTCGCACTTGGCCGCTTTTTTACTTTTCGGTACGTACGGTAACGTAAAACCTGTAGTCAGTAACATTAGGATGTAAGCTCGCCGATATTTAAGCTCAGTCAGAGCAATTTTATGAAATTTTTAGTTTGGTGTGATCCTCAATTAAAAGTAGTTTAAATTCAAACCTTATACGTTTTAATGTCAAAAAATGTCAAAAATGTTACATTTATAATCTATACATTTGATGAGGGCATGTACGAATGAAGCCCGTAAATAAACGGGACAGAGCAGCTACGTAGTTCTGATTTGAGACAGCGATGTAGGTACTTGCGTGATGTAGGTACTTGGTTAACCCTACTGGCGTAACATACATGCACATACGCTGTTTGAATTCACCAAACAATAATAGAATTTATTAATAGCCTTTTCCAATTTACAACATACCTATTACTAAACAGTATAGTTTATCTGGATTTATGGATTATTGTTGTAGTATTCAACAACCATCGAACCTACCAAGATTACTTTAGGGAACGTACCTAAACTACGTGACACATTTTTTAAAATCATATTTGTCTTTATTGTCAAAAAAATATTATCAAGAATAAAAAAATTAAAAATAAAATATCCCTTACTTCCCCTTTGACAGATTTGCATAGCCCGAGATTTTCTCTAAACTTGTCACTTTTCAGTTCGCTTATAAGGATCCCTAGTTTTATATGAAATGTACGGATGAGAAATAGTGGCGCATTTTTTATATGTCAAGTATAAGGAACCGCCTCGTTGGCTTAGTGGCTAGGTCATTGGACTCGAGCGCCAGGGTCTTGGATTCGATTTCCACTGGGAACAGACATCTTTGTACAATTTGTACAAGTTGGTCCCGACCTGGATGTTATATTTGTGAATTGTCCTATCCTTGTTTAATTTCCATAGCACAGGAGAAAATCCTAGTTTGGGTGACAAGTGTATGTGTATAATATTTGTAATATTGTGTTATAAAATAACATAAAGCTTTAAGACAAGACTTAGTGTTCATTGTAAAAAAAAAACTAAAGATTGTCGATGTGCTTTTTATTGAGTAGGTAAGGTACTGTACTACGCGTATCTATACCTAGACTATGTAGTTAATTAGTTTTTTGACGTAGGTACCTAAAGGATATTTTATTCAAAATACGCAGAAAACTTTTTATCAAAAATTACGACAGATGATTCAATCAATTTATACAGCGAGACCCCTTTTAATCCCGGCGAATAGAATTACAACGGAACTCGCTCCTTCAAGAAAATCCGATGTAAATGGAAGATATGCAGGGGACAGAAATAGGGTGTATTTTTCCGAGGACTCTTGACTGGAGAGGCGCTGGGAGTCCGAATAAACAAGACCATTACTATCACAACTATGGCCCATAGATTGTGTTAATGTGCTTTAGGAAACGTTTTTCGCAAACAAAAAGGATGAAAACAGTGATAACGAAGGGCGGAATAATAATTTCGTTATTTATTGAGTGAGATAGGAAGTATAAAAATCAGGTCAAGAATTGAGATAGGTTTATATGGGCTTACATAATATTATATTCAGTGTGGGTTTGGGTCAATTCACAAATAATTTTGTAATTCTATAAGTTACTGCGCTAACTTTTATTTTTCCAGTAGTAGAAAGTTAATTTTCTTGCAAGAGCTGAGAAGTTGAGTAGGTACTACCTATATCAATATTTCAAACCGATCCACCATGTTTTAGTAGCATGAAAGAGGAATAATAATGATTATAATTAATAATAATGACTAATTGGAATTAGGTTCATTATACTTTCATTTGTAATTATTTTTAAATGGGGTCTAAAACCTTATTACACACATTTTGCAAGAAAATTAAGAGTGAAATTGCAAAATATCAATATTTAATTCTATATAAAAAAAACATACTTACCTACTTAGTAACAAATATTTTTAACAAAAGCATTTACATAAAAAAAAACATAATATCAAGAAAAGCCTTGATTTAAGCCAAACTGAAACCAGTTTTATTATACTTTATTTATATTTAAAGTTGACAAACATTTTCAGTTCTACAACAGTATATTTTGATTAAAATGTATTTCTGTAGTAGCCTTGTTGACACCAAATCACAAAGAAAAGTTGATTCACCCAAAATATTTCGTTTGACTATGTATTGTCCTCAAAAGTAAATTCAATTTAGTGACACATAATCAAAAATCAATTAGCCTAATGTACCAGTTGTTGGATTAGGAAGGATAATTGAGTAAATTACCTAGTATTTGTTATACCACAAACAGACACAACACAACCATACGTCAAGGGCGGATCTAGGGGAGGTCTAGGTGTCCAAGATTTCTAACCCTTAATAAACTCCTCAAGCTCTACAAATTTTGGTTAATTTTTTAATAATAAGTGGTCCAAAAATGTATTTTCAGGGCAATAATAAGTTATAATTGTTTTGTGTACTTGTTTTGTTTAAAATACTTGTTGTTGTTCTGTAACATGAGTAGAATTTCCAGTAAATGCCTCTAAATCATACTCCTCAAAATATGTCTGAGACGCATGAAATCTTGGATCCGTCCTTGACATAAGTACATAGTCTGTTATAGGCTATAATATACCTAACCATCTATAAATCGAGTGAGCGTGTTCGGACCTCGGATATGGCGCACGGATAATTGCTGCATGCGAATCAATAGACGGATATCCGAGCGAGTGATGCCGGGAGTGCGGGTAGTCGGGCACTAATTGCCCGGCTTGCCCGCCTCGTCCGGCGATGACAGACGGCTAGATTAGTTCCGATTTTTGATGGAAATAAAGGGTATGAACACGAAAGAAATATACAAGTCTTTATTATAGCAGACACAATCAATAGCAGTAATTCTTCAACGAGTGAATAAAAACACCTAGGTACTTTATTTGGTTTCATAAATTAAAGATTGCAGTTATAATTATAATTGACGTACACATAATGTATCAAAATTAAACTTTCTTTATAATTATTGTTATAATTATGTATTGTTGTGATTCAATAGTCTCTCTTTTTTATGTAAGCTAGATCAGGCTCAACTCTTAATAAATTTTCATTTTGTGAAGCCTTAGTAAAAGAAAATTGTATTCTTCACTGTTCTCCATGCATTTATTTCATTATACGAGTAATCCCTTTACTGTAACATTGTACCTACTTAATCAAGTTAACTATGTCATAGCACCATGTTTGGTGCTTGTAAACAAAGTTGGAACGATAGAGCCTAATACCTTGTTTGCATACAGATTTACTGGGCTTTACTATGCTTTACAACCAGCCAATAGTAAGCCTGCAATATGGCCGCTTAGAAATTTGCGTTGGTGGCAACTATTATGAGGTGCTCCGAAAAGAGCAGAGCAGTTTGCCTATTACGTTACGTTACGACCTATTATTCGTATATGCTCAACAACAATGTTGGATTTACAATATTACCTATGGTAAATCGCATAAACAATGTACATACCATTTCACTTGTAATGTCATTTTTTTAATCTAAGTATAGTAAGTTCATCGTTAGACGTCAACGCTTTACTGTTGGAAATAGATTTATTCTCATGCACATAAATACTCTAGCATTCTCAACTAGTCACTTCCGGATCCGGTTGAGGTCAGATAGGATTCGCTTCAAAATAAGTCTGCGGTTAGAATACTGATAAATCAATTTACAGGTTTCACATATTTACTTCTAGTATCATTTTCCGTTTTGATATATATAGGTAATAAATAGGCTTTTGTAATAAAATACACTAAACTCCCAGCTTTACAGTCTTGTCCTTTTTGAAAATTTCTACACATTGAAGTTCGAGGAGGTGCTAAACAAATTATTTACTTAGTAATGCCTTAGTAAAGTCGCTAATTGAATCATTGAATTTGAGTACCTAGTTTCTCAAGCAAAGTCTTATAATAGTCTTTGGCGGAGAGACAGTTTTAAAGGTACAGTATAAGTGTAAAGCCTTTTCATTCCTTATACGGAACTCGAAAACTGTAGATTTTGACGGTTCTAATCATTAATAATTATGCAGCTGTATATGGTTTTAATGTAATGTAATGTAATGTAATTCTATTGAACTATACTTGTTCTACGACCTAAACACATTGAAGAACATATAATTTTCGAAATAAAATGATATAAAAAGCTCAGTCATTTCATATTCAATAGTATTGATATGTCCTTTATCTGTGATGTGTGTAGGTAACTATTACAGCGATATTTGTTCTATCAATCTAAGAAATCAATTCAGAAGTCTACCTACTATATCAGCTTTGAAAGACAGTTCGATTTTACTTTGGCCTAAATACTGTTTGAAGCATTATTTCTCCTGTTACTTAAACCAGTCAGACATAAGATGTGATCCTATTGTTCCGCGATCCGCTGAGGCCGAGACGGGACGCGCTAAAAGCATGTTGTCGTCTCCAATTTACTTCCACTGTCACATCCCACTCAGCAACTCTAGCGCTGCAGTCAGCCGCTGATACAATTTACCCCATTTGAGTTGCTATGAAATATTAGAAAAGGTTTTTCCACAGCGTACAGAAGTGAGAAAACTATGTTATATAATATAACTTGTTGGTATACTTTTATAACACAGTTTTCTAAGATACAACAGGCGTGTATTGATACTTAATAGTATCCAATAATAATAAATTTAGTACTATACTGAAAAATATTATCATTACAACTATTAATTTAACTAAAGTAGGGTAGGTATTAAACATTAGATGAAGACAGTACAAAATAAGGTATGAAATGTAATCTATATAGTAAATATACTTTACAAAAGAAACATTTATAGTAAATAAATGAACAATTAACCATAAATCCCTACATCATAGTCGAGACCCTCCCCCCTCTCACTATTAAAGAGTATATTGACGTATGTGTAGCCCAAACCACCGGCGGTGACCACTGCCGTCGCTTTACTGTGCAGGTTGTCATATACCATGATGCTCTGAAACATAATTACCACCCTAATGTTACTTGCTTATACAAACAACTGAAGAGAATGCTTGCATGGGATACGTTTCCTCGTATTATTAAACTTATCAATTCAGTATTAAAGTATCATCATTTTGTTAGTTACATTCGTAAAGATTAAATTTTTAATTTTCTTTGATTCTTACACACAGATTGGAATGCGCAAATTTTTAATCACTCGAATATACAAGTTGACGTATGACTGATACAACAAATGTATTAGGTACCTATAGCTGACAATAATGATCAACTGGAAACTGTTACATCTATTCCGTATGCGGTGGTAAAATTGTATTGTATTGTAATAGAACAGGAGACTGACGCTAATCCACTTAGCTCTACAGTAACTCCAACAACAAATGGGGCATATGTTATGCCCCATATCAAGCATTGGTTATGCCGTATAACCAACGCTTGATTATTCAGGAGATGATGTCGATCATGTAAACGAAAGCATAAATTAACAATTAGCTTCCTGTCATTGCATATCTAGCTTATCTATTAAACCAGCCTGAAAGATTGATTATGTTTTGACATTTAAATGTGTAGATAGTAAATGATTCTGTGAAACTTTTATTTAAATTGATTTTGGGCCTGCTCGATAATGTATATCTTCTATTAGGGTAATTATTCTTTTGTAGATATTATTATGTAACATCATATCTATCACAGTCTAGCCAAGGCCATTTCGGTTTTTACGACATACAATTTGTCTGTGTTGCAAATAAAATCACTAATGCGCAGTTAAATAATTCAAAGACTATGTGAAACTAGCAACACTGCTAAACATCGTTTATCTACTACTACTATCTCTTTTATAATTACTTACTTTTATAATCTTTTGGTCCGGGCTGTTAAAGAAGAAACTTTTCTCCCTCTTTGTAAGTGGAATCCCATGATAATGTACTATTTCATGGTGAAGCAATGTCTTATTACTCGAATCACCTAAAACCAGATGCTCACAATTCACAATCACACAGGCCACAAGAAGACACAGAAGTTGAATCTTCATGGTTTTTATTTGAATTTGGAATTAGAACACGGAAAAAAGGTTTGTTTATAATATACTGCGGACGTAACGCTACGAATGTAGAGCGGGGATCAACTGAATGAGCAGAGTTCATTGAATAACACGTCTGTGCTATCTTGTGTCACACAGAAAGGTCGGGAAGGGATCCAGTTTGTATGAATAATTGAATAAAGGTCACGATAACTGTTTGGACTGACCAAGAACGATGTACGATAAACTTATGTTTTAGTAAACAGTTCTCTTTTAGTTAAATGTTTTATTTAGCATGAATAAAATACGAGATATAGAGGGATTGGTATTGTATTTCCAATCGAGATCCAGGCGAAAAGCCTATATTTAGTCCCAAAATATATTTGATAGCTTTAGTCTACAGCGGATTAAATCAACGTGTGAAGTGAGGATTCTTGAAACATATATTTATGTAATGCTGAAAATATTGTTGGTCCTCGACAAAGAAAATGGAATCGAAAAGCAAATTTACGATCACAATGCAATTTTAGCATAAATTAAAGAATTCAATCATATAAATCACACCTTTGTCGAATGAAAGTTTTCCTGTTTAATCTATGGAAGGGTTGCACGCACCGAGCCAGACAATAGCGGCCGTCGGAAATCGTTGGCCGAAGGCATTTTCCATTTTATGCGAGGGTCGACGGAGGAAGGGTAGTACGTGTATTAGTCGGAATCCATTCTCGTTCTTCCGGCAAATGTTAGAAACAATCTAGTCCCTGTTTTATGCAGGGGTTTGGCAGGTTTACGTAGACAGGTTGAATGCCGGTGTCTTGTAAACAATAGAATTCTCACTTTCCGGAGGAAATTTATACTGAACCTTCAAAGGAGGATTTCACCCTTTGCTTTTCATAATTAAATTCACGTGTGATTAACTTTTAAAAATCAGTAATTATGTATATCATTTATATTATATTCATTTATAATTGTTATATGAAAATACTTTTATAAAAACATTACTATCTAACGACGAATAAGGTAAGTAGGATAATACCTATCAGTTATCTGCAAACTAAGCAATAGTTAGGTACGTACATTTACAATGTAGGTACGTATATATACAATAATCGTATCAAATGCAGTGTTCATGATGCTCACGCTATTTTGACTCTTATGACTTCTAGTACACAAGCAATAGATTATTAATGTATGTATATAGGTAAAGTACAATCAGCAAAAGCATGATCTTATGTCAAACACAAGAACACCAAATAAATTATATGTTAGTTGCCAAACACACAAAAATATTAGATACAAAGTTGAAAGTTAGATTCAGAAAGTAAGTACTACTACATATTTAAAGTGTAAAAGCTTTCTAAAGTACTTCATACATATCTAGCTGGCTGCGTTTGATAAAACACCCTCGTTCACATAATGACTCTACGAGGGTAAAGGGTGGAAACATATTTGGTAACTTTCGTGTCTAATGCGCTCATTTATTTGGCGTAATCTCGTAAAAGTTTGCGGTATCTTTATTTAATTTTAGTACGAAATGTTCTAGAATAACCTCTCGAGTCCGTGCATTCAAGCTATACAAATAGCTGTATTAGGTTTTATCAGTAACTTAAAAGTAAAGTAAGTTAGAGGTAATGTTTGAAATATCCCAAGCGCATATCGGCGCACGACAAATATACGAAATTATTAATTAAATTTAAAAACATTAAAGAATATTGTCATCGATCTTATTTATTTCATATTAGGTTCCTTTTTGTAACTAGTAGACTCAGACTAATAAATAAATATAGTTGAATGAATATGAAGAGGCTGATTCACCTAATTAGGTATATGCCCATTTAATCATGCAAATATAAGTGTGTAAAAATCTGGATTTAAGAATCTTCTCATTATTATTTCGATTTAAATTTATGGATCTGCGGTCGATTACACGTTGAGCTGAAAATTCAGTTAAATATTGTATTTATTTCAGGTCAAGAAGCAAAAACTTTATATGTGAAATTTAGTCTTACACAAACACTAAAAGGCAGGGAAAAATCTTTTAACAAGGTGTAAACATCCAAATAATCTTTGATAACAACTGTCAGTGAACCGGAAAAAACCATTTAGATGCCATTTTTATCCACACGGCTGCCGCATTTGCTAAAAAACTGTTTGTCGAAGATAACGCTGCCGCTGGGACAAATGTTGTACGAGCGTGTCTTGAGGGGAGTCTGTTATCGAGGTCCGAATCTTAGAGGTTATTACGTGTAGGTAATGTTTTTCGTGTCGTTTTGTAGCTATCTTTCATTACTTGGATATTTCGAAATTACAGATATGCCAGGTTTGTTCCAACTCCTTGCAAGAAATTTAAATTATTTATACCTGAGACTCTTTATTTCGATTAAATGTTTGCATAAACAGATTACCCAGATGAATAGGTATACTTAATTTGTCTATAAAGTCATACTAAGCTGTTATTATTGAAAGATACTATCCAAATGAATACCTACTGCATCTACTAGGTAGCTAGTTTCTACTTTATTCAACGATTTTAATTACGTATTATCTTTTTATTTCAAAGCCACCAATACTAACGACAAAATCAACTACTTACAAATCGTATGACAATTTGAAATGGCCCGGTTACTAGGGGAATAGGAGGTGATGCGTCTTCTAAAGATAAGCGCACCCTGCGGTATTATCTCCATTGTAATTTGTTACCCATTGTATCCCTCGTTCTCTACAAAGTTAGCTGCAAGTCTTAGTAGCTTTAAAATCTTTAATCTCTCAAAGTTACTGGTTGGCTCTTCATGGTACTAACTTATAAGTATATCTTTAATGGACGCCGCCGATGAATTCATCCGTAAGATTTTTCCTGGTTAAATTAAATTTATATTTAACACATCCTATAATAATAGTAGTTGGATGTTCAGAGATATTATAATGTTCGATTAATTAAGTCATAAAAAACATTACAAGAATTTGGAAAAAAAATCATTTAGGTAGAGTTATTAGAAGTACTGAAATTAACGATCTATTTCTTTAAAGCACTGATATGATTCTGATAAAACCATAAAAATAGATGTTAAAAGTGATATGCACATGCAAAGTATAAAAACTTATGGTATACCCACTCTTCTGTCCCGGAGGTTCGAAACAACCTAATCGAATCGAGATACGCAATGGCCCCCGGCATAAGGGAGCAACAGAGGTGACGCATCAAGCCAAGATAAGCAGCGACGGTTGCTCTCCGATGTAATTTGTTACTCATTGTACGGCCCTGATAACTTAGTGCCACTGGCAGTAACTGAGTAATACGATAACAAGTAGAATGATTGTGCCTTTGAGGATTGGATTGCCTTATTTTTAAAACATAAACAAACAAATTACCCACTTAACTGTTTTACCAGATGCGTGTATTCTCCACATCATCAGTTTGATATTTATTATATTCCTGGTTTATTTTTGAATTATTTATAAAGTGTTTAACTAAATAAAATGGATCCAACTCAGCAGTTAAATTAGGTGATCTCACTTCGAACATATTATTATTTGATTTTACATTTCGGTTTTAATTTCTTATATTGAAGACCATCTTTATATGGGTCATTAATACCAGCTATATTACATTAAAAAAAAACAGAGGACCATTCGCTCTATGTTGTTTGATTCACATAATTTATAACAAAATTCTTGTGTGCTTGAATCGCCCTTTGGCTTTAGCCCAATAGTGTCAACTGTTAATAGACAGCGCACGTGGCTCGGTTTAACGCTGCTCCTTATAGCCCCGACGCCGTCCTCACAGATTTTTCACGATTAATTTCCTACTGCAGCCTGTCACTCCCATTTGTTGGCAGACACCCTTAACAAAAACAAGGATTAGTGCCTAAGCCCCGTTAGGCATTGGTGTCTAATTTCCTGTTTGTTTGTGAAGGGTAGTTTGTTTATGTTTTTAAACATCAAACATTTTGCCTGACTACGATTTCATAATTCTGAAAACATTTCCACAGTAGGTGTATAGTTATTTCTGGAAGTATTTTCTTGAGATAGTAAAGCGATATAGTTTCTTAATTAAGTGATATAGTTTTATCTTTAAGTTACAACCAGAAATATAAAGTTTTATCAATTTTGTTAACGTTTACCTTTATATTGCTGTAACTTACTTGCGCTCTTGGAAGAATATTCAAGTAAGTATATTTTTATCTGGTAATTTGCATTAACACAGCATACACACTTATCAGTAAGAGGCTTATTTATTTCGAAATCCTTTTCATTATTAATGCATCCTTTTTATCTCCTTCGCGCTTAATTGATTTGTCGCTCGAAGCCGCCTGTAGCTCGACTTCTCAATTATGTGGTACCCGTGTCGTATCGCGACTGTCCGCCATTTTATTTATGGTCAACCAATTGATTGAATTAGTAGCCCTCGAGGCGCTTGTCCGATACAGACTTGTTTCATACGAATGAGAATTTATTTCGCTAGCACTGATCGTTATTTTGTATATTTTTACGGCGGTTTAAATTCTCATTTAGAACTCTTATTCGGGTATATCCGTAAAATTCTCTATAATACGAATGATATATACCACTTTGGTAGTCTGTAGAAATAGATAATGATTTCTAGCATATTTAGTTTCCGATCTAGAAAAGAACTTATTTCAACCGGATCGAGTTGTTTGTTATTTTGCTTCTACTTTCTATAATTTTCAACAATATGTTTCCTAGTTATTGATTGACTACACCATCAACGATTTCATCTATCTCTATACCGCAGGCGGCTGGCACGTGCGTGTGATTTTATCGTTTATTGCCTCTCCATTTACCATTTTCCTATGCCTGATACTTATATCGTCCATTTCTATATTGCATTTATAATCCTATGACTTTTCTAACGCTTCATATTTTTATTCTGTCTGTCTGTCCGGCGCAGGGCACGTGCCGATGATCTGTTTCGTCGTTGCCTCACCTGACACTACAGTCCGAGACCGTGTTACGTGCCCGGCATTCAGTAGTGTTCTAAATTGCTCTGTGGATGCATCGAAGATGTTACTACTGTCGGGGTTTATAGTTTTACTTTATCTATCTTTGTTCTCAACCCATTATTCATATTTGGTTAATGTAATTTACTATGTAAATAAGCCATACCGTAAAGCACATTTCATTTCTTACTTTCATTTGTATCATGAAAAATAAAACTAATCTTTATTATTAAAAAATAATAAAGATCAAAAATTTTCTACAAAATTAATTGTTTTTTTTAGATTTTGGTCTGTCATCTGGATAACTCAAAAACTTTAGAATCGTTTAATCTAAATTTATAACATTATTTTCTTCAGATGCCTGGCAATTATGGGAAAGTAATGAAAAATTTTGGGAAAAATTGGACACGAGATTCTAGGAAATCTTTGGTATGTTTTGGTATTCCTTTGCACGAGATTTTATAACTCAAACGTACACCTAATTTGTAATTAAATTAAGCAGAAAACTCCCAATATTAAACAGGATATCCACAAGATGAACCGTGTTAATTGAACAGCTCTACAATAATCCACGACCCTATTTAACTGTATCTCAAATAATCTAGTGGATAGAGACTATATGTAGTTAATGAATATTTCAGCAGAATGGAGTTAATGAAGGAAACCTCCTTTGTCCCGAACTGATAGGTTGATTACACAGAGCCTGACGAAGCGAGGGGTCCCTCGAAATAAGTCTAGCTAGATGGGACTAATAGATGAGATAAACCTGATCATTTTATAGAAACCTAGCTGTGGGTAGTTTTCATCTGATCTTTCAATTATTTTGTTTATGATAAAAATAGCTGTAACTTGAAATTCGTTTGGAATTGGAATCTTTCAGTTAATTTTGGAATGATTTCATGCATGTTATTCATTATTTCGTTATCCATGTGTATGTAGGTAGGTAAACGTTTTATTGTACCAAAATTAACAACAACAAAAACAAACAAAAGAATAAAGTGGTGTACAGAGGCGGACTTATCCCATTTAATTAAATTTTTAAAGTGTAATTTCATAAATCACTTCTAACTTTTTTAAACAATAAAATTTATTTTTATTGTAATATTCACAGGATTACGGGTGACGAACGCCTCAAATTTTACTGTCGTGTTTCAATACAACAAAGTGGTAATTTTTTATATATTTTCCTTTAAAAGAAACCAGCGTAGGTAGTAGTAGGTACACTTATATGAATGTTTAGGAATCAGCTTACGTATAGTATACCTAACCCCAATTCCCTTTCCAGTAGTTTTGATCCAGATATTTCTATGTTGTCACCGCAGTACAGTTAGGTAACTAGATACGTGACTCGCATATCTACGCAACCCCAATTGACGCGTTCAGACCGACACGTGTGCAGAATTGTTACTAGAGATAAAGTTAATCTTGGTAAATTTTTATAGGATTAACTTGTTTTAAATATTTGGGAGAGAATGCATACAATTATGAAAACGCATGCTAAGGTACATTCTCATCATAGTAACTTCTATTTCTTGTAAAGCACATGTATTTTATAAAGTTCTATCGAATTAAATAAATTATACAAACGATTATTTAAATTCAATCTATCATGTGAAATTAGAAAGGAACTTAAGTTTTTATGTTTTCTGCTCTTGGTAAGCTGTGATAAGTTTTCTTGTAATGAACGAAAAAAATTTAATATTCAGTAATATTGGACGTAATAAAGAACTTTTTGCAACTATACCTACAGCTATAGGAAAAGCTCGCAAAAGCTTAAACGCTACGGAGTCGGCGCAAAATGACAACATTGAGAGGGGGGGCAGTAACCCCAAGCCTATCGGACGGGGAGGTTGTGTCGCTCTGCGGTTGGAATACATCGCGATGTCACAGAAAAACTATCGGATTTGTTTATAGTGACATTCTTTTTATGGCTTTATAAATATTTTTAAAGTCAAAACGTGATAAAGGTTTGTGCTAAATATAACTATGTGGTGTGACAATAAAGTGCATAGTGGCGGTAATCAGTAGTTCAAGCATGGTCGCGGGACCAATTAGAACAGATAAACGTGCATGGAACCAGTTCAAATGTGTTGTGATTTTGCATCTTTTGCTTACTTTTCCTTTTGCGATAGAAGGTAAGTCGAAACAAAGATGTAAAGAGATAAATAAATAAGGTTTTCGTTCGGTCGTTAAAAAGAAATGCAACAATATTATCAATTAAACATTTCTTGAGAGGAGTTTTATAAATAAATATTTTTAACTAAATTGTATGTAAATATAATTAATGGGATAATTTAGTATTCATTAAAGACCATTAAAATGCATGTTATTACCAAGTCAACATTCATTAGCTAATATATGGGTTTTCTTATAATTATTTGAACTCATTATAATTTTAAAGTTGTATATGAAACCAGTTAAGTGCAAGATACGGCAAACTATTAGTCATCACAAAATCAAGTGGCTGCAAATAATATTTAAGAAACAAAGATTTTGTTGATAAATTTAAATATACTTTCCTTTTTGTGAAGCTCAAAGTCGTGCTCCGCGTATCAAAGAGCATCCAGCTGACACAATCGTCGGAAGAAGTGAACCTGCGACTCTGCGGTGCGTTGCCGAGGGCAAGCCTAAACCAACCATCCAGTGGTACAAAGATGGGACACCCCTCGCCCCAACCGACCACCCCCATAGGGTGTTGCTTGAAGATGGACTCCTATTTCTTAGGTAGGTTTATTTACAATTTATAAAGTAATAAAAAGTTTGTATTAAAATAAAATTTCATGACAAATTTAGGCGGGCGCACCAGAAAGTTTTTATGTCACTTTATATTCTTTAAATTTGTATTTTAGGACTGCAACAGCTGAGTTGAAAATATTAATGGCCGTGTTACTATTTTTTACAACTGATTTTTTTATATTACTTTGAGAAATAAACTCTTTTTGTCCTTTTTTTTACCGGCGTGATGAGATTTTTAATTTCATTATACATGAGTTCTTAATGCAGATGTATTAACATAAGAAAACACCCATTCGCTTTTATCCTAACTTTATAGTCCATACCAACTACTTAACTAAAACGTTTTTTTTTCTTGTAGGGTTATGAGAGGCAAGAAAGAGAGCGATGAAGGTGTTTATTGGTGTGTAGCACGAAACTCTGTCGGCGAGGCAGTTAGTAAAAACGCAACACTTACTATAGCTGGTAAGCATACTCATGTGAATTTGTTGTTTGGCGGCACAAACAGTTAAGACTAAGGTGCCTTGTATTTCTTTCAGTTAAATATTTATTACATTTTGAAATTGGATTACTAAAACAAGTATTTGATATGCAACTAGAGTCGTATCTCAATTGTAATTTTATTTCAGTCCTGCGTGATGACTTTAGAACTGAACCTCGTGACATCAAAGTAGCTGGTGGTGAATCAGCTTTACTTGAATGTTTAGCTCCAAAAGGTGTACCTGATCCTTCCGTACATTGGACAAAAGATGGACACAGTCTAGACGTAGAAGAAATTAATGGACGGTATGAAGAGTAATTCACTATTTTAATGTTAATTTAGTTAATATGAGATTAACTATAATATTTTCTTTCAGAATATCCGTGGTAGATGGAGGTAATCTAAAGATACTGGAAGGTCTTCCGTCAGATAGCGGTGTATATCGATGTGTAGCATCGAACGTAGCAGGCGAGAGGCAATCACGTCCCGCGACATTACTCGTGTTACGCAGACCACATTTTCTAGTGAAACCTAATAACATAACTGCCTTGCTAGGCCAGAACATTGAATTCCATTGTCAGGTATGTAAGTCGTCAAGTGAATATGTGTTTCAATATTCTTAGGACAATATAATCTACTTTTGATGTACTAAATGACACAATTTGAAATTGTTTAAGGTATCACCTGACTCTGATGTGTCAGTAACGTGGTCACGTGATAATGGCTCTTTGTCTCCATATGCAATATTACGACGAGGATCATTGCGAATAGATCGAGTTGTGTTAACGGATGCCGGCAGTTATACTTGTCGGGCTGAAAGTCAGGCTGGATCCAGCGTTGCTAGCGCCACTCTCACTGTTTACTGTAAGCACGACATTAATTAGTGCATTTTAATAGTTGTCCATTTTTTTATTTCTTACTGGCTAACTCTGAATTAAATATGTATGGATGGATTTACATAATCAATGTTTTTGTAGCGCTACCCCATTTTACAAGAGTACCTTCAGATCAAACGGCATGGGAAGGAGAAGCATTGTCATTTCCCTGCGAAGCCGAGGGTTCACCAAAGCCAATTGTATTTTGGACTATGGAAGGATCTCAGGTAGGCTAGGTAAAAATACAGGTAAAGATATAAGTCTCCGCCATCTTGTCTACTGTAATTAATAAACAATGCCTTCCACAGGAACTGGTGTTTCCAAAACAAAACTATCACGGATCTCTCTATTTAGATAGAGTACTTACTCAACATGCTGGGAGATTGACTTGTGTAGCAGTAAGTGCTGCCGGAAGTGCTCTTCATACGGCCACTTTACAAGCAAGTACTTTTAAATAGTGATGACCGAGTTCTCAACTCTCAACGGACATTCAACTATTTCCTTCAGGTTCTATTTCACAAGTGTAAAATTTTCAGGTGTTAAGAAGAGAAGCGAATTCATTTAAAGGAGAACTAGAACCATCTTCATCTTACCCAGAATTAGGAAAGCCCCAAAATCATCCACCGATGACACAGTACGAACTAGTGCAGGCTCGTCGATACCTGCAACAAGACGTTTTAGCTTTGAGAAGGGTTGAAGGTATATCAGCTACCACACTTAAAATTGTTTGGGATGTAAGTACAAAAATGTTTAAGTAGAGATAAAAATAGAATAATAAATTATTCATGGGTAGATAATCTTGAGCGCTGTTTCAAACTATGTTTCTTTTTCAGGTCATGACAGACTACAATGAATATTTAGAAGGTGTAAATATCTGGTTCAATGGAACGTCTTTGAATAAACAATATTCTTTAGACTCACCAGTTACGCAGAATTCAAATATATCTTTGGATATTTTATCAGAATTTACGAAACATGAAAATTTTTCAATGACAACGGTTCACAACAGTGGATCGTCTAGCCATGTTCTGACTGGGTTACTGCCGTTTGCTCAATATGATGTGTTCTTGATGCCATTTTATAAATTGTTAATAGGAAAACCATCAAACATGAAGAGTGGTGTTACAGAAGAAGAAGGTAGGTATAGTTTATAATGTGTGTGTGCTATAAATTGCTGAACTACATTTTAAGCTTGGCATAAATTTATTCTAATAATCTATACTAAATATCACCACTTTACATGTATTAAGTATCACTAAACAAAGAGAAATATACTTGTCTTTTGATCTTGGACAATACTGGCAAAAGTTGCCTATCACAAACTTTCTATTGAGTTAAAACTACATTATTTAAGCCTAAAGTTCGTACGTTTTAGTTCCATCAGCGCCGCCGCAGAGCGTTTCGGCCGGAGTGATAAATGCGACGTCAGCCTGGATTCGCTGGGACCCGCCCCCTGTGCATACTTGGAACGGCGAACTGTCTGGTTACTTGGTTAGTCCTTTTTAGACTCTACCGCATCAATTTATCTTTCTAACTTGATCTAACTTTTCGGATGTTTTGCATAGATCGAAGTTCGTGTGGGTGGAGGTAATGGTGGTCGTGTGGTGGGTCAAATGTCAATGGGCGCTAGGACCCGAGCTGCTGCCGCCAGCTCTCTGCGGACTGGCGGTCGCTACAGCGCCCGCGCTGCGGCCGTTACGCGGCGCGGGCACGGACCCTTCAGTGCGCCCGCACACATACACATGCTGCCCACGCAAACTCAGAGACACTATGTTCAGTGAGTACTAAATCAATATATATTATGTAATACTATAGCATTTTATTGTACTTATAGCGCCCTTGAGAAACTTTCTTGGCAGACTGGACGTGATAAATAATTTTATCCATTTCAGAACGGAACTCGCTACGGACAAGGCAATACTGTCAATGTTCCAAGAAACTTGGCTCTTGGCCCTGAGTGTAACTTTACTAGTGATAGTGTTGGTAGGGGCCGGCACTGTTATCTTTATAAGACGTCGAGAGTGCAAAAAGAGAAAAAGTCCGAACTCAACTGGTGAGCTTTTATAAAAAACGAATGAAATTTTAATTTGTCTTATTAAAATTTTAACACCTCTATCTCTTTCTAGATGCATCCATTGTAAATGCTCAACAATGTTTGTTGGGTAAAGAAGCAGTGTGGCTTCGAGAAAGGCCTATATTCGAGGGTTCAAATGAACCTAGAATAGAAATTTTAAATTGCCACCAAAGTCTTTTACACGGTAAGTTTAAAAGTTTAGAAAATTTACTTATTTTGGGTTCTATCAAAACGGCAAAGAATATCTTTATAGCGAATCTTTTTGTCCGTATGTCTGTCTGTTCGCTAGAAAACTCGAAAACTACTTACTAGATAAGTTGAGCGGAATTTTATTCGTACATATATAATTGTGCGCCAATGATATAATAGTTATAAAAATTTCTATAATAAAGTATATTCCATGATAGCAAAGATAAGTAAAATAAAAAATTTGAGACCCGCATTTCTTTACGATTTACACTTTGCCGACTTTTAGACTAATGAAATAAATTCAACAAAATCGCTTGATTTGTAGGTGGACATTCAATAGGTACAATGGCCATGGAAGCAGAATATACTCTACCGCAACATCCAAGCTCGATGATTGCAATGCCTCAAGAAGATCAAAGAAGAACTGCGCCAGAACCTTACGCATCTAGCGCCATTTATACAGAACTAAATTATCAGGTAACTACGAGTATAAAGACATTTTTCCTCTGAAAACTAAAGCCAAAGCAAAGACTAACCTATCATTGTAAAATAAATAAAAATAAAATAAAATTGCAGGGTCATACTGATGCAGAGGATTCTTGTATGAAATGTGCCGTAAGTCCAGGCTCTTACGACAACAGTATGGTCAGGTCATACGAAGACAGTAACCAATACTCTAATGAAGATTGTTCTACATGTTGCCGAAGCAGCAGCTCAACTTTGACAAAAGACTACAGTGAAATGACAAAATGTGGCAATGAAGTTGATGAAATGCAAGACATGTCGATCGAAGAATGTCCGTCTTGTAAAACTCATGCCTCTAGATCGTCCAGTCACCACGATGGTAATAGAGAATGGGCTGCAGTAGCAGAAGTTGAATACGATTACCCTCAATGGCACTGGTTAGGCAGAGAAAATAGTTTTAGACACGGGACACAAGATACAAGATATTCAAGCGGCGAGAGAAGTGATCAAAACTGTAGGGTGAACTTGTGTGATATTCTGCCACCACCACCTTATGAAAGGTATTTGTAATACACTTCTATAAAGAATAGGAATTATGATAACATTATTTTTATTGATATTTCTTTCTATTTGTCCACAGAGAATCACCGTATCGGGAAATGCAGGCGTTTACCAACCACTCCGGTACATCCGGTTGTTCAGGACATACTTATAGGAGTTAATTTCATTTTATTAGACATACTTTAAAAACGAATATCATTAGGTACGTAATCGAAGCAATATTACTTTAGTGAATTGTAAATATTGAGTACAAATTCTGAAGTTCAACCGTTTTATATTATGATGGTGTTCTATTGAAGAATAACGATATTTAAAAGTGAAAAATGGTCTTGTAGCCGTTTGTTTCGATTTGAGAGTGGACTCGACTCTTCTGATCTCGTTATAATATTTTTGTCTCTTAAAGTATTTTATGTTGAATGTACAATAAACTTATTAATTTACTTATAGTTAGCTATTTCTAACATTTCATAAGTACTGATGAATTTTAACAAGTAATGGTAGTTTTCGTGAACGTTTTTCGAATCATAGACTGCTATAACGTAATGTAGTTTTTCATCTCTATAGTGACTGTGATATAGTATAATTTGTATTTGATTTGTGTTTGTATATATTTTGAAACGTTTGATATATCCTTATACAATTTTAACTTAAAATATTTATTGTGTGTAGTAAATTAGCAAGTTAATACAATTTTTAATTCACATTTATAAGATCACAGTTGTAAGTAATTCGTACTGAACTTGGTTTATTTTATCATCCGTTTCAATTATCAATAATTTGTACTTGCAAAACCAGTCAGCGTTATTAAAAATATTGTATTTCTGTTTATTGGTTTCAGTCAGTCCCTTCACTTAATATACCACTTTAGGGTTGGGTGCTATATCTAGAAACAGCTGGACTGCTTCTCGTGGCTTTACGATAGCTTTACTGCCTTTAAATGGCCGTGCACAAAGAATTAATTGCCCGATACATTGCCTCGTTTCCGTGCAATTAAAAACATTTTACTCCCCACTAAATCTGCAAATCGCTTGTAAATCTTACAAAATGAATCGTATACTTTTATAAATTCCCAGAATATCGGATTCGAAAGATTGCTATCTATTGCCATGAATTGAACTTTAATTGAACATAAACATTTTTATCGAGTTTGCAGTGAATAAAGATTCAAGAATAGTCTAAAATATGTCATAACTCATAATAAATACTACACCTAGGATCAGTAGAGGTTCATTATACGTAGAACCTTATATGAAAAGTGTGGGAAAAAGGTGGTGTCATCAGTCGAAATTACCATTAGTCAATACATGTTTATATTAGAGAAAATTGAATAACAGCAAATACGTTTGTTATCAATTATCATTTATTATTAAAAAAAATACAAAACTAATTAGAAGTTTCTGAAATTGATCTTAAAATAGTTCCAACGTAAGATATTTTCAAGACCGAACCTTATGTTTTTTAACGTAGGTATATGATTACTCGTGTAATATTTATCTACAAGATCATAACAATTAAAGCCTTAATCAGCTTAAGTCGTAAATAACTAAACACCCGCTCACGTGGAGTTGCAGGCTACAACCAAAGCGTGGGGTGTTGCCATGGCAACGCTACACCCCGAGTGCACCCTTGTTATTAATACCCGTAATAATTAAACTTGATTGCATTTCACACCAGGTGTTGGATGACGCCTCTTGTCAGGAACAACTGAGCGACTCTCAAGTATTTAACGGGCTGAAATTAAGACGTCTTGTCAAATGATCTCATTCAATCAAAAATGGCGTTTATTCAAAAGATGTTCAAATTTATTAGGATCTATAAACACAAAAAATTCTGACGTGATAAATGATACAAGGAGCTTAACCTACTGCAGACATTATTGGATTTGGAAGTGCGATGATATTAAACATCACAACAACAACAAAATAACAACCTGAAGTGAACAGCTCTTGACTAAAATCTTGAGGGTAGCAGAATTGATAATACAATTTAGTTATTATAATTTACGTCTACTTGACCAATTATTTTTTATGCTAATTATGATAGATAAAATGAGACTACCAGTAACGATGTAATAAAATAAATTGTGCGAAATGTTTTATTAGTATTTTTTTATAAGTTAGCATTGAGCTACAGTTAGCTTACTACTAACAAAGCTCTCAAAGAAATAATGCAACCTCAAGATTGTCATCAATCTTTAAAATATCCATCACACATCACTTCGCAAGTTCTTTCTCAACAAAATCAAATTTCTTTCCCTCCATATAATGCACAACGTGACTTGTTTCAATCATATCCATCGGATTCTCTGATATTTTATATTCTTTATTAATCAACATCAACACACCCCCAAGGTGCAATTTTCAAAGGTAGATGAAGAGCCCTCCGTTGCTCGCAAAGTCAAAAACCTCTCGTATACAGCGACAGAGAAAAATGGAGAGAGATGCATCCAGACAAAGTTGTTTGGATGTGGGAGCTTGTTGGGACGACAAGGAAAAACAAATGAACGCCGCATTGTTTGAGTATAATGAATACTTTGAGGATGCTGACTAACGATTGGCTGTCTGTGTCGAAGAAGTTGCAATGGCGGAGACGACATTTAAAACTAAGGTTAATCTACCGATATCTAACGATATGTTAAATTGGTCATAGAAGAAGTTGTGGACATTCAGTTTCCCTTACCTAATTTTGTTTTCTTTGTTTATAATGTAACCCTCGATTCAATATTATAATGTAACGCTCACCTGTACGTTACATATTATAATATTTTTTACATATCATAAAATTAAAAATAACCACAATAACATTAAATTGTTTCGGAATATTTTTTCATAAAGCTTAGATACCTACCGACAGAGAAGCTACTGACAGTCATTTAGCCCACTCATTTACATGTGACGATGTCTTGAGTGTTAAATGTTTGCGCAATATTAATAACTGGCTGCTGTCTGTTGAAATGTCGTTAACATTAATTATGTTTATACTGTAAAAGTCCTTGGTATAAATTGCTAGGAATTTAATAAAGATTTAAATCATGTACTTAAATACAAGACGTGTGAAAGATGGAGCACAACAACGATGAATGTTATGAACGATAATAGTGTCCCTGACGATGAAGTGTTTCAATGATAGCAGAATTTAATCACACCAAGCTACTTAATCCACACATTCGCTGAGCCTTATCCTTCTTCTAATACCTAGCACATTTATTTGGGTCAGTGTCGAAGAAACACATAATTAACTTAAACACGACCTTTCCACTTTCGATCAACACATAGAACCGAGTACAGCAACACGCCGACATTATAATAACTATATAGCTGACAGTAAACATGGTGAAGAAAGTCACGAATTTTCGAAAAATAATTACATAAAAATGTCCGTAAAATTACGAAACAGTGAACGGCGGTGAGGGTGCATGAATTATCCATTACACGGCGAGGACTGAAAGTACCTTTGGAGCCATAATTCGTACTCCTTCGTACCGGGGTTCCGCAAGATATTTATAGCCATAGATAAGGCCTACAGATGGCGCGGCTACGGAGTTTTCCTCCCCCTTAATACTTGTTGAGTTACGGTTTCCAATTTCCAGCTCTGCACTTCAGGTGTAGGGTTCCCTGCTGAATTCTTGGGTAAGTTACCGATGGAGATTCTTAGATTTAGGAATAGTTTCAAAGACTTTTCAGTGACAGTTAGGTAATTACTATATATAGAATTTGCCGTGTGGTTTCCGGTAGAGTAGAATAGGACCACTCCAACTCTTCCCGTGGATGTCGTACAAGGCGACTAAGGGAATACATTATAAAACATCAATCAGGCCTCCCCAACCCGTCTGGCCAGCGTGGGGAGTGTAGGCCAAATCCTCCGTCTGTCTCCGGCAGATGAGAGAGGGTTGTACTCCTGCAGTGGAGACAAAAATAACCTTATGATGATATACAGAAAAGAGAAGATCCTAAAGTTTAGTTCTCATGGGTATTATAAGTACCTATTTAAGTATACTTCATTTGTGATAATAGCCTAATTAAGGTTTGAATAAATTCAATAATACTCGTACATCTTATTATTGAATTTATTTATCAACAAACAGTAGCGTAGGATTTCGAGACCGTTATTCTGTTTTACTTTTGATGTTGATAAGAGTATTGACTAAATGAAGAAGGTGGGAGTTAAAAGTGTAGCTTTCCTTGTAGCTTGTTGATTTTATAGGCTCGGGTTATACTATGATGGAATAAAATCTAAATCAATTTTGAAATGTTAATCAACTACTAATTTTATTTAATAATGGTCTTGTGAAGTAACTCTTTTGTTAACTCAAACAACACAAGACAATTAAATAAAGTTTAATTTAAAAGCTATTAGGTACTGCCCTATTCTATGGGCATTAGTCACGGGCGAGTTGAAGCAACACAGAATTATGACATCGGTGTACAGAACGTGACGTGGCGGGTCACGCGATGCCAGTGGTGCCTGTTTTTTGGTGATTTATGGGACAAAATAAACCATGACTAATACCCTAAGCTTAGTCTATGTTTCTATAATTTGGAAACGAAGAATGCATGTACCATAAGTTGATTTAATATGCAAATTATTCAGGATAATCAAAACAAATGCCAGGACATACATATATACATAGGTAATGCTCACGCCTTGGTCCTAAAGAGGTGGACAGAGACGATGTATCGCCATTTTCCGCCATCCTGACTAGTGACTAGTCACTAGTCTCACTCACATTCATCAACCTTTTCATGCACCTCCTCGTATTCTTTTCACTGCGGACCATCCATCTTTATGCATTTTCTATAACAAGGGTTCTACCAAGTATGGACAGCACTTTTATGAAATAAAAGTTTTCATACCTAATTACTATAACAAATGAAATAAATATCTTAATATTCTATTTTGAAAGAAGCAAGAAATTGTGATCCAGAATATTTACCTATTTTCCAACTCAATAAAACTGTTTTAAAGGAAGGTCTAATATAAGGTTTTATTTGTATTTTAATGAATTTTTAAATGAAATCCTGTATCACAGTACATATTCCTTTTCGTCATCATCAAATTGTTGACATCCCCTTTTAGAGATAAGAATCTGGATCTTTCAGGTCGTCGGTCTATCTGGCATAGTCTTTGGGTATAGGTGCTGATTGTCTGTGTAAATATACTGTGAAAACTAATATAGTTATAAGATTGTATACTAACAAATATGGATCATGTATATAATCTGAATAAAAAGTTATATTAATTATTATTTTTTCATCTTATTATGCTTGGAAATATCCATTAAATGATAAATCTCAGTACATTGTCAAATATTAGATTATACATTACATATGCATTAATTAGGATTCTTGGCAAACTGAACCTCGTAACTCCATAAAATTGAATCGGACATTGATTTAACGAAAATTATATTTGATGAAAGTATTAGGACGGTAAAATTTCATAGCATATGTACCTATTGAAAGGTATAATGATAATGGATACATAAAGATTTCTTGTAATAAGTTAGGTACAAATTCTGAGAGATTCTGCGCGACCAGACCAGGAATTTCTTATCCAAGTTTTTAATTTTACTTGCAATGATTTATTGGCGTACTAAAGTAGGTAATATCGTATAATTTTGACGTATCGCGTGCATTACTAAAATTTATTGCATTCTGAGAAATTAATTATGAAATAGGTATCTTGGTAGTAGTCTTATCGGGAATATAAATTGCAAGAGAGCGGCTTAACTGTGTACACCAATTAATATGTCGCGCTAACCTGTGATTAAAGCACTCTATATAGGACTCACATTTAACTCGAATTAAACCGTATTTACGTTAAACTCATTAACAATCTGTTACCGACTACTTACTGCTCGACAAATCAAGATTTGGTGGTGGCGTTCGATCGCCTAAGAAGAATTGAGTTTTAATAAATGTACTGATCGATCAACGCAAAGCCCTAATTTGTTTGGGTTTGGTCTAAAACTAAGCAGGAAAATTTTACAGAAGTTCTTCAAATAACGTAGGTGCCTAGTAGTATTACTAGGTACATACGTCGTTTGTATTTTACTATATCATTACCATACATTTACCGTACCGTTTAAAAACATTCTTAATGTATATAAAGAGTGTTTTTTTTTAATGGGGTCAAAATTCTCGCGGATGAAGTCACAGGCAACAGTTATTGTACTTTAAAGCCAAAGAACTTAAATTCAACACACACCTAACATGAAAATATGTCAGTTAATCAAAGTGATTAAGTTGACCTGTCGTTAAAATTAATTCCTGCCATAATGTAGGTAGGTTATAGGTGACCCAAAAGTTTGCACATTTTGGAAACTCATTAAAACTTTGAGGACCATAAGGGATCAGCTTAGGGATCGATGAAGGATTTCTTGCTTTTGACAGGAAAACTTTATTTTGGGGCCGCTTACGTTAGGAGCTACTATCGTCTGTCATCTAAATTAGACTGGTACCTACTGATACTATTTGTAGATTCCAAATCTATCATGCCTTGTTCGATAATCTATCACCCTTCGAATAACTTTCGCATGAAGCAAGCCCAGTAGAAAATCAAAAGACATAAATCCATAGAAAGGTAAAGGGTGATGAAAAGAAAAGAGGCGCGAACAAAATGCAAGGTGAAGAAGGAGACATAAAATATTTTTTAACGAATTGAGTTCTTCAAAATTTATTTATGTGACATACCTAGCATAAAATTCCACATCACCTTCGAATTTATCAAATAGCGAATAATTAAAATTCTCTGCTAATTAACTTACACTATTACCACATTCCGAAAATATTTTGTTACCTATCAAATTCAGTTTTACAAAATTGATAGCCTCGAATAAACTCTCAAAAAGCGATATTAGCGTTGACAAGAATATTTTAAATGAAAATCGAACTATTGGCCAATGTAAAGTGAGTTATTAAGACAGAGTTTGCCATTGGATTTGATTATTCAATTGAAAATAATGTTTTTACGCTACGTTATCAGGACAGTAACAAATTCTCAACACTTTAAACAGACAACAGTGTCGTGGAATTAACCGACAAGAGACCCCCGCGCTATCTGCGCCCATATTTTTAAGTAAATTACAAATAGGTATGGGGAACTTTGACAGGGACGTATGCAGATTATTTTGTCTGGAGGTTACAACGTTAAGGCCGCACTTGTTTATTTCCTGTATATTTTTCCGTTATGTTACTACGTTAAATGTGCAATAAAGTACCTATACATATTCAATTTCATCGACGTGTAAATATAAAATGATTTAAACTCAATTTGTGTTATTTCGAGTTTGTGCTAGGATATCTTGATTTCGTCTGTCTATTACTTCATTTTGCATAATCTTTAAGACCTTCAATAGTAATCTCGTTGACTTTATCTTCATCTAAGTACTTATTTAATGTGACGTCAAATTAGGCAGTTTTTTACTGGAAGGACAATTTTATTGCATTACCTTATTCCAGAGTAAGTGTAACTTTTCTTTGAAGTTCAGCGAAACCCGTACATTTCTGGGAAAGAACTAAGTACTAAATTTAAATAGTAAAGGCACTTTAAAAGCTAAGTTAAGACAGTTACGCGAATTGGAAGACTATGACTATAATACCCTGTAAATTTTCGTTAGGTAGGGGGTCAGAACTAGGTCGACTCTGTATACGTCTCTGCCGTACCATCGTTGTTGCCGTGCGTGTTATCGCGACAGGGGATCGCGAATACATTCGCTCACCTTACACATAAGAACTACACCTAAAATGAATCACAGACTAACGGAATATGTGTAATTTGTATATTTTTAACGTCATACGCCGTTACGTTACGACATTATATGCAATAAACATTTTTAGGTTCTAAAAAGGTAGCAAACTTTTGATAAGGTTTTGAAAATCATACAGCAGTTCATGGTGGGAAAGTGTTACGCACCGTCAATCACAATCTCTAAAAACCCTAAAAGAAACTAAAGAATTTATGGAATTTTTGCTTAATTTTCGTCATTAAGCTCAATTTCAATAAAAAATGACGATTTATATACCTATCTATATAACGCACTGGACGGATAAGAGTAGTAGATTGAGAACATGTTCTTAGGTACCACAAAATATTTCTTTAGTCTGTGACCATCCTCCACCTGAAATTTATTCATTCAAGTCTGTACATTCAGACGCCGGAAACAAATTTTTTCGTCTAGTCTCCCCGTCGCTTTTCCAGACTTTCCGAGCCGACGTTTCCCCACAATGATAACGTCGTTAGTAGCGTTCTTTGAGGGTTTCCTGAAGACGTGCCAGTGAGATTTTGATCGCGTTAATGATAGACTTTTTAGATTTTGTCGTATTTCTTTTCTTAAATGAAATCCAATGTTGAGATTCATTAATGATTGACACTTCTGTAACTACTGTAATTTACTTTTTCTTCATTATTTTATATTCAAAAACTTATAGTAAGCGAAATAAAAAAAAAACACAAAATAAGGTATACCTAATCTAAAAATTTCTCGAAGGTATACACAATAGGTTTGCCGTGTGTGTCGTCAAGGCGACTAAGGGATTGCACCAGGGACGGGCAGCAGCGTTCTTCTGTGTGTGTATGTTAAGATCATTACTGCGATCACCAATCCGCCTGCCAAGTGTGGTGATTATGGCAAATCCCCCAATGGACATCTAACCGAAAGTGGTATTTTATTGGGGAGGCCTATGTCCAGCATTGAACGTATTTAGGCTGATGATGATGATACACAATAGGTGCATACTAAAAATTTAAGGTTTAATTTTATTTCCACAAAGTTGTCGCTTACGATCCGTTGGCGCTAATTTTTCTAAATATGTAGTCTGTGGCATAGAAATGAACATAGGCTAATTTTTACAATGGGCAGAAATTGTTCCCGAGGGAAAATCTTATTTCACGCGAGCGACAGCTAGTTCAATAAGAATTTTCGATGCGCTACCATTATCATTTATTAACTAGCTGTGCCCGCGACTTCGATCGCGCAGACCACAGAAATACGTGGCCTCTCTCCCTTCCTCCCTCTCTCCCTCTCTCCCTTCCTTCCCACGTTTCATCCGTTTAGTAACCCTCTTCCTTCCTTTTCCTGTACCCCCTCCTCCCCCCCATCCAGTCCTTTGGTACCGATCATGTTTTAAAAACTTAGCACAATCAAGTCTTAAAATCAAGTATCTGTGTTACCTAAGTCGTTAACTGTTTTTCCTCAATAAGAATATCTAAGGAATAAAAATCAAATGCGGCCGCTTTCGATCGAGAGTGTTTGCTTTGTTATGTTTGTACTGAGGCAAGCCAACTGCTGTTTGCGTAAAGCGGATCTACCGAATGTGTATATGCTCTCAGAAAGCGTGCCGGGTGGTCTTTATCATTTTTAATGTAAACATCGCAAACAAACACTGTATTATAATTTATAATAATATGTACTAAATTCAAAATCAACAATGACTTTCTAATAACATGACTTCAATTTAGCACTTAGTTTTAAAAGCTTCAAGTTGTGTTAATCAGTGTTTACTATCAGATCCAATAAAAGGATTCCTTTCATGATACAAACATATATGCAATAGAGTCGATATTTAGAGATAATAGCTCGGTTGAAAGATAATTATTTTGTGGAAATTAAAAGTAGACGAAACATTGAAAGGACGTTTGACTATACTCGTATTTCCCTATCAACATTAACGACTACCTAGGCAGAAAACAACACCATCGCCATTTCAATTATAAGCCACCCTAAATTGGACGCAAAACGACTACCTTAGCTACACAGTAATCGATTTCATAGTACAGTGTATCCATCGATGAAACAAATAAATAATGCCCGTCTTTCATCGTCAATGACAGCAGTCCAGTTGTGTGCTTTTATATTATTTATTAACCTCATAAATTAATGCGGTAGGTAGATCGTTTAGTCAGTAAGAACACTGTACGACTATCAAACGATTGCGCTTACGTCAGTTCAAATAAATCATAAACTTAACGAGTCCCTGATAAACATTTATATACGGAACCAACATTTGGTTATTTTACAAATATACTTGACGTGTAATGGTCCATGGGAGTTCTGTTTAGTGTTTTACGGTACGTCAGAAAGATATACACGCGATTGTTAGGAAACTAGCGAAGTATTTGTCTAGCGGTGCCGCGACGTATGGTAATATTGGTCTAAAATATGCATATAAATATTTTAGACGCCGTAAACTTACTCGTAGCATATGTCGTAAAATGTTAGGAGACACTGTTTACCTTTATATTGTTCATACTCGTACATATTTTATTTTATTGAGCGATGACATGCAGAATAAATTGTGCAGGATTTTCCTCTCTGAACAGCTCCCACGCGAGACAATGTTTGTCCTGTTAGAAAAATATTGTTGCTACTTGACTTAACAAATAGAAAACAATAACATCCATCAATAACAGCTAGCAACAGAAATCTACACTAATTGTATAAGAAGGAACGTTGTATGTTTAATGTTTGTTAGAGGTAATCTCAAAAGATTGTATAAAAAATTTCACAGTTAAGCCGCAAAAGGAACTGGAATGAAGAAAGTCGATAAAACGTTTGTATGACTTGTATTTTTTTAAAGCAAACAAAGTCGAAGACGGGCGGTAGTTAAAATAAAAATTGCACTACTTGATTTCTTCTATCAGGGACTTGATGACGTCGAATGTTTTAGAACGTAAATAATATTACCGATTTGCATACTTACAGCTAATAAGTACTAAAGCTTATGAGCTGTTTCGCCTTAAAATGTACTTAGTTTATAGCTTGCCTTGTCATACACAATGAAGGGGCAGGTTGTTGTCATCGGCCTCTACAGCCAGTCGGTATCTCAGAGACGGCGTCCTGCTGCGCCCGTGAAGCGAAAACCTGCAAGCCTTTCGAGCCACGCTATTAGTAGATGATGTATTGACGTATTAACTCATTATAATACAAAACCCGTTTAAAAGTTAAAGGTTAAAGACTTTATAAAAAACTCACTCACTTTCATCGCCTGCTGTGAAGTTAAAAGGAATGACAAAGACAATTGTAAGTTACCAATGCATTCTTTAAATTCGATTGGATTGTGTTTTGTATCTGCATTCGTTCACTATTTGTTATTTCCAGCGTGCTTAATTTTGTAAGAAGTACCTAGCTATTTAGAATGTGGACATATATATGTACATTATTTATTATTATTATTTAATTTATTTATTAATCGTATAAAATAAAACATTTTCTTACAAAAATTGTCTCCCAAAACCGTCTAGACGGTTTGACTGGGGGATCATAGTCTCCTTATGTTTAATTGAAATTAATAATTAAATATGATGGAGTTAAATGCTTTCCAACAAATAATTTTTCAGCATTTTTTTTAATTTACGCTTGTTACATTCCATTCTAATATCCTCGGGCAAGGTATTAAGTAAATAAGGTAGGCGTTTTCTTATATATTGTTACTACAAAGACTATCCTCAATGCGGTCCGTAACTCGTCGTGTTTGCCATTGCGGTATTAAACCTCGCACGCACTGGTCTGTGCCACTCACAGAAAACCTATCAAGATAGAACGGTTATAGGCATTGGTTTACTTCAGTTCCGCGCGTGCACACCCTCTGCGCACCTTTCATGCCTCGCGGACACGTTTCTAGTGAGAGATATAGTTACGCAGTTAAAAACCGCTTAATATGGCACTTTTGCAGATCTTTTGTCGATGTTTATGTTTACCTTGACTCTTCGGGAAACGAGTAAGCGTTTGATAGTATATGCAATATATTGCAAATTTTGACACGCGTTTCGCGCATACATCACCATTTTATCTTGATAGGCATTCTATGGTGCCACTAGTGTTCTGTGGTGCCACTTTATAATAATCAATTATAAAAGTAGTTGAACATCCTCCGTCATGCAAAGTAGATATCTGCAAGTATCTGATTTCCCTAAAGGCAAAACAGCAGTCGCACATCTTATTTGAGCAAAAACAGGACACAAACAAGGCTGTTAACGCCTCGGCATCGCCGGCGGCGGCGTAAAGCAGCATTTATGTCCTCAGAGGCCACTGCGAGTGATAAACAAGAAGTAAAGCGGGATTAGTGCGTAAACAACACCTCCGAAGAAAGATGGCCTCAAGAAATAGGACAGTTTTATAGCAGGAAAATCTTAATAATAATGGAATGAATGGCGACCAGCCCATGCGAAATGAAAAGCCTTCTTTTGTACGGTGCTTATAATATTCCTATACCTACTACTCGTATCTACAAATAGTATAGGAGGACATTTCGTGGGGTATCCGGAACCGAATAGTAACCCTTTGAATGCTGTTTATAGAGATTAAAGGATAAATTGAATAATAGAAAAACAGCATCGTTATCGTCCACGTTTATTTGTTATGTAGGTACGTCTTTACGTTTAGTATGTTCTAAAAGTATTATATTATTTTACCTGGAATATTCTATCGCTATACCTTTATTATGTTCCTTGG
This sequence comes from Esperia sulphurella, assembly GCA_947086405.1. Classification (NCBI taxonomy): domain Eukaryota; kingdom Metazoa; phylum Arthropoda; class Insecta; order Lepidoptera; family Oecophoridae; genus Esperia; species Esperia sulphurella. Next base: position 10,172,158 of record OX352261.1, read on the forward strand.
CAAAGGACGCCTGGAAGAAATTTCTTTAAGCTTTAAACCTTTGTAGTTACTTCTTATTTTCTAATTTATGTTGAATAAATAATTTACCTATCTATCGTTTGTGTACAAAATGTCACATACATAAGTATTGATATCACCAACAAGCCCGCTTAGCGAGATATTTCAGGCACAAACTTCTCATTATTTTGGGACAAGATTGGTCCTGCAGCAAACTTGTGTTCAATTCATTTCAATTACTCTGTATTGCACGATAGAGGTCTCCTGATCCTCGCTTAGAGGAGTGGCGGGGGGAGATCAATGTATGTATGTAAACGCTTTATTGTATCAAAATTGACAACAACAATAATAAATAAAAGAAAAAAGTTGTGTACAAAGGCGGACTCATCCCACTTAGGGATCTCTTCCAGTCAACATTAGAGTAACTGATAGGAGATTGGTGAGGAGGCAGGAAATGTATTGCACGATAAAAATACAAAGATACAATAATTAAGTAGCTTACACATGTAGGTACATAGGCGGTTTTATCGCTAAAAGCTATTTCTTCCAAACAACCTTCATGTTGTTTACTATGATGAAATAAATTACAAATTGACCCTTCTGCAAGTAAACCCCGTAAGGTTTAAAGCATAACAGCATTATCAAATTTAGATAGGCACTTAGTAAAATGATATTCATTAGCTAAAAAAAGCAAGCGAAGATGACGCGAATTTTCATTCTACTCGCCTTAAGAGTTGGCGTAATATTAATAATTCATCTTGAAACTAAAAAAGCACTCCAGTCGAAGTTAATTAAAATGTCCCGGAAAGGACGGCCATTACCGGGGATGAAAAAGCGATTTCCCCAAGAGTGGGTTTTAAAGGAATCGACGAGGTCTCAACTCCATTTTAGTGAATGAAGGGGCTCGGGCCCGTCTTCAGTAGCTTATAGACTTTTGAATGCTTTTCTTTTATGGATTCCTTCAAAGAATTTTATTGAAGCATCTCAACGTAATGGTTTGTCAGTCCCCTGTCTCGCTAGACTATAGGAATTTTATTATTTTACAGTTGAATGAAGATAAATAAATAAAAAATTAAACCCAACATATGTTTTACAGTGCTGCATTTCTAAATTAGGTAAATGTGTTTACTCTTAAAATATAAAACACGTTTGTAAAATGTTTGAGCTCTTTAGAACCATATATTATTATCAGCCTGAAAGAGCCAACTGCTGCATAGGCCTATTCTAAGGCGCGCGACTGAACCCGATCCTCGGATCTTCTCATCTAGTCACTGCCAGCCGTCTTGCGCAGATCGTCGTTCCATTTAGCCAGGGGCGTCCTACTCTACGCTTGCCCAGTCGCGGTCTGGAGAACTCATTTACCCCTACGGTAATCGGTTTTCCGGCAGATGTGACCAGCGTACTGTAACTTCAACATACGAACTTTTTGAATACATACATATGAATTTTTTTTTTATATTTGTGCTCTGGCTAATCACCTCATTTTGGATCCTGTCTCGAGCACAGCTTTTTATATATCCCGCTGAGCTACTGTGAAACTGTAAATATATAATTATATTTTAGCTGAATACGAGTAAAAAGTAGCACAAATAATTGTATTAAAGTTTTATAGCTTTTTTATAGACTAAAACTCGATCGTTTCTCATAAAAATGGATGGTTTTATAGTACTCTTTCAGGAGAGTTTCAGAGAGATATACTATGTAAATATATAATTATTCGGTTTGTAGATAAAAGCAAAGATCAGATAGAACTATTTCACTTTTACATCTTAAAAATTAATTTTATATGTCATTTTAATATGGTAAAAGGGAGGCAATAAACATGATTTAGTATTAGGTATATGATGGTTTTATATCTGCGCTTTTTTAACACTAAAATGACAGACTTTACCCTTTGGTAGTCATATTTATTAAATAATCTAATTAATTTATAAATTAACAGACAATATTCCGAGTACCTACGCTAGGAATTAGGTATCTACAGTAAGAGACCAGTAAGAAAAACATACTATACAATGGTTTTTTTAAATTTAATTAGTGTTTTAATTTAGATCCTATCTTAAGAAATTTGCTTGATCTCCACATAAAATTGTTGAAAATATATGAGCTACATAATACGCAAGTCATTTCAAAAAATTTCTCATTAACACTCGTATCAAAACTTTCCTTATCACCGTGAAATAAGCAGCGGAAGTTCGGAACATTAAATACAAAATAACGAGCGGATCGGCCCCGGGGAATTAGGGGATTCGGGACTACGGGACAGATTCGTCCAGCACTAATGGTACTTTCGGTAGTTTGGCAAAGGTCGCCATTACCGCTGCTGGGACAAGTTACTGGTGCGGTTTCATCGATGTTGGTATTTATAAGGGTGCGGGGTTTGGGTGTTTAATTTAAATACTGATATTGTACAGCAGGAACCATGAAGACCTCTCCTCGAAATAAATTGCTTGGTACCGATTTGCAGTAAGGTGATATACCTAAATAGTTTTATGACTGACGTAGAACTTATTGGCAATGTGACTGCATTATGGTCCTATGCAAGTACTTACTTATCCTACCATAATTTACGCATACTCACAAACGTATTTGGACAGGTTGGTGTTCCTGTAGTGGTAGTAGGTAATTAAATGGCGCTTGTATGAAGTGCAGGGGGTGTGCTTGTATGCTGCACAGAAAAGAAAAAAAATTAAAAACTGAAAATGAAGAAAAATGTAATAACTCCTAAACAAACTTAGGTGTTTACTAATTGCTCTAAAATGAATGCCCTTGATGGTTTTGTCCATCAAGTATGTTGATTTGATGATTATATTCACGTTTTATAAATTATGAGCTTTTTATATTTATCTGGAAAAAAAATCAATTTTCATTATCTTATTTCTCAGAAACTATGCTATTTGACATACGGGAATTTTACTTTCGCATTTGATTTGATTCAAACTACAGGAATCTGGAATAAAAATGGCGCATCACAAAACCTGGTCCCATAAAACACTGTGCGCTGTCGCTAAGACACATACGTAATAAACTAAAACAACACGTTATATTCTTGACACATTTGGATGCGGCGCATGACCAGTGATTACACACTACACTTTGTCCTTCTAGCATAGAGGAACGCCTGAGACATCGACTCGCCTCCAATGATGCTTTATATCGTCCTTTGGTAGAAACGGGCAATCCCTACGCTGCCTTTGCACCATCACGATAACGCTAATGCTTTCGAAAATAATTCAGTAATTAGGTACAGCGGCCATAAATAAACTTTAAATTTTACTTGGTTAACTTTTTTATTGTTGATGGGTTAGCGCTTCATCTCAATCTCATCTGATGGTAAGTGAAGATGGAGCGCGCTTACTCAGAAGATGCCTATTCACCCTTCCTTTAAAAAGATCCAAGCTGTACTTGTCCGGAAATACCCAAGCTGGCAGGGAGTTCCTTTCCTTAGCAGTTCGCATTATGAACGAGGAAGCAAAACGCTTCGTGCGAGAGCGTGGAATATAAATAAATATAGAATAACCTATCAGTCAGTGGAAGCGCATAGTTATTAATCAAACAGCTGCATGACACGAGGTCAGTCAACAACGGTTATCAGTATCATAAGAAAGCTTTCATTGTTTTCATCCGGTTACCCACTTGTGCAAAGTATCCACTTAGGGACAAATGACGATTAGTCGAAACGCACGTCATCCGATATTTCTGAATATATTTTGTGCAACAATTTCATCAACAGCCTATAATAATCACAGAGCTGACCGTGCCTAATAATAGTAATAGAGTATAGTAGGTAATACCACAGAATAAGTAATAGTACAAATACAGAAGAAACCTAACAAAGTTTGTTCAATTTCTCAAGTTTAGCCGGGACCCTAATAAAAATATTGACCAAAGTATACGTCGCGTCGTACACATAATAATATAATACAAATCTTCTATTCAAAAAACATTAATAAAGTTACAGAAAAACCCCACAAAACTGAATTCTCAGTTTGACTGAGTGGAGCAGTCTCACACACAAACATTTGTAATGTAATCGATTTTTAAGTTAAGTTTACATATCGAAACATTATTGTAAGTATGTATATTTTAATATATATATTTTTAGTTACTTTTTCATATGGACATTGTCTGAATAAAATATTAAAACAAAAATAATATAACATAACAACAGCATATATTTCTAATTGATTTCGCTCAGGGAAAGTCACAGTTGACGAGTAGGTGTTCCCTATAATCTTTCGCGAATTTACGCATGTTATCTCGCCGGCGTATACAGGTAGGCATTTCGTTGTAGATTACAGGGATACGACGCCCAAGCAATCTACCACCGAAGTAGTTGTTCACCCTCGTGAAGGGCATGTGCGTTTAGTTACCGAATTTTAAAAATAATATTGTTCCTAGTGGGTATTTCCATAATTGTCCCATAATTGTCTGCCAATTTAACATACAGGTGTGTTCCTTTAAAGCTCAATCGGTCTAGTAGCATTCGAGTTATCCGCCGGACAGACAGAAATAAAAGCTTTGCTATAATTGATAAAACTAACTAAAAATAGTCGATCATGCTAAGTGAGAAATTTATAACTAGTGTTTTGATAAGTTGCAAAATTCATTTTAAAACCCCCAACTAAAGAAGTTATCCTATTTAGACAGTGAACTCTAATACTATTTTTAAATCAAATCATCTACATAAAGTAAGTACCTACCTAGATATATTTAACAAATTAATCTATCACAATTTTTTATTTTATACTTCATTTCAAAAATCATAATTTTGACAAATAACAAGTTTAAAACATCAAAGAAACCTTGAGTGTTAAAATTATTATATCGTCAAAGTTTGAATGAAAAACAAATGAGGGCCATTCCGGAATTCCTAAAAATAGCATTACGTCTGAATTAAAAGGAAAAAGTTTCTAATTCCGTGTGCAATTTATTAGAGGAGCTTGGGGCTTTCGGCGGGTTTCCCTGCAATGAAAAATCGACCCATTATGTGGAGGAGGAAGGCGGTTTCCCGGAGCTCGTATTTCAAAACAACACATTATTGTTTTCTTCTCGTTTCGTTTCGTGGCTAAAACGGTTATAAATTTACGAGAAATGGCTTTACAACTCTATTTTCCTTTTTAAAAAGGCGCCGTCTTCGGGTTTAAAAATCGATAATGGCACTCCATCGTGAACAGTGTGACTTGTAATATAAGTTAAGTTTTCTACACTATATCTTACGTAGTGTTGTGCTTTTTGGCTTTAGAAAGTGATGCTACGCTATATCGATCTTTGGCATATAATAATTACATTGCAATTCTGTCTTATACAAAGATTAAAAATTGGCCCTCTATATGTGTGTATCTGCACTTTAACATCTACAGTTAAGGTATATTAAATTGAATATAAAAAAAATACAAAAATTATATAGAAGTCCTTCATTGATCAAGCCTGACCCATAAACCTTTGACCGCCTCTTGGAATAGCGGCTTGGGCGTTAGGTTCTATTCCCACCAAGGCCAGACCACTTTGTACAATTGTGCCCAGGCTGGACATTATATTTGTGTTCTATCGTTGTCTTATTCCTATCGTACAGGCGAATATTTGGAATAGACAAGTGTATGTGTAAATTTGTATATTATTATTTATTTATAAAGAAAACTGAATTTTAATGTAAGATCATCATAACTGAAACTTATCTGATAAGTATACCAACTTATAGGTATTGAACTTGTCAAGCATTAGCACTCGCTGCTAATTTGATGTCGAGCTTATCTCTCAGCTGGAAACTTTCATAAAGTTTCCATCCGACATCAGCCCGGGATAATGCGGAAAATGGAACGCCTCTGGGAAATTAACCATTAGCGGTAATATTAAATTTTGTCCTATTCTTTATTTACACTGGAGCACAATTCAAAGTTTAATTAAGTGGAATTTCCAGAATTGACCTAGTTGAATATTTTTGTTTTCAACATTTAAGAAAAATAATCTAAATTTCTTACATTACTATCTAAGTTAATTTTGTCTGTAAAGAATAAAGGATTAATTAAGTAGTAAGTCATTTTCTATGTACAGTGGGGGCCCGAGTCCAAGGGCTTCGGGGAATGAGGTTCGGTGAGGTAGGAGTGAACGTCAAACCATAGAATACCTAATGTCAAACTTCCAATTGCAGTGCTGCTATATGTAACTGTCACATTTTTCCGACGACCGTCCTTCAGCTCGGTCCCCCGGTTGTTATGGCAATAATTAGCCATACTTTTTTTTTATTTCCTATCTATCACAGCGTAAGCAATATTAATCTATTTTGTTGACTGAACTTTTTAAAGCATTGATTAAAAATATTAAAAGAAAGTAAAAAAAATCTTGTAAATAATAAAAATTCCTACCCAGCTTTAAGAATTAAAATTCGATTCGCCCATAAATTAAATACACATCGACATCACCGTTCTATAGCCATCCAATCAGCCCACTTGCCGTAAAAGAAATAAAATTAAAACTGCTCTCCGTACAAATGAGCCGGGTAAAATTATTTTTACGATTCTCTCTCTCAATTAGGGCCAGCACCGACAGTGAACTGTCAGTGTTATTTAAATTTACAGCTCCAATTAGGCTCGCCATCATCGCAGGAGTGATGAAACCGTACCGTATCGTGTGTAGCTTCCCTTATTAAGAGTTCTATAATTAAAATTAACAGCATCCGATGTGGATAAAGAATAGGGAGCAAGATGTCTTCATTGATGTGTCCAATGTCCATAAATTATTATTTGTCTTCTTAATACATCTACGTCAAAAATGTATGATTACTTATACCAGTTAATTAAAAAAAAATAGCGAAAAACTTCAAACCATATAGCCAAGAAGTTGGTTTGGTCTACGATTTTTCTTACAAATTTACATTCGATACAAACTGTAGGTACTTCACAAAACAGTCCCTTGTCCGCCTCGGGCATATTATAGATTAGTGAACTTTACATATGAGAGGCTAATATGATGATCATGATGATGACCTTCACATAGAGTTTAGAGTATCTAGCGCAGAATCAGTTTCAAGTTGTCGTCACGATTTTTTTCCTTCACAGAACTATTTGCGGCATGAAGTACTGTTTTGTTAATCCCTAACTAGGTCTGTATACTATAGAAATAAGACAAGACAATACACAAGTATAACATCCAGAACATACCAATTTATATAAATTGCAGAAACTTGTCTCTGTCTCTCGTCAGTAGTTCCAACGACCTAACGAACAAGCAACTAAGCCAACGAGTCGATCAATAGGGTTAATCCACTTCTGATTTTCACCGTTTTATTTTATTCCATCTTAGATAATAAATATGTAAGTTTAATAACGAAAACAGACACAATAAAAGCAAACATACAATAACTCTATCTTATAACATAAAAGCATTGTCTGTAGGAAACACATATCTCATAAAGTTAGTTGGCGAGCAAACATCTCGTTGGCATCTACAATGTAGCACATTTTGGCGTGTCGGGCGAGAACAATCTGCTTAATAGAATAAACTCGTCTCTTTCTGCTACTAACATAGACCGGGAGACAGGGCGTCAGATCGCCGGCGCCAGTCACATTAGGTCGACCACCTATTAAAGCTTAAGACATTTCCATTAGCCAAAAATCTCATATGTTCATAGAAGTATATGAATTAGATAAGCAAGAAAAATGCGATACAATTTCTTCACACTTAAAAGTGTCGTTTGCACTTTTTGCTGCAATAACAGAAAAATTGTTCATATTATTTCCTTAAAGATAAAACTGCAAGACGATACATACTTCATTGTATCAGGTACGTTTTTATATTACTCTTTAAATATCATTTATTGTACAGGAAACTTTAAAGAGCACAAAGTATACAAAGAAAAACTCATTGTCACTCACTGTTGCGATAAAAAGAAATCAATATTTATACATAGCTATACACGGTTCATTTGAAACAATGATTGAAACAACAGGAATTGGGTCTAATGGTGTTAAATAAACTACACTTTGGGTCTCTAAACCAAACTACCCAACCAACTGACAAACGGACAAACTAGTACCTACATGTCATTGAGTGCCCGTTATATGGGGTAAGTTTGGAGAGCCTCGTACGTTTGTTGAATTTGGATTAATGCCAAATGTGTGAAGACGTACTGCGAACACAATTGCTCTCATAAAACACATTTCCAATGTCCTGTATCCTGTCATAAACCGCTGGAAATCCATTCGTGTCCCAGAAAAACATAATTTTGTTGATGATAAAATTGCAATGTCAACGGTTGTTGCCAAGATAACTTGTAGAATACACAAACGTGGCGCAATCGTAGTTGTATAATACTCTTGCTACTTGATAACATCTTAGAAGATAATGTCGTAGATTTATTTAGCCAAAATACGCCCTCTACTGAACATATCGCCTCCCCAATAGAATGCCTAGCAGTTTTCTCATGTTTATATTTAGACTGAAAACCTACTCATGCCGTCTCAATTCGACACAGCGTTCTGAAAAATGGACTTATTACATTCGGAAGCACCTCATATAATATCATTTTCCATGTTTTCCTCTCCTTTGTCGATGTAGACACAATAAAAGCAAGCTTGTTAATCTCAGAGCAGTCCGGGCGCGTAATTAACTTGCAGCCAGGGCAGAGATTTACGTGGACCCCGGGTACAATTAAATTTGCATAGGAAATTGCACAGAATGAGCGAAGAATAAGTTACAGTATGAAACTGAGTTTATGGTTCTCAACGACCAATTCGTTTACCTATCCTGTAATTCTGCCTGTCATTGAACTTTAACATCAGAGTCACGTTGCTCATCGTAAACTTAATGCAGTTTCATTTTAAAATGTATTTAAAGACACTGAAACCAAAGATAATATATTACTCTGAAACTAAATGTAATTCGTTGACTTCAGTAAGAATAGTAAACAACCACACCGTGGTTACAAAGAATACTGTATTTAGACTACTGAGTACTATATCAGTCTATAATTGGTTGCCGAACACCACGATGTGTCCCTTTTTCGTTACGTTAAAATTTTGTTACTCTTTTTTTTTTTCAAAGATTAAAAGTAAAAGAAATGGTAATGATGATAATAAAACAAATACTCGTATGTAATCCCAGAAAATGGAGATAATTTGTGGAACAACAATATAATTATAGAACTTTGTCGAAAATTAATTAGTAAGTCCAGTTGAAAAATCACCAGTCCTTTGTTTAATGTAGTCATCCATCAAGAATAACTGCCAGCCAGCAACATAAAAATAAACGTAGTAATTATTACACAGAAAAAAGCTTTGTTTTAAAAGTAAAGTAGGTAGGTATTTATTGTCTGTATTTTCTGAGTTTGCAAATTTAAGTTCAGTCGTATACTTATCTGTGTCATGAAGGAAGAGTAAAACTTACACAATGGTTAGCGGCTTATTACAATGCTCATAAAGTTCAGAGATCAAATACAATAGAAAATACATTGTATAGAAGTTAAGTTAATATTATTTCATTGTATCATGTAGGGTAAGTACATATATGTTTTACTCATTCTGTTGAAACATACTGTAAAGTTTGAAGTTTTCCTTCAAATAGTAGGTACGTTGCGGTGTGAGTTTTATTGCTGCATCCACGCTCACGAACCTTTGCTGGGTATTTTTCATATTTTACGACATTTTGAATTTACGCCTCTTGCAAGCCAACAGAGAAGTTGACGCTTCCGACGTATTTTGTTGTTTCGTCCGTGCATTTTCACGTATCTCGTTGGAAATGGACCGTAAAACTACAGTTTCCATATTTTGTTTTGTTGCAGGTTTAATTTTTACTTTGACTTTTCTTGGCTCCAGGGGCTTTTCGCTGATATGATTATTTTGACGTTGGCATTTATGTTTTTATAGTCGTTTTACTAAGCATTTGAGTATTTCATATTTTTCTCATTTTAGCATATGCTGAGCAATGTATGCTGAGCAATGTATGTATGTGTGTGTGTGTGTGGCATTCAGAAAATCAGTAGAATATTCCAGAAATTTTTTCCACTTGTGTATGCAAGTGCACATGCAATTTTCACAGCACATCTTGGAAAAACGTGAAGCTGACACATGCCAGGAATTGCTTAGCTTACGAATGCTGCACCGTAGTAGACGTGTCACGGGAGAAAAGTGCTGAAAAATGGCTACAGAGCGGTCTTCCATCCGTCCGCATAAAACTTTGTTGAAGGTATGTGGCACAAAAATGAAAATGTGAAGTGATGTTTAATTTAGGAGGAAGCTGTAACGCAAGACTGTGTTCACTTCTTCGGTATGTGTTTATGCTAAATATGACCGAAAAACTGCCTAATAGCATTTATAGAAATCAGAGTTTTCCGAAACCACCCATAGTGTTTTGTCCCATTTTGCAAGAGTGAATGTATGCGTTGCATTCTGTCCTAATTTAATTCAAGGAGATATGAAAGAAAAAGAATGAAGAAACTAATTCAATCTATTTCAACCAATAAATAAATATTAGTTTGTATAAACCGCAACGTATAAAGCCACAAGTCATTGGTTTCTAACCAAGGCGTGTAATCAATTCGAAATGAAACGAATTCATACCGACGTAAAACAAAAGCTCGTTTCGCAAAGGAAGTGGTCCATTCTAAAGCCACCTTATCGAGCTTTAGTAAACACTCCCTTGTTACACAATTAACTTTTAATTTACTGAACCACCTTATCGTGGCCTGAACTCCAACGTCTTTCCATTATTTTCAGGAAGCGGACCAATAAATGCAAAATGTTGTTGATTTTCTTAAAATAAACTATGACTTGGTTATTTTTAATCGTGTTTGATTTATGTTTTAATAATATGGCGCTTGGTCCTAGCTTGTGTTTGGAATACCTATTGTTCTGCCCTAATAACAATATTTTACATAGGAAGACTGCAACTACAGATATAGATATTTGACCGCCTCGTAGGCCTAGTGGCGTGGTCATTGGACTCAAGCGCCAGAGGTCGCGGGTTCGATTCCCACTGGGGACAGACAACTGTGTACAATTTGTATAAGTTGTTCCCGGTCTGGATGTTAATTTGTGAATTGTCCAATCCTAACAGGAGAAAGTCCTAGTTTGGGATTAGACAAGTGTATGTATGTATATATGTAATACCTATTTATTTATTTAAAAAAATAGCAACTGGAATATTTAAACAATCTATTTTTTATTTTATTTACTCAAATTATATGAAAACATTGGCGCTGATTGGGAAAGCCTACAGCAGAATTACAGTAAATACTTAATGATGATTTTTCTGCTAGCCTTATAAACATGCTCAAAACAAAGTGAAAAATCAGCTCTTCAAAATTCTAACTTTGATTGCTCCTAATCCCACCTATCATCATACTTTATTGTTGTATTAATGTAACGTTTTAAAAACTTTAAACTGTATAGGTATCTTCTGATTCGAATCTATTTTAACTACCTACTCATTTTAAAATTTCGATCTTAGAAAAATGCCAGTAAGAATAAAATTTATTTACAGTCTAATGGATAAGTCTAGTCGTTTATGCTGCAAAAATGCAATTTTAGGGTCTCACGGCCTCTACAATATTGTCAAAATACGGGCATAGAGGGGCTAAAATTGCGGTATTAACGCGCCGAAGTGAAGATGTCATTTCACTCGTCCCGCTCTCGCCAAAATTGGGGTCATTCAATTTGCATATAAAGCGAACAGCAGAGGCGTCAATAGGACGAGAGGGCCCAGCAAGCGGCGCTGTTTTCTCCTATTAGACCCTCTGAAACCCGATGACCATTGGCGGTATTGAGCTTTGTAGTCTGAAGTCAAAACGTAGGCTTCGTGTAAATAATTTTCTTTTAATTTGGCGAGTTTTTTTTTCTGAAACCATTAGTGAAGAAGATAAAAAAGAAAGATAGAAAAATTCCTATCTCATACCTAGTGTACGTACAGCGCCATCTTTCGAGACACCAGAAGGGTTCGTCGACGAAAAAGGCAATTTTGTACTCTCTTACGGGTCCATATGACATACGAGTATTATTTGGATAAGCGTTTGGTGGATAATTACTATCGTAGTTAGACACCATCTCTTATCCATATACCTATGTCAAATACTCCGTAAGATGGTACCGTTAATTGTTATCGGGTTTCAGAGAGCCTGATGTCTTGCAGTTTGACGCCAAACGTTTATCCGAACCTTGCTCGCGTGCTAATTTTGTCTTTCTTTAAGATTAGTATTGCACCCGTTCGGCCGTCTACATATTATGCTTAAAAACACAAACAATATGTAAAATTTAGGTAAGTAAAGTTATTCATTGTTATTTTCATGACTCATATCCTTCCTTGGTCTATTTTTCCGATTTTTCTACTCTATTCTGTATTCTCTAGATTTATTTTTCATTTGTCTATTTACTCGGAGGTTATGGTGATGTTATCACGATGTTGTTACGTCAATTCACTCATACTTATTTTCATTTGAAAGTATTTAATAGTTTTCACATTACTAATTGTATTTTCAACTTCGACAAGTTATCAAATAAAACCGCATCGTATATAATTTACATATCATAGTCAGATCAACTTACCTGCTTAGATTCTGAAATTATAACTATGTGTTTTTCTGATTTTTATTAAATTTTTTATTTAAATCACCAAACCCACACGAGTGTAAAAGCCGTTTATCAATATAACGAACGACTGACGTTTGAATATTTTCTCGCAGCGGAAAGACTACGTGAGGTACTATGTATTTAGAGTAGGTGGTCGTAAATCCATCTACAATAAATACCAAAAGAGGCACGTGACTACACAACGATTTAGGCTAATACTTTATTGATAGGTACACTTTATATTTATCCATATAACATTGTTCATTAACTATGAAATAGGAAACACTTGAATAATTCTACACGGAAAGAAAAACAGATTATGACGGAAAGATGCACATAAACAGATTTTTATAAAAGTTTATATAACTTACATATAAAAAAGACCTCAGAACGTAATTCAGTGCGTCTCGTATAAAGTTTTCACGTACGCAATCGTGGGCACAGCTAGTTTGTTATAATAACTGTGCCTATTATTAACACAGATTTTTATTTTATTGCTAAGTAGCCAGGACGTCAACAGTTTGTAGAGAGAAAGACACTTGAGAAATACGTTAGAAGGACCTTTAAATGACCTCTAACCATCGAGTGTCATGTAGAGTACAGACTAATGTGAAATGTCGCAGACCTCTAGTAGCGCAGCTGAACGGAGTGTATTACATTACACAGATAAATAACATTTGAACTCCATTGATCTGAAGGTAACTAAGTACATAAACTATTTGTATTTTAAATAAATATAAGTAACTAACTGTTGCCCCCATAGCTCGCGTAGAATTAGGGTTTTGTTAAAAAAAACCAAAGTTGAAATTAGATGGTACAGATTCTATCCACTCCATGTGTACACTATGTGTTTGAACAATTTAATGGAGATCGATAAAATAGTCGAGCAGTGAATGCGTACAAATAAACAAAAATACTCACTTTCGGATATATAATATTTTAGGTTTAAGAGCTGGGATTTCATTTAAAATTAAATAATATTAAATATTTTTTTTTACTTTTAATGTTCTGCATTTTTTTACAGTTAAGTTACTATAAGTTAAACTTATAAGTTCAAATCTTGGAGTATAATAATAATAATATTTATTTAGGTTCAACAGACATATTTTCCTTATTTTCTAGGTACATGGGTCTTATGTCTACAATGTGGTATTAAATAAAGTAACAAAAAAAATATATGCATCGTTTCCTTTACACGTGGCAGCTGGTGTTTAAAATGGGATAAACCTGTACTATAAACACCAGCTATAAAAGTGATATCAGACGAGAAGGCGAGCGGGTAGGCAATGTCGAGTGAGTTGAGGAAGGAGAAATGTTAGATGGACAGTATTACTTTTAAGAGAAATGGATGTTATAAGGAGCAGCAATAACGAGTGTGTGTGTGTGGGGGGGGGGGGGGTGTATGTATGTATGTATGTATGTAGATATATGTATATATGTAGGTATGTACGTATATGTATATATGTATTTATGTGTTCTGCAGGAGATGTTGATAAATTTGTGCTTTTTAGTGTGTGAAAAGGTGGGTAGGTATATTGTGTCCTTAAGTTGGCTAGACTTGCAGGGTGTGTTTCACGATAGTGGGAGCAGTAGATTTTCTGTTCTGTCGTAGTTTAGGGATAGGAGGTATTTAGTTACTAGCTGTTTGAAGAGGTTTTTATTGAGAGAGTGGAGATTAAGAGAAGAAGATTATTGTCTTAAACATAATTTAACAGTAAAAGAAAGAAAAACAATCAACTTGCAGAACATTACGGCAACAGTTAAAATAAAGAATATAAAAAGTGTCGCGTAGTAAAATAATTCAAAGCGATAACATTTACGATTTTATGCTAAATGGTATTAAAATGTCAAGAATTTCACATAGATGACATCAAACAAATTGGATTGCATCCAGTAAAACTAAAGAGCATTAATCGTGGATTACGTTTCGTATATTGAAACAGGTGAAATACAAACCATATAATTTGTAAAAATGTGTTAGTCACAATCAAAACTACGTCAACAATATCTAAAAGAAATAACAGTTGCCATCAAGCACCAGACTAAGTGGTGGGACGCCTGCAAGTGGCCGAAAGCGGCTAAAATGGGAAGGGCGGAGAAAAGGGTGTAAGGTGGGAAGGCCTACGTCCAGTGACATTCGTTCTTCTCTCCTCATTATATCCCATTTTAAAGTTTTAAGTTTTTTAAAGTGCAGGACCCTAACCTGGGGGCTGATCCAGAAGTTTCAAGTCGCACAGCAAACTATGGATAGGGCATATCCCTCTCCATAGCTTGCTGTGCGATTTGAAACTTCTGGATCAGACCCACCGTCAGTGTCCTGCACTTTAAAATACACATTTGTGTAACTTTAAAATCGAAATAAGTACACCAATACCGCATTACAAAACACTTGCAAGCATGAGCATAATGAAAAGCATCGTTATTTACTTAACCAAGCCTTAGTTTAGATTTATGCAGTTAGTAGAGGGAACAATAAATTTTCAAGAGGCTTTGCAAAGCAGCCTTACATTAGCGAGAGTCGGCCCCGACCCAAAATAATTAGGCTATTATTTTTGTTTATTATACACCACCATAAATGTAATAAATGATCATGAAGTAACAATGGTTGGTAATTATACCAAGTATGGCAACTATTATGGAGTTGACAACTTCAATTGTTTGGAAGATAAAGTCACCACAAAATTGCTGATATGGGTACCTATATATCGCGTACAGACAAACAGCAGGCTATACCGCACTTTGTTTATGAGAGAGCTAAAACTCCTTGGTTGTGAAAAACTCATCATAACTGTTAAAGAAACGATGAACATTTTTATATTATGTGTCATCATCATGTCAGCCCCTAGAAGTCCACTGCTGGACATAGGCCTTCCCCAACGAACGCCACCACACCCACACACCATATTATGTGTACAAATTAATAAATCGACTGCTGTGAGGGGTCAATGTACCCATCAATTTCAACAACTTTCGTTCTACAACTTTTTGAAATTCAAAGAATAAAATTAAAACTTCTTATACAATATTTTCAACGGAGCAATGTTATTTGTAGGAAGGATTTTAAATTATGTTTTATATTTCAAAAAGTTGAAGAACATAAGTATGTTTTGTCCATCATGTATAAAATAGATTAGAAGTCTGGATGGGATGGGTAAGATCTATGCCGATCAATATGCTGATAAAATCATGATTTTAGCCCACTGTACCTTGACGGCCGAAAATCTTTGCAATATTATCTAGAATTAAAAATAACAAATAAAAATAACAGTAAATACCCATCGAAGGAAATAGCTTACAGTAGCATTTAGACGGGCGACTTGGAAAATATATTCTGTGTAGCGAAATCGTGCGGAAAATTTGCAATTTAGAAGTAAAAGGGGGAATGGCAATAAGCCATCGATTATGTAGATGCAAGGCCTTGTGCACACTGCAGTGTTATCTTGGCAGTCAGTTCGCCGTTCAGAAACTATTAGTCAGGATTATTTTCAAAGGAAATCTCTCGTTACTGTGAATATTACGTTGAAACTTGAGCTGGATTTTATTGTATTGATGGTATTCAATGCTGTAATGGAATTCATATGTTGTTGAAAAGGTTTTATCTGATATTGTTTTTATTTTTTATTAGTAAAATTTCTGAACCTCAATAGGAGGAGGCCTATATCAAAACTGGGTGTCCCAAATAACGTGATTATGTTTAATTTGAGAAATCTTCTTTTATATTATTAATAATTCGACTGAATTTATTGTCTAATATAATTAAATTAATAATACGTATGGTAATATATATTGTAATTAATTATAAATGTGGGATTAAATGACTTAAAAAAGGCGTAACTAAAAAGTATTGTAAAATTCTTCCATTCTTTGGTTTTATTATCTATTATTGTTTATATAATTCAAGTGTATTTAAAAATCAATTCGATCGTACATATTTAACCAAGTTATGATTTTATCAAAATTGAAACCTGATTTTTTAGATTTTACTTATACTTACTACTTATTTTAATAAGTTATTATAATTTGTTAATCTCTAATTTTTAATTCATATATGAAATACAACCTCTATATAAATTTTTTACAAATCTAATAAAGACTCGTACCCGGCTCAAAGGTGCCCATGACGCTGGCTGCGTTACCACGTTGAATAGCCAGGGCTAATCTTTGAACCAGGCTTTAATAAGTTTATGTTTAATTGACGCAAAGTTATGTATCCCAAGGAAACTACCTATGGAATAATCTTTATGTCACCAGGCACCATCGCAGATTGTTTACTATAATATTACAAAGATACATATATATATAGGTACCGGCTGTGCCTAAATCTTTAGGATCTACTTTTCTTTTAAATAAATTTGTCTGAATATAGTACTTATATATCCAGAAAGTCACTTTACTCAAATATCCACAACCTAAACTATATACTTACCTACAAAGACAAAATACAATATCATTTTCAGAGGCTTTCAGGGAATAGCAGCGATAGCGTTTCCGGTCACCGACTTCCGGAAAGCAACGCTGCGGACATCACGCGATACAAAGTTTCAGTTTTGGTGGAATTGTTCCGAAAACTGAAAGAAAAATAACAGCAAATATGAAAGTAATATTTGTTTGAGTATTTTTGAGGAGCTGTTTTCTCCTTGATACAAAGATTTGATTCATTTTCTACCATTTTATAAAATTTCTTATCTCATTTCTATTCTTAGGTATTTCTGTGAAGATACAAGTCTTTGCAGAAAATACAAGAATATAAAATAAAATTTATTTTTATAGGTGGGTATGTGGGTACTCAAATTTTCTTTCTGTCCTCTTCAGCGGGTGTCATTGTCAAAAGAAATGGAATAGGGTGATTGTTCATAATATTTTCGTCGTATAAAATAACTACCTACATTTATATTTTAATATTAAAATATATTTATATATTAAAATAGGTGGAACACTTGTACATATTTTGGTTTTTCTATAGTGTAGGCCAATTTCTCTTTACCCCTGCTACATGCCGTATGGTTCAGTAGGTATACGAAAATAAGCATTTAACTATTTTGACTTGCCGCCGGAAAGTATCAAACAGCTCTGCGTCAACTCTTAGTAAGCTCTTTACACCATGTTTTTATATCGCGTCTAGCTGTAAAAACATAAGGCGATCTATTCATGACCTTCTGGCAGCATGTGTGTTTCTGTAAGGCGACACTAGGGCGCGCTAGAGCGTGTCCCGACTGTTTGTTCTGAAACCCAATATGGCGCATTAGACGAGCTTGTATTTTGCTTCCATTATCTCAGCTTTGATGCTGCTAACTAACGGGTGCATGTGTTGGTATATACTATAGAAGATATTATATATATAATACCTACAAAACATAAAAAAGTAGTCTTGTAATAGGTACTAACTATGGTAATAAATATGATAAAACGAAATAGCAATGCTATATATTATTAGGAAATAACCAAAAACACATACGTTTTACACGCGACAATTTATGAACAGTTAACACTTTATTGCACACTCAGAAATAAAATAGACAAAAATACAGAAATAAGCATACCTACTTACTTACACAGCGGTCGAACTTATTAATTTATCAACTACTAGCTGTTGCTCGCGTCTTCGTCCCGGAGAATGTTAGGTATGGTGCGAATTTGGCCGACATAACAATTTTATATCTGTACAAATAAATCAGTGGCTTTTAAAACAAATTTCAAAATGAAATGCAGCACTCACATAAACCTAAAAAAATACACTCTTTATTTAAAAGTCGTCAAAAAGTTTTGTGTACATTTCAATTCATTATAGCATTGCGCTTTTTTTTATTACACAAGAACATTTGATTTTTAGAAACTAAGAAAAACACTGTAACGTTTTCATTGTGTAAGATCATATTTATGAATGTTCGTAGAAATATTAAACCGTCAGACATTTCTTCCCCGAAGAAAATTGCGTTGTACACCATTAATCACGAGCACAATGCATGTCAACCAGCCGACGCATAGCTTAAGGGGCCTTCCAAATTTCCTGTATAATGGGGAAATGAATGGAAAACCTTTTCCGACTCTCCCCACCTTCGTAAAAAATACTTCGCTCTCGTAAACGCGTTACACTTTTGCTGAAAGTCAATTTTCTCTGACAATGGAACAACTCGTGTAGGGCCGTATTGGTATTAGATATTAGAAGTAGGTATAATGTAGAATTTAATTTTTTTACGAGCCATTTGGTAATTAAAATAGATCGAAATGAAAATTAAGAATTTATAGATAATATAGTTTATTTCGTACCCTTGGTAGATGACAGTATGAAAGGTATTCATAATGTAGCATGAAAGATTCGACTGTCCAAAAAATATTTCGCTCGACTGGCGAAAACTGTCTACAAAATGAAATGCCTAACAGTATATGTCGGCAAGATAACACACGTAAGTTCGCGACTGACTTTAAAGAAACCACCTTCCCAAGAACTGTGACTAACCCTGAGCGCAAGCATTATTGATAAATACAGAAGACAGTACAGTACAGTATAGAAGACTAGCTTTGTCTGTATTAATTGCTAATATTAAATGGTTGAGACTGTTCCCTTTAGTCAAACTGCGAATTCAGTTTTATGTTGTTTTACTTGTAAGTGTTAACTATAATAATAATAAATAAATATTAAATATTATATACATTACACATACACTTATTTAATTCCAAAACAGGATTTTCTCCTGTGCTATGGAAATTAAACAAGGATAGAACAATTCAAAAAATAACATCCAGACCGGGACCAACTTGTACAAATTGTACAAAGTTGTCTGTCAACAGTGGGAATCGAACCCTCGAACGCTCATCGAACTCTGACGCTCGAGTCCAATGACCAAGCCAATAGGCCAACGAGGCGGTCAAACCTGTAGTTGCAGTCTTCATAGGTAAAATATTATTATCAGGGCAGAACAATAGGTATTGTTAATATTTTAAATAAAAGATTTTTATTTATTTACCAGTTTACACTAATATACCCAATTTATTAAAAGAAATGTTTGTTGGTTCTGAGAAACGATCAAATCGATTTTTAAAATTCTTTTTACTTTGAATATAGACGATAATATACGTTGAATTGAAACACGCCACATATTTACGGCTTTATCAAAAGAGCTAAGTAATTGGACTGAATAAAGTCGGAAAAGATTTCAAACCAGATGAAGTCGCGTCGGGCACTAATAAGATAAAATCGCTATTTTATTTAACTACCACTTAACGAAATTTGCAAAAGCCATACCATAACTTAGACCAACAAAATTTTATTACTAAATCGAAATGACCGTGCAAATTGCTACCCCAATAGTCGCATAATAAAAGTAAATTATCAATTCCTGCCAAAATGCAACCCGCATTGGACAGTGCTCCGAAAATGACCGGCCGTTTCCCAAATACCCCAAATATAGTCTCCGTAATTGATATTTACGCTACATTAACCCCCTATATTGAGACAACAGATTTATTATTATTACTTATATAAAATATCTGGATAAACGTATTGGTTATTACGAAGTACTAGCTTTACTTTAAATACATAAATGAACATTGCATGACTTAATAGTAAATACTTCAAAATGGCTACCAACACAGAATTGGGCAATAATGCGAGCGACAATGTTTAAATTACCTGTAGTGGTTTGCAATTTTGTTGCTACAAACGATAATTCAAACATTTCATAACTGTAAGACTGAATACATTTTGAAGAGACGACTACTGCATACTGACTAACTAAAATGATAAGTCAAAAGAAAGAGATCAACTTCAGATAATTGACAATACTCCATTGACTTATTTGATTACAATAAATTTCAAGTATTGTGTGTGACAAAGAAGTTAAATATATTTTTATTCCTATTTTTTCTTTGACTCCACGTCGAGCTGAAGATCAAAAGAAATAACCTACTACAGCTGTCGAGTTATTGACAACATTGTACAGAATCGGCTGACAGGTTATATACTACGAGATTCGTGTCATTACTCAGTGGACCTAAACCTAGATCGTTCCTCGTTGACAAATCTGCGGCGACGGAACTGTTTGCAATAGTTTAATACAAGTTAGACAACGAGGCATTAGTTACTGGAACTGGGCCCATTTAACAGCGTCAACCGCACATTTGTATCGGCTCCGACCTTAAAGGAATACCCTTTGCTTCGACCAAGAACAGATTGGTTCTCAATTATTTAGACGTAAGACAAATCAGTATCGTTACGTTACTTAGGTCGTTGAGATAATGTCGCCTTTCATGTTTTCTTTAAAAGTGACTTTTTAATTGTAAATATACATTACTTGGCATAAAACTGCTTATTTTCTATATGGGAATAGACGATTGTAAGTAACGCATTGTTGTTCAGAATTCTGTGTAGCAGAACTTTCTTTACTACAGATTTTCCATTTCTTTCTGATTCACTTAAGAAGTTTGTTTTTCTTTTGCTGGTCTGTTTGGTTCAGTTAGAAATTATTTCATTTGAGCACAAGATTCAGTCAGTAGTTAAAGCTTCACAACAAAATCTTTCATATAATTTATTATTTCTTATAATTCTTATAAGTATTATTATTTGTTAGTGATAGATTGTTTTTCTTCACGGAGAAGATATTTTAGTTTTGACCAAATAATGCAGTTCTAAAATTCGATTCCTTTGTCCTCGTAGTTAACATTTGGGCACTCTTTCAGACAAGATTAATGATCTACCTACACAGTAAGTATACTCTTTGGTTTCTTCTATTTAGATTTAACTAGGTACGTATATGTCCGATTAATCAACGAAACTCAATAGAACTTCCAAATGCATTCAATAGAGACTTAATAGTCGATCAGAGGCAAAAAGGCGTTTTGTCTAGAAAGGGCGGAAGGAACCGTTTTAGACCATTGTCAAGCCAACACGTGCGAGCGACCATCCGGCACGGCACACACCTGTTTGGGAAGTACCAAACACAGTGACAAATGAGTCAGTAACTGGAGCGTTTACCTTTGATAAGTGATGTATTGTAACCTGAATAATTTATAGTATGAATAAAGTACGTTGTTGCAATATTCTAGGCGTGTTTATTTTCTACATAATGCACTAGAACGATCTGAAACAACCAAAAAAACAACCTGATTGATCATTTCGGTACTCTTGGTGAGAAGAATCATGAAAAGGTATAGAAGCTATTATAATTGGTATAATTAAATTGAAACGAAATGTAATACCTACCTAATACAACCATTATGGTTATAAGAGACATTAAATACTCATTGTCCAAAGTTGCAAAACCCTAAAACTTTATCAACAAAACCCTTTAAATAATATAAGCGATAATGTTAGGCAAAACAAACAGTTCTAATAAATGCATGTGTGTACATTAGCGGAGGAACATAAAAGGCTAATATTAGTGGAACGAAGTAATTACAGCTATCCCTTCCCCTGTAATGAACCCGCCGGGGGCGAGCGAGCCTTTATGTGATGAACATACTCGCTTGTAGTTGGTAGTTACCGTATAACTTTACTAAACATTCACTATAGAAATACCTACACATTTGTATAAAAATCCGCAAAGTACCGTTCGCCTCGTTGTACTAAATAAATATAAAAGCAACATACATATTGACCTTGCATTTAATATGCAGAAGGCTAGGAGTCCTATACCTAACTCCAACTTGGCCTTTAGCCCTGTAGCAGTATAGTCCGTTTACATTGTAAATTCAATTCTTTGTTCAATACAAAATTTAATACGAAATCCGTTGTACAATCTAGGGGTCTCAGTTCTAAAAGTAATTTGTTTAAACTGTGTGTGACGAGGACCAATAATGGATTAATATAAATCATGTTAAAGAGTTCTAAAAAGTTATGTATGACACTCATGCTTAACGAAAGTAAAGGCAAAGAGAAAGATTAATTGAATATGTCATTACAGATAGGTACTGTAAATTAAAAAAGTTTAACAGATACGCAAGATAATCTTGTCCGCTCGTTTTGACATCCCTCTTAGGTGCCGCTCATTTACGGCGATTCTAAAGATCTCGGACGCGCCTCCATTAAGCAAAGAGGATCTCAGACCAGCTTAATTAAGAATTCTCTCCGAAATCTCTTAGCCTGCCAACAGTCGCCGCTTGGACGGAATCACGGCGATTGATTTTAAATGAGTCTCCAACAAATTGCGCCAGCTTGCAGCACACAAAAAGCTTTTGATGAAATGTGTGTAGGCAAAAAGTTCACAAACAAGATGAGCTTTTGATTGCAGGCGTAAAGATTTGTGTAGTTAATTCTGACAAATTAGTTTTTGATGAATGATACCGACATAAAACGGTAGATATAGGTTGGCGGACTCTATTATTTACTTGCAATCATTACCTCCTACTTTCTTATAACCGTTATAAGCTTACGTAGGGATGTATCTACTTTAGCACTAGCCTCATCAATTACTTTATCATGTTCATTTATCATCATATCATTGAAGTCTTTGTTTTATACTTGTCCTTATTTTTTGATACAAACTAATTCGACTAGTAAAAGTGGATTAAATGTGAATATTTGGAATTCATCACAGCACAATGCGAGTATCTATGAGTATAATTTTATTTCGCGATGGTCGAATAAAATGAATCTATTTAACTCAGTTTTACGATTCTTACATAGTCGGAAATCAACTTGAATATTATTAAGTGATGACATTTTTATGCGCTAGCTAGTAAGCTTCAAGTGATTTAAAATTATACCTATTAATTCTGTTTTAAATTCAGATACAATTTTCTTGACTTCTGAAGTACAAAATGTTATTCATATTTCAGAACAGGTGTCTTTAAGCACCGATGTCTCTCGCAACTTTTAACACAGCTCTACCTTACAGCTTGAGACGACAGCTTGCTTTCTCACGGAAACTTGCTCCAACATAAATAAGAAGACAGAAAATTTTGTCGTAAGTGAGAAAATATTACGGCAGCTTAATGTTACGAGGGGCAACCTACGGAAGGCTCGCTCGTTATGCTGATTTATGAGGCATCCCCAAAAAGGTGCTTTAAAGAACATCCTGAAGGATTCTTTCAGATTCAGGTGTTTTACGTGCATATTTTGACATGTAAATGTAAACATTTTACTTGAAATAATGCTACCAATTGCTACCTACTTATACCAGATATTACTACATCACGTAAAAACGGAAAAACACCTGCATTATCATCGTTAACATTACCACCGAAATGAGATCAAAGGACTGTAAGAAAAAGAGTCAATGTATAGTCGGCAATAAAACTGGGATATCGTTTGGACAACAACTCCTAGTTGATAAAAAAATTCGCTAGGTTGAGACTTGGAATGCGAATAAAACTTTGCTAACGAAAATAGACCTTGTGGTTCTATGACGTGTAAATAATATTAAATTTTTTGGTTGTAATGGAATTTATTGAGCGACTATACTTACCTGGTTATAAAACATTTTTAGATAATACCATAAGGTAAAACATACTATTGTCTATTGTATATTTTTTAATCTACTTACTTAAATCGAAGAGGAATTTTACTTTTCAAATTAGTAAAAGTACTTTTCATTTACAACTGAAATCTGTATAGTTATGGAACGCCATGGAAGCCCAAATAAGTGAAATCACTGTGACTACTGAAATGATAATATTTTTCCAGTAACTCAGTATCACATTAAGAAAAGGTTTTTTTTTCTTAAACATTTTTGATAAATATAATGCGTTTTCTCAACGTATGCTCACAAGTCGGCGGTATTTAGTAGTTTCATGTGTACTATTTATTGTGTATTATTATTATATCTTGAAGACAGTCTTTTTCTCAAATATTGAGTATTTAAGTACATATTACATTTAGCACTTACACTCTTTGAAAAATTTCCCAATCAAAAGGTTGCCTGGAAGAAATCACTGAAAGCAAAAAGGTCGCCAATATAAACTATCTTCATCGTTCTACATTACATTATTATACTTTTTAATACGTTTTTTGTTGCACAATAAAGCATTAATTGATTCGCTTGGATTTGATTTATGATAAAAAATTATTTAACTAACATTAAATAGATTAATTCCTTTTACTACCACGCTAATTTCAAAAATAACTCTCTAAAACAAGGTCATTGGCACGAATTACAGTAAGTGAATTAGAATTGACCAGTCATTAATTAGTTGACTATGTCATTGTATCAGAATTATAGTTATAAAGCTACCACGGTCGGTCGAGTACACCGTTCCCTTTAGACCGCTGTGGACAAACCACCTAGAGTTATGTTATGCCCAAATAATGGAGAGGGTAGGACTAATTGGAGGGTACAAGGAAAGAACATCACAAATCTATAGTAAGTCTAAATTAACACTTCAGCAAGATATCTTATGCCCTACATTTTTTCATGAATTTGTGCCATGACTTTCTTTTCCTGTACCATTCAAATGTGGTTTTTCATTGTTTTTATGACAATAAGTAAGTATATTAGATAGAAGGGTGAAACTAGTTTAGAAAAATCATAAATTAAATCTGGAGACGGATTTCCGTCTCCAGATAACTACACCGAACCGTACCTACTAACTAAACCGTAGTCTTTGGATAAATTTGCCAGGTTTTCGCGAGAATTTTCTGTCATCAGAATCAGGCAGGGCAACTGGAGGGTCACAATAAGCATACTTAAGGCCGGGACTAGTTTTATCTAACTGAAATATTATACTTTTTAGGCAAAACGGATACTCTTCTAGTGCCTTTTTTGATCCGTATGTCTGTCTGCCGAATAACTCAGAAATTACTGAACCATTAAACTGAAATGTGGATAATAGTATATGTAAAACTCAGAAACAAGTTTATTACTCAGATATTGAAGTAACAGTAATAAAAATGTAATTAACGGAGCCCGCGTACCTACTGTGCACAGTGTATAGATACTTTGCTGACATTTTCTTTTAATGCAGTGTTATTTATCAATAGATGCCGTATCCATTGCCATATAATTCATTGATTTATATCCATCAATAAGCTAAATTATGTTAACCACGTGCTATGGTAATTTGCTTATTAACTACTGCCGCTGGTTCCGTAGAAAAATAATAGAGTTGTAGCTGGTCAAAGTGATCAACTGTGCATAACTGACTCAATTTCACTTGCAAATGCAGGCTTAATCGGAACTCAACACAGGAACTCAGTAGTTTATGGACTATTATTAGATTGGCTGTAGAATTTTAATACATACTTTCTATTGTGAATATATTTAAACAGTTCTCTTAATACGAAAGGAAGTGGGAGACAAATAAAACTAAGAAAGTAACGGAAATATTAAAGAAAGAGAGTGCAACTAGATTAGGTATGTAAGATGATGGTCCGGATGGCAGCCAAGACAAAACTATGGAAAGAACTACGACTGAACAAACTATAGGGATGTTTTGTGGGCACCCTCTTTGTATATTGAAATTCGTAGACTTACAGGTCAAAAAACTGACACAAATAAAAATAAATTTTATTATTAAAGTGATAAGGTCGCCACATTTAGTACAAGATTTTGCAGCAAATGTAGGTATTTAAGTAAAGGTAAACAAGTACAAAATCGTAAACGCAACCAAATGATCTTTTGAAAATTAAATTGCACTTTGTAAAGGAAATATTAATGTCATTTAAAGACTTTATCGAGCAGAAGCCGAAAGCGTCCATGTTCGTAATAAGCTCAGTGATGCATAAATCAGATATTTTATGACCAACGATGCCAAATAAATTTCATTGCAACGAACAGTGAACTAAATTGGAGAAAGCGACAACAGTGTTATTGGTGCAAGAATGAGTAACATCTCCAGTGAACGCGTATAGATAACTTTAAGATGTGATGCTAGAGAAAGGCTTCAATTCCTTGGACGGCACATCCGACTCATAAACAGATCCTAGAAGACCATAACATTTTTAAAGGAATTTCAAGTACGAAAATGTCAGCAACTTGGATAGACTGATTAAAACTGGAAAAATGGAAGGAACGAGATCAAGGAACCAAAGTCAGGCTTTGGAATGATTAGATTCAGTATTATACTTAAAGTCACATACATAGGAAAGGAAACACAGTCAGTAAGTAATAAAAAAATTAACTTTCAGATTCGGATAAAAATATTAGATAATATTTTTTACCATTGGTATGCAGGGTCCACCTGTATAGGTACTACCGTTTGCCTATTTCTACCGCCATGAAGTGAAACAGTATAATTAGAGGCACAGGATTTCAAATTCTTCCTGTGCCTGTAATAATATTGGATCTAGCTGTGGGTTCTAGTCCAAGATGGCAATACTTTTGTGGCCTTTGGCCTGTGTCTAAAGTCGGAATGCAGGTATAATGGGGGACAGTGTTTAATTTGTAAGTTTTCATCTTTTAAGCAGAAACTGTAAGTGAATGCCTCGCTTGGAACAGCTATACTTAATTAACAAAACGTTCATAAAGAAACTAATTAAAAAACAAACGCGAATTTTTTCGTAATTAACACTCAGTTAAAATATGCATTACAAAACTTTTTAATATTTTGGAAACAATTACTACCATTTAAGAAACATGTTTTGATTATTGTTTTAATATTCGAGAGTTGTTAAGAATGCTCATTGCGTGATCTTTAAGGGAAAGCAAGTTTTAAAAATAACTTTAGTTGCGAAATTCAAAAAGTGAATAAGTGCACTTCCTGTATACCCTTTCAAATTTCCATAGGTAGGTATCTTATAAAACGACGTATCTACATAATATCGCAATATATTTTTGCAACCCGTTATATCCGATACAGCAATAAAGATTCATATCCCCTATTACATAGCCCAAAGACTCCTGATAGATAATAATAGACATTAGGCCATCCCCAATAATTCTATTGGGGATGGCCTAATGTCTATTCGCTACAATAATTCGGCTTGATGTCATATTCTTTTCGCATGACTGGAACCGTCGAATGGATTTTCCGATAGAATTGCTACATTCCACTCTGTTACAATACGAGTATAAGTTATGGTCGCGGATGAAACAATGGCGGATTTTTTACTCGATTTAATCCTGTTTGTGGAGCTGTCCGGTGGAACATGAATTTATTTAGGCTGGTTGATAAAAATGTCAGTTCCAATTGTTACATAAAATACACATATTTCGAGTAGGTATTGAAATTCATAGTATACATTGAAATGTTAAGTAGGTGTTAGGTATGGGTAGGTTAATGGTACCTATTACACTTTTTTACTTTCATTATAGGTTTATGATTTGAACAATTTGCGTAAAAAAATTGCTCGCACTGAAAGCATTTTAGAGTCGTGTTAATCCATATTAAGTTTGCTTGAACGATTGTCAGCAGTATCAGTAGTTTGGGGCGGTGCAAAATATTCTTAATAATTTACCTAAAAAAGTTATAATAATAATGGGCCCG
Organism: Esperia sulphurella; assembly: GCA_947086405.1. Lineage (NCBI taxonomy): Eukaryota > Metazoa > Arthropoda > Insecta > Lepidoptera > Oecophoridae > Esperia > Esperia sulphurella. The sequence goes on from OX352261.1 coordinate 10,200,072, forward strand.
ATTCTGAAGACACATAGTTAAAATTTGACAGCACTAAAATTGTTGCTATCCCGGTCACTTAGTACTACGAAAGATAAAGAAGAAACTAACTTTGGTGCTGTCAAAATTTAAATGTGTGACTTCAGAATCGGACCTAATAGCTTCATTCTATTAATTTCTTTCGACATCAGGAAAGCATAAGATGTCCAACAATGATATTTTATAAGTAACTAGATTTCTGATCCACTAACTAACTAAGCCACTACCGGGCGTGATGACGCCTTCCATGCCAAAGTATTCTTCCAAAAGACTTAAGAAATTAGAAATTACACAGACAAACATTAATAATGCGCATGAAAATATGATTGCTTTGGACGTTCCTAAATTGCTAGTTTAAATATTTAGTAGGTCATTGGGCTCGATTCTGAAGGCATAATGTTAAAATTTGACAGCACTAAAACTGTTGCTATCCTTATCACACAGTATTATGAAGATAAAGACGAAACCAATTTTAGCGCTGTCAAATTATAAATGTGTAACTTTAGAATCGGGCCAATTGACTGTCTAAATATGTAATAGGCGTGAAAGAATTGACAAATTAATTCGCAATGCAAAGATTACGCGCGCAAAAATAACCGGTCAACTGAATGCAGAGATACATAGAGAATTGACAAGTGTGACGTTTTTGCGCTAACTTCACTTTTATGTTTCTCTGCTACAAACTGTCAAATTAGTTTCGATTTTTTAACCGCATCTGTGCATCGCCAGCAATATTTATAGCTCTACGCTGATTAACCAATACTGAAATTCAAACTTTGAATACGCTGAATACCAATTAGTGAAACGACCAATTATGAATAATATGCATAATGCCTACTCTCTTTATGTGTTGCAGATTATTGTCATAGTTTAACCCTGGCATGTTAGATGCCTCGTGTGTTTGTAATTACACTGGCTCTTTTACAGTTCAAACTGGAACATAAATTGTGCTAACATTGCTGTTTTGCGGCAGAAATAGATAAAAAGTCGGTGACAATCCAAAATCCTCTCAACGATAATCAATACATAGTCAAAGAAATGATTATAGAAAAATAAAATAAAATCAGCTTTTTAAATTATTAGTGACTGCATGCATACACTAATAAATTTAATTTTAAATTTATTATTTACCATTTCATTTGTTATTAAAATTTGATGTCAGATATAGATAGATATATTATTTATACATCAGTCTGCCTGTTGGCAAAGACCTCTAGCCCCTTTCATTTTTGTCTATCCTGGACTACTGGCCTCCACATCGGCCCCGCTGTATCCCTCAACTAATCCTCCCTCTTGCATGGTCTGCCTTTGCCCCTTATCCCGTCTCTCGGGTACCAAACGAAAAAAAAAATGGCCCCAAAAGAAATCAATATAATGCTTACAAAAGCTTCTGTCGGAATAATCTCATAAACTTTAATACCGAATAGATTTTGTTCTGTTTGTCATAATTTGTTAGGAAAATACTACCCAACGTGCAGATAAATGCGGGCAATTAGTTCATTATACCTACCTAAAAGAATATGGTATCACAGGTGAAAGACACTCATATGCAATTTATATCAGTACTATAGCATGCATCATGTCATAAGCCAGTAGCAATAAATAACGCAGTTAGCCGCGCCTGTCCACTTTCCTGTGCTAGACAACTAGGTAGTCATTATAAAGCCAATTAGGCATAATCCCTTGAGGCTAGTGTGATTATATTGCAGGCAAAATTGAAATTTCCTAGTGAATAATACATTACGGGTATTTTAGGGTGGTCAGTATCTACTAAACTACTTATTGTTAAGATAAAAGTAAGATACTCTTCTAAAAAATATAGAAATTGACAATAATGTTCTAGTAAAAGTTAACCATTGATATGATAACCATATTGCATTCAAAAAGTGGTTTGTATTCTAACTCCTACTGAATAGTAGGCAGAATATATTATAGTAGTTTATTTAATAGTAGTGGCCGACTACGTCATTTGAATAATTTCTGTGCAAAATTTAAGTTTCTAGACCGTATTGTTAAATAGTATTCTATTTCATATCGAATGAGTAGGTATAAATATAAATACCTACTAATTGTCTTTTAAGTAGGTTTGCATATATGTGACAATAGACCCGATTCTGAAGCAAACATTTACTATTAGGGAGTGCCTCCGCTACCGGCGCCGGTCGCTGATTCGGTTGCCGGTGCTGGTTACCCACACAAGTGCCGGCGCCCGTTGCCTAGTTGGCTGCCGGCGCTGATGGGGTAGCAGTTTAGTGTATGGAAGATAGGGGTGATTTTTTTCCCTATAACGTGTTCATCTCGCAGGTAGTATAATAGTTCTTCGCGACAACTAGTGGGAACAATCAAGTTAAAAAAAAGCAATGAATCAGTACTTATTCATTTTAATTTATGTTCATTCATCCCCTTTTCTTTGTTGATTATTCGTTTTTTTAAGCCTAAAACCTATTACGTTATTGCCTAACCATTTTGGTCGGCACCTTTCTTTAATTTAAGAGACATTTTTGATATAAAATCAGATTAATTGCTTTTTATTATTTTCTGTATTTTTATTATAATATCTTTCTGTTCTATTTTCTACTCGTCTTTATACTCGTACTCAAAATTTTATTTAACTTCAAATACATAATTTGGCATTAATCATACCTAACTTGTTTATCGGTAATCTCCTCTGTCTATCTCCGGTTGCTATTTGGGTGCCGGCGCCGGCCGGCAGCCTTGTTTTAGATCTCAGCTGCCGGCAGTACATCTACCGCCGGTTTTCCATGGCGTGTTTTTTGGGTGCCGATGCCGGCAGCAGAGGCACTCCCTTTACTATTATTATTTATTACTAGCTGTTTCCCGCGACTTCGTCCGCTAGGACCACGTTTCCCATAGGAAGAAGATGTTTTTTCGGGATAAAAACTATCCTATGTGCTATTCCAAGACCTAACCTATATGTGTGCCAAGTTTTATCCCGATCCGTCCACTGGTTGAAGCGTGATTAAGTAACGAACATCCAAACTTTCATATTTATAATATTAATGGGATTACCCTATTTCCCTATCAAACAATATTAGGAAGATAAAGATAACAATAAATCTAGCGCGGTCCAATTTTAAACGTAGGTACTCGTATGTCTTATGAATTGTGTTCAGTTTCGCATCATAAAGTCGGTAAACCATTAAAGTGTCTTCATAAACCTGAAGTTTGTGAAACTGAAAAACAAAAAAAAAACTCCGTTTTATAATCGATCAACTTTATAATAACGACTTTGTATGCACGACAAATTGCACATATTTTAATGACGCTTCAAAGGCATTCGACGCTTGCGCAAAAATTAATATTCAGCCGCGACAAATGAGACGAACGTGTCGAGACTACGGCAGCCCTGTTCCCGAATGGAGATATTAAAAATTGAATTTAAATTAATGAAGATACTACGCTTTCTACGCGAATGGATTTAGTAAGGATCATCCGGAATTTGTCGCCGCATGCTGGCGTTAAAATATAAAATTTAATATTATGGGAATTCTACTGGATACCTAAACCATAATTAAGATTTTATTGGACAAAGTTTCATATGCATCTTTGTCGTTTGATGTCCATGGTTAACACATGGAAAAGCAAAGTAAAGCAGTGTCCTTTGGTGACGTATGTTGGCCCAAGATCCTCGGTTTGGGTTGCTTAGCCAAAATGTGATACTCATTCACCCCCTATCTAGAAAGACGTTTTCCGCAAAACTTCTGGGCGAATATGAGATGTAGTTTTTTGTCAGTTATATCGTCGTTGATGTTCTAATACAACGTACCGAAGTCAGAATTTAATTTTTGTCACTAGAGTAAAAAAAAATTTTTTTTTAATAAAACAGCATTTTCACTTTTTTATAATATTTCAATTAGGTAAGTCAATACTGTTTTCAGGTAATTATAAAGGATAGTTGGTAAAAACACAGTTGAAAAAATGAGATTTTCCTTATCATCTGTAAACTTGTCAATTTTGACTTCAATATATTATCGTGTTAGAACTTCAGCGACGTTATAATCTTTTCTGCTTTCTTATTTAACTAAAATGATGGTGAGCCTAATAAAGCTAGCGGGGTATCAGCAGCTCGCAAAGAATCTTTTGTTGTGACTGGAGGGGTGAATGGGGGGAATACTTAATTAAGTGTTCGCGAAGCTCTCCGCCTAATGCAATGACTTCACGGCTCGTTTAACTTTCATAAAATTCTCTTGAACTCAGCGGTTTCTCCCCAACTAGTGGAATAAAATTTTAGAATAGGAGATAGCTTGATTATACGTATATATGCAAAGTCATTTTAATATTCATGTGTTACCTGCGAGCTGGAATAAAAATCATGTATCTTTGCATGATAACTATTTCTGATAATCGTAGCTCTGCAACTTCAGAGTAATTAGTGGAAAGTAGTTGTACATTTATATATTATCTTCGGTTTGAATGTAAAACTCAAATCTCAAACACCATGTGTTTAAACTAATTTATTTCAGACATGTTGTAATTTTTTTCTCCAAACTGACAATGTAAAAGTGACCATAAATATAGTATTACAGTATATACAATAATTTAATTGTATATACTGTAATACTATATTTATAGTTTAGATTAATGGCTCAGGCTCGAGTATTGTTTGTAGAATTAATTAGAACATTAATCAACTTTGATTTAAAAATTTCGACATCCAACTGAACGCCATCGTATTTATAGGCTTACCTATCAAAATGATCAAAGAATTACACCATACGACATTAAACACATATACAATTCATCAGAAGAGATTTATTAGTCTATTACTCTTTCTATGTTATACCATTACCTTTATAGCCGCTATAACGGCAAAATTATTGCATGAAAAATCAGTAAAAACCCGGGGACGAGCTATCAATCAACATTGTATCCCGATTAACGCGCATGGGCATATAATCGTCGAAAATTAACGACAAACCTAATGTTAAGGAAAACATTGTACCTGTAATTAAAATCGTTGTAAATAGTTACACGTAAAACGAAAAGTATACCTCGCTAATTGGCATGTAAGACTATCCAAAAAACTCGATTAGTTTTAATCTAAATTGGCTGCATTACCATTTACATTAATAAAAGAGTTTAGAGATTTTAACTAAATAGGTTAAGTTAAATATTGTAATTAAAGGCACATATTGCATTTCATTTGATATGAAGAGACAACGTACGTACTTGAACTGTTAGCAGCCAATAGACAAACGTCATGCATGACTATTCATACAATGTGACAAGGATCAATTGGTATACACGGTTAATGTACAAAGCTTTCTTACTTCTCTGGAAGTTTAATCTATGTTCTGGCTTCCAAACAAATGTACGAACCACTGAGTTAGTGTATCACTGGTCATTTTCCTAGTTCGTAATTTTCGCTAATTGGTCACTTTTCTAGATCAATGAGGCGTTAGAAGATTTAATAACAACATACATGTTTTATCATGTTTTCTTTTCATTTAACTTCCTAAACTCTTTTACATGTCAAATTTGAATATTATAATAGTATATACCTTAAATATATACCGTGTGGTTCCCGGCTTAGAATACGAGTAGGTTAGAATTGGGGATTCTGGATCAAATCGAAAGTTCGCTGGCGCTCAAGTTCGATTGATTCAGTCTCCCCAATTCCAAGTGCGATCGATTCAGTCTCCCCAATTCATAATTGGTAAGTTATGACATTAAGAACTGTTAAACTTTCTGTTGTCTTCATTTCAACAATAATATTGCTGAATATTTCAATCTCTCTACTGCTTAGATCATAATCGATGTTTGTGCATACTAATTTAAAACGAAAATAGATAGATCCTATCAGCAAATTGTATTCGCTGCATGTTTCTGCTACTCAAGTTTAGAATGTTTATAGTAATTAATCGTAAGCAATTTTCTTTTCTGAACCACTTCTCTTGCAAATACTTTCTCGAATTCGAATATACGCAATTTGAATCGAAGAGCATCTGATGTCCAGGTCCCTGTTCTAACTTCATCTCGGGCAGGTACGATAAAATATGTAACCTCTTCGGTAAAAGTAACAGACTTATGTTGATTCATTATTGAGGTTATACCTACCATGCTATCACATGCTCTTTTTTAATGGACTGGATTATTTGTATAGTTTGTATATGTGAAAATGAAGAATGGAATGATTGTAAAAATGAAAGAACTTATATAATCTATAAAAGTTTATTCTTTAAACACCATTTCTTTAAACAAGTTACATTTCTAAGAGCACATATTGTAGGATGATAAATACAATTATATATATCAGTTGATAATCGATATTCTTCATACAAACTTAGTAAACTAGGACAAGACTTAGTTTCTAAATTATAAACATCATTGTAATCTAATATTTGTTTAATCCATATCATTTTTTCAAGACCTTTACAGTAAATCGTTTTATCGATTAAGAATTCTTCTATATACGCCAAGTAATTTGAATATGGTATAAACCCATCATTCCAATATATTTTTCGATTTCTTTGTATCCAATTAACTTGCTTCCTTTCTTCCGCTGATAAGTTGTGAATTGGAAAAGGGGGCTTAATTAAAAGTACTTGTATTTGGTCCTTGTATGCGATCGCTATTTCTTTTAATATAAATTTATTATCAGCTATCTTGAATCCTTGCAAATCGACTATTGCTGCTGCTTTCATGTTAGTTTGCGTACTATATGGCTTAAAGGTTTATATTCTATAAGGCGATCGTTAATAATAAGACAGTAAGCAGACGTATGATCGGGAATATCTTGCGAACATTCGATTTCCAAACGCACATCTACAGGTCCTGTTTTTAAATTTTCGTTTTGTCTTGAGCAATCGATTACAAATAATGGAGCCTTTTCTTTGAAAGTGTTCAGATCAAGCAAGGGATCCGCGGGAAGGTTGTAGTAAGACTGGCGGAATTTAGCATACATTTCGTATAATATACCATGTTTGTTTTCATCAAATTTTAAATTCATAGAGTCGTAAGGATAATATTGAGAATTTAAATACAATTTCACATTTGTCACGTTACAATGATCAAACATGGAGCAATCTTTTGTTTTGCTATTTTTTCTGTTAGTCTGAAAACCTAGGATAACATAACGAGGTTTTTCTAATTGAGAAGATGTTTTAACTGACCAAGAATGTTTAGTCGTTTTTGGTAGTAACGGATATTCGTATAAATCCCAATTTCTGAATGGTACTTGTATGGTCTTATCTTTTTCTAAATGTTTTAGTAGCAACAACCTTTCCCGATCTGACACTTTGACATGTGGCATGCGCCATTGTATTCTCTCTATCTTTACATTAACATTGGTTGTTTCAGCCGGTATTAAAGCACTATTTAAATTATGGTTGTTTCGATTCAAAATAAGTTCATGTTTACTATTTACGATGATTTTATTATAGTCTTCAGCAAATCCTAATATTTTATTTAATGGGATGACAATGCTAAAATAACTTCTGTTTTTAAATCCGTTTTGGCCCCAACCCCATAAGGCTGCTATTTTACTTTCACCCTCATTCATGGATACGTATGATTTCATTGTTGTTGTAATTCCCGAATTTTTTATACGATCTATTTCTACTCCATTCATTTCATACCTAATATCTTGAAAGAGAAACATAAAGGGATTATTAGTAAAATCCACATTTAAGTAAGTTTCCTTTCCAGCGGCATCTCTTTTAACCACTTGGGCATGTCCTTCGATGAATATAGAGCTAGCTGAGGGTAATATATACACATCTTGTTGATGTATAGGTATTCGAATTTCATCGTTTTCTTTAAAACTATTATTATATGGGTTGTAAGTATGAATTTCATAGCTTTCGATAGCATTATCAAATTGAGGTAACTCGGTAATCTGCAGCATACTCATTATAGTACTTTAAATCCCAGAGCTCTTAGAAAATCTTTATTACTCTTTGTTATCTTTTTTATAGTATTCACACGTCTGCGTTCTCGAACACTGCGTGAAGAATTAAGGCGTTTGACTTGATGATTGGAGGTTTTATTAAATATTATCATTTTATTTTTCTTAAATGTATACGCAATTGAATTTCTTCTTTTCTGAAATTAATGTAGTTACCGTCTTCGTCAGCAACTTTAATTGTAATAGATGAAATGTTTTTTTTATTTATCGGAAAGTAAATAACGTTTCTAGGTACTTCAATATATCTATATCCTGGTGGCACGCTAGGAACAAACTCGTGTATTGTATGGGTCGGTAAACCGTTAGTGAATGATCCTTGTATGAGATCGCATTCAACTCTTATAATAGACACTGGTTGAATATTGACCGGATTAACTGAGTCATGCCATTTACTTGCATCTAATTTCGACTTTGAGAATCCTAACATACCTCCAATACTATTCTCTACATCAAAATTGACAATTTTATTACAAAATAAAGAACACTTTAAAGTATTATTGTTTGGTCTTATTTTTATTTCACAATCTGTTAAATTACTCTCAAGGTAATCGCATATATCATAAAAATCATATGAGCCAAGGGGGAGTTTTAATTGTTTGCCCTCATTTCCGTAAGAAAAAGTATTGTTTTCGCAATCAACATTTGGTATAGAATTGTATGCAGAGAAATAAAGCAACCCGCACTCATATTTGCCCTCTAGACTTAAAGGGGGGTGAAAATATGTTTCTAACACTGATTTAACGCCTGAAAGCGTTACCGTGACAGACATTGTTCTGTTATCGACTGAGTTTAAACTGTATTTTGCAAACTATTTATTCTATCATACCAGAATTTTTTTAAATAATTTAAACATAAGTGTCCGCAGTTATAAGGATGATCGCGCTGAATATTTTCATAATTATAGTTTATCATCTTTGATCCTATATATTTAATAAACTCTTTAGGCGGCTTTAAATCTCCATAGCTATCAAAATATTCCACATAATTGTTAAATTTGACATATGCTACCCAATGAGAACCAGAATTATTTGAAGTGTCTAAGTTAATTACACCGCATTCTTTACGATAAGGACATTTTGGCAATTCATCTCTCATGAAAATACCGCGAAAATAAGGTATATCACCCGCATAATTCATAATGTCTATATTAGTCAGAGCTCTCTTGGGTAGCTTATAATTTAGTTTTTTGGCTTGGTTACAAAAATACCCAATCCATCCTTGTGCGTCTTTAGATGTAATCCTCTTCCAATACCAATTGTTTCCATTTTTCCGTTACGTGATTTTAATTCTGCTAATCGTTTTCTAGCTCCTTCAAACTCTTTCATAACCTGAGCGATTCCATCTGCCCCGCCAGGTAAACTGCCAACAGCAGATAATCCCGCAAAAACCGGTATCATTGGTAAAACACCACCGGTTTTAGGAACAGGTATAATGCGAGGCGGTTTGACATCCTGGTCCGATGATAATTCTTTAGCGGCTGCTATTGCTAGCTGTATTGCCATTTTCTTACAGTTTGGTTTTAGTTTTTTTAAACATTTTTTTGTGCGTGATAATATATTTTTAAATAAGCCTTTACCACATTTTATTTTGGGTACAGCTCTTTTTGTTTTCTTGCTTAAGCCGGCACCAATACTTATTTTTGCCAGCATAGCTTTATTCACCAAATTTGCAGCTAATTTCTCTGCAACACTAGCATCTGGAGCAGAAGCTCGTTTTTTAGCCATTTTCATTAAGATTATGTCAGCTTTATGTCGATCACTCAAGATGGATGACTTATTGTATGCGATATCGTGTTGTTTGCAATATTCGTCTAATTGGTTTATCCCCTTAACGCCTTGAGCAAGTCTACGTTGAAGCTTAGTTCCAGGTCCGCAATAATTATAGCCAGGCAGATGTAATTCGAAGGGCAGACAGTTAATAAAGGAATTTAGAAGACTTCCTTCTGCCATGTCCAGTAAAAGACTAATAAAATATAGCGAGTGCTCTCGTTTAAATTATGTTTTAGTAATTATAATAATACACTTGTTTTATCAATCCAGCTATTTTCTTCTATCGGCAATCCTAACCATTTTACAAATAATTTAGTTCCTTTTCTTTTTAAAACCTTTTCTACTAAATAAACGTGAGGATATTTTGTTTTCTGCAATTCTTCTCTATAAAATGCTCCTAGAATAGGTCTCTGTTTCACATCATTAACTAAATAAGTGATAGGATTAGTATTTTGTATTCTACTTATCTTGAAAATTTCCGTAGACCAATTAGGGGTATATCCTTTCTCAAATGTTCCTTTGTACTTACTAATTCTAACACAATCTCCTAATTTAAGTTTGTAACGTTTGGGTTTTATCTGAAATAAAGCGATGTTTTGATATCTATCCAAAATATCGTTTTTTACTTTTTCATTTACTTCAGATGGACATCGACCAATAGTTCTATGATATGAATTATTATAATCATAAACTACTTTATGTAAGGTACCATCCAACCATTTGTAATTTCCTTTCAAACTAAATTCTTTGTACAACTTGGACTTTAGAGTTCTAATTAACCTTTCTACAATTGAAGCTTTCTTTGTAGAGTATGTAGAATAGTGGTTTATATTGTAAGTGTTCATTAATTTGCTAAACTGATCATTATAGAATTCTTTCCCAAAATCGGTTTGCAAGTTTTGAGGTACACGACCTTTTTTCAATATTATTTCAAACGCACTACACACCAAATTTTTTGTTTTTTGATAAAGGGGTAACGTCCAAGCATACTTAGAAAATGTGTCGATTACCACTAAAATATACTTGTTTTGTCTATTATCTTTTGATACTGCTTGCATATCAATCAAATCCGCTTGCCATAAATCATCAATGTCTTTCATAACTACTCGTCTTCGAAAAAAGTTTTTTCTAGCATTTTTGTGTATTTCATTTACTACGTCTGCCTTGCTCATTTTTTGCTTGTCTATATGATTCAGAAAATTTCTCTAGTTTCATTACACGATCGGTTAATTCCATCAACAACTCTTTTAATGTTTTAATTATTTTAAGACTGTTGTCTAAAGCGTTGTCCACATATTGTTTTGTAGCACTATCATTATCATCTGCGGGAATACCAATATTTTTCAACGTTTTATTTTGAGCACTTAAATTTCCATTATCAGTTCTTTTGAACATACATTCCGTTTGAAAATTATCATTAAGTTTTCGCCGTTTATTTATATGATGACCGAACTTGTCAACGTTCATGATTGAGAGCTATTGAGATACTGTGTATTAATTGAGCAAATTCATTCTTTTATGATACCAGCTTCCTTTAGCTCTTCAATGATAGATATTATTTCATTGTCGTGGCTGTTATTTCCAGCATCTCTTGATGCAACTAAAAGTTTGAGTCTCTCAATCAACTCATTAGGGTTATCCCAATAAATGAAATCAGTATTTTTTCTATATTTTTTTAAAGTAGGTAGTGTACCACCAGTTTTTTGATATGCATTTATGCCTTCGTTATCTGCGTTAGTAAAAAGAGGCTTTATGAGTTGATTATATTTCATTCCTCTATCCCCTCTTATTTGACCATTTGGATTATAATCTCTTTTATGAGCGTTTGTAGTAATGAGGATATCTTTGTAAACGAGTTTATCTTTCTCAGTTACAAGATGAAGGTTTGGCTTATTTTTAAGCAAAACTTCTTTTAGACCAGCAGTTATTTCATACTTTTTGCCATCAATAACAGCCATGGAGATTTCATCATCTAGAGGACCAATTTTACAAAATTACACCTCGGAATTGCCCACCATAAGTTTATCATTCTCATTGCGTAAACCAAATGGTACATGTAGAGCATTTTGATTTTCAGATAAATTTTCTGTATCAATCCATGATTTAACCGGGGTACTCAGTTCAGCCATTTTATTCTCAGTCTTAATAGGAGTAAAGAATTTAGAATCTTCTTTCGATGTAGAATTTTCACTGGAATCAGTCTCGTAAATATCATCAGCATTATCAGCACTATCTTGAATATCTTTGTATGAAGATGGTGTTTCTATTTTAGGACTCTGGCTGTTTTTTTGTTCAACATTATTTACTTTACTACTATTCAGTTTGTTAAATGTTGTATCTATAGCTTTTAAAGGCTCTATTATTGGTTTAAATATTTTATTATATTTTATTTCATTTTCCACTTCATCATTTTGCATTCGTTTTATTTTACTTTTAATAGCTTTTACAGATTTTATTAGCTGTTCTTTTACTGTTGTTTCCATAGTAAGTTTCGTATTTATTGTACAAACACCACGCTTGTTTCTTATAGAGTGAAAATTAAAATGATGAATTTGAGTTCGGAGTAACTTATTTATAGTAAGACTCAATCAAAGTTTATAAATGTGTCAAAACTGTATCTATACCGTCCCTTATTAAATTCACAATCTTTATTGATAAGTAAAAACCCGAATGGATCCTGCCAAATATCTGAACAGAGTTTTTTGAATTTATCCCATTTCATATCAGAATTTACATGCTCATTATAAATATGTTTTAAATTAATGCTGTCTTGTTTAAAAATTAATAAAAAGTTGACATTGTCACGTATCATTTGTTTGGGAATTTTTGAATATGTTTGTGATAAATAGAAGCAATCAATTTGCTTATGTCTACCCATAGCAAAATAATTGCGAATGTTAACTTGATTTTCACACGCAACATCATCAAAAATAAAAACAGAATTCGAAAAAGCCTCATTAGGCGAAACCACATCTTGACTATAATTGAATATGAAAAAATTTATTTCGGGTAATTTGCTTAAGACCGTATTTAGAAAACAATATTTAGGCTGAAAAGTAGTTTTTGAGTATAGGTATATATTTTTAAATTTTAAACCGTTTTTATGGAGTAATAAACTAATCATTACATTAGTTTTACCGCAGTTTGAAGGACCGCATATAATACAGCGAATCGTATTTGGTAATAGAGGGCTATGTCTTATTATGGTTGAGGGACAGTCTACACTTAATTTACAAACTTCCAATGTTATATGTTGTTTAACCAACTTCATTTTGCATTCTGGCTTTCGATTACACTATCATTGGTTATATAGACATGTCTAAACAGGCTCGTGCTAATCGTTGCATGCATATCAACACATCTCGCTCATATTCCTATAGAGCAAAAGATACATGACCTTTTTATATTAGAGCAAGCCTAATTGTTACAAATTCTTTTATTTAGTCATTGCGAGTGAATCAAGCAAGTCGCGTGCAATTTTCTTCTTTAAAAAACGCTTACGGTATGTATCTAGTATTGATTTGGTTTGTAAAAAAGCTGTCGTCTATTAATTAACTAGCATTTATGTATATATATTTCTTCTTGCAGAGATGAGCCAGTCTCTCCTTATTGATGATGATTACAACCCCATAACAAATCCTTTTTACTACGCTCAAGACATCATGGCCGACTCATGCTTCAATCAGGAAGAGGTTTTGGTTGCTGAAAACGAGGTCAAGCTCACGAGTAATAAGGCGATGAAAAAAAAGCCTAAAGCTAAGAAAAGGATAGATTCTAAACGAAAAGTTCAATCAGGCGCTCTTCAAACTTCAAGTTATATCATTAGAAAAGAACCCAGAAAAGGAATTCAGTTAATTAAAATAAACATTATAGACTTGGGTGGAAGTGAGCTTAATAGTTCAAGTGATAATGACAGTGCAGATGTCAGTGTGCAATATATAGTAACAGACAGATATGATGATGTAGCATACGCTGCTAAAAGTCTTATAAGTAAAATAGTAAAAAAAATAAATGAAGACGTTTAATCTGTTCCATTTATTAATTCATAATTATAAATGCTATAGTTTCAGCTTATGTCATTGGCGCTGTATTAAATGATTTGTAATAAAATAAAACAGTATTATGATTAGAAAATATTCTTTTATTTACAATAAAAAAATAAGAGTACATGGTTAAATATATCTTACAACTATGATTATTGGTGGTATTAAGCACACCATTATGTAAAATTGTTAATATATAGACATGCTCTAAAACATAGTATTATAGTGACCCCATGGCAGAGTGCTTACATGCCTTCTTTTTACTTGCCTCTTATCATCTTCGTTATTCAAAACTAGTTTATTAATCATCGTATATAACTACAGGAATTCTTTGCTTTCTTTCATAATTATCAAAATGTAACTTTTCGCCTACTTCAGGCAAAACAGTTTTTACTCTCGCACAGGAGTGTTTATCTAGCTTGTCTTCCGAGTCAAAATAGACAAAACATTCATCACACAACAATATTTTAGATTTATGGCGTGTTATTTGTTTGCGTACTAATTTCTCAAAGCTTTTAATTAAACAAAAATGACTTTTCTCGTTTTCATTAATATATAACAGGTTAACATGGGTAAATTTTCGTTTTTGAGTTTTGTAAAGAGGGCCGTTAACATCATTATTTTTTCCCAAACCGTAGACGTTAATGCTAATGGCAAGATTATTCTCTTCAAATAACTTTATATCATGAAAAGAAGGTGGAAACGACATGTCTTTTATATTGAGTATTTGTGAATAATGAGGATAAGAAGACACTCGATTAGAATTACATTTTGATGGAAACATATGTGCAACTATGCTCCATAGGAAACAATGATCATCTCCATTCTTAATATTTAAACAAGATTTTGTATTTTGTATTTTCTTTGGTAAAGGGATGTAAGATCCAGCTCTAAGCGGATTATATTTAGCGATGTTTATTTCTAAATGGCTAATAGATTCAAGAGTCCAGCCTGACTCCGCAAGTTCAAATTCGGTAAGTTTTCCTGCTAAATTTTTGCAACTTTCTAAATACAAACTCATAATGTCTGTATTTACAAAAGTCGTAACATAACTGGTATTGAATGACTTCAGAGATTTTTCATCATTTTTTGGCAATAGATATGTAGCATAAAGTTCAAAATTAACCTTTAATGCTTTATGAATTTCAAGATCACGATTGATCAACTGTTTTACTAATGTCGATATGTTATTTAGAAAAAATTCAGGCTCCAATTTATTATCTTTACAATTAATTCGATAGCTAATGATTCTATTCTTAAATGCACAAGATATTACATGGACATCGTCAAATTCAGTGCTAAGTAAGCAATTAGCCTTGTGAATGTTACTACGTATGTGTGAGGAATATTTTATTATTTTGACGTTACAGACTTTACACATAGACATTTTAAGCAATCAGCTACTTATTTATACAAAGTAACAAGGGTTCAAAATAATAGGTATAAATATAATAATCAGTAATAATATACATTAATAGCAGTAATATAAAATACAAATACAGTTTTAATGAATAAATGAATATAAAAGATAAAATACAAATTAAAGGAAGCCCGCAAATATTTTATATCATTAATTTTCTTGAAGAGTGTCAGACGTGTTCATCATTTGTTTTAAAAAGTTGACGGAGTGCATTTCTAGTGAAATCAAAAATTTGTATTTACAAACTCATAATGTCTGTATTTACAAAAGTCGTAACATAACTGGTATTGAATGACTTCAGAGATTTTTCATCATTTTTTTGGCAATAGATATGTAGCATAAAGTTCAAAATTAGCCTTTAATGCTTTATGAATTTCAAGATCACGATTGATCAACTGTTTTACTAATGCCGATATGTTATTTAGAAAAAATTCAGGCTCCAATTTATTATCTTTACAATTAATTCGATAGCTAATGATTCTATTCTTAAATGCACAAGATATTACATGGACATCGTCAAATTCAGTGCTAAGTAAGCAATTAGCCTTTGTGAATGTTACTACGTATGTGCGAGGAATATTTTATTATTTTGACGTTACAGACTTTACACATAGACATTTTAAGCAATCAGCTACTTATTTATACAAAGTAACAAGGGTTCAAAATAATAGGTATAAATATATTAATCAGTAATAATATACATTAATAGCAGTAATATAAAATACAAATACAGTTTTAATGAATAAATGAATATAAAAGATAAAATACAAATTAAAGGAAGCCCGCAAATATTTTATATCATTAATTTTCTTGAGGGTAAAGGACTGGTTGTATATCTTTAAACTGTTTCTTAGCAGCCTTTACAACGTTAGTGACTGCTTTAAAAACCCCTGATTTTTCATCTACACAAGACTTATATGTTAACAGAGTATTTTTATATGCGTCTTTAGCGAGCGCGTCTTTAGTACGAGAGATCTTTAACTCTATATAAAAGTCTCCCTTCTTAGAGAAGTCCCGCTGGCTGGTGTAACCCGTTGCTACTTGACGCCAAAGTAGTCCATGCAGTTTCTGGGCGACAATTGGCGTCGATTTTTCGTCCTGAAATTAAGAAAATATTTTATGTTAATGAATACCATCATCGCTCCTACCTTTTTAACATCTGAACCAACACATACATACGTACATCCTACACCCCCCCCAACGTGCATACCTAGATAGGTATACGCGCCCATCCGTTGAAATTAATGGGGAAATGAAATGTAAACTTCTTTTATTGATAGTAGGTATAGCCGTTAAAGCTAACTATGAAACAACTGACCTCCGATTCCTCCAAAAACAATTTTCGCTGCTTTCGCACCACTTCCTCTCCTTCCGAATCAGATTCAGTCGATGAGAGCAAGGGCCGCGGGTCAGCAGGTTTCCTCCCTCGCTTAGCAGGCTGCCGTTTTACAATATTCTTCGTTTTTTTAGGTGTTGAGGTTTCTCCCGCGTTCCGCATAGCCTCCTCAGTCGAATCGAAGGGGTTGTTAATCGACGACCTAAAACAAAGTAAATATTAAATCAGACTGCCGTGATAACAATTTAACATGTGTGGGGGTTTTATTAAAAAAGTATTTTATTTACTTTAAAGAATTTAAATTGAGTTGCATGCTAGTCTGCTGTGTAGAGTAGCATAGTAATAATAATAAAATCATTTATTCTCCAAAATATATATCCAATAACTCAGCCAAATTTTATAATACTGTTAGTTGGCAGAAATTGCTCTCTTACTTTATACATATATATGGCAGAGAATACTAAATATCACTACGCAATGGTGAATAGCAAGCAAATTACAAAGATTTTAATATTTATATTAGCACAAAAAGATTGAGGTCATGTTAATACAAATGTATGTTGCGTCCTCTATCTAAAATAAAGTAAAGAGAAATTAATAAATTGAAATAAATTAGGTAGGTACGTACATACTAGTAGTTTTGTTGATGATTGCTCCCAAATCACTTTATAGAGATACACACTTCGTCTTTCTTCTTCTTCACTGATTTCACTAGAAATGCACTCCGTCAACTTTTTAAAACAAATGATGAACACGTCTGACACTCTGTATTACTATAATTAAAATGAATTAATCAAATATAGAACTTTAGGATATGTTCACAGTACTAAAGCAGTATCGAAACCAATGCATACTTAATAGTTACAAACTAATTTCAACCTTAATTCATCACGTAATAAGTCTTGCAAATATATTTTTGCTATAGTCAGCAGTTGGTTACTGTAAACACTGCTTATGATTTATCAAATAAGGAAATCTATGAGATCTCATTCGAAACCTGAAACGCAAATCTAATAAGGAATCAAGATGTACCTCAGACTCTCATAGCTAAGTACTGGATGTAAGACATGAGTTGTATAGAAGGGTATGGGTTCAATTCTCGGGGGAAGGACAAACAACTTGCGCGATTTGTGTGAAGCCGAGGTGCATTATTTATGATTTCGTCTTATTCTTATCTAATTCACATAGTTTAAAAAAAATATCGTGTATATAAAATATATATATATATATATATATATATATATATATATATATATATATATATATATATATATATATATATATGTATTGCTACGTATATACGTAATGTTTGCAAATCATATTTTTATCATGTGAATGATTCTTCAAAATTAAAAAAATCTTTTTAATTTTAATGTTTCTATTAACGCCGGGAAATAATATACAGTTGCCTATGTCCCGTGCTACATAGCGACGTCTAGGATACACCAGTGAAACTAAATCTATACAAGGCATTGGATGCATCGCTTGCGCCGTTTAAGCTTGTTGTTGCTATCAAAATAATCTAGATGGAGTCTCGACAACGTGAAGAAGCCATTATTTAGTATTTCTATTATGTAGTACTATTCTTTTTTAAATATATTGAAAGAATGTAGATCCTAATCAAGTATAAAAAATAAGAAAAATGACTGATTGGTTAAATAAATATGTTTTCAAGCTATATTCACCTATGTCCTAAAACCCGCTATTGAAATTTTCACGCCACTTCGTATATATACAAATGACACTTCATATAAATCGACAGGTCTCTGAGATGACGTTAGTTTATTACGATGCGCCCGGATCGGAACGACTAAAATAATCGCAGATGTACCTTGTCAATTCGGTGGTCATTATTAGTACGGAAGCGGGCGATCCTGAAAACAATTGATAACCGAAACCCTCAGACCCCAGATGAAGCCCAAAAGACGAAAATGTCGGGACTGGATGAGTCTAAAATTTGATTGGTCTCTGTATGATGAAAATGGTTTATTACGATTTACGCCCCGGAATCGGAACGACCATTAGTAATCGCAGGTACCAGTCAATCGTGCTTATCGTTCATTAGTAAGGAGTCGGGGCGATCCTGAAAACGAATGATAGCCGAACCCAGACCCCAGATGAAGCCCATAAGACGAAAATGTCGGGACTGGATGAGTCTTTTACAAAATTTTACCCGGCCCTGTGCTGTCGACAATAATATAAAAATAACAAACAATACGTCGACAGCACAGGGTTTGAGGGGTTTTTGCTTATTGTTTTCCTTAGATTAAGAAAACTTTATCTTAGAAAAAATAACATGAATGAATTGGGGAAACTGAATCAATCGAACTTGAGCGCCAGCGAAATTTCGATTTGATCCAGAATCCCCAATTCTAACCTACTAATACGGCCACCCCTATCTTTCCCGTGGGTGTCGTCAAGGCGACTAAGGGATTGCACCAGGGACGGGCAGCAGCGTTCTCCTGTGTGTGTATGTTAAGATCATTACTGGGATCACCAATCCGCCTGCCAAGCGTGGTGATTATGGCAAATCCCCCAATGGACAACTTACCAAAAGTGGTATTCTATTGGGGAGGCCTATGTCCAGCAGTGGACGTATGTAGGTTGATGATGATATACCTTAAATTGTAACAGGGGTCAAATGCAACTACAGAGTTTATTATCGACGACTAGATGAAAGAGATCATTGTTTACCTCATCTAATTATTTATAATAATATCTACTTATTTTTTACGACCTAACAATGATTTTCTTCACCCAGGCATAGATGTATATGAAATCTGTAGTTGCATATGCAACTACTGTTGCACTTTTTTCGCGGTGCACCTTAGTTATAATATATTCCGTTTTTTGCGACATCTCCGATGGGATGAAACCTTGCAAATGGGGTTGGTCGTCCCTAATAGAGATCGATTATTATGATCTCCCTCTATAATCCGCATAATTCCATAATTGATAATATAAAAGCTCGCCTGGCTTTGTACTATTAAGAAAGCCCTCGCCCCTGCGGGTGGTAGCTACTGCAGATTTATTATAATCAATTGTTGGATTTAAATGATTAATTATTGTAAACACTGCGAAATATTTAAAACGTCACAGTTAAGACGTTACAATCTTTATTAATAGGGTTTTTGTACCTGTTGTGATGTGAATATAATTCGTGAAAGTTAGAGGTGAAATGGGTACATTATTGGATTGAAGATTGGTAATGGTTTGTTAAGATATATGTTTACTGCTTATTAATAGTGTACCTTTCATGATTTGATATAGTCAGCTGTAATTAGGGTTTGTGATATGACAATAAACTCACTCACTCTTACATCTCAATCTTACTTACATTTTCTTCTTCTTCTACTTTCCCTTCTTCCAATTCCGGATATTTTTCCCTTCTTTCGATTCTTTACCTTCCTCTATTTCCTTTTATTTGTCAGATATGGCAAATAACGACATTTGAAACTTAGTTTTGGCAGTGTATAAGGATTTAATAACAACAGCAGTCGATTATAGTCCACTGCTGTACTAATCCTTCAAAATTATGGGAGGTTTATGCCCTAATTACCCTGGGCAGGCATACGACATGCAAGGAAAGACTCGGAGTGGTGCTATTAGAATTTCTCTACCATATGGGCCAGTTTCTAAGTACCTTAAACTTCTTAAAATGAAAGTAAATACCGGAAACCATAAATACATAAGTTATTTATATATTTAGCTAATCGGTGATAAAATTATTGTAATTTGGTGATATTTATAATCGCAATAAAAACGTAACTTACCAGCTCAACCCGCTTACAATTTTCTATTTATTTATATCTTATACTACTACGTAATCTACCCATATCCATATTTATCATTATACTATCACTATCACCAGGTTGCAATATATCACCAATTACCCTAGGTTTATTTACCCTACTTATAGTTTGCTTACAGCTCCTAGGTTAAAGGAAAATTTACGTAAACGACTAGGTGAACCAATTTCTACACCTCTCAAAACTTTTTCGATACAACAAAACAAGTTTCGTGTAGAACATTCACACCTACTATATGCGAAAACTTTTTAGATCACTTTGGAAAGCCTTTTGGACAGGACTACTTCTTTACATTTCATTTTTATTCGAACAAAAGCATATATTTAAACGCTATACTTATTGTACCTAACTGAAAATTAACATTATCATGACATGATATAGGTATTTAATCTGACTTTTTGCGTTGTGGGTAGTATAAATATGAATTCATAATGAAACACATTTACTCCTTTTAGTCCTTGTAATTTCAAGCTGACACAACACACATAGATATTTGGCCAATCAGATCTCGAAAAGCCTTACTCTCAGTTATCTAATAACATCGCCGCGAAATGGCTGTCATGTTATTGCATTGTGAAACCAGATTAACTAGAAGATACTGTGAGGTGTTCCGTCTCTTGTCTCACCAATGTGAGCAATGGAAACTTTCATAAAAGTACAAAGGTGTTGTCTTGCGAGGGTGGACCGGGTCTAATCGTCCCGCGCGTTACAGCGACGCGTGCACGCTGCGTTAGTTACGGGTTGTAATGAATCCGCGTGGTTGAACACTAGGGTTAACACGAATGCAGTGGAGCTTTAACTTAATAGTTTTCGTAATATGATTAAATAACTTTGAATTAATTTAAATACTGGGCCCGATTCTGAAGGCACACATACACACAGCGCTAAAATTGGTTTCGTCTTTATCTTCATAATATTGTATGACAAGGATAGCAACAGTTTTAGTGCTGTCAAATTTTAACGTTGTGCCTTCAGAATCGAGCCCACTATGTGGTTAATCACGGACATTATCCCTAGAGCTCCAGCCAGTCGGCAAATCGTAAAAAAGAAGGTTGGCTTGAACACGTGCTAAGGCTTAGCACCTGTTCATAGTAACTTTGCTAAGCTAAACTAACATTAGGATAAATTTAATAGATTCCACCCAGGCTCAGTAGATTTATTATCTTATTTTCTCCATAAGACTTGTAAACAAACATTACTATCCTAATTTATCACAAAACCCAATGCGAAAACTTCTATGACTTTTCTGAACTACAAACTTTCCTTAGCCATCGGCTCTTCCCGTCGTTACGAATTCGAGTAGCTGATATCGACTACGCATGACGTGGCCTCATATATGCAACTTTCCTCCTTATTGATCACTTGTACCAAAGTTCGTGATATAGGGTTATTAATCTCTTCGTAAATCACTATTTACTTTCGCCAAAATGAGGCTCATCTGCAACCGAGGTGCCAGTTTCGCACAATATATTTTATTGCTTGTCAAAGTAAATAAAGAGATAGTAGCCACGTGACCAGACCGAGCGTGGCTTTGGCCCATAACCTTAAATCAAGGATGGGGCTCTAATTGCTCAGAAAACATTAACGGAGTTGAGCGGTGAAGGTGTAAATTGTAAACTTTGAGCTGTTGTATTTTCATAACTGATTAATGTCATATTGCTTCTGTTGGTAATTTATGGTGTTGTTGTTTGGTAAATAAATCAATAACTTACTTGTATTCTATGTTTTTGGTTCGTCTATCTGTCAGTCGGATAACTCGAAAACTTGTGGCCCGATTGGATATTTAGAACATTAATATGTAAAAATGAGAAAAAAACAATTATGCAATATTGGGAAAATTTCAGGAAACATTTAAAATCGAGATATTGAAGGAAATGAATAAAAAATTACGGAACCCCCTTATTGTAATAATAATATGTCGGACATTCACACCAATTATCCAGTCCCAAATTGGGCGGAGCCTGTGTTATGGTTACTAGATAACGGATAAACATACTTAAATAAATATATAAACATCCAAGACTTAGGTACAAACATTTATATTCATCATACGAACATTTGCCCCTAGCGGGATTCGAACCCGCAACCTCCGACATGGCAGTCCGAGACCTACCCGTTCCGCCACGGAGGCCGTCAACTAAGTGTACGCATACACTTAGTTGAAACTTTTACAGGTTCTTTAGTAAAATTAAATATCATTCATTAGCGAAGTAAAATTTCAGCAGGCTTTGCATATAATAATAGCATATAACAGTTCCCACTTATTATCAAAATTTTGGTTTCTTGACTTCCCGCATTAGTCTATGATTTACACCAAACATAAAGATTTGCAGTGCATAGCCCGGGCTGCGCTATACGCACATCAGATAATTTTATTCCCCTTGCGATGGACTCCGGCGCAGGGTCGAGGGTCGGAGGGACTCCGTGACGTGTTTGTTGCGTAAACGATCTCTACCCCGGACAATTTGATTCCTAATACATTGCAATTTATTTTAATGTTCCGACAATAGTTTTGCTTGCTCTGTGAGACTTTGGAATAAACAAATAAATATTTATCAATCGTGCTAGCAACAATGCTTGAATTTTGTTTTAATTTATCCGAGTAGTCATACATATAGAACTTAATGTATGACTATTTGGAACAAGTTTGTATTTGTATCTAAAAAGAGATTAAAAAGCTAAAACGACTGGTACTTACCACGAGTCTTTCAGAAGAGAGAAAGAATTTTCTTCGAGAGACTCATGAGCTGCTATAAGTTGGATACTACTGTCATTTAGTTTGGTGTGCTAAGTTTAATACACCTATCCATCTACATCTATTCACCTTTAGTATGAAGAAAAAAAAACATTTTCATTGAAAATTGAATGCCAAGCTATAATACGCAGGGTACTTATCATTTCAAAAGCTATAACTACATAAATTGTTTCGGAACAAAAGTAATAATTAGGTCACTTTAAATTTTGCGGAAATAAAACTAACAGTCATATTAGCGAAATGATAAAGTGTCAAGTTGTGAAAGCATGTCCTTGTAAACACACCTACACATATTTCACCACCACGTTAACGACATATTGTTCCAAAACAAGGTGTAGTTAAAGCAATATTTATCTTAATAATTAGTAAAAACCCGCCAAGTTGCGGTTCATTTGATAAGGTGCGTGTAAACGGCCGGCCGTTGCGTGATAAGTCCACAGCGTATATAAATTAAAACATAATTGTGTTATCGTGACCTCATGCTTTAATGCATTCAGCTCGACGTGGACGAAACTAAACGCTATATTAAAGTGAGTTTGCATTTTTAACGATCGATTGTTAGGTACATTGTGTTAGTGTGAATAACCCTTAATTTAGTGCAAATAATACTTTCGGAAGTACGTATTAGGAATCAGCTGCATGGTGTGTACTTTCTTGCATGTTTAGCTTTCTTGCGAGAACTCATTGTATATGAATGGAACTAATCTTTTGTTTTTGCTCAATATTATAGGTAAGGGGTTAGCTTGTTTTAGACTAAGTCTGTTCACTGCCTATGGTTTGAATAACTTACTACACTTTTGAATCATTTTTTCTATTAGTCTGCTGTTGGAAGGGAATCGGTGGACTTAAAATAGGACTTTGAATCTGTTTAGTAGGTACGCATATTTGGTATTCTTTGACGCAGGTTTCTTTTAGTGTCTAATTGATTATTGATGTAGATACAACAAAATATGGTATTGTCTATTTCGATATACACTGCAGTAGTAAAATATATATTCTACCTATACATAAATCTAACAGTAGCCAAGTTCGATATAAAAGACGTGCAACCTAACGGCTTCGCCAAATAAAGAGTGAAATCGAAATGGGTATCAAGTTCCATAGAAGTTCCTTAAATCACGGCTACAGGAATACACAACGTTCTTCAGTTGCTGTATAAGAAATGGAAAAGGGAATTCAATAGCAACCGTAGCTAGTCTTCTGACTTCTTGGTCTATTTCTGACTTCTGTGTCCCATTCACGTGCAATCTTTGAATTTCTGGGTGCAACAAATCAAAGGATATCTTGCTGGCCAAAAGTTCTTGGTAAATCTCCTCATTTATAAGATTATTATTTCTAACAACTACTCATACCTTAATCTATAAAGTAACCAGTTTAACAATTATATGTATCTAAAGCTTAGAACAGCAACATAGCATTAAACCGATAAAAGCAGGCACTCAACGGTAAACCTAATCCATATTTCACGAACAGAATCAATATGCAAATAAGCAATGACTACTAGTAGCACGTCAGACACCTACAGTGCGCCTGCGGCATACAAGTACAGAACAAGTTGGCCTAACTTCAGCCAGTTTAAACCGGTTGCCTCTAAATTTGTGGCTTTTGCATGCTATTGAAATTTACGGCTCAAAGTTCCTGGCTCGGTATTATCTGCGTCGAATACCGGTTAGTTTAACAACGGTATGCGGCTGAAAGGTGAAGAATTCTCGCATTTTATAGCTACAAGCTGTTTTAAATACGGGGGTTAAGAAATTTGATGTCTCACTTAAAGAATCTGTACAGGTTAAAGGTATCTATTGGGATATCTCTTACATATTTGGTTTGTATTGCACTTTAGAGCTTACGTCGTCAGCAATTTGTTTTTACATTTGTAGAGCAATTTGGGCTCTCTCGGTCAAGTATACTTTCACGTTAAAAAATATATCCAGGAGTCTATTGTAAGTTTTGGTACTTGATAGAGACAGAAGTGGGACAAATAATCATTTTTATGCAGATCAAAATTAGATGAGCCCTTCAACTGACTAGTTAATAGGCGTTATAATAACAGTACTGGACATTGCCAAGAAAATAATGATGAGTAGGTATGTTGTGACGAAAAGTACTCTGCAATCTAGATAAGCGAAAGAAGCTATTCTCAAAACAAACATTTCTATTTCGAAGTGTTACATCGAAAATAGTTGCACTTAATAAAGAATATGAGGGGTGCGGGTTTTTTCGGGCGAAAACGTTCACCCTCACTATATTTGTCTATTTTTGTGCGATACTTCCCGAAAATATTAAAAACAACTTACAGTGCGGATGTCTCCATTAACACTCCCCTCATACTCACAGTTTCCATCGATTGTGTGTGACTGGTTACATGTTACTATTTCTTTGAAAACATCATCATCAAGAACCCTGGTGGGCCACAGGGGGTGTGCCAGCTATAGTTCGAAAGACAGGTCAAAAGGTTGGTGGACTTCCAAGATGCCTTTGAATCTGTTTAGTAGGTACGCAGATTTGGTATTCTTTGACGTAGATCTCTTTTAGTGTCTAATTGATTGATTGATTTAGATACAACAAAATATGGTATTGTCTGTTTCGATATACACTGCAATAGTAAAATATATATCCTACCTATACATAAATTTAACAGGAGCCAAGTTCGATACAAAAGACGTGCAAGGTAGTCACCTAACGGCTTCGCCAATAAAAGAGTGAGATCGAAAGGGTACCAAGTTCTATAGAAGTTCCTTATATCATGGCTACAGGAATGCACAACGTTCTTCAGTTGCTGTATTAAAACATTTATTATGTTGTGCTAAAGTCAACTAAATTATATTCTTTCCTTTGTTTTCTGTAACATAGGAATAATATTTTCTTCCGCAACTTTTTGTGTCACTCATAAATTTCGTATAATTTACGAGGACCATGTGCAAGTGTACCTATTTCCAACTATACCCAAAAGATCAAACAACAATAAAATATGTATGAATTTGCCATTTTTTCCGCGAGTTACTCTGTAAGTTATATTCACAAGTTGCCACGTTGGCGCGACCGTAGCAGTGGAGCCAAAAATAGCCGCCCCAAACTTTTTAATAGGTAGAGGCGCGGCTCGGAGAAAGACCCTCCGAGAAATAAGAATCGAAGACATCGCATCAGACAATGTGATAAAATATCAGAGTTTATATTAAATGGAGGTAAAATTGTCTCCATCTAAACTGTTGGTGACATGACTGTTGAAATAGTCAGTTCACTGAAAAAGCTTTCTCCAATGCACGCTACACTTTTCGTTTTTATTTTGTTTCACTGTTGTCTGTTATCTTTTATAACATCTTTGCTATCCTCTATCGTACTTTGAATGACAATGTGCTTGGTAACATGTTTCTCATCTGGTCTTTTGCAAAGCTTTGTGTTCTTCATAAAATAAAAGATTTCCACAATAAAGATTAATGACATTTTTTATTCTATGAACTGATTTTTTTTTATTTAGCCTCTTCCACTTACCATTTTGGTATTGGTCAAAGTTCATATTTACCCTCCAATTAGGAGGATTATAGCTCCATGGTCACACTGAGAAAGACCCGTCGTCGTCGGCGCCTTCTCCGCTGTAGAGCCCGCGAGTTTTATGACTTTCAGCACAAATTGCTCCTGCTCTTCATTTAAATACACTTCCGAACGTTCGACAAGTTATTTCTTTTATGACTTTGCCCTATTTTATGTCGTGCGTCACGTAAGCCTGTGATGGTTTATGATATCAACAGATTTGAAGATGTCATAAATTGGTAGACGTTTCTCAAGTGTTATGAAATATAATTTATCTTGGTATAATGAGGATATCAAAAGAAAATTTGATTTTAGATCAATACCAGACAACGATTCATACAAGATACCTTTATTTGAGTCATTTCTGATCTTAACAACGTTTAAGAAATATTGTAAATACTTAACATGCTAACTTGTGTGTTCATAACATAGTACAGTCTCGCTTAACCAACCTTCAATTTTGCTATTATCGGCAGCCCCCAGACACAGATGACATGCAATAACATAACGACGAAGTTAAGCCGCAAGTTAGCAGTAGCTAACTTAGATAACTTAGCTAGCTATCGGGTGCTAAGTCAGGCGAACTCCTGAACCAAACGCTCTGTGGAGCAAAACTTTGGCTTTCGAGTTAATTCGACACTTGGTTATTCTTGCTATGTTCGCTTTAAAATATCGAAACTTTTAGTTAATCTCAAACTTAACTAATTTTAGACTGTTCTATAAGTTTTTAGAAGCATACTCGTACATACATACTTTTATACATCTATTCCCAAACTAGGATCTTTTCCTGTACTATGAGAATTAGACATGGATAG
This sequence comes from Esperia sulphurella, assembly GCA_947086405.1. NCBI lineage: Eukaryota > Metazoa > Arthropoda > Insecta > Lepidoptera > Oecophoridae > Esperia > Esperia sulphurella. The sequence goes on from OX352261.1 coordinate 10,227,492, forward strand.
AACAATTCACAAAATGAATCCAGACCGGGACCAACTTGTACAATTATACAAAGTTGTCTATCCCTGTGGTGGGAATCGAACTTACAACCAGCGCTCGACTCTAACGACCAAAACTAGGCCAACGAGGCGGTCAACTAGCCTTATAACCTTCTTTCTGCCCATCCTATCAAATGACCTGTCTGCCTTTGTTGGGCAGATGATTTGAATTATTTATCAAGCTGTGTTTTGTATTAATTATTATCCCGTTTAATAAAACTGTAACTGTAACATTTTCACAATGCTCAAATTGAAAATTTCACATAAATCGGTATTAGGAGCACCAATATTTTGAGTACTGTGACAGATTAACTCAATATATCAAAATATTCAACACTTAACTTCATAAATACTGATTTCACTACTATCCTCACAGTTTACATGATTGTAATCCTATTTAATGGATACGGTCACAGTATTTTATTTACATAGTCCGTAATACATATTGATGGAGCCATTAAAGCCTTTCAACAATAGCCTTACCTTTCATTAATTTAAAGGAAAAGGGTAGAGTCTAAATGAATTACAATTTTCGATTTATGGATTCGGACAGGTTAATGGTGTTAAAATATTTGAGCTCGTTGGCAGCTTTTAAGCATCCGAAGTACCTACTTCTATCTAGTTTATTATTGTATTTAGTTTATGTGTAATTTAATAATATTAAGCCGTGTGGTTCCGGCTTAGAATAGGGCCCACCCCCAACATCTCGTGGGTGTCGTCAAGGCGACTAAGGGATTGCACCAGGGACGGGCAGCAGCGTACTCTTGTGTATATTAGGATCATTACTGTGATCACTAATCCGCCTGCAAAGCGTGTTGATTATGGAAAATCCCCCAATGGACCAATCTCCAATCACCAAAAGTGGCATTCTATAATCCCGCGTGAAGCATTCTGCACAAAAAGCTGCTGTGTGATAAGTATTTGACTAGAGCAATCTTCTTCTCAGCTGAGAATGAATCCAGTCTTTGTCTTCATCATCAGCTGAAATACGTCCACTGCTGACCATAAGGGAAGGCTTATGGTCAGCAGTGGACGTATTTCGGCTTTTTGTGAAGAATCCTTCACGCGGGATTAAAGATTAGGTAAGAAATCCATTGTCGTGCCTCTATCTCATATTTCAACAAAATCCTCGAGAAACTATCGTCAAAATCAAGTTTTGCATAAAGTCGTAAAACTCCAATATAACACGTCCTACAATGTGGAAATGTGCACATTCCGAGATACAACTTCCTCCAAACTTGCACAATACTCGCATGTATTCTGCACACGGAACAAATATAATTTAGCCCTCGTTAACATGCTTGCTTCTCCTTCCTTCTATTCGTGTCTCTTTCATTCGCAAAGCAGACAGAACGTATAACCCGCTTTGTTTTAATTACACCTCTGCCAAGGAAATTACCGCCGCGTATAAAGGTAACGTTGTTCCTCTTGCTATGCAATCAATTTTCGGAAACAAGGTCATGAACTGCTTAATTGTTTTCTCTGTTGTCATTCTGTTTTACTATTTGTGCAAAATGCAAAATATAAGTTCTGAATATCTTGCTTTATGCATCAACTCTTTTGTTTTTATTAGGTATCCATCGAAACGGATACCAAAGCTTTTGTCGTCTGCCTGTGAATTCGTTTGTCAGACCCGCAGATAATAGGAAAGCTACTGGAACATTTGAGCTGAAGTTTGCAAATATACTTGTGTTTATTGATGAAATGAAAGAAATGATGGAAAAAAACAATATTTTGTTTTACGTATTCCAGGAAAAATTAAAAGAAATTTACGATAAGAAGCCGTGGTAGTCTAGTTGGTTGTGCATCCGCTACACGTTCATGAGGTCGTTGGTTGAAACCCCGCCCGCTTCGGTGAAGAAAAACATCACGAGGAAACCTGCATATGCCAAAGAAGAAATTCTTAGGCGTATGTGAAGTTCACCAAATCGGCTTGGGGTACCGTTGTTGGTGGAATGGGGTTTGGTATAAAAGATCCAGAAGGGTCGAAGTATCACCAGGTCTTCCTGTCCCCCTAAGAAGATAAGTTAATCAAATTTTACTTAATTTACGGACCTGCACATTGCGTATGACTTTCACTTTGCTGACCTTTTAAAATTTATTTCAGAACTGTGGCTTCATCGTGGGTTTAATTTACTTTAACAGTAAAGTCTCTGTGTATTGTTGTTTCTATATGAATGGTTTGTAATTTCGATTTTTATTTTCTTTTATTTACTTAATTACATGCTGCTCATTCTGTGACTATATTTCAGAACTACCGGCAAGAATTTTGGAGCCAAATCTCACATATTCATGGAAGCGTAATGCCTCCATAACACCAAAACAACAGCCTACAGGATTACTTAATCCAGAACACAATGTATGTAGAAGGCTTAGACGCTTATCGTGTGTGTCACTGAGAATATGGTACGTAATTCTGCATAATTAAACTGCCACGATAAATTTAAATTTTGCTGTACATCTGTGTTTATAATTTTAAGTATTTTTCTCGTACGTTGAGAATTAATCGAAAACATAAAACGAACAGAGCCGTTAAGCGATTTAGCTTGATAAAATGACTCAAACCATAGCGATAAAGTATACACAAATCCAAACCTAATAAATATTGCATCGTATCTTGATACATTTATTCATATCTCCCATTAGATATGCAATAAGAAATGCAGAAAATCATGATCCAACTGACGTAATCGGCCCACGCTTTTGCAGGAACAAGTGGGGAATTCTACAAATTGTCCAAAATCTCCAAATTGTTCAAAAATATCAGCAAAGTTGATCATTCTCATTGGTGATTAAGGAGGTTGACACCTAGGAAGATGAGGAGCATTGTTTTATTTAACAACTTTTGGATATTATGTTTATAACAAAGTTCTTCTATCCATAAGACATACAATATGTTTTAGGCAGTACAGTTTGTATGGGAACAAAATGGTGTACTTCTAAAACTCATGTAACTAAAGTTTTCTTCTTCTTAACTTTTTTATGAAAACACTTATAGTCAATAGGAAGCCCGGCTTTGTATTTTTTTACCTACCTGATGTGTATGGCAGCTATACTAAGTAAATGTCTCCACGTCTTTCTTAGTTGTCTATCTTTTTCTATAACATTTTAATCGACACTGTTTTAATTTGTTTCTTGTGTCTTAAATATGTAACAGAATGACCAAGGGATTGGATAGTGACAGTTAGGTGTTCCACCTACTTGCCTCCGAGCATTGCAAATCAGGTGCGTGGGTTCGATCCCAGCTCAGTCACTGTAGGTACAAGATCGTGTCGGCGACTTGCGAAATTTATTAATGGTGCAATGCAAATGAGACAAATCGCTTCTCATAGCTTACAGTGACAATTGGTATTTGCATAAATAAATGTTTACACATTCTAATCTTTCGGCTACTGGACGTAAATAAAATGTAACTAATATTTGTTATAGAAGCCAAGAATTCATGTTCTCTCATTCTTCACTGACGTTCCCGCACTACTGAGGATCGCGGCCGTATAAAATGCGCCTCCACGTTGCACATACACATATTTGCTAAAATACAATATTTTGTTAACAAATTAATATACTATGTATAGCATTGACTTTCTGAAGTTTTATTGACAGTGGAGGATCGGGTATAGTGGCTAGCATAAGCGTATATCTATTTCCAATAGTGGGCGATGATACATTAACGTTATCCGTGTGACAGTAAATCACTATCAACATAATTAACTAAGATGCTCTTTGGTTCCCTATGTTACAATATATGCATCCCTTACAAGCAGCCAATATTGTGTAAAGTTAAATACTTGGCCAATGAACCGAGGGCCGACAACCAAACTTAGTTACCTAAACAAACAACGTGGGTCCCTAGTCAACAGTGGTGACATAACACTCCTGTTGCTGTCGGCTCTTTAGAAGCTAGATAAATAAATATAAAAATTTAATGAAATGAGTGAAATATGGGAGAGCTTTTTGCATGGAGAGAGGTCCTGGAAAAAGACTATAAAGAAAGTAAAGACAGATTTGTAGCAGAGTCACAAGAAATAAGAAGGCAGTTATAGTAAACTAACATATCACCTTTGTACTTTCGTAAACGTTTCCTCGTTGAAGTATCAGAAACAATACAAATCAGACCGTAATGTAGACAGACATACCATAAAGAAAGGTACTGTACAGGCAGATTGCCATGACAGCCGACTTCAAGCTCCGCAAAAATAAAAATTTATAGGACATGAACAAATTACTCACCTTAAACTAGATTTTCAGTAAAAGCTTTTATCATTGAACTTTCGTAGAGCAACGAAATTGAATTTTTAAAACTACCGAGAGCAAAGACTATTTTTTGAAGTTTTGGCGCCAGACGACAAACACTTAAAATGCGATTGGATGCCGCGACAGTAACATGAGTGAGAGCCTCGTTCCGAGCAAACAGCGGGCTGGCAGGCGCGGAGCCCCCATCAAATTTTATCAACCCTATTGACAACGTTTTGGCGAGTGACGTCAGTTCTCGTCGATGAGTGCTAATAAACATCAAAACCTCCAGTTGTTTCTGAGTGTTGATGGAACGAATATCGGAACAGCAACGAGATAATTCGATTTAAATGTTATTTAGATCACTTTTTTATCTGAATTTTTATATTATTTTGCTGCATTTGTTTAAATAAGGGTAAATTGAAGATTATCGTCTCTGAGAAGCACATATTTTGAAGCCTGTTTATGTAAAGGCCGTTGTTAAATTTAACAATGGGAAGTAATTACTCTATTATACACCCGTTAAGTAATAACTATGTCTTCTTTATTATTAGTAATCTGTTACATGTCTAAAACAATAATAATGCAAAGCGACATACATTTTATGAATACACTATCTCTTTCGATGCAAAAGTTATATATGTAGCTTTATACAGCAATGTTGTAGAATATACATTAGTTAGTTGATGTTTTAATAGCAATAACATGTGCGCCGGCATAGACTTCTTGCTATTGCTATGAAGGTACCTACTTTTGAACGTAGTCCAAGTAGACCATAATGTAAAAAAATATGTTAATTGTAGGAAAAATGGTTCAGCCCAGTTTTTGTTCAGCAATATCAAATTAGATGAATTTTCTCTACCTATAACTTCATTAATGAAAAGTAATATAAACAGAACTTCTCAATAAAGCTAGTTTTACACGAAACGTAGGCCATAATCCTACGTGAGTAACGTTGGCGGGTGAGTTCTGCTCGGAACTCATTAATTTGCCCCCCGCCCCACACCGCCCCGGGATTTGTGGTATTACTATTGTTTATGCCACTGTCGACTTAAATAATGATTGCATTGCATCCTTAGCCACATCTTAGCTGTATCTTTAGCTGGTGAGTTGTAATCCAGTAATAATCCTTAGACCTTAGTTAATGACATGTTGGTTGATTCTGAAGTGTTCATTGAGTAGTAAAACATGAATTTAGTTCTAAAATAACGTTGAACTATTTTAAATGCATTGTTTAAATACTAGTAAGTACATATATAAAGACCTTATTATTATTATTTTTTAAATTCATCATTTAACGTTAGCGATACCTACCAAATTACCAAAGTGCGACTTCGAATTACATTATTTATTAGAAACAAACTTAATCCTAACTTAAAAGTTACTGCGAAAAGTAAGGTACATTTAAAAATACTCCATCCATTGTTTACCAAGAACGAATATGTCGTGGTTTTCTTAAAATTTATTTGACCAAGTCCTACGCAGACACTGACTCTATAGTCGCAAAGTGAATTCCCAGGTATTCTACTTAAACCCTGGATTTAAAGCTGTAAATAAGGCAGTCTGAGTTCGCTACAGTCTGGCTCTCCTTGACTAAATTGCATTTAAAATTTCATGGACATTATCCACACCCGGTGTCGGAGTTAATAATAGTGATAATAGTGCAATTATGTCGTCCACATGCTTTAAAATAATCTTAGATACACTTTAAACACTAATCTTGCAGCAGGTTTTTGCAACAGCTACTATTAAAATTACTATAATGTGGTCCATAAGTGTTAATAACTACACGTGTGCTCCACATGTTAGTTTGTATGCAATACGTCATTATATTCATAAGCTAAATATGTTTTACAAGTTATTTAATTTGAAGCGTTTGTTTGGTAAAAGCTAGTTCGATTGAAATAAGTCTACGAATTTCAAAACAATTTAAGATTGAATTATTTTATAGTGAAAAAGAAAGGTACAGATTATACTGAGTTCGTGAATCGAAAATTACATATGCACTGCACATGAGTCAGCAATCACTGGTATGAAATCTTATATTCAGAAATAGGTACCGGAAAAAGGAAAAGACATTAGGCGAGTAATCCACATTATAGCAAGATTCGTCAATCGCAATGACGTGTCTGGTGTGTGTGAACATTTTACTTATAAATAAGTTTCTGGGGTTCTATAAAATGCCAGTAGGTATGTAGAAAGAGTTTATAAATACACTTAGAATTTTATTGTTACTGAAGATATTTCTTCTTCTGCAATAAAATTCAATGATTATCTGTCAAAATAGTTGTACGCTTTTACGAACGAACGATCGATTATTATTAACAATTTATTATTATAATTATTAGCTAACATTTTTTTTTACTTGTAGACACTAAACTGATGATAATCACACTTTATACACACACCTATAAGTGTATTATTATAGGGAATACCTACTCGATAATTGTGACTTGCCCTGAGCGAAATCCAATAGATACCTACATAAGAAGCTTTGTATTAACTAAAACATTGCAAATGTTTGTGTGTGAGACTGCTCCCCTCAGTCAAACTGAGAAATCAGTCTTGTGGGTTTTTTACGGTAATCTGTATTAATATTTTATTATTTTCGGTATCTGTATTAGATTTTAATTATTATTATTAAAATCTAATATTATCACTGTATATGGAATTTGTTGTGTGATTATAAATATTAAGAAAATTATTAATTTGTGTCAATAAATGGAGAAAGAATTTATTAAATAAGACACGTTCGCGGAACGTTGTGTCCGTATATCGCCGCTATAGATATACGACAATAATTTGTTTTAATAAGGCAGCCACGTCGTCAATTTCTCACACATCTATTTGCTTTGTCACAGCGTAAAGAAGAAACCATTTCCAAGAACAATTGTTGAAGTGTACAGATTCCGTATACGAGTAAATTCGATCTAATTAAGGTGTATATGCAACCGTGTGAAATTTATTGTGGTGATTTTCTGCGCGTTGCGATAAAAGTCTTATTTCAAGTAAGCTTTTTCATCTAAAATCAATAGTTTTTAATACATCCCAATCCCATTGGAAAATATATACCTACGATAGGACCTATCCTCCTAGTACTAACAAGTTGGCTGTACAAATGAATCGCGGAATATCGTAACGCTGCGGCACTGTACTAAGATGCGACTTATGAAATGATTGTCAAATTATTAATCGACAAACAAGCAATTTCAATCTCATTACCCGCTACACCTCATACCATGAAGCAAAATAATTTTTCGTAGCTCATAGTTTCACCTCAAAGATTTTCCTTCAGGATTGACACTAATTGGTGTTTAAATTAGATAACAGATGATTTTAAAATGTCATCTGTTATCTAATTTAATAACCAATTAGTGTCAATTATGAAGGAGAAAACTTTGTGGTTACGAAACGAAAAATTATTTTGCTTTATGGTATGAGGTGTAGTTATATTTAAGAAGTAAGTATTAAGTAATCTGTGGTTCCACTATGGAGCCTTCGAAAAATCAACTCGTCAAGCAGCACGTCAGTGTGTCCTGTTATTGGACCTGTGACAACAGTTCAGGAGGTCGCGTCGATACCTCCCTCGCATCTCCTGGGAAATTACCACTTCCTCACCGCCCTCGACTGAGTCCCTGTAACTCGCTTTGTGATACTGTTACTGGGAAACTTGGGTTACTTCACACACGTTATTAAAACCAAATTGTGGTGGGACCGCACCGGGTTTTATGAGCCTACGTAAAAATACGGTTAAAATTTTACTTTGAAGCTGCGTACGTGAATCTTTGATTTTATGTTCCTTTTGTGAATACCAAATGGAATGGTATATTATGTTAAATCGAAATTGTGCATACTTTTATGATTTTTTAAATACCTTTAAATGAGCGGTAGCATACCTTTCACGTAGACCGGCTTTTAAAAGCAATTTTTTTTTATGTCGGCTGACTTTTTAGCTACATTATCTCGTACCTCGATAAAAGGAATTATATCATATCCCGATCATGAATTCTGTCAGTGTTACCACAAACAGATATAGGCAATTGTTAGCCATTGGAATAAAACGATTGGAATTACTTTCAGTGTTCATCGAACGAAAACGTGTTGGTCGGTGCGAGAGCGGTGTAAAAAATGCAGCCATTCGCAATCCCGGTTTATCCGAACGCGAATAAATCTGTCAATTTCACTCAGCCTCCCGTTGTCCTATCCACTCCAGGTCCCTATTCTTGAAACCGCTCGGCCAATTTAGAAAACTCCATTTATTATAATATTCTTTAAAAAGATTGATTCTACCTCACGAGTGGTAAAAATGATTATTTGTGTGAACTCGTTTGGTAAAGAATTTGCTTGTTAGCACATTTTAGACTTTAGCTCTTTGTGGAACAAATATATTCAAGTGTAAGCATATGTAAAGTTATTTGCATATTATTATTAATCTGTTTTCTTGGTTTCATTTTCTTTTTTTACAGTTATACAGTTTTAGTTTTTCATATTACATGACTTTTTTATGTTTTTGAAAATGGACCCACTTTTTACTCCTGTACATATATATCCCGAATTGCTCTTGGAATAAAGCTCATCTGATGTTATATGACTATTATTATTAAGCCGAAAAAGTATTTTCGTGAACAAAGTACATAATTATATAGAAAGTTCAACTGCTATTTTATCGTATGCTATTTTCTGCATGCGTAATAGGCACCCATTTCCCCTATTTACTATCGAGATCGAGTTCAGCCAGTCGTATCGAGTATCGGTGGAGCTTCAGTCTGCATTGAAATGAACCGACTAAATGAGCTAGCGTTTGTAAATGCGCTTCAGTTGCAACATTATTACGCCATCGTTAAGTTGTTATTATAATTTTATGACTGGTTGGATATCTAGATTAATTCTTTAATAATTTTAACTTGAATGCACGTGTAGCCACGGAGCGAAGCCCTACGCCATTGGCTTAAGGAGCTAGGGTGGCTGAGCTGATATCTTGGGTTAGGAGAAATCGTTTAAATTTCCCACCTTGCAGGGACTGCCAACCCCATCAAAGACTACGCAAATCTAGTAGTAGGACTCCAGTTCGAGGTTAGCTTGAATAAACCAGTACCGCCTTAAAAGAGTTAGTTAGGAAGTCAATGCAATTCCAGGGACATAAGGCATTCGTTACATTCCTGAGAGAGACAACCTACCAACCAATGTTCATAAAAAAAATACCGTTATCAACATTCCAAAGTCTATTATTATTGCTCACTTTATGGCATAGGCATAAGGAAGCATCAAAGTTAAAATTACGTTGTAATAGAATGTTACTGAATAGAAACGCGAATCCCAGTAATCTGCCCCACGCAGGATTTAATACCCAATATGTACTAGATCAAAAGATACAAGGGGGTATACTGAAGTGATATCACCCCATCTCGGACATTAGAACTAAGGCACGTACTTAAATTCTTATCACACCAAGCTTGACCTTGGAATATGTACCACTTTGTACTTGTGCAGTTTAAAATATATAAGCGATTGTTAATTATTGCCCTTAAAAAGCGTCATTCCAGCTCGGACATTTTGTACTAAGGCACGTACAAGGTTCCAATTTTGCCGTTTGGATTTGGTTGGAATTTGCAACATTATGCCGATCCCGTATATGATTGTCCGGATGTTCCGATTCCCATTTCCATATATCGATATTTTATTGCATGCCATATTTCGGGGGCACAACTCCACAACCGGATTAGATACTGCGATCTAGTAGGGAGATTGTCGAGACTTGTATTGGTTTTAGATTGCTTCTGTGTATTTTTATTTTTCAGACAGCTCTTTGCAGAGATTTATTCGTAGGAGTGGAAAGCAGTAAATAATACATACTTACATAGAATATTTTTGATTAAGTAAGTTTAATTGATTATTTATTTGGTTCTTGATTTACTTTAAATCGAATAGATAAACAAAAATAATTCTTTTCTCCTTAATTCAAGATAGAGTGCGCGCAGGAAAAAATATCAATCTTTCAAATGAAATTGTTCGCTCAATTTATTACTTATTTTGTATTCATATCTCCATAAGTCTAAAAGCACCATACGGTTCATAATTAGACTGGTTTTCTAACGTGTAAATATAGTACTACCTAGTAATATATTATCTTTGGTATTACTCACATGTACCTACTCTATTTCAAATGAATGTTTAGTTCTATCATTTTAACTCAGTCAGTATTTAATTCGATTGGTTCTTTATACACCAACTTCTCCCATAACCGGAAAAGTTTACGTTTTCCAGTGCGAAATTTATTGGCTATACGCAATGACGTTTGGACCGCCCACGCCTCATCAATAAAGAAAATCCAAGGGTCAACTCTCTGTTCAACTTTATGAACTAAACTCGCAAACTACTCGTTTTGTTGTCATAAACACATATGGAATAATATGTCACGAATTACAAAACTTTATGTTTACCGCTTACTGGATTATAGGTTAGATTGCCATTGAGGACCAAACAACCTAGCGCAATTTAGAGGAGATTTATAGAAGAAATGTGTTGTTGGAAGTTTCGTCTTCACACCTTCACACAAGTGTACTCATGTGCATTAAAGGATTTTGCCTTTGTTTTTGTGTTTGCTTTGATCTAGGTGCTTAATCTATTTGTGGTGTTCATGTCTGATTCTCATATTACAGGTACCTAATAATGGTGATGGACTTATTCCACTTGTCTTAACAAGTGTGCCAACGATCGACGTGCTGTTGTTTAGATTAAGTACTACTACTAGTTTGTTGGTTCAAAAATATTAGATTTTACGAGAAACCGCAGTCTTAAATGGATATATGAATTTAGTTATATACTGTACATTAAAAACATCTACTTACATGTGAACGATATAAAATTCGAAACTTATTGTAAATACTCCACCTTCTATTTTACAAATATTTATTTATCTTTAATTTTCCGGATGAATTATTTTTTTTTCTGCACAACTATTTTTTTAATCTTTTATTACAGAAAATATGATAATAGATTATGATAAAAATTTGTAATCCATATCCCATCCCTTTATCCCAGTGCGTAGGTATATAAATTAACTCATCTACTTATTTGTAAAGCTCTGCTTTTTAATTCCGTTACCATTTCAGGGTAAATCCACCACCAGTTGCCAGCCGCAGGGCATTTGGCACGAATCCAAATTATTTTAAAAGAAACCTCGTAACAGTCTCATTTCACTGGATCACGGCATACTGTTTCTATTTATTTTTTGTTGTTGTTAAGCTTACGAGATCTTAGTCTCTGATTAAAAACGGGTTTGTTAATGCGAACTTATTTTTTCCTTTTTGTTTCTTTTTCAGATCCTCTACCGCAGCCAATCTGTTGCCAAGGAACGTGGGTTCGACGACGAAACTTATCAATGAGTTCTTTTCATTGCATCACTTGCAAAGCTGAGAGTATTATAGTTTTAAATTATGACTAGAGAAAAGACCAGAGAAGGACTAAATCTTAAGCGGTATGATCATATTAGAAGACAGAATCATTAGAGACGATTTTTTATAAGTTTATTTTATTTTGTCCTTATATTAGGTATGCAAAAGTGTGGTTACTTGGATTTTTGGATGTTTGTAACTCAATCACGCTTCAAACACTGGACGGATCGGGATGACACATCCTGGAATAGGACAGGATAGTTTTTATCCTACGGAAACTATATAATAATTTGTGATGTTTAGTTGTCCACGCGGACGAAGTCTCGGGCAACAGCTAGTAAGTTATAAATACAGAAGACATCTCTAATTGTACGATCATTTACGGCTGAGGTACTAATACCTAAGCCGTAAAAGACCAGAGAAGTACCAATGCTTCTCTGGTCTTTTCTGTCCGTCATTATTATCCTACTGAGATATCAGCAACTCTTTTAGTCGAGATAAATAGTAAAAGGACATGAAAAGTAAAGCAGTAAGGAACTGCCAGCACACAATACTTTATCTCACACATTATAGTAAACACAGCTCGAGCAATATACCTAATTATTACAGTGTAATTTACTACCTATTGTTATATCACAAAACACGCCAACTACCACTGCAATTAAGATATTTTTTATTTGGACTTTTCACGCAAACTGGGCACTGAAGTTGAAATATTAGAAATATTACTTACACAGTTCTTTCGTGACGCGACATAGTTTTTTATTCAGGAACTGGTCTAATATTTTTTTGTAATTGAAATAAAAATGGTATTAGGTATACTAATGTTGTAAGCCTTTGAAAAAATGACCACTAAATGAATTGTGTGCTATAAAACAATATTGTGCTTGATAAAGTTATAGTACCTAATCCATTCCTCTTCACATTTTATATATTTTTAAGTAGAAAAATTACTTAATAAGACGTGAAAATTAAATTAATTAAACTAATAGAATTAAATGGCGGGGAATAGATAAAAAAAATATTATCAAATGTCATTTCTAATTATAATTACACTGAAAATAAACAATGTATTTAAAACATCACTGACCAGTAAAATGACGACAAAAACTTTCAGCCAGTCAGCTATTTTGAGACTAAGGCCTTTAGACAAAGGAAATAATAGCTCAGTCAGTACCCATTTCTGCGAATCTTGTTTTTGTGAAGAACGAGAATAATCCCTTTAACGGCTTCCTTCACAAAATTGTAGCCACAAAGTTAGCGGTCATTACAAATATTCTTAAAGTGTTTAAAATTATTAACATTGTCTAGGTACATATCAGTTTACCTAAGTTGTCTAATTATCAATAAACAATTCCCGAATTCAATAAGTTGCAATCAACTACGAAGAATGCATATATATTTTAGTTTCATTTGGTATAGGTACACAACGTACGTAGGTTAAGTATCAGCTACTTGTCTCTTTAGTTGTTGTTTAACCTAACTCCTAAACTATATAGATAAACCGTATTTCAGGGGTCAGATGTTTTCGGCCTGGTATGGTTGGCATCAATAACCTTCTTATCTTCAATAGCCTTCATGTTATTATTAGCCTAAATGTTATTCACCTTAAAGTCTATTTTTGCATATATAAATATAGTAGCTATTAAGTACTAAATCCTTCCTGGGTCAGTTTACTGAAATTTGACTTTGTAGCGAGCTGTAGTGCCGCACACGGCTTTGAGTGCTCTACGCCAGAGTTCGGTATGTCAACGATATTATGGTTATAAAAAGTCTTACTGTAACGTTGATTACAAACGATAGTAAGTAGATTGGTCATCAAGGGAGGAAAATATCACGTTGAGCCTATATGAAAATAATCTCTGTGTTCTAAGACGGGAAATAAGAACTTTTCACCCGTTCAATAATGAGACACTTTCTGAACAAAAGAAATTAATGTGTTTACATAGTTTTATAGCTTATTTCGCAGCCCCAATTTAATCGTAACGATGTGATCCGGGTTCGGCTGCGTTAGCAAGATGTCACGCCATGATTGACGGAGGTATGAATACGTGATAAATGGCTCATGCGTGCTACGGGCAGAGAGGTTCACGATTAAATTATAGGATTTCATGCTCTTCATTCTACCTTTCATAATCCGCATTGCAGACTCAAAGGTGAGATTAAAAATATCAAAATAAGTATCCAACACATCTCTGTAAAATTGTGACTTAATTTTATTTCGTTTTTATTAAAATTAACTTGAGAAAATTAAACAAAAGTACCAGGAGCGCATGGTCGGCAGGAGATTATTTATTGAAAACTGTCTGATACAGTACCTATGTTGGAAAAATTTTGTATGTATTTTTTGGAGAAATTAATACATGTTTTTTTATTTTATTTATTCTTCAAACTGGAACACATCATGCATAAATTGCTGTTTGACAGCAGAAGTGGTAAGACCTGGGTACTTGCACAGACGGCCCCTAAGTGCAAGGTACAGGGGGTCTACTATGCAAGCATTTCGGATCGGATATTATTATTACACGGAGTAGACCCTGTTCTCAAGATTATATCATGTATTTAAGACTGAATGACGGCTGTCTTGCCTATTTTGAGATTAAGTAAAGAGTTCATAAGTGATTATAGAAGACGAATGTGAACTGATGTAGAAGTCAACTGAATGCAAGCATAATTCAAATATGGCTGGTGACGGGACCTCACTTTGTCAGATGTTCCAGGCTCCTAATGTAGAAACCACAATTATCTACTTACTACCTATTCAATTTATGTTCAGCGAACCTAAAATTTAGTAGGTTTAATAGCTGATTCGTTTTCCAGTTTGCATTTCACTTGTTCGACTTGTAGCCCATATTGAAAAGGAAACACCTGGCGAAGTTTTCTGTAACAACACCAAATAAAACGTGGGTAATGCCAGTAATACCGAATCCCTGGATACACTTTACAGGTAAAGACGGCTCGGGAGGGCCGATGAGCATTATTATTCATATTTTATGACGGGCTCGCCCTCACGCAGTCTGCTCACGACTTGAACTTTTTCAATAAAATACCCCCCGAGATAGGAGCGTTCGGAAGTGCGGTCACGCACCGCGCCAAGCGATTTTATAACTTTATCACAGTTAGACTCGATAGGTACTGCATAAAATCAAAATGCTCTACATATCAGTAAGAACAATGTATCTTAATTTTTTAAATAAATGTGGCCTAGCAGCTAGGCCAGGTCGGGCTAGATTGATAGATTGCCAGGCGGCGACAATGCTAGCACAAGACAAAAAAAAAACAATTGTTGATTTAAACACGATTAGTCACCTTACTCCATACGAGGGGATCAAGATCTTGTTCCCTTGAATTCACTCTTGTCCCCTTGCACTAACTCAACTTATTAACTAGCTACCCATAGAACAGGGAGACCTAGTTTGGGAGTGAAGCTACTGCTTGTTTTAATATAGATATATCTAGTACCTACAAATGTTCCTGAACCAGTTATTTGTATTTGTATTAACTTGATCATGTTTTTTTTTATATATATTCATAAAAATGACTACTTAAAACAAGACAAAATGCCACTTAGTTGACCAGCATTTTTTTAGTACATATTATAAGGTCTTCTGCCTTCGTAAAAGAGAGCTATAGATAGAGTCACATCTTCGTTGATAACTTTACCTATAAAGTTTTATTTACGAAAGTTTACAAATTGGAACGGGTATCAAAGAGTTCGAAAGGCAATTTATATTCCTTTCACGTCGTCTAATACTTTGAATAATAAAGTAGCTCCCGATAGTTATAAAATAGCCTTTTGACGAACGCAGGCACTCCAATAAAACGTCTAAATAGGTTACGACTTATATTAATGACACGTGCTATTCAATTTGCTTGTATAACATTGCATACAGTTGCAAAAAAAAATGACTGCCCATCATTAGGCTGTTAATGGTGTGCAGAAGAACGACTCGCAACCTATGGTGCATTACGTATAAGTGCCAGCGCTGTATTCGTTTGTAGAAGCATATTAATTTATAGATTGTACAACACCGTAATTGAAGCATTCGTACTCGTATGCAATACAAAATGCTCATTAAAGCAGTATTACGACTATCATTCATCACAATCGCTTCCTAGAACCGACCAAAGCATTCCAGCTGTCAGCACTTGACAAGAAAATCATCTCTAAAGACGCGCAGACCCCTCCCACCCGCTCTCGACTCGACGCCGGGATTAGCCGTAAATATTTATAAGTGTAATAACGCCTTAATACCTATTCATAAGTGAAAATTATTATGCAAATAGTGGCAACGGGGCGGGCAGTAAATCCAGGCGAGTCTGCCAGCACCTTAATTGCCGCTCCAACTCTTGATGTACTGCAGTCTCATAGTGAACGTTTGACACTGATTTGTGTTGAATAGGGCAAGTATTTACATAACAAGATACCATGTCCATCAAATACAAATTACTCTGGTACTTTTGCAAAATCCACGCCGTATTAAATACCTCTCGTATTTATCTGACATGGAAATTAAATATTAATTTTAATAAACAACGGAACAAAAAGGCATTAAGCCGTATAAAATGCGGCTGTCGACAGATACGAATGATTCAGTGATATGTTACGCTCGGGTACCTTTATTAACGTTACATTTCTTTTTCACACCTAATGGAATACGAATATATGGGACGAGTTATGTGATTGCTGTTTTTTTATTGTAAAAGATCTTTGTTACTAGTGTGAAAAATGAATGAAATATATTTGTAACAGTGTGAAACATAAATTGTAAAAACTGAAATATCATCGGCATGTACAAGCATTTTTATCTCCAACCCCATTTATCTGCAGACGCACCACTCAACCACATCTTGATTGCCGGGCGCCGTAATTTAAATCTAAATAACCATTGTAAAATTCTGTGTACTAGAACTGGTAAACATTCTAAGCTAATAATTACAGAAATTCGCAAGGCTAGTAACTAGTAACCAGCTAGTAGATAGAGCTGATGGTAACGTGGCGCTATCAAGCGGTCGTGGCGCCGCTGCCGCCGCCCACGACAGTCTCGCTCCACGCAATAGCAAGGCCTATTACTGCACCTACCTCCAGCATGCCGCCTTCAAACACACTTTTGCACAATAGGGTTGGTAACCAAATTTTCACAGTTTTTTCACTTCTGAGAAAAATTATGTGATAATGATAATGTAGATACTTTCGGTACCAAATTTCGTAACTGGCTACGAAATGGGAAATGTAACTTCCTTGTGCGAAGTCGGTTACAAAATGGGACTCCTTTATTCCATTTAATTATTAATTTCTTAACTGGCTACAAATTGGGAATTGTTATGTCCCTGTTTCAAGCTAGTTACAGAATGTAACTCCTTCATCCCATTTAGAAACTAATTTCTCTGGCTGCAAAATGAAACGACAGGGATTCATTAAAAATGTAGGAGATATCCTTATTAACTTTACTTTTTCATTTCTAATATGTGATAAATTGTGATAAATTATTATAGATAATTAAACGTTATCACATATCTACAAAAGGACATGAACTAAGATGAATCAATATTTAGTTTAGTCGAAATTTGAGACAAACGTATTAGTTGCAACATCATTAAAATCATGAAAACCTTTATCATTAAAATCATAATTGTAATAAATTGCGAAAATTGCTCTTTTGTTTTAGGAACTGCGCAATCAGAAAGGAAGGATCCACACTTAGGGACTATTCCATGCAATCCCGGACCGTCGTAACTTTCCGGAAAAGGCCCCAGAAGTAGGGCAATCGTGAAAGGGAACGGTAGCAGCCCTATCACCGCATGGGAACAATCCCGGACCTGTCGCTAGAGAACAGGCGTGGGATGACACTTAATAGCCTTTTAATTTTCTTCACCCTCCTATCGACAAGAGATAGTAACAAATTCCAATATGATCATTTTGATATAACGTTTATTAAATGGAACCTACGTAAGTGCATAATAATTTTCCCACTGAACTAGGAAAGTTATTTATCTACGGGTGGAATGTAAGTAATGGAAATTCTGTTCAAAGGTAAAGAAGGTCAAGAAAAGGACATACACAAGGTAATTGACATAGAAATTTTCTATCATATATATAAAGACTATACCTTTTTAACTATTTTAAATCTGGAACTGAGTTTGTATTGTTGTTTGTTGAGCTTTTCAGTCCCGATTATTAGATCTACTTTATTTATTACATGGACACACTTAAATTAATTTACGGTAGCGATTTCTCTGACAAAACCCTTCTGGGTTTATTTCCCGGTGCGTGTTAAGATATCTTTAGATATAACAATAATATTTTAGTTTCGCATCTATAGCATTAAAAAAATTATGAAATTTTGCATGCATAAACATAGGCTTATTTCTACCATGGTAACAGCTTTCCCGCAGGAAACAAAAGCTTATTCTGAAGCTGAAGCCACGGGCAACAGCTACTTTAATATATGTTCTAGAAAACCTCAAGCTATGAAGATCCCTGTCTCAGTCTACCATCTCGCTAACAAATTAAATTACTTGTTTAACGAGTTAGCTACAATTACTACAAGACAACGTAACAAACACCATTATTAACGATTAACAGCATTTTTCGTCGTAATATCTCCCATGAATGGACTAGATGCTTCACATTAATACATGCCTTTTTGTTACAAATAGCATTTCTTTGAACAAACTCAGTAAACAATTAAAAATAGCATTCTATCCCACCATAGCAATATCCAATTATTTTCTTAGGTCGCATTTTATAGCAGGCGGATGAATTATGGTTTCGTCGATTAGACACTTAACCGCTCTGTATCTCCTAAATATATCCATGGATCGTATTCTATCTAAACAGCTCACATTAAATATCGGTTGCTCTGCTAAATCACGTTGACGTCGGTGATTAATCTTCAGAGTAGAATGCTTGTCGTTAGTCTGGCAATAAAGAGATAACAAAATAAATCAAACAGCTATAAATATGGACGGGATGAGCTATCAGTCCCAGAACTGTCCGATCTGATAGAAATTTACGGAACTTTTTATGGGTCTAGTATGGACCTAAACGGTGTATAAATAAATATGAAAACAGCGGGGAGTTGTAAATTATGTTTATTGTTCTTGTAGAGACCAGTTAAAGTCGCAACTTTGTTACTAACTACGATTTTCTGCCTCATTGTAGACAATACAGAAAAAAATGCTGAGTTACACAGTGAACTTTCAAATATAATTGGTTTAATGAACTCTATTATTCTTGTACGGATATTAATTCAACTGTCAATCGCAATATATGATATGTGCACTATGACTCGGATAAATGGTAGCAACAGCAGTAGAAAGTTCGACAATGAATTGGCAAAATTTACGCGCGGACCCATAACCTGAATCCCAAGTTTTGACCATTAACTTGCGAAGTTCCGGCCACGAGCCGTAATGATATTCAATGTAGGAGCCGTCTTCGGTTATTATAACTAATAATTCAGAAGTGGGAATGTGCAAAAGTGCAATATCCGCGGCCGGGGCTATAACTGTCAACAGTGGAATGAATCAGTGGCAAATAAATCGTTGCTAGGACAGGATCGTGCTCTCGACTCGTGCAATCGCCGCCTGATTTTATTTTATTACTAACACTGTGGGAGAAACGCAACTGTCGATTTGTTTAGTGAAATTATTTTATGACTAGCGATTGTTTATAGCTCAGTTATATTCTTAGTATAAGAGAGTCTTTAAGGAGAAGTTCTCCAGTTGTAGATGTTCGATATAACTTCAATCGTTGCATAGTATCTGTTTAAACCTTACAGCTGCTATAGAGCTGCTATAAAGCTGTTACGTAGCTTGTGTGCTAATACAAAAAGAAATAAGTTTTAGTAGTAAACGGTAACAAAAGGATCCCATAAGTCAACTTCTAGCTTCTCCCCATGTGTTGACGTTACCAAAGAAAATACATCAAGAATTCATATCACGCGTGACTTGCATCAATCCGCGCCTATCTAAACTTTTTTGTCGTCTGTACAAACAGTTCGGAAATTAGACAAACAGAGGTCGGCGGCGACAGGAAGCGTGTCTCAGGCTCGCGTCACGTTGTCTTGTCACTGAGCTTGTCTTGGAGATACCTACAGTGACGAATTGATGGATTTAAAAGTGATGCTGGGTAACGTAGAAAGTAGTCAGATAGCTCGATTAGGAAGGGTCAAAATAGTAAGGATAAGAAGTCAAGAAGAAATATATGAGGGAAGAAGATATTGTGAAAGTTGCCAGTGTAACTTCATTTACACCTGCGAGTAAAGATTGAGTGCGGGAGCAAGAAGACATGGTAGATGATGTAACTTGGAATTAGGATTAAAATAAATTAAATTAAAGATTGTATCAGTGTGTTGTCACTCGTCTTATAAAATTATCTTAAATGTATGCTATGTATAATGTATACTTTGATACTAGATAAATAAACAGCAGGCTAAATAATCATAATGTTCCGGTAATGTAAGTAGTACTTACTTATTTAAATTAATTTGAATAGAATTACAAAATTATGCACAACAATTTAGTGCAATTTGCTATATTTCATATTTAATCTGCACCTGTAACTCATAAATTATCATTTATCTAGAGTAGAGTCGAGTTTGTACTCAACTAGTGAATGTTAGCTATTGCTAAAGGGAAATTCTATAAAATGTCTAACCCGAAAATGCTAGGAGGATTTGTAAAAGGTCCGCTCAAAAGGTTATTAATACTTTAGTACATCACTGCAAAATTATCTAAAACCATGCATCATAAAAGTACATGTTTTTTCTACACATTCTATGTAATTTTGAACTCTTTGCCAGAGCATGGTTGTGGAGTGATTGAGATACCCAACTGATCGGACAACCTGTTACCATCGAAGGCTCATGTGTTTTAATTCCCATATATTTTGATGACATTTTCTGAAAAAAGGTCAGTTTTAGTGTAAAGAGATCAGTTATGTAGGTGTCTTTTTGGACCTAATTTTCTGAGAACCAATGTTTCAAAACGACTTTAAATGTACGTTATATATAAACTAATAAAAGAAATTGTTTTCTCTATATTACAAACTACTTAACATCGACAAATTAATATGTGTAGTTTATGCTTGTTCCTCTCATTATATACACAGACTGACAATTATGTCATACATTGTTGCGATAATAGGTAATTATAATACAAAACCAATCACTGATGCCAATGTAATGTCCAATGCCCATATTAGATTGTATACAAAGAAACAATCTACAACAGGATATCAGAATCCAGTAATCACTCAAGTTCATCCGTCAAAGGAGATGCGGTTATTTCGTTTTGGAGCTCACTTGTCTATTCCGGGTATGGACCACCCACGGCACTGAGCGTGTTATTTTAGGTACGCGCATAATTGAGTCGTTGCAAGCGTGGCGAACGACGCGACGACCCGACTGCGACACGCATAATACTGTTTTACATATCTGCACAATCGAACGAAAAGCGCACGCATGTAATTTGTAAAGAATTTTTGTAGCGTGGCAAAGGCCGTTTCATGACAATGCTGGATAAATATTAATTTAAATTTGTTATTTTTTATAGACTTCAAGTACAAAGCAGCGCTTCGCTGAGGCATCGACCGTTTCATCTCACCATTACAATATGAATTGTTAAGTACTTTAACATGTAACCTGCTTTGCTGTTTTGTTGATCAATAAGTTCTCTCTGGCAGTGACTGGGTGAGAAGAACCGAGGATCGGGTTCAGCGCACCTTAGGAGAGGTGCATGTCCAGCAGTGGACTCTTTCAGGCTGATGATGATGATGAAGTTCTCTTTTATTTCATATAAACATGATACATACACTTGTCGTATCCTAAACTAGGATTTTCTCCTGTACCATGAGAATTACATATGTATCATCATCAGGTTATTTTTGTCTCCACTGCAGGAGCACACTTTCTCATCTGCCGGAGGCAGACAGAGGATTTGGTGTACACTCCCCGCGCGGGCCAGACGCGTTGGGGTGGGAAGGCCTGATTGATGTTTTATAATGTATTTAATTAGTCGCCTTGTACGACATCCACGGGAAGAGTTGGAGTGGTCCTATTCTACTCTACCGGAAACCACACGGGTTATAGAATTACAATTCACATATATGACATTCAGACCGGGACAAGTTGCACAAAAAATGTACAAAGTTTGACTGATGAAAATTGAACCCGCGACCTCTGGCGCTTGAGTCTGCCCACCAAACACTAGCCAGCGAATCGGACAATAAAAATACGCTTCCTATAATATATAGACACTTGGTATAGACTCTTCATTTATTGATTTATTCACATTCATGACATAAGTAAATGAATTTTAGTTACCACATCCGTTTACCATCGATCGACACGCGACCATCCTTTACCCAAACGCCGAAACATTAAACATTTTGGTGGGATAATAGCTCAAGCTTTCCTTTATAGTCCCCCATAGGAACATATCCTGGCCCGACATGCATTGTGAAAATATGATTAATGGAACAGAAGTCACATTAATGATACGCAGTTTTTATTCTGCTGAGTTGTGTTGTGCGCGACGATTTTTTCTGTGACATTATTTTGCTGAAATTGGGTCAGATTCCGATACAAAAGGGTTGAAAAACAAAGAGTTGCTAAACAGCACTCGTATTTTAGATATTTTTTCCAATTATTATTCATGGATCTAAGTAAATCAAATAAAGAGAAACAAGTTCTCATTAAAACCCATAAAATGCATATTACAGTAGTAGAGAAACTACCAACTATCAACTCATACATAAATACCTGTTCTAAGTATGTATATATAAATATATACATTATACCTATTACTTTAAAAACCTAATGCAGTAGAATTTTAAAATAGAAACACATTTTGCCTAATAAATTAAAAGAAATGTTTATTTGTATTTAAATAATTATTGTTTTGCTGAGTACCTACTTATATGGTAAAAATAATAAGGTAAAATAAACATATTCTAGGTTTCCGAAAACAAATTCTCTGGCGTGAGCCACCATCATGATTGCTACTGCGACATTCTCGGCAGAAATAGAAAGTGTTGCATTCTCTTTGTAATATGGGTTTTTAGCGACCGTATTGACTCCGTCTCTATCACCATAAAGAATAACTCAATTTTCTAGGAACTCCGCTATAAGATGGTACTCATACATATTCGAATCGTCTGTGTACCTCATGTTAACTGTCCAATTCACTTCACGGTTTCCACCCTTTTTGAGAAAGCGTCGCACTTTACATTCGGCTTCGAACCAGTGGTGGCGATGGCCTGGAATCCTACATTGCGATTCACACGCACATTCTGAGGCGAGAGGTTGTACCATTCCGGCAGTTCTGAGAACTGGGATGCACCAAATGACCACGCTCGTCCTCAGGTTCACTGATTGCTTGAAAATAAGTTTCTACCTGTGCAGATGTGAAGCTGACTCGTTGGTTGGTGGCCAGAGGACGCGCATGAATGACAGCTTCGATACGATCTATTGTTTCCTTTTCCAGTGCTTGTCTCGACGACACGAATTGGTATCCCATTTACGTTATAAATATACCTACCTAATATACTAGTACTGTTTACCACCCCACTGGAAGATGTTTTTAAGACAGTGGACTGACTTTAGAAGGGGCATAAGTATAAGTAAAAGTTAAGTCACATCTCATACATTCGATTTACAGGTGACATAGGGGTGATGGCTGAGTTACTTACAGTATTCGAGGAAATGCTGAACGGCCTCAAGTTGCAGTTGTCCAAGATTATGTCCACCTGGGACAGATCATTCATTATTTAGTTGAGTATAAATAACTTTGATAAGGAAGCTGATAGAAGTATCTAGATGGGCGGGCAGCATTAGAGAACTGCACTGCTTCTTCACGTCGCCGACACTGCAGTATTTATAGGCTAAGGTATTTAATCAATACATCATGCATGACTCATAAGTTCATAAACTATGACACAAAATATCGGGAATAGGCCTGATCTACTAACAGAAATAAGGATTACAATAATTTGTAAGATGTAAGACTTACGAGTCGTCTAGTCTAACCTAGTTCTCAAAGTGGCAACGAACTTGTGCCCTTTAGCTGTTTAATTTCTTACCATCAGTAGGCCTCAGCTCATTTGCTAATTTATTCCGTAAATAAAACCAAGCTACCCTTCCAGCCTCATAACAAAAGTTTTTCTTTATCACTATACTATTTTTTTTTATATTGTGGTTCTAGTAAAAGCTGGTAAGTACCATTTAAAATTTCAACACAGCACTGCGAAAATTAACATTAGCAGCACTAAAAGTCAATGCGTGCTATAACCGATACAACAAACTACGCTATAAGGGGCTCCTTCGATTTTACTGGCTCGAGAATAGGGCCGTAGTCACCGGTACTGGTGTCTAGATGTTTATAGGCTTATTGTACGATGTAGGTAGGAAAAAAATAATACATAGTATACTTAAGATAAGGATATGGCCAAACACAATATTAAAAAAACAATTCCTACATTTTGGTAGAAAAATCGTTTTAGAAACGCTGTATGGACGCAGAACTATATTCTATGTTAGTATCCTGGATTGTAAGGTAGGAAGTATTCAAATCGACGGACGACTTTACAGTGCTCAGAAATAGAGATGCTAGATTCTGGCAGACGGTGCGCAATTTATAATGATTTTGTGGTCGTTTTTAATAAGAACATATGTGTACAAGAAAAAGATATTTATAAACGCAATAAATATAAGTGTAATATATTTCTATAATGTTGATAATTATAATATATTTCTAATATTTATTAACATAATTGATAAGTATTTTATAGGTAGGACTGTGTTTCATTTATTTATTTCCTGAAATAAATATATTTATTTATTAATAAAACGGGCCGAATAACTAAAAGATGTAGATACTGTATTCGGCAGTAAAATGATGCAGCGGTAAAGAGTGATGTTTATAATGTGTTGTAAAATGACATTAATTCTAGAGATATGCAAAACACACAGAACTTAACGTACATTTTATGATCAAGTGCTATTGTGTTGTATCTATCGGACTATTTAGTCCATAAAGAAAATAGTATCTGGAGGAAATACGTTTTATATCTAGTTCTTACTTACCGATGAAATAAAGCACATATCGATTTCATTGTCTGCTCAGTGTGCAGTGTGTGAACTTTATATAGCATGTGGCTTCTCGGTGCCGCGGTGCTTCGATGTTGTTTTATTGACTCGATTATTGCTAGGCGATGAGGTTGCGGCGTCGACACTCTAGGGTAAAGTGTTCGCTTTTGTATTTGTGTCTAAATACAATGCAGCGATATTGTTCTTAAGTAAATTTTCCATCACAAAACTGACTCATGTTTAAGTAACGTGTACTTTTCATCACTTTGTGTTTTGCTTTCTTCTCTAGCCCCTCTATATCTACTGCTGACAGTCTTTCTCTCAGTATATAATGCGCTGAATGTTCTTAGCATTTGAAGTAGGTAGGTACTTGATATGATTGCAGCTTTTGATGTTACTGTCTTTATTTACACAACCTTCGATTTAAGTACGAGTAAATAAATGACCCAATGTTTTATGCAGAGATACTCTACCTTCCTTAGTTGACATAATTGTTAGGTATTAGGTACTGGAAATTCCTATGTCACATAATTAAGTACAACATCATTCATAACAATCTAATTAGTGTGACAAACAGATTGACAGGCTTATTGATATTGAAATGTATTTATGAATACGTCGGAAAGTGATAAAACAACATCTCACCGGTCGGTGTGTTTGTTTATCCGTTGATTTCTGCGAATGACTGCAATTAATTATGACCGATGTTGGGTTGCCCTCGAGCGACAAGTCTCGCCGCGTTTTGTTTTTGTGTTCCATTTTTAGAACAATGCAACTCGTGCGACTTTTATCTCTCGGACCAACAAACGACAGCTTGTCGACTTTTTGCTGCTCTCCCCCGTGGCTTGTTCGTCGCTCTCCGCAATTTTATCTCCAAATTTATTAGACCTATTCTGAATTGTACTTTACTTAATGACACTAAGTAATGCGATGTTTTATATCAGCAACCTTAGGAAGAAACAAACTGACATTGAAATTAACCTTCAAAGGAACTCTTGCACTTCGATAGGTATATAAGTTTTTAATTTGACTGCAGGAATATGAAATAGATCGATTGTCTTTACACTATTTCAGTAAAAATACAAAATATACCAAAGATTGACTCATAATTATGTAGTCGTTTTGTTAGAGCCGTTTATAGTTGTGCCCTAATGGAAAGATCAAACGAGTCAGCAGTTAATTTTAATGTCTCAGTGTAAACGGCACCGAGCCCCGTTAGATATAATTAGAGGGATCGGTGGAGCTTCTCTTTGCATTGCACTGACTCGTCGCTGCAGTATTTTTGGTCTCGCTGACATTTACTACGTCATCGACATCAGTGGTATACTTGTAAGTACCACTTAAATTGTCTTCCGGATAGCATCTATCTAATCTAGTACAAGTCCTCTCCAAACTACTTGCTCTCTTTCACGCCTCTTAGGTAGTTCATTAATTCATTCTAACATATTTGGTATCGCCTTTGATGTTATTTATTTAAGTAATAAAAACGCTGCTCTATTTTCGTTCACGTCATAAAATGAAGATAAAGTTAGTTAAATATCGCGGAAAGCAACGCCAGTGACAGTATTTCTCGAATGCCAAACTTGTTTTACATGGCAGGAAGGAAGGCGCCCTGTCAGCGGCGCCTCTAGAGCCAGCGAGGTAAAGAGGGCGCGAGCTCTCATCAACTTTAACGAGCCATTACCGAACCGCACCCCGCTCTGCTCCTCACACCACTCGCACCTTAATAACTTACTACAGGGGAATTCGTGTAATTCGGAACTGATGTAACGTGTAATAATTTTGGAGAGAGCGCCGATAACCGAACTGCAACGTATTTAATAGAAAACCACGTAATTTCGTTATCGCTCTCTACAACATACAAATTATCAAACTAAAGGCTGCACAGGCGCGTTTTTAAACAAAGAAAATAAAGGACAGAAAGCGTAAGATGTTTTCGCAAAAAAAACAAGTAACAAAAAATAAGTCAACGGAGATACGTAATGAATGGATTTATATGCAATGAGACAAGCAGTGAAATATCATCGGTACAAAAGCTCAGCGTTTCTGAAACGGAACGTAACAAGACTGAAATAATTCACAGGCGATTCGACACGAACATTCACAGTGGCGACTGGCGACGCCGTGGGCGAATGGGCTTGTCTTCACGTCGACAAGTCCTGCCGACTACCGCGGTTATTTTGAGGGTTATTTCTAACCCGCATCACGTCGCGCTCGCCAACCGGATCGCCTGAATGCTTTGATGTCGCATTCTCTTTTTGCAAAACATTTCAGTTCGCGACAGGATAGCTAAGTGAATATTTTCGGTAACAATCTCTAACGAGCGATACTGTCTCGTTCCTTTGTTTTGATTAGTCCAATTACGGGTACATTGTATCTTTCGTTAATGACTATCTTGTGTAAGTTTTTGAAACATTTTAAATGTTCACCCTCTTGAAAAATTTCAAAGTATCGATAAGGTTGTCGCTAAGGGGTTGTCGAAGTCTATTTTCAGCCAATGTGGTAACAGATGATAATAGAACCGCCGTAAAACCCGGCCCCGTGTGGGCGTCGTCGTCGCATAGATAACAACCGGCACGATATCTCTTAAAGCGGTAATTTGTTAGCGTCCTTGCTCCGACTTATTTCTGATAAGGAAATATAAGAGCCACTCTATAGAATCGTTCAAAGAGACTGGGCTTTGAATGTTGGAGAGAAAAGGAATCTCTGATATTCAATTTTTAGTAACAAAAGATATTAGGTTACAGAATAACATACATTACTCATGATAATTTCTTTGTATTACAACAGCAAATAACTTGCATTGGTGGATGGTAATAAAATTGCAATAAATCGTTTATTAAAATAGCATCAGACTTGTACTTATTTTCATGGATGCAAAATTAATATAACCAAAGTAGGTACCTCATTCCATTCCATAAAATGAAACCGATGCCGAAGGCGTAACGACACATCAAGACGATGCGGGCGAGCCACTGACAGCTATGCGAGCGGCGTCACGGCCTATGTTTTATGACGTCGGAAGGGAAGCAAATGGAAATAAAAGCGAAGAAATTCTGTCACGACGTTAAAATGTACAGCGATGAATGTCGCCAGCCAAATTAAAATGCAATGATTTATTGCGACGTTCGCTTTTTGTGACATATTTCCTTGAGCCTGAGAGTTTGTGAAAATGTTCTTCGTATTTATATACCTATTTTTAAAACATAAATGGTTTTTAAATGAATCATCGTTTAGTGCGTTTATTAAGCTTTCATCTTTGGTATTTTAAATTATATCCGTAGGAGTAGGTAAATCGTAGTAATCCACATAATAACACCCTACAAACAACACTGTCGGTCGGAACGTTTATTAAAAAGCAATCTTGTATGCATTCACATTAATCTTATTAAAATTATAGCTTTTGATTTTAGAATGAGTTCTTAGGAAAATTGGCTATTATGACTCTTTATAGTGTAAGATTTGAGAGCAAATGTTTAAATATATTTATTCTAAAAAAACATCTCGTAATTTTTTTTTACTTTTGGTAAAAATGCAGTTTTATTTCATACATTGAGATTTTTTTCTATCCTATAAGGTTGTCAATTTTGACTTACGTGGTGTTACAAGTTATTAGCATTACAATTATTCATTCATTATTACAACGCTATTAGTCAAACAGTCCCCCTCGTACCTTTTCCCGTCAATATGTACCCATGATACCAGCGGCATTTCCCGGCTCAATGGCGATGTGGTGCTGCGCGATACCCGGCGCGGATAACCTCGCTCCCTCAGTCAGCGCCCCACGTCGCGGATGAAACTCTTTGCTTCAGAGCCTCATCTATAAGTTGTACGCCGATTTCAGTTCGGCATTCTTCACGTACTTCAGGCCAGCCGTTGTTTCAGCAGCTGAGTCTACAGTGCGTTGGGTGACTCTAGGTGAGATGATGCATATGTGCCAAAGTACGTTGCATTATATATAAGAAACTGGAATTTTTGCCATGGAATCAGCATCAGATTATCCAGCATCTTGCCCTTCGACGGACACAGACTAATACACTGAGCATACCCGGGAATGCACGCCGGACAATTAGACAAGGGCCCTTACATGCGAATATTATTATTTACGTTTAGACCAGGTTTTACTAGCCTAGGCCTTTCTATGTATAATAATGTACATATGCGCTAAAATTTAAACTGTACCAAGTAATAGTTTCTGGTATGATATTATATCAACTTACAAACTTAATTTATATTCCTATAATATGAAATCGAATAAATACCAGTTTTATGTATAAAGGTAAGAAGATATACTTACTTATTACCTACTTAAACGTATTAAGCATACCTATACGACTTCAATGAAACTTATCCGATAACATGCCTTTACGAACCCCTGAATTCGATAGTATTAAACCTTTGTTATGTCTGCGCTGGTGACTTTGCGTAACTATTTCGTTTGATAATGATTCTAATATTACATTACTTGCAACCCTATCCTGGAAGTTGAGTTGTAAGGTACACATTGTATTTGGAAAAAAGAAAGCGTTAAGCGATTCTAGTTTTTCTTCCAAGAATATTCAGTGCCTGTCAATACGTGTGTGATAGAGTTATGTATAAAATAATCAATTATTGTTTCTTCATAATTGTTTTATACTATAATAATCTAATAAATAAAATCGTAAACATCGCGTGTTTGTACATTGAAGATATTTGAAAAAAAAAATTGAGGGGTCTAAGGATAAGTTAGAATACATTAGTAAGAACACATTTCAATCATATTTGGAATTTTTGTCTGTTTGTCTGTGAGTTGGTGCACGCATCACTTAAAAACTACTGAACGGACTTTGATGAACTTTTCACAAAAACATGGGGCTTAACTTAACTTAACATTTATAGTCTTTATTTCGTCGCAATCGGCGAACCCAATCAAAAGTTATAGACATTTTTAGTTTTCAAATACATTAGTAGGTCGCTCCGGCCGTTTTTAAGGTTAGTATGCAATATATTGCACATACCTAATAGTATTTCCGTACTATTCAGATTGCGATGAGTTTGGATTATATTTGGAGCTGCGAGTGGGAGCGGGAGCGGGAGCGGGAGCGGGAGCGGAAGCGGAAGCGGAAGCGGAAGCGGGAGGGGAGCGGGAGCGGGAGCAGGAGCGGGAACGGGAACGGGAGCGGGACCGGAGCGGGAGCGGAAGCGGGAGTTAGAATGAGAGCGGATTCTGTAGTTCACGCGAGCGGAGCCGCGGGCACAGCTAGCACCTAATAAGTATGTGGGAACATCTCACGGCCATCCTGATCCCAAACTAAGCAGATACTAGTACTATGGCTATGAGAGAACTGATAAACATCCATACATTGATAAATTACGTCCAGACATAAGGCAAACACAATTGCTAATCATACAAATGTTTGCCCTGGGCGGGATTCGAACCCGAGCCTAAAAACTGTGGTGCCTTCAAATGTGCAGTACTTATTAACATAACAAACTAATTCGTGATTGCCTTCTTGTCTTAATTTCTACACTTTTCAATTCACAAATTATACTGCAAGGGCGTGCATGACAAATATTCATCTTTCGTAGGTATCATTCCATCCGAGTCGTTCTTCTAGTGTTAACTGTATCATCATGATTTTCACTACATCCATATGATATGCGTGTTGTAATATACTTTATAAAATCGCTTTCGCCTATAAATCGCCCTGCTATTCTACATCACTATAACCTCAGTCCTTTATAGGAATCCCTTGAAAGACAAGGGGAGGTGAAGCCTCATTGTTGCCGTGAATTTTGTAATTAAACGCCTCGTCTAATTGCGACCTTTGGCCGACTCGCTTCACACTCCGTTTAACTTTGAGTCGTGTATCTTGCCAGTAAGGCTGGTGGTCGTTACGCAAGATTGAGCTCTAGGAGCAAGGTCCGTTGGAATTTTAGTTTTCCTTTCGGATATTGTACTATGATTTATTCATTTCCAACTTTATCAAAGACATTTCGTAGACTATGAATACCTAACAAACTGGTAAGAAATGTATTTAATAAAATACCTTCTGTCTAATTGTGTTCCTAAGTTTTTGAGATGTCCGTTATTCCCAATGTATTATTGTATTATCTTCCAAATTGGTCTTATGAACTAAGTACTCTGTTCTTTAGTATAATTATCGAAATTCTAGAAAAACGAAAAAGTAAAATGATTCTGTTATGTATTGTTTATCATGCAAATTCATTAGGAGAGACAATTATACTACAATGTTTGCATGTAACGGTAGGAAGGTAAGGTAAGGTACGAAGCCGGGAATAGAGCATTTATGTAAATTGCTTCCGCCTGGTTTTCCCCTAGATTTATGTCTCAACGTCAAGAACAATTAAATTTGGACTGCGATTCCTCGTTCCGAATAAATTATCAAAGTTAAGTCTCGATAAGGCTGGTCAAAGTCTTCGGAATTACTTTCAGAATTTCGATGACATAACTTATTGGGAAATTCTAAAGAATTTGAATTTAGAATGACATTTAAATTAGTAAAAGTTATTCTGGGAAATCGGTGTTTAGGTATTTGAACTTACATCGACACCAAAACCACAGACGCCTATGCTGAGATTCAATTCAAAGCTGTAATGTCGCCTTGACTTGACTTCATGAAAATATTCAGTGAGGAAAATCGTTACTTTTTACTATTTCGAGATATCGTGACAGCTTGTCGTATTGTCGCAAATGGCTACTGTGACGACATCGCATGTGACGATTTGAATACATAAATGTGTACAAATACTATACCGAACATTGAACTTTGCTGACTGATGATATGATTGCAGGAATCGTTCGTTTACGTTTTCAGTGTACTGTGTACCTCTCGTCTACTGCTATTGCTTACTAGCTGCTTTGCATTGTCTCCTCTTTGTATCTATTGTGATATAACTATCTATTTATGTCAGCGCATGTGTTTGTCTGTTTCCCGATCTGTGGCTTCATATCTCTCGATCAAACATCTGCTGGCTTATAATTATCATTAGTGCCTTTAGTAGGTATATTTTTCAAGCAGTTCAAAAAGTTTTCTGGGATACTTCGTTATATTTACAATTTTTAGTGTAATAAGTACCTACATGAAAATGATGTTGAGAATATTTCTAGAATAACGTCTTAAGAGAACATAATATAATAATACATTATTAGTAGGTAAGTATCTTTAAAGGAAAGTGTCATAAAAGTCTACTTACGGCTGCACCCCTAGCGAGGGAGAGTACGATAATACCTGTCCGACTGTTTTTATTGGCATTTTGTATTAACTTTTCATGTTCAGCTAATGGATTAGTGCTATAGGGGAATTGCATCCTACTCTATCGATAATAACGTTGCCTGTCTTATTTTATTTTCCGCACGTTATACCTATCTCTACCAGGCCTTTAATACCAAAATGATCTTAGATGTTTCGTCTATGGATATTTTATATTAGCTTTTGACCGCGTAGGTTTCGATATTTACACATCTTCACTGCTTTTAACGATTAATTTGGTTTCCCGTAGGAATTAGATGTTTTTTCTTGATAAAATCTGTCCTATGTCCTATTCCAGGATGTAACCTAAATGTGTGCCAAGTTTCATCCCGATCCGTCCAGGGGTTGAAACGTGATTGAGTAACAAACATCCAAATATCCAAACTATCGCATTTATTTTGCATCCACAATTAGCCGTGATAGCCTAGTTGGCTGTGCACTCGCGTCATGTTCATGAGGTCGAGGGTCCAAACGGTTTATTTGTGTTTTTAAAACATTATGAGGAAAGCTGCATATGCTAAAGAAAAAATTCTAAGGCGTATGTGAATCCACCAAAGCGGCTTTCGGCACCGTTGTTGCACAATGGTTTAGCTCATAGATTCGAAGGTTTGAATGTGGTTTGGTCTTCCTGGCCCCTGAGAAGATAAAATAGAGACCCCCCACTATGAACTAATAATAATGTTTTTCCAAAAAATATTTAGCGATAGGTGTTCGACTGTATTGGTACTACCCATTTCAGTAAAAAATATTGTTGAATGCTCTCTAAACCATTTACTCACAAATCCAATGATTTCACATGATGTGAGTACTAAATAAAATGTTCAACGAATGTTTCCGCAACTTTTTCACTTAATCTAAATAAATTCCTCTTAGCAGCTCCTCCATTGATACAACCTCGAAATTATGCTAACATAGATATTTTATGCATCCAAATATATTCAAATAAGATGTAGGTAAGGCAGGCATTCAAGTTGGGTCGGCAGCAAGATGTGTTTTGGCATTCACAAACTGGGGTTATTTTCGATCACCATCTCATGATAAATGTTTACTCCATGGAAAAGGACCTGGAAGCTGATAAGTATTACCATAAATTATACTTACAGATTAATTTTAAATCTCGACTTCCTGGGCCTATTTGCATTTGTGATATACATATGTATTAATAACCATTATGTTCTCGGAAAACAGCAAAGTAAAATCAGGGTTATGTTAATCTTATACATATTTAAAAAACATTATCCGCAATGGACAAGGGATTGTAACTATCAGTTCACACCTATCCGTATGGAAACATGTTGGACATAGAGCTATGGCGTTCCATCCATCCTTTCTCATATATCCGTTACTGCCAGATGCCTAGTAATTGCGGAAAGATTCACTCTACCTCTTTATGGTGCATGTTCTCCACTGGAACTCAATTGTTCTTGTTGTCAGGTTTGTTAGTAAACTTTTTCAACGAATAATGGATAACTAAATCTAAAACTAATATTTATATAGGTTGATACATACCTACAACAATTCCGCCTTAGAATTTCTTCTTTGGTATATGCAGGTTTCCTTCCGATGTTTTCCTTTACTAAAAAGCCTGTGGTATTATAAATAAACCGTACTTAAGTTTCAAAAAACTTATTGGTACGGGCGAGGTTTGAATCAACGGCTTTATGAACGTGAGATGAGTACACCACAACTAGGCTACAACAACAACTATTTATT
This sequence comes from Esperia sulphurella, assembly GCA_947086405.1. Classification (NCBI taxonomy): domain Eukaryota; kingdom Metazoa; phylum Arthropoda; class Insecta; order Lepidoptera; family Oecophoridae; genus Esperia; species Esperia sulphurella. The sequence continues at coordinate 10,261,212 of OX352261.1, forward strand.
ACTTAGTGAAGTTACTGTCCGAACTGGGGTGGTGTCATTCCAGTTCAGACATCAATACTAGCATTGAAAATTGCGAAAGATACATTTTGTTTTTTTTTGTAACTTTGTATCTTTCCCATAAAATACATGTAATTTTCGAAAAAAGCTAATTTTAGGTACGTCTGAAAAATACAATCATACATATAATTATAATAGAATAATTTGTATAATTTGTTTAATACTGTTTATTTTTCATATCTAACAATCAAAAGGAAAACGATCTTGCTTATTAATAGAAATTGAATATTACCGATTGTAATTTGTAGTAGTCTACAATTCAATGTCACTATCACGGGATATGTATTTTACATGCCATTTTCATCGCTAATCAATACCCCCTTGTATCTCGCAATGTATTTAAGTACAAAATTTGATGTTTGGGTACAAAGGAGTACAAATTCCAAGGTCAAGCCTGGCGTGATCAGAATTTAAGTATGTACCTAAGTTCAAAATATCCGAGCTGGGATGATATCGCTAAAATATACCCCCTTATATCTTTTGATCAATTTATTTCAATACAAAGTCCTGGCTAGATCTTCTTCTTCTCTGACGTACTGACTGCTTAGGATCGCCACCGTATAAAATGTGCCTCCACGAATAGCGGTCATTGGCCTACCGCACCGCTTCATATAGGGATCCGCCAGCCACTCTCCTCACCGGGTCTGACCACTTCGTTGGAGCTCGTCCTATGGTACGCCTGCCCTCCACTTTTCCCATCTCCAGGTCGTGCTTGGGAGACCGCATAATGTGGCTTGGTCAGATTACTGAAATTCGACTTTGGTGTTTGCTAACATTTACATGAAATGTATTCACATTTCCATATTTTGAGTTCCCAACTTGAATCTTGAGATTTTTTTATTTAAATTATTTTCCTATATAATCGTGGTACGTACCACAATGTGTCACAACACGGAGGTGGCTATGTTGTTCCCCACACCTCATGCCAAGTGATATCATGGGACGAAAAGCCAGAGAAAGAAAGTTCTTCGCGACGTTTGTCAGGATCTATGTATATAATATTTCAGTTTGGTTTAAGTCGTTAAGATTCCCTGTAGTCATAATATTATGATAGTAGTATTAGGTTAGATTTGATCCTGTTATGTTTGATTTGTATGCAGGCTTAGAATAGGGCCACCCCCAATCTTCCCATGGGTGTCGTCAAGACGACTAAAGGATTCTATCAGGGACGGACAGCAGCGTTTTCCTGTATTAAGATCATTACGGCAATCACCAACCCGCCTGCAATGCGTGGTGATTATGGCAAATCTTACAATGGACAGCTCGCCAAAAGTGGCATTCTATTGAGGAGGCTCATGTTCAACAGTTTTGATGCCGTGTGGTTTCCGGTAGAGTAGAATAGGACTACTCTAACTCTTCCCGTGGATGTCGTACAAGGCGACTAAGGGAATACATTATAAAACATCAATCAGGCCTCCCCAACCCGTCTGGCCAGCGCGGGGAGTGTAGGCCAAATCCTCCGTCTGTCTCCGGCAAATGAGAGAGGGTTGTGCTCCTGCAGTGGAGACAAAAAAAAAATAACCTGATGATGATGTTCAACAGTGGACGTAGGTATTTCGGCTGATGATGATGAACGTGTTTAAACTTTCCTTTTAAAAAATCTTACTAATTTCTCTTGTATTTGTATTTGCTGTAAAGGTACAAAGTTATAAATACCAAAAGCATATTTTATTCAGAGCTATAAAATTGAAGTGTTAAAAGCGCTAAGAATCTCATTATGAACTGGCGTACAGCCAAATATGAATTTGTTGTTCCATTACTCTGTTTACTCGCATCTTAATCATTTTAATGAAAGATATTATAAACTTACCCCACAATTTATAACAGTTACCTCAGTATTTAGATACCTTACTGAAAGGTTGTCTGGAAGCAATCGCTTTACTTACAGTCGTACACCTAGATGTACAACTGTAAGTTACTGTATTATTGTATCTGTGTATTTTTATGCAATAAAGAGTATTAGAATTGAATTAAATATCTTTATTATAAGTTATAAGTACTAGGTAGTCCTACATTCTATCTTTCCTTAAACAGAGTTACATAAGCACAAAATCTCTAATTCCTAAATTACAAAGCATACCATAAGCACTGGGAATAGTTAAGAACATTTTAGTCTTGGATTATTACTGAATTTACCATTAATGGTGTGCTATAGCGTAATTGGAACCAAATGGTCCTTTGTTCCAAAAGCTGCTGATAAAGGTAAACTCATTTCGTACTGAAAAGGATTCTGTAAATGTGGCCAATACGTAAGTTGGACAGGAATAAATTGAACTTGGCGATTTATTGCCAAATGCTCTTAGCCTGTACCCTTTTCCGGGTAGAGAGTAAGTCAAAGATTTTCATTTTCTCGCAGATTCCAGACATTGATTAAACGTATTATTTCTGTACGCGCAATGTTCTTCTCGGAGTGAAATAAAGGCTACAGCAAGTTGTCACAAGTTATAATTAATTGATGAAATATAAAATAAGTTTTAAATAAACTTAAGTAGTACGGTTTATAACAGCTTTACGAGTTTATGGCTCGCAAAAGAGCTGTAAGCCGAAGGTAACGACGTGCTTCATTACTAAGTAGTGTATTATTTATACCGCCCTTTGCATGGGTTTATACCGCTCTGATACTAAAACTGCACGACACGCGAAGTGAGACAGTAAAAAATTTAGAAGAAAACATACCGTGATACTTTTATGTGGCAGTTCCTTGAAGCGATCGCTTTGAATAAGTAATGAAATAAGATTCCTTTCATTATCGTACTGAGATCTCAAAAGAAATAAAAGTGGAGAGCAATAAAACTAAGTTGGTACAATAAAGTTTCTATATTCAGAGTGTTATTTCGGATATGACACAACCGGCTATGAAAATATTTTGAAAACAGTTCGAAATATTACTAAATGGCTCTTGAAATAGGTGTAACTGTATTAAAACTTGGGATGTGTTTTTCTGGACTCATAATTCGTTACTCTAAGGTTAGGTTACATTTATCTAATACACAAATTTAATATAAATATCACAGTCAAATATTATACAACTAAATTTCTAGTCTTACTAAAAGTATATGGCAGTGAAATGCTACTACTTACATTAAAATCTATGTTTCACAGGTAAAATCGATACAACTTCGAGCATTTATAAAGTTACTGGGTACAAAAGTTTACTACTAGAAAAGTTACATTTTTCTGGTAAATTTTTAAAAGTGTATGTAATAGTGAAGCTAGTCTTTTATGCTGTGACTAGAATATAGATAGGAATAAGTTAAGAGACACATAAGTATCAAAATTTCGTTATGTATCTACTGTTACATTATTACAACTACTACAAAGGTTTTTCACTACTTCAATAACGCTAAACATTACTGTACTTGTTATAAAAAGTTTTATGGAAACATTTAACTTGAAACTGTGAAACAAGTCATTATTTTTATTTATTGGTAAAGTTTGAAACGATATTATTGATTATTGCTTTGCGTTCCTTTAACGACCGTTAAAATTGTATGAATCCATTGACTACAATATAGTACCTTGCGACACATTAATTCTTGTTTTCTGGACTCTGTAAAGAATAGGGTTGTAATTAGTGATAAATCTGTCGACGCAATAAAACTCATTGCCGAGTCCCGAAAAACAACGAAAACAGAGTAAAAATGGCAAATAAACAACTTCAATTTACCTCATACGGTGGTGGTGGCAGTATATCACACAGATTTATTTGACAGCCCTGCTCCGACCTCGCTACGTTCGAATATCTGCCCGTGTGGATGGGAATTTTGAAACTATTCTCCCTTCCCAACCAATGCCATTGCGGATAGTCATACTCTAAATCACTGGTTGGACATACTTTGCTTTTATCCTGTCTGCTTCTTGATCCAGATCTGTTCGTATGACATGATGCACAGTCATCTTCTAAAACATTTATTTCATGCATATCATGTCTTGGATCTCTATAGTCCTTAGTAGATCGACTCGAGGTGCTATGGCAACAAGTGGAACATTCCCCGTTAGAATATTGAATGCTTCCATTGCATGATCTAACAATGCTATTGTTATGAGATCGTCGTTCCGGACAATTCCTCAGGTCTCCAATTTCATTATTGTCCTGTGTTCAAATTGAAAATTATTGTTAAACATTTCAAGAATTTGTTATGTGAGAACTGCAAATCCAATAAATAATCTAATGTCAACAATATAATTCCCATGACTCTTATCAGATACGTACCTTGAAATTGAGTTCAGTGTAGATAGCGCTCGATGCGTATGGTTCTGGTGGTCCTTGTCTTAATCTGTCTACACTCGATGCATCTAAGCCTTGGATGGAGTTTTGTGGTAGACTGTATTCTGGCTCCACGCTGAGAATACTGGTTGATTGTCCACCTAAAAAAAACACTGTTATCACGGCGCATAAAGTAGAAATAAACTAATAGAGAGTGGTGATGTAATCTTACTCACCATGTAAAAGACTTTGATGACAGCTTCCCACCTCTAAAGTAGGGTCGTGCGGTGCGGCAAACACAGGCCGATCCCGGAGCCAAATCGTGTCTTTATTCAATAGACACTGCTGTGCCGTGACAATTGATTGACCTGCAATTGGGTTCAACGTTTCAATTACGAGTGTTTACGTTGTTGTTTTCAATTGTGTGTACAGTATGAGGGTCTCTTTCGGCATTCCCTAATTTATAGACAGTTATATTATGTTACTGCTTAATAAACATTACACGGATTGATTACCTTGTAAAATCTTTGAAATTAGGTTTTCTTTGCCGACTGGCGTATAATATTATTTGTTCTTTCTTGGACATATCTTTGTTCTCGTCAAAATCGACCGTTTTATATTCACAATGTTGTTAAAATCTATTGCGAGAAAAATCTTCCTCGATGAAAAAATAATAAAAGCAAATTACCAGTAGATTTCTTCCTCTGAATTCCATTCCGTCGTTTGATGTAATAAATGCTGAACACCCCAATAATGATAATGGAGAACAATGTCAGACAAAGCGCCAACAGCCACGTTTCTTGAAATATGTGCGGAATATCCGTGTCTTTTGGCGGTTCCGTTCTAAAAGGAGGAATATTAGTATACATTTATTTCTCTTGATAAAATATTGCAGTGTACCAAGATAGTGTATCGTGCTTTCACAATCACAATTTTTACTGTCTTATGAAACACTCTTATGGACTATAAAAACAACATTTACATTATAATATACAGTTACTTTACATGGAGACTTTATTGTCAAGTTTCTATCCACTATTTCATCATTCATTTTACCTTATTTATATAACTTTTTATTGCACTCACAAAACATTTAAAAACAAAGAATAAGAGCAATTTTATTATTTTGGTATATGACATATATCTAATAAATAAGATAGTAAACATCGCGTGACTGTACATTGAAGATATTTGCAAAATAAAATTGGGGGGTCTACGGATAAGTAACAGAACACATTTCAATCAATTTTGGAATTTTTGTCTGTTTGTCTGTGAGTTGGTGCACGCATCACTTAAAAACTACTGAACGGATTTTGATGGACTTTTCACAGAAACATGGGGCTTGACTTAACTTAACATTTAGTCTTTATTTATCGCAATCGGCTAACTCAATCAAAAGTTATGGGAATTTTTTGTTTTCTAATACATAGTAGGTTTAAGCAATGTAACGAAGAAGTAAAATGATTGTGTTCGGTATAATTCAGATTGAGATTGGTTTGGACTACATTTGGAGGTGGAGCTGGAGTAGGAGTGGGAGTGAGAATGTGCGTGGGCGTGGGCGTGGGCATGGGCGTGGGCGTGGGTGTGGGCGTAGACGTGGGCGTGGGCGTGGAAGTCGGGGTCGAGGTCGGGGTTTATGTCGTAGTGGAAGTCATATATTAGTTGTATGCAATATAACAAAGAAGTATAATTAATGTTTGGTGCATTCAGATTGCAATGAGTTAGGACTATATTTGGAGCTGGAGTGATCGTGGGTGTGGGTTGGGATTGGTATTGGGAACGGGGGCGGAAGTGGGAACGGGAACGAAGTCAGTAGTCCACGCGAACGGAGCCGCGGGCACAGCTAGTAAAATTATAAAAATGTCTTATTGAAAGGTGAAGCTGGAATGGTAATAATACTGGCAATTTTTAATTCTGCTATAGTATTTAGATAGTCAAAATATCTGTAGTTTTATACTAACCGTAATGTTAAAATTATTAATTTAATTTTATTGCACACACAACACATTTATTACAAAGAAAAAGAAAATAACATGTATAGAAGGTGAAGCTTATCTCGTTCATATTTCCATTTTGGCGGGTATAAAAAATAATACATTTTTTGCAATCATCTAGATACTTCTCACAGATGGAACGCAGATAAATGCACTTACTGAACATAGTGTCTCTGAGAATGCGTGGGTAGCATGTGTATGTGCGCGGGCGCACTGAAGGGTCCGTGCCCGCGGCGAGTGACGGCGGCGGCGCGCGCGCTGTAGCGGCCGCCAGTCCGCAGAGAGCTGGCCGCAGCAGCACGGTTTCTGGGTCCCAGTGACATTTGACCGACTACACGACCACCAGTACTACCACTAACTCGGATTTCAATCTGAAGAACAATATGTTTTATGACAAAAGTGAATAATGTTAATGGTTTCTGAAAATGTGTAGCATTGTATGAATAACTGGTCGATTTGGCTGTAAATTTAAAACTCAAAACTTTTATGGCTTCCACGAGTAATGCAATTTGTATTAAGGTATATAATTTTAAGCTACGGGTATTATTAAACAAGTAACATCGTATTTTTTTTATTATTTTGAACAAATTATAGTGCGGAAGACCTATTATAAACTAACAGATAGCGTTAATAACCGATAATTTATCTCTACACCGCAATAATGACTTTATGTAAACGGATCATTATGACATTATTACTGGAATGAAAATAATATTTACCAAATATCCAGTAAGTTCACCATTCCACGTGGTTGCAGGTGGTGGTTCCCATCGGATCCAGGCCGAGGTTGCGTTAATTACACCTGCTGTCACACTCTGAGGTGGTGCAGATGGCACTAAAATAATACACGGTAATTAATCCTTTGTCAACTAACGTATCCCAAATCAATGTTTAATGAATCGGCAAGGTAAATTACCATCTTCGTCTGTGTAGCCGGTCATCAAATTAGATGGCTTCCCGAGCAAATTTTTATAGAAAGGCATCAGAAATACATCATATTGCATATACGCCATTAGACCAGATAAAATATAACTCGAAGATCCACTGTTATCTACATCTGTTAGAGATCCATTAGAACACAACATGGCGTCTGAATGAGATGAGTTTAGTATAGTGATCTCTTCATAGCTAGCGTTGCGCCAGTTCAAAGACGTTCCGTTGTACCAAATTTTAACACCTTCTAAATATTCGTTGTAATCTGTTAACACCTGCAACGTAAAGGTATGGTTAGCAAAGCAACCCAGATTTATAAACTTTGATATGTCTATTGGTTTAAGAAATACATACATCCCAAACAACCTTCAAAGAAGTTGATGATAGTCCCTCTACTCTTCTTAAAACTAAAACTTTTTGTTGCAAATATTTCCTCGCTTGCACAAGTTCATATTGTGTTATATGAGTCTCTCGTTCAAAACTAATACTGCTTTGAATCAGTCCTTCTTTTAATTCATTATTTCCTTTCTTTAGAACTTCAAGGTAAGCTTCTTGCATGATACTTCCAGCTGCGTTGACAGCCGTACAAATTACTCTACCACTGTGCTCCGCCTTTGCACCGTCTAGATACAACAAACTAGAATTGCTCTTCATGCATTCTGGGAAAAGTAATGTATCTTGATTCCCCTCTAATATCCAGAAAGTAGTCGGTGTCGGTAACCCTTTAGCTTCACAAGGTATAGATACCACATCGCCCTCCCATGCGGTTAGATTGGATGGTATTTGTGTGAAGTGCGGTAACGCTGAAACAGATGTTTGTATTAAAATAGATCCAGACAGAATATTATTGCTGCAATAAAATTGATCCATATAGTCGAGACTTACAGTAAACGGTGAGAGTGGCACTGGTTATGCTGGTGCCAGCGTGGCTATCAGCCCGGCAGGAATAGACTCCCGCGTCGTGTGCGGACACGTGTTCGAGCCGTAAAAGCCCTCGGATTATTGTGGCATGAGAAGGCAGCGACCCATCTTCCTTGACCCATGTTATTTTTACACTCGAATCGTAACTCTAAAATAAACAACGAAAGAGATGAACTCTTTAATCCATTTCCCTTTACAACCAGTCGTAATCAATCAAGTTTTAATACCTGACAATTAAATTCAACGTTTTGTCCGACCAGGGCAGTGATGTTACTAGGTTTCACAACGAAATGTGGTCGTCTTAAAATAATTAACGCTGCAGCTCTCGATTGTCTTTCACCGGCGATATTAGATGCAACACATCTGTATAGACCACTGTCAGTAGGTAAAGTCTCTAGTATCTTCAAGCTACCGTTATCAGTAACTGTCACTCTGAAAGAAAAAAAAATTACATTTTAGAAATTTCTTAAACTATTTTTTTATTTCCTTTATTATTTTCCAATACTTATTTTAATCTTTAAATTACCTAATATTAGAAACAATTTTATTAAATTTACCTTCCATTAACTTCCGCATCGTAAATCTGTCCATCTTTGAGCCAATGTACAGAAGGTTCTGGAATACCTCTTGGAGGCATACATTCCAATAACGCGGGTTCACCTGCCGCTACATGCACATCTCTAGGCTCAGCCCTGAATTCGTCCCGGAGAACTGAAAGTTATTTATCATTACAAATGTCATATTTATTTCAAATTACCTGTCAAATTTCCTTTTTATGTTAAATCTGAGACTTAAACCGGTTTATTCTTTGACTTATTAGATCTCTTCTTTAATCTATTACTGACATCTATACGCTATATTATTAGGATCAAAGCTACTTTAACTTGTCTTTATATAGAGGTCATCTCAAGATATAATTTACTTTACTACTCCATCTGTCACCTTTGAGAAATGAGATCTTAAATGAATTAAATATTATCAACAAACTCCTTGTTCTAACATCTAAAAATTCTTGTTAATTTTTAATTATGAAGATTATCTTAATTATTACTTATCTAATTTCAAGGTAAGAGTATTAGCGGTGAATTATTACAGCTTCTTTTGGTATTTCGTGCTATAAAACAAAGAAACAAACCTGCAACATTGAGCGAAGCATTCTGACTGACAGCCTCGCCTGCGACGTTGCGTGCCACGCACCAGTAAACGCCTTCATCGCTCTCCTTTTTACCTCGATTTACCCTAGCAGGGAAATAAAGATTCAGATTTTTCACTTCATGTAGATTATTATACTGTTTCAAATATAACTGCATCTGATTTCCCTCTTTGCTGAATTAAAACAATTCAACATAATAAATATTAGTAAGAGAAAGTTAACGTTAATTTCAACTTGACGGACGTTTTAGCTAAACCCTTGACAGCCGAAATTTAATATTAAATTCGCGGATACTGAAATCGGGAAATTTATAGAAGCTGCCTACAAATTACATGATATCATTTTAGAATTGTCTGTACGAGGGGCTTGTATCCAGTAATATAGGCGACCTAACCCTAAGCTTTATTGACAATAGACAATAATTTTAACTGTCGGTTTAGGTCAACCTATGACAGACATCCACAAATTACATGCTGAGTACAGGGAAGCAATAAAAATTTAGTTGTCTACTTTTGAGAAACAACAGTCAGCATCCTAATAATAATACATAATATCCATATCAGCTGTTTGCACAGGCGAACTGGCTTAGTCGACAAATGTCCAAACCGTATCGCCAGTAAACGCGTCCACTTGTGGGTCAACATTATAACCTAACATTTCAAGGATTTGGGATAGGTAGGAAGAAATATTATTTTAACACCTACCTAAGAAACAACAGGCCGTCTTCCAACAGCACTCTGTGGCCATCTTCAGCTTGTGGCAGAGGCGATCCGTCCTTGAACCATTGCACTAATGGTTTGGGTCGACCTTCGACCACACATCTCAAAGTTGCGGGCTCACTGCGACCTGATACTGTATTTGATGGGTGCTCTTTTATGCGCGGTGCTCGATTTTGTGCTAGGAAGAATGAGAAGTACTTTGTAATTATCATTTATAGTTTTGTTCTAGTATAATAAGTCCTATTATACCAACGATGCGAGAGAAGGCCGAATGTTAATATTTAGAAAATGTCAAAAAGGCGCCAAACTGGTTTTCTAGATTTCTATGGAAATTACTAGTTCCTTTAAATTGGTGAAGAAACTGCTGTAATTTACATAAAAGGTCAGTATGGCATGTCCTTGCATTTTTTTTTAAATTAACTTTTTACATTATGTCGTATCAGAGAAGTAATTGTGTAAATGTTTTACTAAGTAAGTACTTGTATAATTTAAGAAAGTTAAATAAAAAATTAATATCACAGGAACTGTTTTATTCGAGGACCACGTATGTTAACGTATGTACCTATGTATAAGGTAGCTGAAGTAAGGCACCACAAATACAGACACTAATTTTTTTTTTAATGTAACAAAAATTACAACATATAAAATACAGTAATATCCACAGAAATTGAAGCCCATTTGTATGTGAACAGAGTGCTCACGTGATCAATACATTAGCCTGCCATCACCATCGACGAGAGATGCTTGTGCAGTTCTTGCTTTAGTGATCCACCTGATGGAATGTATTTTAAGTCGGATGGTAGAGAATTCCAAATTTTAGTCAAAACGTAACCGCTGGTACGCTTACCATATTATTTGACACATCTTGGAACATTTATTTTGCCTTAGAGTAGTCTTTTAGTTACGTATTATTTCTGACATATTTACACATCTCATAGCAAGAATGTGTGTGGCAAGGAATTCATTTGAGGTTTATTTGCGACCTTATCGTACGCTATAGTAAAATTATAGCACTATTTAGAAATAGAGTTTTAAAAAGGGTTGAAAACTAATTATCTTAGATGTAGGGCATTCCTTGCGATATTTTCATTCAGCGTTTGAGAGAAGCCAGTAAATAATAATTATAGGTAAATACTTAAGTTTTGGAAAACCCATTGGTACAGGTTTGATCAAGGCAGGGGTTAGACACGGACCACTCGACATGATGAACTGCGTTACCATGATCAGATCAAAACCAGTCCCTCATGCATGCATCAGTAAGGTCGAAACCTTACTATGTACTTCGAAATCAGTAAATAGATGTTTTAATTTATTTACTTAACCATTCTTATAATTTATGTATTGAACGAAAATTTATTTAAACTATGAAATGTTCACTTAAGCAATGTCAGTTATGCTGATACATTATGTTATGTTTGTTAATATCTTATAAGTAACTCAAAACCTGTGTTTTATTTTATGTTGTGCATAATAATTTCATTTCATTACTTGCTTTATTATTATAGCTCTGGTAAGGACGCGATAGCTATAAAGTTATTATAACAGGTGTCGAGCAAGTGGGTGACAAGATAATTACCACAATACACACTTGGGTTAATTGTACTTTACTCGACAATTAAATTATGTACGAGTATAATTTAAAATACTACTATTAATCGAAACTTAAGTTAAAGGATATTAAAAATTCAGATGGGTGCAGTGGTTAGGAAATTTCATAAGCACTTGGAACCCATTTGAATTTATCTGGAATAAATATAAATAAAATCATACATTTTTGAATTTATATCAGAAGTTCCATTAGTGCTTAAATTCCTCATATTGGATGTTTCAACACCAAATCTTGTAAGTGGTATGTATATCAAGTATACTTACTACTGCAGATTTATCGAATTACACCTAGTAATCTACATTTTAATTTTTTTTTATCAATTTTGATTATTTGGGTTTGTATCACGAGTTTTAAAGTAGAAATTTGCTATGGTTATGGGTACCAAACATACCTATGTTTGGTAAAACATTTAACAAAATTAAATGTTCTAAGTTTTAATCTAAGCTTTGAACTATTTTGGATCAATAATAATAATTAAAGTCGTCTCTTTGGCTCGTGTCAAGCTTTGCCAGGCACTGGATTTTGATTGGCTTGTTAGCCTAGTGTCACGCATTTGCCTTAAATGCATAAGGTCGTAGGTTCAATTTCTATTGGGGAGACACAACTGATATAAGTTGGTCCTGGCCTGGGAATGTCATATTTACTTCTTATTGTAAAGTGAATACTTGTTTGAATAATAAAAATAATAATAAAATATATCTTTATTTTCTCTACACAAAGGTTACAGATAAAGAAAAAACAAGAGCAACCATAATATAATAAAATTTAGACCGTGGAAACCTAAACTAAGGACTTTGGATTCTGAAATGCGACGAATCGAAACTATGACTTGTTACAAACCCGTGTATAAGACAAGTGTACGTGTTACTATTTATTTATTCTATCTACGATACTGGAATTCTACATTTACTTTTCTCACCATTCTTGTGATAAAGTCAAAACGTTACGCCTACACAAACCGCTGGACATACAACTTTTATAATGCAACTACACGTAACAAATCGAAAAAGAAATCTATGGATCTCTCAATAACCCCTACCTCTGTTCGTTCCGCTGCATTTAGATAAACAGCCGGATAAAGTGACACTGGACGTATTGTAATAATTTTTGATTTATTTTTTCGTTTTATTCGCCCCACGGTCGGACAGACAAGTCATTCCCATTTGTACCCACCCATTCTTTTTAGTCCCATTTCTTAGAAAATATGTGTGAACCTAATGGTTTATATTTATATATTTCTAAGTTACGACACACAGAAAAAAATATATTCATATTACATATAGGTAGTGTACAAAGGCAAACCATGGCAAGGTATACTCGCATTGGTTTGACACAAACATTGATTTATATTAATTGGTACAAAAATAAAACATTTTGATTATTAAGAGGCTACCCATAAAATATATTTTTTCTCATACAAACGTTTTGTATTATTCCGGTGTAACGTATTTGTTAGTTCAAGTACTTTAAAGGTAAAAGTAATGTACCTGTATACTTTTTCGTGATTTTTTTTATTTCTTTAATAAGTTATATATATATACAACTATATAAATTGAAAAAATAGAACAGGACAGGACATACTTCCTATATAGTTGTAGCTGATAGATTTTCGCCATAACTCTTTGTAAATTTCATAGATAAGACACATAAAGCTTATTTGGGCTGAACAAAAATGGAACCCGTAGTATAAAACACTTTATAAATGGTTACAAATGGGATTGGGTGGAAGTACAAATAGGAATAACCCGTACCAACATGCCAAGCGCGGTAGTAGTCCTTTATTAATACATGTCACTGTCACTGATAGCTCGATATAATTATTTGTAACTTGGACATGTTCGTTTTTTTGTATCACATGGCGTGTGGGTGCGTGCAGTGGGAACTTATTCAGTACAATAACTAAAGTGGGAAGGACAAATTAATTAAATATTTATGTCCATTTTAAATAATATTTTTTTTAATAAATCCTTTATTTCACATAAACTTTATTAATTTATGACGATCGCATTGACTAAGCTTACTGCTGTTACTTTTGAGAACATTTACTACATCTTCAGATGAGTTATATTGCAATCGAAACTATGTTAGTAGGGAATGTGTAAAAAAAATTGTCGAGCCGTGGAAGTTATTTCAAATTAATTGGATTTTAATATTTGACTATGTCATAACAAGTTAACACATTTGTGGACACAGCCCACGTGACGTGAGTTCGTGATGCGGTACTAGACGATGAATCAATACGAAACACGACGTCCATAGACGTACTGTCCTACGAAAGTGTGAAAAGAAGTAGGTCTAACCGATCTATTAATTAATTAGCTTAACAATTTACTATACATATTGCTGACTATTTTGAGGTATAGTTTTCCCAGTTATTGCAATGTGAAATCCATAATCATTTCCATAGTATAATTTAGAGACGAATTCACGTTTTCCTTGTCAGTGTTAATTTGCAACTGACAAAAAAATGGTATAATCAATTGACTTATCTCATGCGTCTCCATTACTAAATACTTGAGTATAATTGCATTCTGAAGCGCTACTGTTAAAGACTGTATGTGTATGTTATTACACTTTATGTTATATATATTTGTGGCGTATCATTCACACATCATCAGCACATTCAACGGGTAAAGTATGATTGTGTAAATGATACAAAAATTAAAACATAATGTTTCGATTAAGATATTCATCATCTCTTGTTTCAACTTTATTTTTTAACAGTTTTAACATTAACTGAGATTTGATTATCAAAATCAAATATAACAAGCCATTGTGAACATTTTATATCGATGCTGATAAAAAAGTCAGTAAAACCTAACCTAAATACCTATCGGTGGTGCTGGGTGAAATCTGATCATTTTTGTTATAACCTTTTTGTTTGGTACATAATACGTCATAACATGTTTTACCCTCAAACATAATATAAACCAGTTAATACTAGTTATCAGTTGTAATTTATAACTGTATAATTTTTTGGCGAATTATGTTTTATCTGTACTGAATTTGTAAGAATTTAATTAAAAATTAAAAACTTGTATTGAAAAATTGCCTTAATTGACTTATCAGGTTTCTTCCAGATACCACCGATATTTAAAATATTAGTAGGAACCTAAACACATATCTTAGTTTTTTGTATGGCAAAGCTCAGTGCAACAAATAGTCCTATGCAATAATAATAAAGCTTTTTCATAGAAAGGCGCATTTCTATAGAGTCACCAGTTCCAAAGTAACCTCTTATATTTAAACGAAAGCCTAAAAAAACAGTAGCTATCTAATTTAACGCTACAAGTTAACCTTAATTAAGGCAGCGTAAAAAAAAACAAAATGAACTCTTTGTTTCGGTAATGCAGCCTTACTGTGAAACTACATTTCGTTAATTGGTTCTATGGTACTTTAATTACTCGAAACGGTACCGATCGCGATAAGTCACCACTTTACTCATCGTTATACGATGTTAAAAAGTTAGTTTTTACGGTGTACCATAAACATCAATAAAATTCACCAGATGTTTCACTGTGATGTATTATTTATTATATTATAATTGGCTGATATTTATTCAAAATGGTATATAGTACAAAAATAACACACGTATAAAATATGAATATAAGGTAATAAATGATTATTATAATAGGTTAAGTTCTATTAATTCGGGGCGCACTAAGAACTCTATAATCTACAAGCCATAGTGATTGATGGCTTCAGTCAATTAATTAATTTCACTAAATTCTATTCTTGTCGTTTAGTTACCGTACAATATAATAGGTTTAAATATCAATGCGTTTGATGTATCTTCACTTAAAATGAGTTATATTTTAGCATATTTTTAATAAAAAATTTCTAGTTAAGACTTTTAAATTTTATATTTACCATTAGTTCCATTCAGTCCAATAAGAAGCAAATGCACAAGCACAAGAAACACAAATTGGTTCCTCCTATTTATTGTGTTATCGCACTCATTAACACCGACATCCACCATACTGCCACTGAATTACACTTAATTTTCACACCTTCAATAACATGTTTACCATTTCACTGTGACAACACTATTATTTCCACTAGCATTCCTTAGCGGGATCGTTATCTGTTTTAAATTCAAAGTGTCATTCAAAATTCAAATAGGAAAAGTTCGGTAAATAGACGCGGCATCGCGTTCGGAACGCGTCCGAAGCTCGCAGGGTCGTTCGCACGACCAGTCCGTGCCGAGTCTTGCGTCGTACTATCACGCACGCCTCCCTCCCTCATCTCTGCTGTGTTTACACTCTCCTAAATGGGGGGACACAAAGGCGCCTTGCCGCTGGTCTTCTGCTGGTTTTTAAGGTGCATATCCCAATTATGGAGCTTATAGCCATATTTGGATGATGTGAGGCCAACTCTAGTTAACTTAAAAAGATTCTTTTTATTCTTTGTATGGTCATATTTAAAAAACTAAGTATATAGTAGTTTTTTTACTGTTCTCGGCATTTTATTAGGTAAATTTACAAATAGTTAATTTATTATTATTTTTGTTTATATTAACTATACATATATACTGGTTAAAAGTTAAGAATATGTTATGGATGATTGTATATGTTATGGATGATTTAAATAAAACTAACCTTAGAGTAAGACGTAGTCAAGTTCAATAGTTTGGACCTATCCACTGAAGTCGGAACCTGAGTAAAATAATGGACCCGTTCTCAATTTTTTGCTCCCAACCAACCCCACACTCAACATCTCGAAAGCCCATTCAAAAAGGGAAAGGAAATAAAATACGGCTTATTTTATTTGACGCGTTTTGTCGAGTTAGCGCAAACGCACCGGGCGGGCGCCGACAAAGGCGCTTGGTTCAAATAAAAAGCGTTCTAATTTCAAACCGGTTGCCCCTAACCGCACGCGCTCCTGCGCATCCCTTCACCTATTATTATGCTGAAGAGGTCATTCACAGTTCGCACAATAGCACCCATGCATGAGCCAACTGCTATAATAGGTGAGGTTGGGTCGCTTTCGAATACTTTAAAAAAAAAACAACATCATAAAATACTAAAGATTCCGCCTCAAGGTAAAGACTATAAGAGTGACGGTTGAATTAGCATATTGTGCGTAATTGTAATCTTAACATGAATATTATAATTTCTAAAGGGAACAGAGAGAAAAATGAATCCAAAGCCAATGTCATCCGATTTTTTTTTGCGAACTTGTCGCAGTACACTAGCCGTGCGCTTAGTTAAACGAATAATATTACTTCAAATGTTGCAATCGGCTAAGTTTGACTAAATTATACAATAATTTGTACCATGGCGTGGTTAAACAATGCTTTATGGTAATAGAAAACCATAAAACTATATTGCTACTTGTTGGAAGAACAATCAAGTCATAAAGTTATATTTTAGTTTGAATGCTTCCTTTCCAGGCAGTTTTAAGATTGATGATATTTAATATGAAAAATATTCTGAATCACATTCTAATCTAATAGACTTTGAGAATCATTAAACTAGAATAAATAATATACTAGTAAAATAGAATACTTCTAAATTGCAGATCACCGATTTTAACTAAGAAGTAGGTAAGAGTAAAATGAAGAGCATTTGTAATCAAAATCAGTTGAAAAACAGAAGCTACGGGTATGTCGCCTACGAACTACGTGCCTATACTGACAATGCTGTCTACATTGGCCAGTGTAAGTAGAGTCATGACAATAGTGGAAAAGTTTCCTTTTACTAACCGAAATGTAAGCACAAAAAGAGACTAAGTGGTTTAAGTTACGCTGGACTAAATATTTTTATTGTCAGCTACCAACAAGTCCATAAAACGCACCAACACTTTAATATGCAAATAGTGGGATAATAAAAAAAACTAGATTTCTAATCTCAGCCGTAACACTTTTAGTTGGGCATGAGACATGACCATTATATGAATAGAATCACAAACTAGGTAGAATGTCATTGTTCACTTCTAACGTACTGCAATACGTAAAAATAAGATTATATACACTAGGATTTACACCAATTAAACATTTCAGGTTCCAAATTGTAATGGTAATTATTACCTAAACGAGTACAATAGTCTCTGCACATTCTAATAGTGGCAGTTTCTCCATCCAAACTCAACAAAATGAATGAAATTTTATGGGTGTGTAGAGCAAGTTATTCTGAACGCAACTACATATTTTATATCTGCCAAATGTTTGTCTGTATCGGATAAATCAACTCGGGAACTTCTGAACTTGAACTCTCCGCAATTGACGAAGCTACCCAAAGTTTGGAAGAATATACTATACACACTCATAAAATTTCATTCATTTTGGTGAGTTTGAATGGAGAAACTTCCCTTCTAAGTGTTTAGTATCAGCTGCAGCCAATTCTATTAAATCGGTAACAAAACCAGTACTACTTGTAAATATTGTGTTAGGTAATAGGTTGTAAAGGACTCATCAACATCGAAATCGGAGCCAGTAGTTTACTGCAGTTGATGTCCCAGAAATAATTTTCTGGGACTTATTCAAGTCTGTTGCTTTTCTAGGAACGCTTGAAGGTGGCATGCCTGACCGTAGAGCCATCACTCGTTAATGGAGCGTGGTGCGGACAGTAATTCTACTGTCTCGACCACGAACACTTGTCACCCGAGCAGATCTCACCGCTGATACCGGGAAAGATAAACAGGGTCTTCGCAGAATGGGTTTTGTTTCAACTATTTACGAATTGTCTCCACACACTTTGAGATTTTATTGTTTAAATGTTTTACACATTAAAGATATCGATGTATTTTATTTGTGTATCTGATAATAGACAAAACTTTTTAGGCAGAGGTTTAGGTATGGGTATAGTCGGGCATAAGTCAAAGTCAAAATCGTTTATTGCACATGAGTACACTTGGTTAAAGTAACACGTAATATTTTATCGACTCTATCACCACTTTCTAGGTGTTACCGCTTGAAGAAGAATCGACGTAAAAAACTTTCAGCAACACATATTTTAAATTCTAGTTTGTGTAAAACAATATCAATAGTATTATAAAGATTGTGCGAAGCTGAAGCTACATAAGTACCAGGCATCTTTGTTATTCAAATAATCGTCTATGTTATTATATACTTTTTAACAAAGTTGTTTTTAAACTTATTAAGGATCTTTCAATAGAAGATATCGATATATTAATGCATGAGTAAGCCAATAATAATAAAAATAAAAAGGTATTCCTTAAAAACTCTACATTATTTACCCATTAATATTCCATAAATCGTTAATGTCAACAAGAAATAGATTACAAATAAATTGCTGACTTGACTCGGAAGTTCAATTAAACAAAGTACGAGACAAGACAGTGCAGACGTTGCACCCTTTTCTTCTAGCTACGAAACTATATTGCGTTTCAAACACGGCGTTTTAAACGCTACACTGCCATGGGTGGGTAAAATTAGTAGGTGCACAAAGAACAATAATGTCTTGTCCTTGGTAAGTTAATATTTGAAAAGTATTAAAAATATATTGCAATTAATAACAAAAAGGATTACAATCAAACTAGCATTATTTATGCTGAGACATTTACGCAGTACGTACCTACAATGAAATAGGTATGCTTCAGCAGTATTTTTAATACAAGACAATCCATCTTGCTGCAGAACTGCAGCACATTGCTGGTTAGTATGAGAGGGACATCAGAAAGGAAGATAACCTGTCATATCTGAAAGACGACAGTTTTTTGAAGAAGGAGATGTTGCAGGACTTTGCATAATGTAATGTAAACGCGGCGTCTCAACCGCCCGTCAGTCAACGCTCAAGCATAAGCTGTAGACTCTGTACAAAGTGTACGAACGCATTGATTGATGAGCGGACAACTGCCGTGTTTTGCATTCAGCTATTTACGGGCATTTCCTCCGCTTAACCCGTCTGCCATCTAGTGATTAATGGTTGTAGCTGCCTATTACGCGGAGTCGGTGAGGCGACTGGATGGATCTACGCCTCACTTCACTCGCTAGCTGTGGTTACAGGCGAATTGGATTGTGAGGTAAGTTGAAGACAGTTAAAAGTACCTACAGTTTTTTTATTACTTGAACTATTTCAGAAATTGTCTTTTACTACGCTACTTACTTTTACTGTCAATTTCAGGTCAAGTATATTTCTGTTCTGTTCTTCAATACAATAAACTTGTAATGTCGGTATGGTCAGCATTAAAAGCACTTATTTACTTTAAAAACTCAACTAAAACTAACTTCCAAAAGTACCTGCCTGTTCTTAATTTTACAACTATCTGATTCTCTATTTTTCAAAATAAATATTCACGTTATCAACGCGAGGGTTTGTCCATTGGTAGAAGACAGTCGCATCTTTCATATAACGTATTTATTATGAATTTGTCTTACTTTTGAAAAAAGGATTAGTTTTAAATTTTGTGTGATCATGTACTTACTTTCTAAAATTTCTGGTGTCAGATTATTATGACGTGTATTATTATTATTTTAACATTACATTTCTTTATAAAATTGTTTATACTAAGATACTATGTGATGCCGACTGTACGTGGTTACTCGTGAAAAATATACCTGTTGTAACAAGGTCCCAAGTTCCTTAGTCTGTTTATCTTGAGGCCGAAATGTCGACTAAATAAAGAGTGAAACGGCTTTTAAATACTTAGACTTTTGTAGTTCTCGTTACGTTTATATTACCTTGGCATTTTGTTGTAATGTACCAATTTGTTATGTTTCAAATACTAACAATATGAAAAACGCCTCTCATAATATTTCCGTTACTCAACGTAAGTTTATTTTCGCGTAGTATTGTGTATAGAGCGTGGCGCCGGCGCCTACGCACCATGCTTTGCGCAGACGCCGCGCGGCCGCGTGTATAATTTGCAACCTGCTAATAGCTATCGTGATACTGCACGCTCTATGCCTGGGGTACAAGTTTATCACGATTTATAGATTTCGCAATGCTACCCTGCTATGTTCTCTACCTTAGTATTTTCTCTATATGAGTTAGTCTTACTAAAACATCAATATAATAAGTACCTTATTTTTAACATTTAACATAAAATAGAAGGGGTAATGAAGAAGCACTAAACTCATTGAATAGGTCTGGTTTCTAAATAAAAATATTTGATTTCTTACTAGTCCTAATATTCAGTAACATGAAGATTTTTTTTTCAGTAACAATGTAGACAATAACTCTACCTTTTTTACCACGGAGTGCAGAAAACGTAAACTGTAAGAGAAACTACTAAAAGAAAATACTATGACTTATAACATAAAATTCTTTAATAAAAAATTGCTGATCCGCTCAACACTTTAGTTTGTAGCAAACCTCAAAAGCGTGGGTAGTTAGACTTTAATGCCAACCTTTCGTAAATTGTATCTAAAACCGAGAAGATGTAATTTAATTTTCGTTGTTTGTACGCCAGTACCTTAGCATTAAGGATCGATCTTAGACTAACAACCGTGAAGGTAAAGATATTAATAATATTACCTGTCGTGGAAATTTCATTATCTACACTAATTTAATAAGTAGAGAAAATATATGAGTCTGGAACAACCGAAGAGATTTATACAATATTTTACTGTTGGAATGAAAACTTTACAAGCACAAGAAATGTTGTGACTTGCGACTCTTTCAGTCAAGTAACTTGAACCTTGCCTTCAGTAACCCTAAGGCCATGTGTGTAAGTAGTATCTGTCAAAGAGTGGTGGCCATTTATGATGCTTAGCAAGGTCGGTTCCAATGAAAGGAAGGGCTGAGGGAGTGTAAATGGCCAAGCTATTGAAGACAAAAATTTTGATCATTCTATAAGATCTCTTAAAAGCTTTTTTGCGGTTGTTTTGACTATAACAGGATAGATAGATAGATAAACTCTTTATTGCACACAAATTAAGGATAACAATAAAATAGGTACAGATTTTTGGAAAGTGTACAAAGGCGGCCTTATCGCTTAAAGCGATCTCTTCCAGGCAACCTTTCTGAAGGAAAATAAGAAAGACATAGCGACAGAGTATTGCAGGTGAAACAAGATAAATTTATAATTTTAGAACATGGTAAATATTTAGTAACAATATTACACTATAATTACACTATATTGAATTTACATACAAATATACTTAAATACATACATATGCATACATATATAGTTTATAATACAATACATATACCGTACGTAATATACTATATTAAATTAGGCACAACTATTGTGAGAGAAAATGCTTTTTGAGGCGATCTTTAAACACATGCAATGCAGGAGTTAAGTTTTTAGTTCCTTTCGTCCCATTTCGTTACCAAATATCGTAACAGGAAATTTAATGTTTCCAACTCAAACTCCTTTAAATGTTCTGGATCCTCTCCCTGAAACCCTGAGTATTTAATATTTTTGGTTATTTTTCGGTTTTTGTTGCTTGTAAAGGTATTCCTGTTTGCAGACCGCATGATAAGATACTACTTATCTAGGAATAACGACCACAGATATAACAACATCCTCGCAACAACCCAACCGTTGTTCGTTAACTTCACTACGTATTACAAAGGAATACTAAGAGAAACCAGTCCTCTTACTTAATGAAGTACAAACTTAACGCTCACAAGAGCCGTCAAACTTTTTGTCATACTTTAAAGAAAACGAAACAAAGGCGAAGTATCACATTGTTTCCGCTTTTTTAAATTCCGTCTGAATAAAAACCGTCTGGCAATACGTCGACGTGTCTGGGGCACTTTTTATGGGGCTCGAGTACTTTTCGCAGACGTACTTAAACTTGTTCGCAAGTTAAAAGCTTTATTTTAATTTTCTTTGCACACGCTTGCCGCCGGGCGGCGCGCGAGTTTCCGCAAGGAAAAAATGTTTAACTACTTTCCACGTGCCGGAAATAAACTGTGATACTTTACGACTACATTTGTTAAATACAATGCTGTATTTTGAGTTTGCTGCTTTTGATTTTTAACTAAACCATAAGTACTTTACTGCAATTTAGATTGTTGGATTGACAGCGTTGATGGGTATTCAAATTCAAATAATTTATTATAATAAATTACCAGATTGGTAGATTATTACAGTCATCCTTAAAATTATACGATTACATCAATTGAGTACGATTAAAACATTAAAATTAATTGGAAAATACACATTGGAGCTCCCACACTAGACCATGCAGTCTGTATCGGTATTGTCCTAAACAACTTTTCTTAAAATTTTCCCACTGTTGGTACAAGACATTTTCTGGCTTTATCGATTCGTACAGTCCCGAGTCCGGTTTATCTTTCGTCCCTCTATTGGTTGCATTGGTAGCTTGCAGCAATATTATGGCACAAATATAATTTGTTTTTTAAATGTGAAGTTATTACTGTATAAATTTGTGATAATTTAATACCAAGTGTATTTTTTTTAAGTCATAAATATATTTATTCTATTTAAAGAAAATCTTAATTAACACTAATAATATATATATATATACAAAAAATCTAATAATGGGAGGGGGGGGGAGGGGGGGGGAACCGTTACAGGTAAAAGATCTCCTCCAGCTCTGCGGAATTGCGTATTGTGCCTAAAACGCTCGCGGCGTTGCCCCTCTGAATTTCTACTGTATAAATTAATATATATTTTAGTACCTACAGAGTCTTAATTCACTATTTGAAATCAAACCATGATAAAGTTAACAAATGGAGTTAGTGAAAGAGAACAAGTTAGTGCAGTTGACAACATACTGATGCGCACTAAATAAATCTTTAAGGTGGCGGGTAACAAGATATTTTTCATATCCATAAAAAATTTAGGCAAAGGTAAGTTATAGGAAGTTGTTTCGGTCCATCCATCCGTCCATCTGTTTGTCTGGCAAATAACTCGAATACTACAGAACCTGGTCTGTAAAATTGGCCGGCAATTATGGAAAAAATATTGGAATTCCAGTAAAAATCTTTCGAGATGTTTCAAGAAAATAGAAGAATTAATTTACCCGAACATTCTGTAGGTGTTTCTACACTTTGCACATTTTAGTGTAGAAATTATACATCGCAGGTAATAAAATAAAGTTAGGAAGCTCCCCACATTTTAAAGTATTACCTACATAAAAATATTCAATCATATACTGGGTCACTATAGGCACTGAATAAAGAATTTAGTAATTAAAATTTAAACTACAAGATCTTCGTAAACTACAACACAACGGCTCACATAATAAATACTTTATATCCGAATTTAATATCAGCTTAACAATTTGCAACTGTGTAACATGAAAAACGGTTTTTATAAGAGAAAGTTTCCTCATCCGCAATATCCCCGGCTGCAAGCTAAGCCGGATTTGCAACTCACTCCCCGACTTTTCCTACTTTTCTTTTTAATTAAAAGTCTTTTATGGAGACTGGGAAATTTGAAATGAAGCCAATTAAATTGAGTAGGTACGTGACTGTCCCTTTTTCATTAATACTCATGTACTAAATGTTATAGGATTTTTCTTCTGTAAAGGTTTGGAAATCAATTTTTTTTATTACAATACCTATTACATACTCGTATACCGATAAAGAACAACGATTTAATTGAGTCTTGTAACACCCCCAGTCTTCCCGTATGTGTCATCGACGGGCATCAGCTTTGTTCACTATATATATAGATCATTAATCCAATGCCAGGTGAATATGGTACATCCTTCAATGGACAGCCCACCAAAAGTGGCTTTCTGTTGGGGAGGCTTATGTACAGCAGTGAACAGTATTTTGGCTGATGATGAACACCGCTAACTAAACGAATGGATCTTTTTGTTGTTTCTTTCTAGCATTACGATTTGTCAAGAGCTATACTTAAACTTTGTAGGATTATTTTCGTATGTTTTCAAAAAAAATATTTAGTACAGCTTAGATGATATTCATGTCTTGTTTAAAAGGATTAGCTTGTTTAAAAATTTATATAAATATAGATTTATTTAGTAACGTCAATCATCGTGAGCTAGCTCAAAATTCATCTAAACTGTATTAAATATCTTTGAATCCAATGAAAATTATCGTATATAATAAATGATCTTTAACCGTCTCAATTCGATCTAAATCATCAAAAGTTGTAAGGACGAAGATCTTTCCAACATGTAAATCGATTCGTATTCCATTTCGATTCTTTATTTTTTTATTCGATTATTTGGTATTCTTATCGCATAGAGCGGTCATGATCGAGGCACTCTGCAGCTGGGACAAAGGAGATCGTAACTCGAACAGATAGCCACACAATGACTGTCCCGCACTTTCGGGCGAGCGGTAATGCGGAATGACTATGAGAATGAGAAAAATATATCTTTTTAGATGTGGTGATTTTCCTTTAGTAGATGAGTTCTTTTTAGAAATGTCATAGTCATTCATTACACTTCTAATGGTCGTATTAGTAATTAGTATTATCTTAGTCATTTTACTGAACTCGTAAAATAGGTGAAAGAACAAAAATGACATTAAACTTTTATATCATCATGAAGGCACTATGCAGTTCATTTTATATCATCATCATGATCATCCCTTAGACGTCAACTGCTCGACATAGTTCTTTCCCGATGAACGCCACCGCACACGGTCCTCCGCCCTCTGCATCCAGCCGCTTCCGGCCACCTTCTTCAGGTCGCCGGGCCACCTGGCGGCGGTGCGTCCCACCCTGCGCGTGCCAGTCCGCGATCTCCACTTCAGAACTCGTCTGCCCCAATGGCCGTCGGCAGTAGCAGTTGCAACAATGCAAATCCGAATCTGAACAGAATCGTCTACACGCTGTATGCCCAATACGAAAAACGTTCAATACGCAAAAGGATTCATACGCAGGTATTTTCCGTTGTCTCGTCATGTGTTGGTTCTTTAAAACCTTTCTAATCGTCACTAACATTAATATGATTACTACATTTTCATTAGATTTTCTCTCCATGATGAGATTCGTGAAGGTAGGTCTGTCAACTGCGGTCACTGAGAAAAACATCAGGTTATTCCTTAAAAAAAAACCGATGACGAAATTCGAGGTTTAAGGATCAATATACATGTGTTAAAGTCAGGAAGCTTTGTTGCTGCTGGATTTCTCATTAATCCACATCAAACCAGAAACGGGCTTACGTTAATTGGTGAAAAAAATAATTGCTGATGTTTAACTATGGGCGTGCAAATGATTTGAATTGATTTGTCACATTTGAAACTGTATTGACATCGTAATATCATACGAAACATGGATTTATTGTTGTTTGAATTGTGTTCTGCAAAGGTGGAACTCAAGACACAATCTGCTCACAGCCCCGACCTCGCACCATGCGACTTCTATCTTCTTCCGAATGTCGAAGATTTTATGAAAGGTTTAATATTTACGGGACCAGACATCTCCTTAGATGAGTGGACCTCTTGCTCTGAAAAATGGTATGAATAACTTATGTTAGATGTTCATTTAAATATATGCCCTTTTAAAATATTCTACATTACATTTAAAACAGTTCCTTATTCGTCATAACCTAACCCACATGAATTAATATTGATTTGCATGCCAAATGCGCACTTTGCTGTGACATCAGTATATGTGGTGTAAATTCAGTCATATATTTCATGTGCGTTTAAATATTTCTCTTTTAAAAGCCTTAAATATCTTAATTTCGTTACGAATAGTTTTTGGCTCCTATATGCGTAGGCGTTTTTGAACATTTCTGGCAAATAACCTGTAAGAAATAAAGCAGTAAGTATAAGAAAGGATGCAACTTCTTAGAACCTACATTAAATCTTACCAATTGTCTGAAAAAAAATAGTTTGAAACCATCACCCTAACACCGAAATCACATTTCCCAACTCATTTCTATCGCATCAAGAAAGAAAATATTTCTCGCACGTACTCCCGTAAAGTAAGTCGAAGTAACAAATGAGACGTGGAGAAATCGTCGAAATGTGTGAGCTGAGTTCATATTCCCGAAGACTTCTTCGCTGGGTCGTACAGCATGTCGTATGGGATTAATAGAAGGTAATAAATTTGTGCCTTGTGGAATATAAAGTAGTGTAAGTACCTTTCAAGGCTAGAATACCTAGACTTTTAATAAAGGCTACATTGTCAGTAAAAAATATACAATTTGTTAAAAAAAAATATGTCAGTAAAAAAATGGGGAAACTGATAAAAGATTTCCTCCAGTAATTCTGCAACTGAGCTGTTTTTAATTGCTCTGTACGTAAAAAAGTTAAAATGTAAGCTAACGAAAAATATCAAGTTGCAACTACCCGCTTTCTAAGTTTTAATTCCACCAGCAGCGCACACGTCCTGGAAAAGTTAAATCAAGATGCATCGTAGCGCAGGCTGTAATCTATCAAATGAAAAGTCGTTTCTAATAATTCTCTTGGGTGAAATTAATTTACTAGTAGCTGCGAAAGACACGGAACCACTACTATCCCTCGGGCGCTGAAGCCATATTTATAGAACCCAAGAGGTTTTAATTTATAGTTCTATTTTCTAATCGGAATTTATATCGAGTAGAGTTACTATACTATCGAGAGAACCTGACAAGGACATTTTATTTGATTTTAAGTATTTATATCTCTTGTTATTAGTAATTCAAATTACAGATAAAACAAGTTTTGTTTAAGGCAAAACGAACTAGGTTTTACTGTGCTGCATTTTTAAAAAGGAAAGAATCTTTCAACGATAATGACTCATTAAAACACAAAATGTAGGTATTTTATTTTTCTACTAAAATTATTATATTTGTACGGGGTAGAGCTAATACTAAATATCATAAAAAAAACGACAGTCTAAAATGTACTAAATGATTAAACTCATTTCATTACATTAGGTACAATTTATAAAATACCGATGTGATTTGAACTGATTTTCTGTTATAAACATAGAACTTGACTTCTGATTTGAACCGATATTACGTGCAGCAAAGTGACCTTAAGTAGGTGGTAAGATAACAGTAGGTACCCACTACAAAAGACGGCATTTAGCAATGACAGTGATTTCAATACACTTGAAATTTCCATTTACGATCCCACGAAATTGGCCCAGTGACATAAAACAGGGAAGATCCAAATTTTATGATAGAAAATTAACATATAAGGCGTGGAAAGGCGCAGTGATGGCGGTAAAACTTTTAATATATTTTTATGCAGACATTTTCGCGCGAACCCTGCATGATTAATGGGAGACCTTTTAACCGAGATCCGTTGCTCAGTTATTTCTGAAAACTGTTCGCCATTTTTAAACTATAATTAGAGTGATGATAAGTTTGAACTAGTGCATCAATTTGCCCTTTTAATATTCTTTTATCAAGGCTCAATTTATTTTATCTTTTTAGCGACTTTAAGGCATCCTATCTTCTTAGGGGGCCCAGAAGATCTGGTGACACTTCGACCCTTCAGGATTTTTTGTGCCAACGGTGTGCTAGCCGATTTGGTGCACTTCACACACGCCTTAGAATTTCTTCTTTGGCATATGCAGGTATCCTTACGATGTTTTCCTTCACCGAAAAGCGTTTGGTATTATAAATAAACCGTACTTACCCATTGCATTGCATTACTACTATCTAAAATCCATAATTTATATAGTTGTAAGTAGCAGTGGACGTCTTAAGGCTGACATGATGATGATATATTTGCTGGTACGCTCACCATAAAAGTTAACACATCTAGGAACATTAATTGTTCTCTCATATAGAATTTGGTTTCTTCCTTAAATTAATTTTGTCTCTAATACAGTCTTTGTCATAATATTCTAAAAGTAGTAAATTTTTAGTTTTATGTTGTATTATAGGAAGAACCAATCGCAACTGGCATTATTGTCTTAGTATTTGATCAATTTAATTAAAATTTTAGGGCAGCGAATAGCTTTGAATAGCGGGACGCCCCGCCGCCAGATGGACCGACGATTTGAAGAAGGTAGCCGGAAGCGGCCTGATGCGAAGGGCGGAGGACCGGGTGTGGTGGTGTTCATTGGGGAAGGCCTATGTCCAACAGTGGACGTTTAAGGACTGACATGATGATGAATAGTTTTGTAATAATTAATTATACATAATATGTAACACAATATGTCGTAATTTATTTGTTGTAATTATTAAACAGAAATAGAGCGAGAGCAATTCAATAATTCAATATGTTCAAAAATATTCGCTGTTTTCAAATTTCAAAACACATTGCGGCAAATTTCATCGCTTCAATATTTTATTTTCCAAAGCCTCTCCATTCTCTCCCTATTATTATCATTGAGGAAAATACATTTATATCCAAAATTCAATACACAGACGGGAACATAAATCGTAAGCGCCATGTAATAAATGGGATAACCGATTCATTCCCACCGAAATCGAATCTAGCACAAATTGGATTTTGAATTACGGTTTGGATAAACATGATAATAATTTTAGATGTGCATACATTTCCCACTTGATAATAGAAAACTATGCATAGGATTTAATTGTAGTAGTAGTCTAAACAATCCCTAAAATATAAGTCAGATTGACCGTATCATAGAGTCACAGGCTAATACGATTGATGATGAATGGCACACGATGACTGAGGTTTCATATTCAAATTATACGGAAAAATTGCAATTTTTGATGGGGAAAGTGGAGTCTCCTATTGTGCAGATGTGAGGTTGTGGCATTCCCCTCATCTAAGGAGGTCATAATGCTATATAAACTTGCTAAATTTATATTTGTAACAAGATCGTGATATAAGATTTGTAACGATAAAGGTGACATAGTCATTAATATGTACCGAACACTTTTAAAAATAAAAGATTTAAAAAATATATATACGGAAAAAGTTTAAATCCTTGGAACGCTAAACGTTTCCTTTCTGCGCATGTACATACTTCGCAAATTCTTTCTTGTTTAGTATGTATATTATATACGTATAGATTTCGCTCCGATGATTCCTTGAAGTACCTTAGCAACTAGATAGTTGTCAGTTAGCTACAGACACTCATTTCATTCACTGTCTAAGTCCGTTATAAAATGTTTATATAAATTTTAAACCAAAAGCCTCAGGCGAATTGATAAATGGCTGTTTATCAAACATCTTTTTCCGAATAATCACTTGTATCAGCGCATAATGAGTGCTGCGCCCGCGCCGCTGCACAGCTGCTGCCGTTTTATAGGAGCCACATCTAAATTGTGTCCTAAGGGCACAAATCTCATCTGAAGTTTGGACCGCAATCTTATGAATTTCAATAAGGACTTACTTTAATAGCGTTAACTGATTGAATAATGAAGGATTTCAGACACGCCACCTGGCGGACAGCAAATTTAATCGCTATGGAGCATAGATACAAGTTTTACTATTACGAATGAAATTTTCCTATAGATTTCCTGTCAAGATTAATTTATCGATAACTGCATAGTACATCAAATCCAATGACTGTGGTGACTTTTCGTGGCAAAAATTGAAAGCTATATTTTATCGTTTATCTAAGTTATTTAAAATATTTCACTACTTTTATACGGAAAATAATTTTCAACAGAAACATCATGTTCCTCTATCAACTATACGTATATTTTATTGATTAATTTAGTCCCTTACAATTATGCACTTATATGAAGATGTATTCTATTTATGCTTGTATTGTTGATTAGGCATAAGTAAATTAGTATCGACAAGAAATCACTAGAAATATTTTGTTGGTGATACCAAAATGCATTGTCTATACATATCACATGCAAACATTTAGTAAATTATCTATTTTTAGTAATAAACTTCGATCGACTTACACTGCTTTTGTGGATTTCGTTTATATATATCTATATGAAACTAAATGAACGTTAGACTATCGTTATCATCAATCAATCATTATCACGATCCGCGGATCGGCACGCGCCCCGCCGCCAGATGGACCGATGACCTGAAGAAGGTGGCCGGAAGCGGCTGGATGCGTAGGGCGGAGGACTGGGTGTGGTGGCGTTCATTGGAGAAGGCCTATGTCCAGCAGTGGACGTCTAAGAGCTGAAGGTTTCGCAAAAACATATTGGTACCTGGCATGACCGGATATTGTGTATTAGATTTACCTAATAAGAGTAGAAAGAAAAATAGAAAAATGTACTTAATACAAAGTAAAATTTTAGTAGCTTAAAAGCCTTAAGCCTTTTTATTAAGCCTTAACAAAGCCTTTAATGAAAATAAAGCAGCATCCTAATAGCTAAGTAATGGCGGCTAGTTAAAGTAATGTATCTATGTGGGAGCTTTGAAATCGCTTCAGGAAATGAACGCCATTCTTCAGACAGGCGCACCCTCTGATTTGGCGTCTTTCGTTTCCGCACAACTTTATTTAAAAATGTTTTTAGTATTTGTTTTACAGAAACTAATTTTGTACTAAAATGTAAATATTATTGACTTGGAAATGCATTTTCAAACGCGACCTTCTTCTTTGACCTCTGCAAGCAAGAAAATATGGTAATCGCAACCAAATCGACTTTTAGCTGCCAAAAACTGTGTTGCCATTCATTTGAAACCGTAGTGCAACGCCCCTTACGATGGAATAGATTAAATACCGGTTAAGTCCCACTGATAAAGAATGTTGGCATACTAACTGAATGAGGAAAATCCGTCAAAGGGAAAACCGGAAAACTTAATAGCATTTGAAACAATACAACAGGTACCTAAGTGGTGGGGACAGATGATATATATTGCGGTACTAATGCTCTAGATACATCATATATTATTAGTAAATATGCGATTCGCATACTGTCTCTGTGTATTCGTTCTAGCTGTTAGTATAAGCGCACGACGTCTAACATTCAATGATCATGGGATGCCAATTCGTGTCGTCGAGACAAGCATTGGAAAAGGAAACAATGAACGCATAGATCGTATCGAAGCTGTCATTCATGCACGTCATCTGACCACCAAGCAACGCGTCAGCTTCACATCCACACAGGTAGAAAATTATTTTCAAGCAATCAGTGAACCTGGGGACGAGCGTGGTCATCTGGTGGCATCCCAGTTCTCAGGACCGCCGGAATGGTACAACCTCTCGCCTCAGAATGTGCGTGTGAATCGCAATGTGGGATTCCAGGCCATCACTACCACTTGGTTGGAAGCTGAATGTGAAGTGAGAGGCTTTCTCAAAAAGGGTGGAAATCGTCTAGTTAATTGGACAGTTAACATGAGGTATATAGGTGATTCGAACCGCCCTCATGAGTACCATCTCATAGCGGAGTTCGTAGAAAATGGACACAAACTCCACCAAGGAATCAATACAGTCGTCAAAAATCCATTGAAAAAAGAAGACAGCACATTCTGGTTCTGCCGAAAATGTCGCAGTAGCAATCATGACGGCAGTAGCTGCTCGCGGCAGTGAAGTAATATAACATACATGTTGTGTAAACTTGTATTCGAGTGCAAGAATAAAGTTTGAAACTAAAATTGTGTTGTCTATCTTACTTGGTTTCAATTCTAACATACAATAAAGATTCCAAGTTAAGACCATTGTATAAATCTGGATCCTACTGTACGCTGAGCTTAGCCATTTAGTTCCCGAACTAAATGGAAAAGATTTTACGAATAAAAATATCTAGGAGAAGAGGCAATAAATTATAGTTTCGGTTTAAATTGCCAGTAAAGTGAACGTCCGAAATGACGTTTTCTCAAATGACTGTAAGATACTTTAAAATTCAGCATTCTCAAGTAGCTTCGGTGCTTCAGGTAATAGCGGGCGTGGAGCAAGGAAGCCATAAAGCCTCCAGTGACGTCGACAGCTGCGCCGAATGACTCGCCAGGACGTGTCACTCTTCGACGCAAGAAATATGAAATCTTAATTTTTGCACATAAAAAAGTTTATAGAAGAAAAAGATAAAGACAAGTGCCATGTGTGTTAGACTACGGCACATAAAAGAGCCTGGAATAAGTATTTAAAATAAACTTCATTACCCTACCTAACTTATTATCACTCTTAACAGTAATAATACATATTTCATTATACATACGACATACGTACAAAAACACACATGTCTATTTTCAAACTAGGATTGTCTGCTTTACGATGAGAATTAGACAAGGGTAGAACAATTCACAAATATAACATCCAGACCGGAACCATCTGGTACAATTGTAAAAAGTTGTCTGTCCCTGGTGGGAATCAAACATGCGACCTATGGCGCTCGAGTGTAAGTCACTAACTAGCCCAACGACATAGTCAACTACTATTACTCGTACTTATCGCTTGAATTTCGCATTATACAATATATAGGTTCGAGTATATAATTTATATAAGATTAAAAGTTATTGTAATACCCTACAAGATTATCTCCAATTAATAACATTTGCTACTTATGTTTCTAATACCTAAAACTGATTCAGTAGCCGGCTACTGAATCAGTTGTAGGCAGCAACATTTATAATGGGGGCGGCTACTTACGTAATATAGTGGTATATTTTTATCCTTATATAAGTAGGAGCGCTACTTATTTTTTCTCAGAGTATGTTCTTAGAACGAAGCGAAGTTCTTAAAAAAGCGTTTCGTTATGCCTATTATCAAACTATACTAAACAATACGGCTATTAATTACATTCAAAAATAACGGTTTAGAAATGGATGCCACCGTCTCTTTACTATTTTACTTTACTCTCTAGTATTTATCTGTGCCTAAAGTCCCGAAAAGCCAATATTAAATGTAATCCTAACCTATACCTACCATGAGTACAGTGAAAATTCGCTATCAAAATCACCATAGTCAGTTCTGATTCTCTTCTGCCATTGTCTAAGTTCGATAACGCGAGTAATGGTCGATTTGCTAGTGAAAAAAAGGCACTAGAGAGGAGGAGTAAAAAGCGCAGGGGGACCCGATAAGGCAACTGGGAGCCCTCGTTATCTGGGGTCATAAATTACCCCGGCACCCCCTAAGGCAGGTAGGCAGCCCCCGCACTGGATACTTCGAAACGCTATACTAGGATACCGGGAAATGAACTGGCTACGTGATCCAATTGCGATTTAGAAGCACTCGATTTATGTTACAGTTTAGTAATGGTCACGCAATGTTAGTTTCTTTGGAAGGCGCCAATTTTCTTTAATGTTTATTAGATCATTGATTCTTGTATCATAACTTCGTATTTACGAACTGATATTGTAGCATATTGGCGTAGATTATTCTATATAGAACCTTTACATACTCGAGAAAGCGTTCTTCATACAATCACTTATACTTCTACACATTTTCAGGGATGGAGGTGTACAAAGTAAAGCGATAAATCTAATAGTTCCTGACATCGGCGTGCGACCACATTTGACAGGCTAATACATATTGATACAATAGGTGCAAACCAAACAAACAACTTCTATTTGCCGCTCACCAACAGTGTTGCAGACTTGTTATGTAAGGCATAACGTCTAATGCTACAGCAAATTGTAAGTTTGTTTGAAGTTAGTTTTGACAAATATCTGCAGGTGACGGGCGACGCGGTTTCCCCAGCGGATGCGTTTGACATATTGCTTGGATAGGTTTTGGCACAATACGGGCCAATAAATTATAAACAACTAACATAAAGGTCCATCCTTTGTATTGTGTATTCTGGGCTGTTCCTTAGAATATTCAAAGGAGCTTTGATTGGTAAACACGTCGCATCGACTATTCTTTGATTCCTAGATGTACGAGTTCCTAAAGTTATTTATTTTGAGAAAGAAATACAAATTACGTAAATAAGTAATTTGAAGACACCAAATAACATGTTAATGAGGGTAAATGCAACAGAAAAATATATTTTATGTAGACAAAGCCAACAAAAATGGTCAGGTATTAATTAACATTTCTTTGATTTTGCCTTCTGCATTGTAAGTTTGCTATAAATTTTACCTGATTAATCCATTTGTGATCTGACATAATCTGCCTCAACTAACCCTTTGCAAAATTATAAATCCACCCTCACAAACTAAACCCGCTAACCTCACTAACAGACCGTAGTTATGAAAGCTACTTTCAGACGTTTCTTTGCTAACAGTTATTAAAGGTAATAAACCTATTAAGCCTATGAGCTCTGAAAATTTTCTTCCTTCGCATCTTTCTAACTCCCCTTTAAGTGGTACCATTTATTTTTATGAGTCTAATGAGAACTGACAACCATTGAAGGGGGCTGCATGTTATTGATCCCATTTCGCAATGAATATTTTTAAATTTCGCGATCCCCCCCCCCCCCCCCCCTCCCTCTTTAGAAAAAGGAGAGGATCATAAGTTTTTGAAGTAAATGTTTGTGTATATTTGTCTATAACTTTATTAAATGAATAGGTACATCAATTACATAGCCTATCCACAGCTGACGCGCGGGAATTAAATCGGATTACATACATAGGTACCGGCCGATTCTGAAGGCGGAACGTTAAAATTTTACAGCGCTAAAATTGGTTTCGTCTTTATCTTCATAATACTGTGTGACAAGGATAGCAACAGTTTTAGTGCTGTCAAATTTTAACTTTGTACCTTCAGAATCGAGCCCATTATTATCTTTCTAAAAATAACAAAAGCAATAAAACTAGTAGTTTGAGTTTCTATTTCTAAAACCTTATTAATAGTTTTCCTAAGAAAGTTAATTGTAGCTAGAAATTTATTATATCTTATTATAGTTATCTACAAATACCATAGCTATACGATACGATGGTGAATATTTCAGACAAGCCTCGTGACCCGTCGGGGCGAGAATAATTGGATTACACCCTGATCAAATTAGGAACTCCTTGGATATTTTCCATCTCCTCGCACACGGCCGGGAAAATCCCATTGCGACTGAAATCAGTTGCAATGGAATATTATCAGATGTTGTTATACTTGTTGTTGATTGTAAGTAGTATACGAACGAAGTCATGTCATATGTCAGAATTGGAATTTCACAATCTATAGAACTACACCTATCCATCCACACAAACATGTATTTCAATCTAATTTGAATACATTGGAAAATTGAGCTAAACACTAATTCAAATAAGTTTCAGAACAAATAGAAGAAAAATAACAAATTCAAAGTCAGAGTCAAAATACTTTATTGCACATTTAGTTTGAGTACACTTGGAACATTTATACACGTATTTTTTTAGACAATCGCTTCCCAGGTGTTAGCGCTGTGAAGAAGAAACAAACGCAATAAACTTACAGCAAACACATCTTTGAAGATTCAGTTCATTAGTCTGCCATGTAGTCCCTAAAACGCAGTAAAGACAAAAACGGTTCAAACGGTCATGGACAAGTGTTTGTCGTGTGGAATAAGGTTCAATTATTCAAGTAAAATGATAAAAAAGCGCTTCTCCACTTCAGGGACTGCACGATAATAAGTAGTGTTTTTCTAAATTAATCAAAATCAGAATTAGGTATGCCAAGTACCTAAAACGAAAAGTACAATAATGCGTGGACAATATTTACGTTTATGCTTTTAAGCGGGTCCAACGCAGCAATAAAGTTCGCGTTGTCACAGTTGAACGTTCTCGACTAGAACGAGATTAACGTACAATAAACGTTTATAGTCATCTACTCACCGGGAAGGTATAGGTGTCCACAATTAACCGCCCACTAATATATGAGCCGTAAACCACACTTATCACAGGGTACACAAGCGAAACCTCCTTCATAAAATGAGATAGTGAACTTACTAAAGTCCTATTATAAAGACCTCCTCCTAATTTATGACTCGGTCTACGACCTCTCCCTAATCCATACTTATTAAGGATAATGGGGAACCGATGAACAAGTTTTCGTCCTTTATCTTAGGTCGTAAATATCGGCTGCCGGTAGCCCGAGGTGTCCCAAGTGCGATTTAATGGCTCCTTTATTACATTCTGAGTTATAATTTTAATGTAAATCTGTAAATTATTTTACTACAGTGGCTTTAGGCTTGTTGAGCTTTATTACTAATACAATTTATGTAGATCGGTGACTAGTTAAGCGAAATAGCTGTCTCTTTACGAAACGGATATTTGTTGTAAAACAGCTATAAAATTAAACAGCTTGAAGCAGTTTTCATTTATTTCTAAACCTGTCCTTTATTGTTTATTTTTATAGGCACAACATCACCTGGTGGTGCATATATCTACTAATAGATATTAAATAGGGGATTCCAGTTTGGTGCCACTGATCCTGTCTCATCAGTGCAGTTGGAACTATAAGAAACTTTAAAAACAGCAGCACCATAATCGATAACGGACAGCAGCGACACTGCTAGAAGGCCTTGTACTACAAATGCCACACGTCGCCCCAGTAGGATTATTCCAAACCGCTCTGAGTCTCTAAGGTTACTTTTTCGACAAGTCTAATGAATAACAAATAATAATAAAATTAACAGGTACATGTCACGTTAAATAATAAAGGATATCAAAAGATAGCTAGACCGATTTTGATGAACATGATAAAGTACCAATTTTGTTTTTACTACACTTAGGTACCCAAGGAAATACTGAATTTTGTCGTAAATATCGACTAACCCACCTCGGAAAAAACCAGTAAACTATATCTCCTCATTTCCTAGACGAGACGTATCGATTGGAGTCCCCCAGTATCAGATAGCAGCAGGCGCACTGCTCTGGGACTCGGGGTATATTGTCAACCCTCGCCCGCCGCCCCTGAGAGTTGTCTGCAACTAATAGTGAAACAGTGTAGTGCGAAAGCCTGTCACTTCTCGTTTGTAGTTGTCATGGAATATTCATATGAAGATTCGTTCTGTTTTGTCTTCTACTCATGCGTATAGCTGGTTTAGTTAAAGAATGTTACCCTGGGAGAAGCAAAGATATCCTATGCGTTAATATAAAGTAAATTAAGCTTTCAATGAACCAAATACCATCAAAATTGATCCAGCCGTTATGACTTGAACAAGTAACTGTAATTATATAAACTTGTTTATCTAAAACTACCATTTTCTCTTGACACAAATACAACTTCCAGACCGGAACTAAATTGTACAAAGTTGTCGGTCTCTGGTGGGAATCGAACTCACAACCTCGGGCGCGAACGACGCGGTTTACCGAACTCCTTCCTACCAACTACTTTATAGGAATACTATACAGAAAATGTAGGTTTATAATTCATATACGTATAAATAAATATTAGGCCCGATTCTAAATTCAAACATTTAAAATTTTGCAGTGCTAAAATTACTATCGTTTTTATCTTCATAATACTGTGTTGTGCCTTCAGAGTCGGGCCCTGTATATAGCTAAATAACTTTGAAATATAACTATGTAGGTATTTATTCTATTTGTGCAAAAAATAATATACCTACCTACCTCAATATACAAATATCGACAAACGTATATATCGAATTTACCATTCATTTTACAGAAATGTAAGTATTTTATATCGCATATTTTATCTACCAGCATAAAGCTTCTTCATTTAACGTACTTACTAAATATTTTACATATGGCCGTCTCCATAAATATACACCATTTGTTTTTGTGTTATTCTACTTATGTTACACCTCGGGGTACAATCCTGTTGAGTTATTGCCCGGGTCATCCCCATGTCCGGTCCGCAGGTGCAGGGTTAGCCGCGGACGGTACCAATTTATTGCTAATTTTATAACATCGTTACCATTTTACTGCTTTATTACCATTTTATTGTTTTATTTTTAGAATTTTTTTTATCTGTTCGACCAAGGTATTACCATAAACATTGTGGTGGACTTGATGAGCAACAGATCTCATTTCGTATTATGTAATGTAT
This sequence comes from Esperia sulphurella, assembly GCA_947086405.1. Classification (NCBI taxonomy): domain Eukaryota; kingdom Metazoa; phylum Arthropoda; class Insecta; order Lepidoptera; family Oecophoridae; genus Esperia; species Esperia sulphurella. The sequence goes on from OX352261.1 coordinate 10,299,358, forward strand.
ATGCCTATATAGTCGGAGTATCTTATTAATTTTTTACTGATCTTTGATAGTAGCTAAACTTCAGACCTCATCAAAAACTCTAGTGATTATCTATATACGAGATACTCATCTTACCACTTTTACGTATCATCATCATCATCAGCCACTGTTGGACATAGGCCTCTCCCAAGGTGCGCCACTGAACCCAATCTTCGGTTCTTCTCATCTAGTCACTGCCAGCCGCTTTACGCAGATCGTCGCTCCATCTAGCCAGGGGGCGTCCCACACTACGCTGGCCCAGTCTCGGTCTCCACTCACGCCACAGATATGACCAGCCCACGGCCACTTCAGCGTACTAACTTTTTGAGCTATGTCGAAGACTTAAGTTCTCTGGCGGATCACCTCATTTCGGATCCTGTTCCTTAGAGCAACTCCGAGCATAGCTCTTTTCATAGTACTTCTACGTATCTTCTAACTCAATTCATTATTCATACATTGTGTAAGTAGCACCGACACGTAAGTAGATATAAATTTACCGTAAGCATTATGTTCTTACAGTGAAGCTTAACACCGACGTAATAATGAACAAAAACAATTCCCATAACCATAAAACTCCTCTTAATGCGTACATATAAAGATACCGTATCTAAGCAAACATCCTCGCATTATCCCCAGTCATTCACAAAATACGCTTTCGCCTCTGAACCTACGCTGACCGATGGACACCATTCACTTAAAGGTAAAGGTACGATATTACTCCTTATTGTTACCGCCTAGGTAGCAATATCAGGTAATATGTGCGCTGCCGCTTGTAATGAAACTAAATCTATACTATTTGTCAAGCTGGAAAGCTCGGGAAGGCTTTGCAGAGTCTATTTCATGGGGAAAAGGTTGCGATTACAACGGATAAAAAATGTAGGCAATGGTTTTACTGACATCACGGAAATGATATTCTTTTAGGGCTAATTTAGGTCAAAATGTTTATAAGGTGAATATTATTGTTTTACTGTTTTCAAGGTATGCATTGCTATAGACATATCCTAAAACTTTCCTTGAATTAAGATTTAAAAAATAATTAGGCCCGATTCTGAAGGCACGCATTTGAAATTTGATGGCACTAAAATTAGTTTCGTCTTTATCTTCATAATACTGTGTGACAGGGATAGCAATAATTTAAGTGCTGTCAAATTTTAACTTTTTGCATCATAGCTATGATTTCTTTATAAAATCATAAACAAATCATAGCTAGTGAAGTACCGAGTTTAAGGGTATGGGGAGTGAGGTGCGGTGAGGTAGAAGAGAACGTCAAATCATAGAATGCCTAATGTCAAACTTCCAATTGCACTAGGTACTGCTATTTGTATATAACACTCAGGTTCCTCAGACGGTCCTATAGCTGGGTCCTATAGGTACTTGTATAAAGATTGTACTCATAGAAAGCTCCAAGCTGTATGCCCAGACGTTTGCGAGGATTATTACAAGTCTCCAGCAATAAAGGGGATATAACGTCTCAGCGTCACCTGCAAATATTAAGAGGGAGCCGAAAGGGAGATTAATATACAAGAGTAAGGTGAGGGTTATGTTTGTAACAGTAGGCACCAAACGGACCGAAACATAACGAAATAAATAATAATATTGGTGTGATTTATTTGCATCATACGACCTGCGTCTTTAATAAATTGTTATTGTCAAAGAAATAAATGATATTGATAAAACGACATTATAAAGTAAATGAGAATAATTAAAATTATTTAGATATCGCCATAAGCTGCTATACCTACTCATTTATTCTATGTATAGTACAATATTTTATTATAAAATTTCAATATCCATGCACATTTTATTTTTATTATTTTTGACCTACCGCTTGTTTTAGCTTTTCCCACACTGAAGGTTGGCTGGAAGAGATCTCTTATAGAGATTAGTCCACCTTTGTACACTTTTATGTTATGCCCTTTTTTTGTAAAATTTATGTGCAATAAAGAATATATTAAGCTGCTCCGATTTTAAATGAAAATTTACGTAATAGGCTCTTGAGAGCCAAGCCTAGTAAACGAGGCTGTTATTCGTCACAATTTTCACCTTTCTACTCCAACAAAAGAAATTATATTAAGTATTATATTGAAATGAAATGTTATGTATAGCTAAGGGCGAACTTCTCCCAACAGAGCGACCTTAATAAAATAAGATAGCTGTAAAATGGATAAGCCGTAAGAAATACATAATCTTTATATATTTCATTTAATAAATTATATAGATTAGCGTGAAAATATACCTTTTGTATATACAGAAATATGACAATTGACATCATTTATTTGAACAAAGTAAAAGCATTTTTTAGGGAAACATATTCACGTTTCACCTACAGCTACATATCACCTCATCAATCTTTTATGGAAGAGCAAAATGTATAGTACCTAAGTGATGTTTATAATCATTTTTAGAGTATTCCAGGCACCTGTTCGTAAATATTATCCCAAGCTGTGTATCTCGATTATTCTCGACGAAACTGACACGGATAAAGAAAAATTTAATCCGTAGAGTTTTGGGTGCCCATATTTTCTAGTCAGAGAATTGAAGATTTTGTTTTATTTAGACAGCTATTCCTATTTAGTTTAGCTGTATAAATAACAAGGATTAACTAATTGTTGAGGCGGTAAAAATATCGTACTACAAGCATTTTTGTAGAGGAATTCATGGAATCGAAGAAATCTAACCTGAAGAAAAAAATCTTAAGCGTATGGTGAAGTTCAACAATCCATGCTTAATCTAATTATAAGTACTAGTAATATGTTTTATATGTCTAATAAATAAAATAAAAAACATGAAACTGAACCTAACATTTAAGAAAGAGTAAATGAAAAGTTCTTGCTTTCCAATCATACTAATTCTTGATACCAAAGACTTTCCCAACCACACTACTCGATTTTCCGCAAATCATGGTCTTTCTGCTTAATACCCGCTTGCTCTCCATGGCACGTCATAAAGAGGAAATTGCCTTCCTAGTTGAATTCATCCCCGGGCCCCGGCGAGGCAATGCGAGCGCCACCTACAGTAATAACGCAGTTTCCTCGGCGAAAATTTTAGTGTGGACCGACGACGCGACGGTGAGAATAAAGAGACCTCGTTTGCCAGGAATGTTTATCTCGATAAAGGTGTACAGAATGAAAATTAGTTGGGGAAATATGGACAAGGGTGGACAACTTTGTTAGAAGATAAGGAAAAGTTATACTTGGGAAAACTTGGCAATGTTTTATAACTTAATGGTGCTTTGTTACATCAGAATTTCCTCTTGTCTCCCGGTTGGCATTATGCATGATCCCCTTATTGGTGGGATGCGACAAATAGTTTTTTAATAAATACATATCCTGTGATATGGAAATTAAACAAGTATAGGACATATCACAAATTTAACATCCAGACCGGGACCGACTTATAAAATTTTTCAAAATGTCTGTCCCTAGTGGGAAGTGGGAACCCTCGACCTCACGGGCGCTCGAGTCTAATGTAGAGGTACTTAAATTAATTTATTAATATAATAATATCTAAAGGTGCACTTTCACAATAACTGCATCCTCTTTTTTAGAAATGGCCATTCACATGAAGTACATATTTATAAGTCTAATCTAATTGGGTAAAAGCTAATATGTAAAATGAGGAGATTTTATAATTAATTTGTTAGTAAATATCGTTAATGTGACGTCACAGCGGGGCCCCTTTCATGTTGCCGGTGGCGCCCCGCTGCTGTGGCAACACACTCCGTCCCGTACTTTCATTATATGTATTTATAAATAACCCACTTATAAATAACTTCATCATCATACAAAATACACTCACAAAATTTTATTTATTATACAGGTTGATGCAATTTTTTTGCTCACAATCATCTTTACACCATAAATCATTTGAATAAACACTTGAAAAGTTACAATTCTGTGTCTCTAGTGAAAAAGGATCTAACTTGGAAAATACTATTTTTCACGAGGCCAATTAAATTGTTTTTAATGATCTGATTTTTTTCTTTCAAATCGGTTCAATGTACAATATATAAGAATATATTCGTGTCAAATTAAAAAAAAAACCATTGAACAGTTTTGAAAAATAATAATATCAAAACATTATAAAAATAACTTATTTGGTCTCTTAAGAAGAATTTCTATGTTTTTTTGTTTTCTATGTTTTTCACTGGAGACACAGAATTATATTAAGATTACGAGGAAATAAATAATTACTACAAAGATACATTCACGCACGAAAATCTAATCTAAATCAGTAAACAGAATAGATAGTCCAATTTTATGAATTAAAAAGTATTTACTTAACTTGCAATAAGATGGTAACACGAGTAAAATGTACTTATAAAAGACTGAAACCTGGAAAAAAACGCACAGTGGTTGCACTACCAGATACCATTAGATATTTCTTCTTGAGAAATTATCTAAATATGGGTACGAGTAAGAAACCTTGCCACCCGTGCTAAGTCAGGACGGATTTCTAATATAGTTAATATAAAATTAACTCTAATTTGCTACATCCTGCAGTACTGACCCGTTTCGTGTAATTAAATCGTCATAAAATTATAATTAAGTTAGCTTTATGGCCGGCAGATGACCATGTCGCATAGATAGTATCAAGTTGCAGTAGTAATAAAAATAAATAAAATATGTTCACCATGATTAATTGATTGGTTTATGAATACGTGGAAATAAATTATGATTGTTAGGTAGCTTATACCACACAAGAAGATAAGTATAAAGATTATCTATTCCATTAAATCAAAATAGAAAGCAGATAACTATTCATTTTACAAAATAACTGCAAACATTTCTTTTCAGGTACATAAGTATACAGATACACAATTATACAAATAAAAAAGTGGTGAGTATATTAAATGATGTAGGTATTTTTATACTTATCTATCTATATATCTATTGTTTTTAGGCGATAGGTTGATTAATGCGGGGCTTTGATGAGGTGGACAATTATTTCCCTAGCTTATCGTGGTACCACAATGTGTCTCACCGGAGGAGACGATGTTGTTCACCACACATCACGCTATGTGGTATCACGGGGCGAAGGTGAGTGTGGGAGAAGGAAAGTCGCTTTGCGAAATTTGTCAGGATAACGCAATGTGGCGATACATCGTCTCTGCCTACCCATCTGTTATGTATGTATGTAGGTTAGTTCACCTTTTAAAATTATCAATAAATATTACCTACCGACAAATACCTACTGTCATTTTACTGAAATATATAATCTTTATAACAAAGACAGATATTTCTTTTCAATAACCTATCTGTACCGATTTAAACCTACATTCTATACCGGAAACTAACTAAAACACAATGATTTCAGTTGATATATTTTATATCCCATTTCGAAGCTGCACCATTGAATAGTAATACACTTTTTAATAAATTTAATAACACCGTAACCGGACAATAACATAAATAGAACAGACAGACGGACACCGGGCACCCGTCCACTTTTATCCACGAAGGTATAATTCAGTTACCCAATGAGCCACATGCGGTGCATACGAGCACTCGCCAGATTGAATCGGGACTGGGAAATATATAAAATGTTTGTGTTAACTCCCACTGTGCGCCACAAAACGTAAAAGAATGAAAAATTTTGACTACCACACACACTGGCACTGTTTCGTTTCCGCTCGATAAAGTTTTATAAGTGCATGGTTTTTTTGTGTAAGGAAGTCAATTTATCAAACTAATTTATTTATCTATTACACACAGAAAACGAATAGAACATATACAAAAGGTAAAGCTTATTAATATCTAAGAGATTTTTGCCATCCTACCAGCGACCGATAGAGAGAACTTCGACAATTATTTAATAAGTTTCCTATTTATTCACTTTCATTATCATTTAAGGACATTAGTTCTAAATGGGTTTCGAACTAATTAGTTCGATATATACACCTAATTAAAGTTTTGCAGCTCGATAGCATAACAAGGGCAACCTTGACTTTACTCATTTAAAGATACTCTAGAATCTACCGCTGTACAGTAGCCGGTTAGAGGTAATTAATTACAGCATTGGCTCCATAGATAAGCTCTACAAGCGGCTATAGCGCTGCTGTACCCCCGAAAGGGGCGCCGATTTATACAGTTATCGGTTCTACAATCGCTCTAAAGTGGTCGTGAAGGTGTGTTATTACGGTGATACAAAGGTATTATAAGAGCTATAGTGTGCGCCAAAAGATGTAAAATAACATATTGTAGCACGTTTATCACAAATTTCAGCCTATTTCAATGCATCTGCACCTTTGAATTAAATATTACGGCTCTATAATAATTCTGCTATAGCAATATTGAAGTGGAAATGAACAAATGTAAGTTTTTTCATAATTATAATGGCAAAGTGACAGGGCAGCATGGTAGATAAAATTTAAATAAATACACAGGTAAGAGGCTACTTTGTACAATATAAAAATACTGCAGTCAAAATCGATGGACGCTAAGCTCGTCTCTAATAGGATACATAGATGTCCAAGCAACATCGCGCTAATATAACCGTGCATAAATTACATTATACATATTACAACAACATTATAAGCTCTTACAATCATGTTGAATTAAAATTCAAATTGAATCAAGACGCGACGTCGATAAAACTTGGATATTAAAATGGAACATACATGTCTTAACACGGCGTCCAACGAGGCCGCCGACATAAACTCATCTTGTCGTGCACTTTATGACATCTGAGTCGACACTCAAAGGGATGTAAATATGTACATCTCTTCGTATACGTATACGAAACCGAAACTTGGGGTATCTGAAACTCTGAAATAGTTATTTGTCTTTTTCCCGCAAAGCTTCTACTTTTCCGTATTATGGGTAAATACAAAATTAACTACATATTAGCCCTAAGACGTCCACTGTTGGACATAAGGGTTCCCAAATGAACGCCACTACACCCGGTCCTCCGCCCTCCACATCCAAAATTAACTACAGTTTTGTCAAATACAACGTCATCTAATCTTAAAAAATCGTGTAATTGTATTCAAAGTAAACGTATATGCATGAAAGAGATTACGTTATACTAAAATTATGATAATATGACGTAATGGACATTATTTTGGAATGTGTTATAAAAAAAACTAACAATTACAACCTGTACATATCAATCTCTCGAAGTTTGTAAATAATAAAATACATGATAAATTTCATACTTACCTATTATTGTAGTTGTAGAAGTCTCAAAGTAGAAAACTCAAACAAAACGTTTCACATTTATACAAAGTATCGGAGTATCCGAGTCCAATTACCCCATTTTACACCAAGCAAGAAATAAAACCATATCCGTAACCGATGTGTCACATCACTAAACCCTTAGTCTTACAAAGCTAAGGCTAGGCACTGACGTAAAGCTCAAAGTCAACAAGGATCACCGTCACAAGATACTTCTGCATGGGGCAAACGACATAGGACATTGTTGTTTCATGTTTTGCACAACGTAAACATGTGAACACGCCTTTACGGCCGGAATCACTGAATTTCCCTCGAGTACAGTAAAGAGAGCTGTGTCAGACGACACTCTGTCGATAGTTCGATCCACAGTTGATGCCTCGGACATTGCATCCCGGACAGCTCGCGTCACACGTTCTTTCACAAATCCAACGCTCAAATAAAGTTCACGTTTTATGTAAAGGTACTAAAAGCTCAGGAATTTGTAACACGTAGATATCAATATCAGGATTATTCGACCCCGTTTTTCCTTTTCCCCGTAAAGGGATGCTCAGCAAAAACAGACTCATTTCGAAATATTCTCATTACGGGGGCGGAATCTTTTTACTTTACGGCACGGGGCTTTCCCCCTTTCTTGTTCGGTAAAGTATTGCGAAGTTTTCCTCTTTCTCATCGGCTGCGAAGGAAAATGACCAATAAGAAGCATCAGAATGATGGCAATCAGCTCGCTGTTGAGTTTCTAGCTTAATTAAACTGGAGATGGCAATTTATTTCGACGTTGCTATGTCTATTGCCCAATATGCTTTTATGTGAACTGTAAAATAGAATATTAGACGCCTTGTTGACAAGCTTACACGTATTTCTCTCAACGGCCCCATCATGTGTTTTAAAAATCTGTCAAGAGTGAGTCGGAGATCATATAGTATTCCGTATCAAACGAGTAAAGTTACAATTACCATCGGAATATCAGACGAATGATGTAGGAAGTTAGTATTATATAGAATATCAAAGACCGTTTGTATATAGACATTTATATTGAAGAGGTGCTGCTTCTTTCAATGTAGATAATGATCATTGCCTTTGAAGTTAACAAAGTTTTCACATTTAAATAAGGAACTCTAGAAAAGGGAAACCCATTGGGATTTAGAGAACTTTCAAAAAATGTAAAAACTAGTCACACTTTCGTGTTTTTTTATCTTTAGAAGCAATAAATACGTCGGCCGCCCTCGCACGCACGGACAAGATTCTTTACCTACCACCAGCCAATAAATTGTGTAGATTAATGTTAGATACCAAATTTATTTACTTAAGTACTTGTACCGTGAAATGTAATCTGTCCTAACACCAATTAATCTTGGAAATACACCGTATTTCTTTTATATCACGCTTTAATGGGCGATTCGTGTGAACATTACGAAACGCTGAGTAGAAATATACGGTCGTATAGGCACTTGCGCCTGTTATTATGGGTGAGAGACAGCTCCAGTTTTTGATATATTTACGCATTTGTTTGGAGCTGGTTGTAGTTAATAAATACGTTTATTAAGAGAAACAGATATGATAGAAAAAGTATAGGTACATTTTATAATATACTAGTATTAAAATAAATTAATTAATACACTTTTAAGACTGATTGTCTTAAATTTTATTCTAAGTTTAGTTTACTTTTTTTTCTGTTATTGTGTTAGTATGAGTACCGCCAGTAACATTATCTTAATGTATATAGTTAGCTTAGCTAAGCTTTTTATTTTTTAAATTCTATTATAATTTGAACTTTCAAGTTTGCCTGCGTTCTTTTTTTAGAATGTGGCTTTGGGAATTTTCTTTTACAGAGCGTTTATTACGTCAGTTTTCATATTAGGTATGTAAAATTAAGTAGGTATTTGTTGAACATCTTCGGCGGCATATATATAGACAACATCCAAAGAATTTGAGTAGTATAAGACAGAATGTATACGACACGTTAACCATACTCTGTGCGCTATGCTATTCGTATATTCAAACAAGTATCACTAACTCGATACAAAATAATATCATCGCTATTTTTTTCTATAACATTCGCTCCACTTATTGATTTAACAAGCAGTCCATATGCAACTAAAACTAACCACCCTCTAAGCAAAGAAACACCATTAGGAACCACGTGGGACCCTGCCCCGAAGTCCCCCGGGGCTAGGTAACGCGTGGTTCCGCTGCACATTTTACTTTCACCACTAATTGGTGCATTTGGGGGTTACAACCGAAACCCCAACCCGTCTCTAGGGAAAATACAATACAAACAGAGTATTTCAATGTCACTTTATTTAGTATAAATGAATTTGATTGTCGATTGGAATCTAAGCTTAACCTTAATAGAATTCTCTTTGGTAGAAATATTGTCAGAACTGTATTTTTTATAATAAATAAGTAGAATCCATTGGTATTACCAAGGACTGCCTGATTGAGTATTAAACTTCCCGGGCTAGAATTTAATAAATAGATTACCTGAATTTAGCGTTTTATGCAAATTCATTTTATTGTAGAAACTAATGTACTAACGTAAACTACAAACGTTATGTACACTATCTGATGTACCTCATAGCCTTTGTATATAAAATAAAAGGTTCAAAAGGTTATTATCGTTAAGGGTGCTCATTTATATGGCTTTTCAATATAAGGATTAAAATATAGGCCCTCACTCCAACTTTTTTTCCATATCGCCGCATCACCCCCATCTAAATCCGAATTTATTAAAAAAGTTCTAACTCAACGAAACCGCTGGAGTTGGAGAGAGCTCAACAATGGGCGAACCTTAATATTATCGGATCATCCCGTGTCCATTGCGTGCACATATCTGCAAAATTTCACGCACCCTTTGTAATAACATGAGCGTGGAAGCCTCTTATCTACCCTCGTTGCGATCTCCCCGAAACTACGGGTAGTGTCAAGTTTTTGCTGGAGCGTACGTAGGAATTTCTCGCCTGAGGCGCTAGACTAGACATCAAAGTGGTCTGTTTTACACCAATTATGAAGTAAGTCCATCAAGTTACAAATTTATCAATATATATTTATTTAAATAACACATCTACTCTACCCTACCCTAAGGTTTGTATTTGAATACTTCTCGCAATCTTCCTTTCCTTAAAATGATGCGGCCGCTCAGAATATGACAAATTTATTTTCAGATCTTTTGGTTATGTAGGTAATTCACTTTTTGTTAAAAATATCATGCACTAGCAATTAAAGCAAACGAACTCAAATTTCGATTTAAATTCCCAATGTTAAATTATTAAAAAGTTATCGTTCTTCTTATTGTAGGTAAAATAATAAATTGCACCTTCAATATCTTTATAAATGAGGGGGCCACAATTACCTTGTGTGCCTAAAACCTGCTCTGTCATAGAGGCTTCAAAGCTGCGATAAAAGGGTCTCACTATATCATATTGGCACTCTCGATAGAGGATCGCGTAATATTTTGCGAAGTTGCAGTCGATAGCGCACTTCACTCAGCTAAGTAGGTGGTAGGCAGATGTGATAATGCTAGTCATGATCCAATGATCTGATAGGTTTAGAAGTTGATTTTATAAAGCACAACTAAGATAATATTAAAGTAACAAAAAAAAGCTTAGCTTCAATTTCTTTGAAATATATGACCCAGTGCCAAACGTGGTGATTATGGCAAATCCCCCAATGGAAAGCCCACCAAAAGAGGCATTCTACTGGGGAGGCTTATGTTCAGCAGTGGACGTATTATATAGGCTGATGATGATGATATGACCCAGTAAATATTACCTGAACGAATAAATTATTGAAAATGGGAAGTAAAATTAGTAAGAAATAATCATAGGTATCATTGACTAAGGTATCATTGATAAGATAACATTTACACCATATCACCAAGTAGGTAAGTAAGTATATTTCTTTTTTTTTTTTTTTTACACTAAGGTTCACAAATCATCAAATTGATAGTAACTTTAATGGAGATTTACAACGTAAATTTTTGGAATGAACTGGAAGAGGCCTTAATTTAGGTTTTCTGACAATATACCTACACATCCACAGGCATTTATTGTATGTATTGTCAAAATTATACCCGCAATATACTTTTTAGGAGAATAAATAGGACGAACATAACGCTTCGGTTCCCTCCAAAATATCAGACTTATCAGGTAGGATTGTTGTTGATTGATGATCAGGTACCTACTCTTATATAATGAAGACCTACATATTTTCAAAAGACTGATGATTGATATGAGTTAGTCCTGCGATATTTTTATAACAAAAAGTTCTGTTTCAATAAAATCTAGTCCGACACAAACTATCCAACAAAATCTGCCGTGTGCTAGATAGATCTAAAATCGGCCCTTTTTAAGGTAATTTGGTCTGAGAATAATGGAACTCATTTAAAAATGTTCCATTGTAAATTTGGTCATGCTTCGCATCAAATATTTTTATTTCCATGTCACCACACTTGCAATTATCATTTATGTACCATAAAAATTACAGAAATTTTGGCCCATATACGGCCATGTTTGTCTGTTAGCGTCTTGTTGAGAGATAATAAGCAATCAGAAAAACAGTTTATTTTACAACTAAATAAATATGTGTTTACTTAGATAAATAACGTATATGAATGATTGACAAGACTTAACCTTATACATAAATGACTACCCTATATAATTAAGTAAAGTAGTAATTTAAAAAATTAGATTAAATGTTAATGTAACCATTGGAAGAGTTATGGCCTGTTCAGATGTATTTAACTGGATAATATACACAAGACTGAAGAGTACCTAATATATATTTTCACGTGGCTGACATCACTGACCTTTAACAACAGACTTATATAGCTAAAAATGTTAATTTTCCCAATAACTTCCTTTACAACTTTACATTGAATATTAACACGGGTAACGAAGGATTATTTGCATGTCATAGAATGACAAGGTATTTTTGGTTTGCAAACTGTCATTCGTATTCCGAGTCCATAGATTTTTGGTTTTTAGTCCGAGTCCCAAACCTTAGCAGAATTTTCATTAATTAGGAGTTGTTGTCGAAACTGATAAACAGTTCTCATTGCCGACTCTAATAAGCCTTTCAATTAAAAAAACCGCTAGAAAATTACATGCAATTGTGATTTATTATTAGATACGAGTTGGTAGAATTTCTTTGTCAATGTTTAACTGAAATAATCGTTTTGCACGATTTGCGGGTACGTAAATATTTTTTAAGTTTTCCTGGAATGTCTCCAAAACTCTTTTCATGTTTATATAATTGTCCCATTATTGTCAGGCAAAATTTGTACACTGTTTAATTAAAATTCACCTCAATCGGTTCAATAGTTTTTTTTATTTATTCAGCGGATAGAGAGACAGACCCGGCCCCCCTCTGTAGTAATTTAATCTTTGCTATAAAGATCTAGGTATATTCAACATTCAAAACTTATTTTCATACTTAAATAAAATAAATCTGTGGTGGCTGCGATTTAATAATTGCTGACGTGTAAATATAAACAAAACAATGACTGGCAACTGGCAATCCCTCCCCTTGCGATGAGGTCACTCACTACAAGGTGTGGTCTGAACTCGGGAACACAATGGGTAATATCCTGGATTTGCAAACAAGTACAGAAGTTACCCACTGAATTATTTAAGACTTACTGCATTTAAATCTTTTCTTTTTAAAAATTTCTATCAAACTAGATAATTTCATCATGAAGCAAGTGCCTTCATCCACCGAATGTGCTGTAGTAGAAGGTTTATACCATGTGTTAGCGGAATGTATTCGGGACCTAGCAGAGAGCCTATAAGATCGATAGTTGCAACAGGGTTCTAGTCTATCCGTTGTAGGAGGGCTTTGTTGAACTTCGCAAAAAGCTAGACTTGTAGGACTGTAGTCTAATGGAGTAGCATATACCTAGTCGCTATGTAACTATAAACTACTTAAATTGAAAATTATGTCAGAGAGAGAAGAGAAGATACAACTACAAATTTGAAGTGAAGTACTTATCTTTCATAGAAATTTGAATTATTTTGAATAAGTTAAGAGGGGACGCATTATAGGCTCAAGAAGTCAAGATGAACGCATTTTATTCGTTTTTTAACTGGCAACATTGGGTCGGCTGGCAGCCTGCCGAGGTCCATTGTGGAAATAGGCCCTCCCTGCAAAGCTCCCATTCCCCATCTACTCCTTTTTAGCCACCTTTTTCAGGTTTTGTTACTTCCTGCGATTGCCTTCAGCAAAGTTACAAAATTATGTCATACTAGTGTAGGTAAAAGTAGATATAGACTTCCAAAAAAGATTGTAAGCAATTCCAAGTATAATGACGAAAATGTCTACTTATTTTCTTTTGTAACAACCCACTTTAAGCGTAATAAAAGCACAATTTTCCTCGCGTGTCCCGACATCAGACGACCAAGCGTGTCTACGTCGGCTCGCGTCGTGTTCCAGCCATTATACTCTGTGGCAAGGTAGGTATTAATACCATAGTTCGCGTGTAATACCGCTTTTGTAAATAAAGCCGACTGCTACACAGCCGTTGGATGGAAAACGATGTATTTGACAAATTCTTTTCCGGAAATAAGCAGATTTTTAAAGATTCATTACTATTTAATTACTATCATCAACATCATCATTCTCAACCTTTATGTATTCTTACGTAGGTATTATAGGTCGTTTGATGACTCCCTGCTTGTCGTCGCGTTGTAGGTTTTAGTCTATTACAACTTGGTGTACGATTGTATAGATAGCAATATCACGCCCCCAGCACTCCATACAAACGAACAAATTTAATTACCTACTACTATTACAGCCACACTAGGCTATCCGTACACATTTGTGTTCAAATAATAGTAGGGCTAATTGCTGTACCAACAACATGAGGTGTGCGTCACTCCAGCTCGGACAAAGTCGAAGTGCTTCTCTTTTTAACTGAATGCGTCGATCGATCGGCTCCGGGGGGCGGCGCCAGCCCAGTAGTGCGTACAGCCAGCCGTGCTCTGTTTTTCCGGGGAAGATAACTGGCGGAGGTGGCGAGTGTCGCTTCTTTACGTAGTAATATTTAGTATTCTCTGGTATATATTGATTTTAACAGGCAATGTTAAGCGAAAACAGTGTAAAGGATCATATAGCTTTTTGCATTCGGCAGCACAATACCCGGCTTAAAATCTAATTCCGAAATGTAAACTGGAACGATTTAACGTCGAAACCGTGGATTTGGCTTACGTGAATAGGGATTTGTGGATTTTATCGCTGCTACTTATTAATATAATAGTGGGAAGTGTAACTAAAATCCAACCTGAATAAACTTTGCTTTTGTAAAGTGATGAAACTAATACAGTTGTGAATTAGTTGCCACTGTATCCATTTGGGGAATTGTTAACGGGTTGAATTTGAAGTTTGGTAGTTTCTAGTTTATAATTACATTTTGTTTATAAACTCTACCGTCGCGTCGCCTTATTGACATTGACCGGGTATCAAGAATATAGAGAATATAGAGTTTATAAGATCAATTTTCTAGCTTTACTAGAAATTTTATTTTCTATTTGGTATACTTTTGAATTGGCAGTGGGCGGGCCAAATCTGTCGTAGAACCAACGGCCGTTGGGGCAGACGAGTTCTGGAGTGGAGACCACGGATTGACACGCGCAAGGTGGGACGCCCCGCCGCCAGATGGACCGACGACCTAAAGAAGGTGGCCGGAAGCGGCTGGATACGGAGGGGGAGGACCGGGTGTGGTGGCGTTCATTGGGGAAGGCCTATGTCCAGCAGTGGACGTCTAAAGGCTGACATGATGATTTGGTATATTAAATAGGGCATTAACAGAGAAACTAAATAACAAAATAATCGTATGTCAAAACGGAACAGAGAGAAGAGTAATCGGAATAAGAAGAAGAGATAAAATAAGATTAAACAAAATTAAAAATGTTACTAAATTTAAAGATGCGAACAATGTATGCAAAACATTTAAATGGAAATGGGCAGGACATATTCTGAAAGAGAAAAATGAGAAATGGAGTAGAATATTATCAGAGTGGTACCCCAGGGATGGTAAAAGAAGTAAAGGTCGACAAATGAAACGTTGGGAAGATTACCTTAAAAGAACTTCCGGTCCAGAATTGATCAGAATTGAAAGAGACATAGAGGTGGAAGTCTTTGAAGGAGACCTTTGTCGAAGGATAAGTTGTTATTTGATAAACCGATCGTCATTAATAAATGTAATACTTAGTATTTATGTCAAATTATGGTTAAACAGTAATAAAGGCTTATTATTATTATTAGATGCTACTAAAGTCGGTTCTTCATTATCCTTCTCTACATCCATATATCCGAAAGGATTAGCAAACTGAAGTGACGAGTGAAGTGGGCGGGTCACATCTGTCGCAGAACCGACAACCATTGGAGTAGACGAATTCTGGAGTGGAGACCGCGGATCGGTACGCGCAGTGTGGGACGCCCCGCCGCCAGATGGACCGACGACCTGAAGAAAGTGGCCGGAAGCGGCTGGATGTAGAGGGCGGAGAACCGGTAATGATGACATCTATACAGAGTTGTGCAAGTCCGCATGGATAGTCACCATCCTTACTAATTTTTGTGACCAAACAGCAATAAATGCGTTGCTGTGTTCCGGTTTGTAGGGAGACAGTGTAATTACAGATACACTAAGTATTCCAACCTGGTGTCTTTGGATCGTTGCACGCAGCAATTTCAATCATCGTCATCATCATCAGGTTATTTTTGTCTCCACTGCAGGAGCACAACCCTCTCTCATCTGCCGGAGACAGACGGAGGATTTGACCTACACTCCCCGCGCTGGCCAGACGGGTTGGGGAGGTCTGATTGATGTTTTATAATGTATTCCCTTAGTCGCCTTGTACAGTAGCAATTTCAATACTACAGGTTAATTGACGATCACAGTAATCACTAACCATGGTCACACCTCCGGTATGGTGTGCACGAGGGTGGGTGCATACAAGCGCACAGATAATTTAATTACTTACTACAGGAGCGCTAGCGTTTTCATAAACTTTGTGTGTACGCATAAAATATTGTAGGGCTGTTGCTGCACCGAGCGAGCATAGTCGACCGAGAGAGGGAAAATGTTATAGGTACGTCAACCACAGAAGCGTCGATCTCTTGGCGCTAGCGGGTGACGTTAAACTGGCAGGTAAGTGTCGCTTTTTCTTCATAATACGTCATCTGCTGAACAAAGCAAAAAGTACAGTAATGTTATTTAGTATGAATGCTAAACTTTAATGCACAATATCTAACTAGATTTCAACTTGAACTACCCTATCGCCCCGAAGGTAGTTTTCAGAATCAATGTTACTATTGATTTTCATTGCCGGTCGGGTTTATCGTTCTCATTAAAGTAAAACACCCGTGTAGCGATATAATTAAGTTCATAATTTATACCTCGGTCGAGTATCGCGAACACGTTGCTTCGCCATAATGAAATTACTTTTTCTAGTTTAATATCAGCCACGCAATATAATAAATATGGTTTTTTATTTTGTTATTAAAACTACAAACAAGCTAGATTTTTGTATCATTGAGGTCTGGTCAGTTAGCTTGTAGTACATAATAATATGTGAAGGTTTTGTTATTTATCTTTTTTTAAAGGGTTTTGTACATTTACTTGTACTTATTAATGAACATGTCACCCTTATCGTTACAAATCTTAGATGAAACTCCTGTAACAAATACAAATTTAGCAAGTTTATATAGCATCCTGGGCCTCCTCAGACAAGGAGAATGCCAGGATGCTATTACTAGCTTCAGTGTCACTGAAATTTTTATACATTTTTCTTCTATCGATTCGTTCCGCACACACTCCACCAAAATATGATGCACATCATCTGCAACCTCACACTCTGAACAATTAGGAGAGTCCAGTTTTCTCATTAAAAATGCAAACTTATGTAATGGAATGTGTTCAGTCACTATTTTTTAATTCTAATTAATTGACAAGATCGTTAGCTTAGTTACTGGCTGGGCCGTGTGGTTCCCTGCTTAGAATATGGCCACCGCCAATCTTCCCGTAGGTATCTCAAGGCGACTAAAGGATTGCGCCACGGTCAGGCAGCGGCGTTCTCCTATCATTTCTGCGATCACCAGTCCTCCTGCCAAGCGTGGTTATTATGGCAAATCCCCCAGTGGACAGCCCACCAAAAGTGGCATTCTGTTGGGGAGGCTTATGTTCAGCAGTGAACGTATTTCAGCTGATGATGGCTTAGTATCTTGGTTGTTGGAAAGAGATCGTTTCGCCATATTCTCGCTGGGGACAGACAATTTTTAACAAGTTGGACCTAGTCTGAGTGTTATTAGTGGATTGTTCTGTCCTTTTTATAATTTCCATAGTACAGTCACATTCATAATTAAGTGACCGACCTTATCACCTTATCCAATGATGATTAAGTTAAAATATTAATGAACTTAGTCATTTATTATAGCGTACTGACTTGACTGTACATCATTAATCCTAGTATAGTTTGTTGTGAGACAATTGTATGTATGTATTTATTATATACATGTATTTATTATTTTAATATGCCTGTTGCATACGAAGGTTGGCGACTGTCCCAGCAATTTGCATTCTGAAAATTATAATATTAATATTTTAAATATTACTTTTGATTTACAGCGTGTGATTTTCCCTCTCAAATTCCTCGCTCAGGTCATTTTTATTTACCGGTTCCTTTTCTGCCTGCCCTCTCTGTCTTTGCATCACCAGCTGAAGAAACTTGACTTCTCAAGAGGTTGTTTATAGAGTTCTTAATTGTTAGCCATCAATTGCAGCACTTTCCATTAAGTTCAACACCTGCCAATTTAATTCAAGTCATTGCCTTATTAAATTCAAAGTCAGTAATATCTCCGGAGAGGTGGGCCAAGTTTGATTTTATAAGTGTAAATAAAATAAAACTTTTACATGCCAAGTACCGTTAATTACACTTCATTTAATATTTAGGTATTGATTAATGACTAACCTTTCAACTCCATTACACGTCAATATTTAACATTTGACAGGCTTGAATGACGAGGGTAATGATGATGACAATAATTGATCAACTGATGACAGTTAATTATGAAGTAAATAGGTAGGTATGCACCAATTAATATAAAGTAATAAGTACTAGCGACGGCGCAGAAACGTGGACACTGACGGTTGGCCTGATCCACAAGTTCCAGGTCGTTCAGCGAGATATGGAAAGGGCTATGCAAGGGGTTTCTTTGAATATGATTCGTAATGATTAGATCCGACGAAGAACGAAAGTAACCAACATAGTTGAAAGGGTTATCAAGCTGAAGTGGTAGTGGGCGGGCCAGATCTGTTGCAGAACTGACAGCCGTTGGAGGAGACGAGTTCTGGAGTGGAGACCGCGGATTGGCACGCCCAGGGTGGACCAACGATCTGAAGAAGGTGGCCGGAAGCGGCTGGATGCGGAGGAAGTCTAATTCGTCACTTATTTGTTATTAGTCTTTTGGAGTGAACTGCTTGTCCAGAATCATCTTAGGAACGTACTGACCGGAAGGGATGTGTGAATGAATTGTATATCCGTGATTGAGAGGAAGTGAGATAGATCGATAGACAAAATGAAAAAGAAGAGAGAAAGGAAAGGAGTGAAGAAAAGCATGATGTTGCCAATGTTACAGGATTTATTTTCATTGCCTCCCACCTATGAAGTGCTCTCATTACTTACGTGATCTCCCATAGTTTCATTCACAATTCAAGATGAAAGCATTCACATTCGCACGGCAAACAAATTGTTAACTTACACACGGTCATAATATGGTAATGATAGATGCATTACCATATGATTGCCTTTCAAACAATGAGTGACGTCCGGAAACACAATTAACAGCGTATGTTCAAAAGAGGAAATATCAATTCGCCTCTGTATTACATTACGAGGGGATCGGTTAATGCATTTAGTTTAGACAAACTGACGGGTCACTCAATTATGATCCTATAGGCATTGATATTTTGGGAGGGCTATTGTCCTCTAAAGTGGACATTGTTGGAAACCCTAAATCTGTCACTGGGAAATATCAAAATAGGTTTTAGGCAAAATTATAGAGAAATCTTATAGTATTAATTTTATCAAAGGACTGGCAATTCCCCTGGTGTTACAGGTATTTATGGATGGCAGTATACACCGTACCTTTCTGCCTACCAGTAACTATAAAAAATATATTTAGGAAGTCATTAGCTTCAGCGTTGCATGGCTGCGTTGAATAAAGTGTATTCCAAGATTATTCATTTTCCAAAGAAGATTTTTGCTTAGAAATGTTTACATCTTAAATGCAACATAAAAAGAAAATATTTTTGCATTAACTGCATGAGAATTAATCTAATCCTTGACATTCTATCTACAAAAATCTTGAAGCAAGATCAAGATTAAGAGAACTGCTTAGAACAGCGTATGTTTATTTTGTAAAAGCTACTACGAGTCTCTGAGAACACATTCCTATAATGGAAGAAAAGAAACTACAAAGACTAGGTAATAACATAAAATGCTTAGCTGGGGAAAGAGCTCGAAAGCAAAATGAAAACCATTGTATATGTAAAGATAAAATAGTATGTCTGTGAATAAATAATGAATGATCCGTTCACCTAAACGCCTGGTAGTTGGAAATACTGAGGTGACAAACAAACGTACTAGACCCAAATTCAAATAGTTATGCCGTCGAAAAGAGCCGAGTCAGCAGTGGGACTCAACAGCCTGATGATGATGATTAAACCTAGGAGCGGTTAGTATCACTGGCTGGAGCAAGGAACAAAACAGTAGGTATTACAATCAACTCAATAATATCACCTAAATACACTTTGATGCCGTGTGGTTTCCGGATGCCGTGTGGTTTCCGGTAGAGTAGAATAGGACCATTCCAACTCTTCCCGTGGATGTCGTACAAGGCGACTAAGGGAATACATTATAAAACATCAATCAGGCCTCCCCAACCCGTCTGGCCAGCGCGGGGAGTGTAGGCCAAATCCTCCGTCTGTCTCCGGCAGATGAGAGAGGGTTGTGCTCCTGCAGTGGAGACAAAAATAACCTGATGATGACACTTTGATGCTTGTGTAACTAGTAACATAAAGTAACTAAAGAACAATCATTGTAATTACTTGCTTACTTAGGTACTCTATACAGACAAGCATCAAATAAGTATTTTGAAACCCTGTTTACTAAAAGACGACTTTGCATTTCTCCAATTTTCTATTTTATTTCTCAGACGAAGTAGAATGGCCATGTTAACGAAAGAGATACCATTCATGCACCTTTACTCAGCAAAAGCCTTTTCATATAAAAGGTTTGTATATTTTCGGGATCCCCGTAGATCTGCCAATTTAATCGAGAGATCTCGTCCCGTCAGACGGGCATCGCTCTATTGTGTCGGGCTCAATCACGCCAAATGGATCCCGACGTATGCGTTTTACTCGATTTTACATTCCCAACTCGCTCGGATTGAGTACGGGATCGAAAATAGCGATTTCTCTACTTGGATGCAAAGTTATATAAATGGCAGTTGATGAAATCGCTTAAACCTCACAGTTCTTGATTTAAAAAAAACCTAATTTTCACCACATGGCCTTATTTTAATAAAAATAGAAAGAATCTAGAACTTTAAAAGCTCAATAGGTAAATTATTTGCAGCAAGACATTTCTAATCAACAGACAGTATTCACAACTTAGTGTTAAAAGAAAGATATATCAGTAGGTAAATATCAAGCAGAGATAAAAGGAATATTCTCAAACAGCACCGCTCAAAGTAAACATTGAAATGTAAACCTCAAAGATCTTTTACAAACACCAATCGTCGGGTGATTTCACTAATGAAGTGCGCGCGCATTTAAAACGCGAAAACATCTTGTATAAGCTTTTGATAAAATCAAAAAGAGTCCCGCGTTCCTGTTTGAGTTATTTGTCGTCACATTAAACAAGTGCTCGGCGAAAAGTCGAGCGAGTTGGAAATGGAGATCAAAGGCGAATGACGTGGCGCGACGTGTCTGAAATAACATCCAGCCTCAGTATAATGCACTTGTCAGCAGGCATATGATACAGCGTGACTGAAACGACTATTTGAATGCAGCGAAGAGAAATGTTTCCATTGCCTGTCCAGCTTATACAAAAAAATCAGTGAGCAGTAATAAGCAAGCACTGTACAAACAATTTCATTAAATAGAAGCTTTTGCCATAGAATACTCAATAATACTGCTTTTGCTAAAGACGTAGGTTACAAATAATGGCACCGAAAAGTATTTGTACACGAAGAAGAAATGCATTGATTAAACAGTATTTTACCGCGAAAGTGCTCAGTTATTTTGCATAACTTTCTTTTCGTTAGATTCTTTTTGGGCCTTATTAAACTATTTGAATGCTTCATTTAATAGTCATCATCATCAGATTATTTTTGTCTCCAATGCAGGAGCACAACCCTCTCTCATCTGCCGGAGACAGACGGAAGATTTGGCCTACACTCCTCACGCTGGCCAGACGGGTTTGGGAGGCCTGATTGTATAATGATTCCCTTAGTCACCTTGTACGACATCCACGGGAAGAGTTGGAGTGGTCCTATTCTACTCTATCGGGAACCACGCGGCCATATTCAAGTATTTACCCATTATTTTTTTAATCAAATAAAGGAATAAGTCCTGCCTACAGTCATTTATTATATCATAATCATAGCATAGGACAGTCAATCTCATCATATAATTAAATCGTCTTGGATTTCTCTTTAGACAGATAGATAAAATCACACAGTCTTTTAAAAATACATTAAAAGATAGATAGGAAAGTAAAAACTTAATTACCGCTTGGTTATTAACAACGAGTGTTATTAAAATGAATAATGGAATAGATGCATAGATATGGCGTTTTACCACCATAAGCCCATAAAGCAATTGATATTCATCTTTTAGCTGCACCGAACAGAGGTATAGTAGCTATAGTAGCTCCGGTAGCACGAAGTGTCCATCTAGCCTGCGGCTGTACATTATTAATGGACCGAAGAGCTCTCTGATGTACGAGTATGTGCTCGAACTATCCTGTAGGTGTACTCTTGGTAATTATTTTAAATGCGCATCTAGACGTAGGAAATCAGTTATGTACTGTCACATGAAAAGTCCTATTAAATATGTGCTACTTAGCTGACTAGTTTGTGAAGATTACCATTCAATGTAGTTTAAAGGATAACAGTTACTTGGATAAACCACACATACATAGAACCCGTCAACGAAAGATTTGAAAGAGTAAGTCTTTCGCGATAAATGATTTATTTGCGCAGGGTGGGACGCCCTGCTGCCAGATGGAATAACGACCTAAAAAGGTGGCCGGAAGCGGCTGGATGCGGAAAGCCGAAGACCGGGTGTGGTGGCGTTCATTGGGGAGGCCTATGTCCAGCAGTGGACATCTAACGGATGACATGATGATGATGATGATTTACTAGCATGTGAAGATTATGAGCCTGTTATTACTACGCATACAACGATTATTTACTTTAAAGATAACTAAGTGTCATGCCCTGACATAAAGAGAGAAAGTAAGAAAATGGTAAAATAATATGACCGGATAAAATTTTAAACTGATTATAATAACACATAATTAAAAGACTTGGATATTAATAGTAATAATAACGATTTAATAAGGCGCGAGTAACCCAAACACAATAAAAAACCGTTAGATGGTTCTTAAGTAAGAGATACATAAAATAAATATAAATAGGTATCAGATAAATACACACACACACACACACACAACAGAGCAAAGGTACGCGTGTTGCATTTAAAACAATAAGTCGAGGTCATGACGTGTTTAACATTGATAAAGTGGTTTCTTAAACAAATGGACTTTATGACTCAGTTTACCTCAGACACGAGACGATCTCACACATAACCTCAAAAATCAAATATTTTTAAGACAACATGAAGAGAAAAGCTATCCTATCAGTGTTCTTATTGATACTGTGCTTATCACTGCACGAAGCTAAAGACCTGGTTGTGGGTACAAGAGTTAACAATTTGTTGATATCGACGGAAAAAGTTGTGTATAGTGGAATACCCTTAACTAAGAGAGACAAGGACTATACATATACGGATCCTAAGCAACGAGTTATAAAGGTAAAGACACTTACTTTGATAATAATTATTTAATCGTAGACTTGCCATCATGTCAGGCGAATTGTTGACTTGATGATGATTGCGGAGCACATAGCATATACCTAATAGTGGAATGTCAGATTTTTATAATTGTATAGTTTATTATATGTATTACCTACTTATAATAAGGGATGCCAACTAAGGAACAATTATATTTTGTCACATAGTCCATAGATTGTTTTGGTTTTCAATATAGTCATGAAATCTAATTTGGTGGCCGTCTAAGCCACTCTAAAGAGTCTTAAAATTTCCTATTTTCTTTTCTCTCGCACTGGAATTGACGTCTCTTTGGCAGATATGTTAATCGTACTTATATCTATGCCATATAGCCTAACCTAAATGACTAGGCTGTTTATAGGTAGTAATAATAAAAAAATTACTATTACGAATTAGAGACGGATAGTGGTTTGGCCAGATACCGAATAACGGATATCCGGCCACCCTACGGGTCGGATAGCCAGATATTCGGCCGCCGGATATCATATAATTCGGGATTTAAATTGTTAAATATTAAAACTAATTCACTTCAACCGATTTCGAGAAAATCGAAGTAAGTAAGCATTTTGATAGTAAGTACTGTTACTGTTACCGTAAGATAATACGCTAGGAGATTTTAGAACTAGCAACGGACGGTCGTGTATATGCTGTTGACAAAACTGTTTATGTGCTTTTGACATAAAAAAATTTATTAAATTAAAAAATTACGACAATACCTTTCTCGCTACGTTCGAAAGTAAAAACAGGTTAATAAGTATTTGTGGTTTTAATTTTGTTTTCCTTTATAAATAAATCAATTTGTCAGCGTTGAATTTAAGGAAAATTTTGCATTTTAATTAAAATCCGGTATCCGCCAGATATCAGGAAATATCTGATAGTAATTCTACTTGTTACTATTAACTCTTTGAATAAATAATTAATTTTTAAGTAAAAATATATGAATGTATATTCATAAACTTCCTTAGGTATATAGTGCTTAAATAAAATGTTAGCTCCTAATATCTGATAGTAAAACTAGGCCAGATATGCCGGATACCGGATAGTTACCAGATATCCGTTTCATCTCTATTACGAATATAAACGAATTTACCCGTCTGGTTACATGTTGTTACCCGTCTCAGTGAAATCTCTTTACTAGAGCTACAATTTAATTGGGGAATTTCCGACCTTATTACAAATATGTTCTTAAGGACATTTCTAGGAAATGGGTTTCAAATTATCGTTCGCGATGGTACACGTAATTAAGATAGCAAAACATTTTTAGTTTCTATTTTCTTAAAATAAATTATGAAATATTACTGCGACCTTAAAACATTCACAAAAGTTGCATTGATAATGTAAAAGAGCATTAAATAACAATTTACAAAGTAGGGCGGCCATTTCAACCTGCCATATATTTCCCAGTTTTTTATTTCAAAATGATATGACCACACTTTATTGACATTAATTTAGTGTCACTGATGCAATTCGAAAATCAGCAGCTGTTCCAATTTCAACCTGGCCAATAATATTGCAGGGCATCATCGCTCGCGACCTATCACGAACGGAAGCTGACGCAGAGGTGACGTCAGGCGGCGTGGGAGCAACCCACGTTACAATGCACTTCAAGAGCGAGCGTGGCAAGGGGCTCAACTATCTCATTCTCATATTTAGTCAGAACAGCTGATAGAACAAATTCGAGTAATATATCTTATACAGGTGATCATGAAAGTAAACAAATAGCTATGCTTGAAACTTGTTGATGGAGAAATGATGGAATAGGTATATATTCCAGTATTATTTGGCTATACATCGATAAATACTTAGAGTAATTTTTGTTAATAAATAATTATTTATCTTAAATCTAGAATGCTAGTTTTTTTTAACCACCGACGTAAAAAAAGAGAGATGTTATACATTTAAGTTTGACCCCTATGTATGTATGTCCGTTTGTGGATTTTTTTTCGTGAAAAAGTTATTAACTGAGGGAAGTTTTCTGCCACGTTTGAAAAAAATGCTTGTTGGTTTCTAAAATCTTTAACTTTCTTCTTAATCTCAGCTATAGGTTCTGGTGGTACGAGTAACTAGAGTTTGAAATCAAACTTATGGTACCGCTCCCATACTTCTCATCAATGTGCCATGGAAACGTAGTTCCATTATTTACCCAAAAAAATTACTATTTATACCCTCCAGTGCGAGGTCCAGTAAGTACTATGATGGTCATTATAGCCACTATTCCTTCAAAGTCAAAAATCAAAATCCTTTATTGCATTATGAGTACACTTGGTACATTTATACACGTAATTGTATTTATCAACTACCGCTTGCTAGTGTCAGCTCTGATATGAAGAAGAAACTGTGATCGCTCTTTGTCCAACAGTGACGTCGATCATCTTTTTTTCGTACATTACTTACAGGGGCGTTCAAATAAAAGTGAGATCGATGTACATACTCCTTGGAACTATAAAAATACTGACTGGCATAGTTAAGACATCTGTTACATAAAAAATAACTACAACTGATTATCTTTTTTTATATATGTGTAATTTACTTTTTGCGTGTTGACGAATATTGAGAAAATGAAATTCGCGCGGTAATTATTTATGGTTGAATTGTTATTCTACGGAATAAGTAATTCAAGGATGACGAGGGACATTAGGGGAAAATGCTTCGCTATATTATATGATTGCAAGATGGTGTGCGGAGTTTAAGCGTGGAAGAACATCTACCAAAGATAACCCCAACCCACGACCTCTGGCGCTTGAGCGCTAGCGCACATAACCACAAGCCATTATCAATTATGATGGCGGTTCACTGTGCTAGTAATATAATGTTATGCTCTTAAAACCAACAATAACATTGAAAAATGATTCTTTCGACTAAACATCCTAGCATTCAATGCCGCCAGACCAGACTACAAACAACGCTCCCCTAGACTGGCGAATATCAAACAGACACAAATCAATTTTAGCGAATTGTCACTGTACACACAGGGTGTTCAAACTTGGGGGGGACTAATGGAGACACACGCATTAAACCGGGCCGTGTGCACGACAACATTGACGCAGACCGGGGGGCCTAATTAGTTTAAGCCTGCGGCCGAGGCGCCCCGGAGATGATCACCACTGATGTAAAGTAAGCCTAAATGCAAGAAAGGGCAAAATTATAACTGAAAATCGTGACGTATCATCAGTATATAATTATGATGGTCGGTGATCCTGATCATATAAATATGATACAGTTTATAATCTTGATGTATCCCTTAGGCCCATCATACGAATTTCATATGAAGACTGGGGGTTGTATTATATTATGCAAGAGCCCCACACTGATATACTATGTAAAGACACAAATTGGTATATGAAATTCTTCGAATTTAGATTATTTATATACTTATTTAGTATTCACGTTATTTAGTGAAGTTCATTGAACAGTTTATTATGTCATGGAATAAAAAAAAACATGAGTTCTCAAATATAATACAGCTAACATAGAAGGTACTAGAGGTGTCCTTCTCATTTGATTAGTTTTAGGATATGTAAAACTAACTTGTTCTGAGAATTTTGTTCAGCGCGTTGTACTCGTATATCACTGACTCATTTTATATTGGAAAACTTTTAAAGATGATTCTCCCACTAGATTATTTTTCTCTCCCATTATCTCCCATTATTTTTTATGCTCTATTACGAGTATATAGTATAGAGAGGTATAAGTTGGGGTTTCAAATCGGTGTTTCTATGAGATTTCCCTTTTCCATTAAAATTCTAACAACTTTTACTAACTAGGCAAGTACCTACCAGATGTGTCCGTCCGTCTAGACATTGCTCAAAGACCGTTAGACAAATATTGATGCATTTTTTTTTAAATGTTACTCATCTCTACTCAAATATTAGTCATCCATCCAATCATCAAACGAAGCAAACAATTCTCTGTAGGCAAAACCACTCTTCGGCTCTTCAATGACACTTCTAGTTAAGTTATATCTCTCTACAGAGTCCAGTGGGGCGCCGCTCGCCTTTTACATTTTATATCCCGGGATCAAAAGCACGAGATTATTACAGTTTCATCGTATTGCGGTAATACATAAGTAATTCAATTTTCGTGTCTGCTGGTAATTCATACTTAACATAATCAATTTATTTATGCTGGTTGAATTAATTCCCTGACACTTACTCCACATTAAACGAAAATGAGTTTAAAATGAAAACAGTTATTTATATTGTGATAACCGTACTGCCTGGTGTGAATAGGAATATTAAAAGATATAATATCAATATTAATAGAAATAAGTACATTTATGTGACATAAACAATGATTGTATTGGTAACTAGATTTCAATTCAATATAAATTGCATGATAAAAATCTAATAAATAAAATCGTAAAGATCGCGTGTCTATACATTGAAGATATATGCAAAAAAAAATTAGGGGGTTTAAGTATAAGTAATAGAACACATTTCAATCATTTTTGGAATTTTTGTCTGTTTGTCTGTTTGACTGTAAGTTTGTGCACGCATCACATAAAAACTACTGAACGGATTTTGATGAACTTTTCATGGAAACATGGGGCTTAACTTAACATTTAGTCTTTAGTTCATCGCAATCGGCTAACTCAATCAAAAATTATGGGAATTTTTAGTTTTCTAATACATTACTTAGTAGGTATATAAGTTAATATGCAATGTAACAAAGAAGTAAAATGATTATGTTCGGTATAATCCAGATTGCGATTTGTTTGGACTACATTTGGAGCTGGAGTGGGAGTGGAAATGGGCTTGGGCGTGGGCGTGGGCGTGGGCGTGGGCGTGGGCGTGGGCGTGGGCGTGGGCGTAGACGTGGACGTGGACGTGGGCGTATGCGTGGGCGTATGCGCGGGCGTGGGCGTCGGGGTCGGGGTTTAAGTCGTAGTCGAAGTCGGACCGAGAGTGAGTAGTCCACGCGAGTGGACATAGGATAAGTAATCGAACATATTTCAATCATTATTGAAATTTTTGTCAGTTAGTGTACGCATCACTTAAAAACTATTAAACCAATTATGATGGACTTTTCACAGAAACATAAGGCTTAACTTGGATTAACATATAAGCTTTATTTCATCGCAGTGGGTTTACTTTATCAATATTTATGGACATTTTTAATTTTTCAAATACATTAGTAGGTACACAGAAAGAAAAATATTTTACAATATTACCCGATTGTATGGTTGTTGTGATTCTAGTGCACATAAACAGATTTTTGTCACATCTACCTGAATTACTTGTAGAAACAAATAGTAACATTGTTGTGAATACTAGAATATTCTAGTAGATAATTATAGTAAACATCACATTAAAATATTGTTATGTTTAATAGTCATCTAGTTACTGAGAAAAATATGCTTTTGGTGCACAGCACTATACCAAATGATTAATTTCACCAAAATAATTTGTTCAGTGAACCAACTGTTTATTTAAGATTACATTATTTTAACTATATCTACAAAATATTCAGGTTAAAGCAAACTACTATTAATGGTTATAGGTGCTAGATTTGTATAGTTCCCTTTACCAGACATTTTTTCCCCTAACTGTTTATGTTTTTGTCAATAACATCAATATTATTACTTTTAATAAATTAAGTATTTATTATGTTAACAAGATAGTATGTTAATGACAACGATACTTATATATTAATAATAAATATAAACCAGGTACCAGTTACCATACGAGATTGTTATCTTTTACAGACTTTGTGTAGCAATTAACAAAGTTATTGTAAACCAAATGAAGTTTTGTTTGTGTGTAGGGACACTACCGCGCCCGTGCCATTCTTCTTTCATTTACCGACGACGCGCCTTGCCAACGCTACCTAGCTCCCATCAAAAATAAGTTATTGTGATTTGTGCTGAATAAAACTGGATTTGTGATATTTTTTACTTGACGATGAGTGAATACGTGTCGAAATTATTAGAATCATGGGGATTAGCAGAGTACATTCCCAAGTTAAGCCGGTAAGTTTTTAATCTAATCTATTTTCCTATGCAAGCCTAAATCACCTGAATTATATCACGTTGTTAGCGTTAGAGTGTACCAAACGGACGCAATTTTTTTTGGCGAGACCACTTCTATTTACAAAAAATTGAGAAGTACAGCACTATACTTATTATGGTCATCTCCCACAATAACGACTTGACTTCAACCCTTCAAGCCATCGCGACTCAAAGAAAATACTGAAATATGAGTATGGAAAAATTGTGTTACCTAGAGCACAGTAAATGTAGACTTACAGACGGCCTGCATTGCCCACAAGCTTTCCACTCATCAGGTTGAGTAGTAGAGTAGTTTGCTATAACTTTTAATAACTTGGGATATGGAGCAGATTCTGTAGTCCAGGCGAGCGGAGCCGCGGGCATAGCTAGTGTTGATGACGGAAGCACTACACCTGTTGACCTAATATATGATTAAAAATATATTTATAAAATAAATAATATATAGCGAGGGTGTATGGTAAATAAAAAGACTAATATGCGCGCGCGCCGCTTTGTTCAACTTTAACAAGTTTTTAGGGATCCTTTAAAACGAATACCCTTATAGCAAACCATTTTTTGTCCATTAGTCTATCTATCCCACAAATAACTCGAAAACTACTGAAAAATAGAAGCATTATTTTATAGTATTTAAAGCACAAACAGGCGCTCAATAAAACTATTCGCAAACGAATACGAATTGACCTCCGACGCTACAATACGCGCCTCATTAAAGAGGCCATTGAGCAGAACAGGGAGTCAAAAGTATTCGTTCAGCAACTGCAGAGAAGCCACCTGACGAAACTTAAGACCTCGAGTGGTAGAACCGTCACCTCTAAGTCAGAGCTACTCGCTGAGATTAGAGACTTCTATGGCCGACTGTACACTTCGCATGCCTTGCAACCAGAGCCCCAAGTGTCTGATGCCAGAGCCACGTTAACCCGCCACTATACCGAAGAACTGCCAGAAGTCAATCTAGACGAAATTGAGATGGTTCTCAAACAGCTTAGAAATAGAAAAGCCCCTGGAGAAGATGGAGTTACTTCAAAGCTTCTGAAATCAGGAGGTATACCTGTAGTCAAGGAGCTACAGAGGCTCTTTAACTCCGTTATTCATACAGGGAGTGCTCCGAGGGCGTGGAACAGGAGCATTGTCGTTTTGTTCTTCAAAAAAGGAGACAAAACCCTACTTAAAAATTATCGGCCCATCCTGAGCCACGTCTATAAGCTGTTTTCGAGAGTCATCACAAAATATCGCCTCGCAAGAAGATTTCCAGCCACCGGAGCAGACCGGGTTTCGAGGAGGATATGGCACCATAGACTACATACACACGGTGAGGCAGATTATACAGAAGACTGAAGAATATAATCAGTCCCTATGTCTCGCATTCGTGGACTATGTGAAAGTATTTGACTCCGTCGAGACCTGGCTGTTCTGGAGTCCTTGCAGCGATGCCAAGTAGACTGGCGGTACATCGAAGTATTGAGATGTCTGTATAACGCCGCGACAATGTCAGTCCAAGTACAAAACCAGCAAACACAACCTATCCAATTGCACAGAGGAGTGAGACAGGGTAACGTCATATCCCCAAAATTGTTCACAAATGCACTGGAAGATGTGTTCAAGACGCTGGACTGGAACGGACAGGGCATAAACATAAACAGCGAGTACATCTCCCATTTACGCTTTGCCGATGATATCGTCATCATGGCAGAATCGCTATAGGAGCTTCAGGAAATTCTGGACAGCCTCAACGCTGCCTCTCGACGTGTCGGTCTCGGAATGAACTTGGACAAGACTAAGGTCATGTTCAATGATCACGTTGCACCGGGACCGACCATAGTCGATGGTAAGGCACTCGAAAATGTTCACGAGTATGTCTACCTCGGGCAAACTCTGCAACTAGGCAAAAACAACTTCGAGAAGGAAGCCGACAGGAGGATTAGGCTAGTCTGGGCAGCATTTGGGAAGTTACGTCATATCTTCTCGTCACGTATACCACAGTGCCTGAAGACAAAAGTCTTCAACCAGTGCGTCCTACCCGTAATGACCTACGGCGCCAAAACGTGGACACTGACAATGGGACTAGTTCGAAAACCCAAGGTCGCTCAGCGGGCTATGGAAAGAGCTATGCTCGGAATTTCTCTAAGAGACAGGATCCGAAATGAGGAGATCCGCCAGAGAACTAAAGTCTTCGACATAGCTCGAAAAGTTAGTACGCTGAAGTGGCAGTGGGCTGGTCACATCTGTCGGAGAACCGATTACCGCTGGAGTAAACGAGTTCTCGAGTGGAGACCGCGACTGGGCAAGCGTAGTGTGGGACGCCCCCTGGCTAGATGGAGCGACGATCTGCGTAAGGCGGCTGTTAGTAACTGGATGAGTAGAACCGAGGATCGGGTTCTGTGGCGCACCTTGGGAGAGGCCTATGTCCAACAGTGGACTCTTTCGGGCTGATAATGATGATGATGAAAGCACAAACGTCAATGGCACAATGCGTAGAGATTTAAAATAAATATAAATAGGTATCAGTTAATAACCACCCACACACACAACAGAGTAAAGGTACGCGTGTTGCATTTAAAACAATAGTCTATAATAGTATTTTCTTAAACAACTTTATGACTCAGTTTAACTCAGACACGAGACGATCTCACACTTTACCTCAAAAATCAAATATTTTATATAGAAAATGAAGAGAAAAGCTATCCTGTCAGTGTTCTTATTGATACTGTGCTTATCACTGCACGAAGCTAAAGACCTGGTTGTGGGTACAAAAGATAACAACTGGTTGATGTCGTGGGGGATACTGAAGCGTATTGGAAGACGCTTCATGAAGACAAACATAGACTATACATATACGGATCCTATGCAACGAGTTATAGAGGTAAATACACTTACTTTAATAATAATCATTTAATCGTGGACTTGCCATCATCAGGCGAATTGTAGACTTAATGGTGAATGCGGAGCACATGGCATATACCTAATAGTGGAATGACAGATTTTTAAAATGGTATAGTTTATTATATGTATTACCACTTAGAATAAGGGATGCCAACTAAGGAACAATTATATTTTGTCACATAGTTCATAGATTGTTTTGGTTTTTAATACAGTAATGGAATCTAATTTTGTGGCCATGAAAGTTCTAAAGAGTCTTGAAAGTTCCTATGTTCTTTACGCTCACACCAGATTTGACGTATCTTTGGCAAAAAGGAAATATCTTAATCCTATGTCAGTGTCACACAGGCTAATCTAAATGACAAGCCTGTTTATAATAATAGAAATAATAGTGTACTTTTCAACCGACTTCAAATAAAAAGGAGGAGGTTCTCAATTCGACGGCATGATTTTTTTTGTATGTTTGTTACGCGATTACTCCACCAATTCTGAATGGATTTTGATGGTTTATATTTTGTATGGTAGGTCATACTTCAGAGGTGGTCCCATATAAATTTTATCGAAATTCATTCAGCGCTTTTTGAAAAATCAACAAAGACACAAATATAGCCTTAGTATATACTTACAGACACGCATGCTAGTTTGGTGTTCCCTTCAGCCAAGGATGAAGTATTAAACCATGGATCCATCATATTAAGTTGAAAGTAAAAAGTGTAATCGACTCCTTCACACATTAAACATTGGTCATTGTACAAAAGAGATAGGTATTTGTATTGTTTAAATAGTAGAATGTCTCAATTTTTCCACGATTCCATGTTATACATATATCATCAATTAGTGATGTGATATATGCCACATTCTCAATGTAGTTTTTATCGATATTTATAATTTTAACCGGAAAGCAAGCATCTACGCGGACAAACGTTTTTTTAGGTCGCACAGGATATGTCGGGGGCCAGAAGCACACCTCTTGCACGTATTTGAAAATATGCATAATAATTATA
The DNA here is from genome assembly GCA_947086405.1 of Esperia sulphurella. Lineage (NCBI taxonomy): Eukaryota > Metazoa > Arthropoda > Insecta > Lepidoptera > Oecophoridae > Esperia > Esperia sulphurella. The sequence continues at coordinate 10,332,565 of OX352261.1, forward strand.
TTATAGCTTAGTGCTTAGGTCATTGTTATTTTACTTTTCTGAGTGGGTACAGTTAAGAGCACGTCAAGCTTGATACATTGGACTTTGTACCAGCTCGCTGAGCTAAATACTTATGCGCGCCCAAAGTTCATTCCGGTTTATACTGATAGTGATAACCGTCATGTGCTCTAACTGTGTAGGACCAAAATAAATATTTTTTAAATGTATATTGCCTATTTAGAACCAATGTTTTGTTCACCAACACTGTCATTACAGATTGCAGTCAGGTTGAGCTCTTCGTTTCCTAGGAGGTTTCTGAAAAGAAAAATGTTTTATGATTTTAAGGTATGAAGGAACCAAGTGAAAATATTACTTTTATGTCAACAGAAAATTATAAACAAACTAGTACTACACATGGTCTATGTGTAAATGATAGTGTACACTGATCTCTATCTGGCTGTCTCTATATAAACATGAATTACCGCAACGGAATGTGCCGGTTGATTAGGAAATATTGTTGGCACTGCATAAGAATGCAAAAAATTCTGTCTATCCCATGACGATAGCAGGGCAGGACTCGTCAAATTGTAATGAAGATAGCTTTGAAAAAGTTGTGGGGCTCCAATCGTCACCTCTATTTTAAATGGGTAAATACCCATGTTTTAAAAATCCAACTTTTTCGGAAACCTTAAATCACAAATCATTAATTAGCCCATTAAAATACGCTATTTTAATATAACAGCTGAACACGTTTTATCGATAAATAAAGAATGTATAGTACAACACTACTGTGGTATGTAAAACGTTTATGGGTTTCAAAAAATTAATATATTAGCAAGGTAGAGAACAATACACTTCTCTACCTTCGTAAATTTCGTGATTAATTCGTTATTTATTATGTTCTTTGTAACCTGCTTTTATAATAACTATGTCATGTGCTGCTGTGGGCTATCGAAGCCGAATGGGTGTCTTAACGGAAAACAATTACAAATTATCTTTTCATCGGTAAGTTGATTTAAACAAATATGTCCATAATTTGTTCCAGTAAATACTAGAAAGTTATTTAATCTGTATACCAAAAGCTTTCAGACGTCAAAACTGGTGGCCCGCCGGCTTTCAAGATGACGTGCGTGCCAATTGTTATCTCTTTTTTTCTCAGTAAATGCTGCCATATAAATGACAAGTATGAAGTATTTATTTCAGGTTTCAACATAGAATGAGTCATCCATAGTTTTAATGCTTGATCCTTGCCTTCAGCAAAGGTTATGATGAGGAATTTCAATATGTTTTTAACTGTCATTAGCTAATAACAAAGAAGATTGTATGTATTTGTAAGGAGCCTTCATAATAATTATACATTAATATCTGTTCTTAAAGAAATCTACCTATTTGTTGAAAAGATTACCCAAGCGAGTCATTTTTGTTAAAGCTTTCTCATCGTGGGGTCGAATTAAAAGCTTGCCGCATAAAAAAAAAATTTTTTTGATTCTCTAGATTCGGTTCTAAAAAATGTGAGTAGTTATAAAAATATAATATTAATTGGTGATATAAATATAGACATATCAGTAACCAATATAGATAGTAGAACCGCCGAATATCTGGAACTCCTAGCCTCACATGGTTTTCTACCTGCTCACACTCTCCCTACACATAGTCGTACTTGCCTTGACCATGTCATTGTGAAGACCAAACTTTCTGCTCGATGTATTGTCACAAATTCGGCAGTGACTGACCATGATGCGACTATTTTTTGTATAAATCTAACTTCAAGTACCACGACATCGTTGCGACATACTACAGTAATTGACTACCAAGGGTTGGGTGAAGAAGTAAAACAATTAAACTTCACCCCCATTTATAACATGACAGACGCTAATTTGTCTATTACTTTTTTAATTAAATCTATAAATAGTGCAATAATTAAACACACAAAAGAAATTGTTGTATCAAACCGTAAAAAAACTAAAAAACCATGGATAACACCTGGTCTATTAAGGTGCATGAGAAATAGAGATAATCTCCATAAAAAACATAAAAAGTCACCGGAAAATGATATAGTTAAAACTATTTATAAACGGTACAGAAATTTTTGTAATAATATATTGAAAAAGGTTAAAAGGGAGTACGAACGAAATCAGATAAGAACGGCAGGTAATGATAATAAAAGACTCTGGGAGGTAATTAAAAGTATTACTTACACGACTAAATGTAAAGAAATGCCCACTGAACTAATAAATGCGTCAGAGCCTATTAAATCTGTAAATTCTGTAAACGAGTTTTTTGTTAATATTGGCAAAACACTGGCTGATCGAGTTCAGGGATCGGATGGGAAACGGTCAGATTTTCATGCGGCCTCTGCTTTACATTCTATGGTTATACTGCCAACTGATGAAGCTGAAGTAGAAAAAATCATAATAAATTTAAAAAAAAATTGCGCCACCGGTATTGACGGAATATCAAACTCTGTTTTGAAGGGAATTAGAGATAATATAGTACCTCCACTGACGTATGTGTGTAATTTGTCATTATCCTCAGGAGTTTTTCCGGGCATACTAAAAAGAGCAAAAATTACACCCATTTCTAAAGGCGGAAACAGAGACTGTGTAAATAACTATAGGCCAATTTCAGTTCTTCCTTCTTTATCAAAAGTTCTGGAACGAGTTATGAATAACAGATTAGTTGGCTACTTGGTAAAATATAATATTCTATCAGCGTCTCAATTTGGCTTTAGAGTAGGTAGATCAACTGCGGATGCAGTACACGAGCTAACCAACTTTATAGTGACAAAGTTAGATACCAGGAAGAAGACATTGGTAATTTTCTTGGATCTATCAAAGGCTTTTGACACAGTCTCTGTTTCCTTATTGCTGGAGAAACTAGAGAGACTGGGAGTAAGAGGTACACAATTGAGACTGTTTGCGGACTACCTGAGAAACCGAACACAATGCGTAAAGATAGGAACATACATTAGTGATGAGTTGCCTGTCACTCATGGTGTCCCACAAGGAAGCATAATGGGCCCTACACTATTTTCAATTTATATAAATGACCTCTGTAATATCAACTTACCTCATGGCAAAATAATAACTTTCGCCGATGATACTGCATTGTTATTTAGCGGTGACACATTGGGAGCTTGTCTATTCCTATGCCCAACTTGGATTCGATCTGGTTACAAAATGGTTACAAGCCCATATCCTTACGCTAAATGTAGAAAAAACTAAGTACCTTACTTTCACTATCAATAACACAAATAACCAAGATTTCGCCCCCTTCTCCATTACAGCCCACTATTGTTCGTCTTATGATGGATCCACATGCTCGTGTCCCAAACTTCAAAGATCTTCTACCATTAAATACCTTGGTATTACAATCGATAGCAATCTTAGCTTTAAACCCCACATTGACCAATTGGCTGCCAGAACACGCAAATTGATTTTTATATTTAGACAGTTAAGGCATGTGGCTGATTCAAAGACAATAAGACTGGTGTATTTTGCCCTCTGTCAGTCAATACTAAGTTATTGCATTACTTCTTGGGGTGGTGCTCCCAAGTCGTATCTACTTAAACTGGAACGCGCTCAAAGAGCAGTCCTCAAGGTTGGATCATTTTTGCCATTTCATTTTCCTACTGTCGATCTATACAAACAATGCGACGTACTAACGGTTAGACAATTATTTGTGTTATATACTGTTCTTAAAAAACACTCCTTTTTGTCATTCGATCCAGATGTGCTTGAGAGGCGAAGGAAAGATATTGTGTGTCAGCCGTCGCGTCAAAATACATCGCACTCACAAAGGTTTTTTTGTTTCTTAGGTGGTTTCCTTTACAACAAGGTAAATGGAGCCTTATCATCAAATATGTATCCCTCTTCATCTAAATGCTGTAAAAAAATGGTATCAGATTGGCTTCAAAAACTGGATTACAATGAAACTGAAACACTTATGGACCCACTCGCATAACACACACACACACACACACACACACACACACACACACACACACACACACACACACACACACACACACACTCATACACACACACACTAAACGCTTTTTCTTTCGTATTTTTTTGTTCTTTTTTTCGTCAATGTAATAAATATATTTGAAATGGCTCACGAGACTGTATGTCAATACTATCTCTAATAATTATTGTCCTATTAACTTAGTTTTTAATAATGCAATCAATGTTGTATCAAATAGTCCGAGGGGTGGGGACCTGGTGATCTGTGCCACAGGTTCATCCTACTACAGATACCAGATTCTCACAAATAAGTGATGTAACAATCAATAACATTGTCACTATAGTTGTAACTATAAATAAGATATAAATAAGTGATTATAAATAAGATTTTTAATGTGAAAATTTTTGTGAGAACGAAACAATAAAAATACTTACTTACTTACTTACTTACTATAGCAACTAACCGAGTCGATCTGGATTCATTTAATAAATGCTCGTGTTGCAAGCCAAGACGATGAAAACATTGCTCTTCGGTTTCGATTGATAAACGTTGTGAATCAAACTGAGTCGTTGAGCATGACTTTCTGGACTTTCATTAAGCCTTGATAAGTTCGTGTATCTGAGAAAGTCTATAGGCCCGCTGCTCAAAACTCTCATTTGAAATATTTATAGCATTTCTTTCCCTACTTTTCTTTAAACAATCTTTCTTCTCGTCACTACTGTCCTCCTAAAGGCGCTGTCTCATTTGAGCAGCGCGTTTTAAAGAAACAAAATACACTTACTTCTCACTAAAAAGTAAAAAAATAAAATTATATTTTAGGAAAAAACAAAAACCGACTTCAAGGCTATACCTACACGTACAAACTTAAACTAAAAAGTAGAAAATAATATTTAAATTACTTCAAAGCAAAGAGCATTAAAGGACAATCAACGACATTATTCATACTTATTACCTATTTATAATTTATAATAAGTTATTTTTTGTGTCGGTGCCAGCCAAAGCAAAAATAAGCTTAATGGATACCTCACTTCACTCAGGCATATCCCCCAGTGTTGCTTAAATTGTTAATTAAACTGTCTTTCTTGGCTGGCACCGGCTCCAGAAATAACTAATTATAAATTGTAAATAGGTATAGAAGTATAAATAATGTCGTTGATTGTCCTTTAATGCTCTTTGCATTGAAGTAATTAAAATATTATTTTATACTTTTTAGTTTAAGTTTGTACGTGTAGGTATAGCCTTAAAGTCGGTTTTTGTTTTTTTCTAAAATATAATTTCATACTATTACGAATATAAACTTTTACCATAAACACATAATTATGTTGTTACCTGTCTCAGTTAAATCTCTTTACTATAGCTACAATTTTCTTGAAAATTTCGACCTTATTGCAAATGAATGTTCTTAAGAACTTTTCTAGAAAATGGGTCCCAAATTAACGTTCACCACTGTACACCTAATTAAGACAGAAAATCATTTTTAGTTTCTATTTTCTTAAAATAAGATATGAAATATTATCGCGACCTTAAAACATTGACAATGTTAAAGAGCATTAAATAATGTAGGGCGGCCATTTCAACCTGCAATATATTTCCCAGTTTTTTATTTCAAAATGATATGACCACACTTTATTGACATTAATTTAGTGTCACTGATGCAATTCGAAAATCAGCAGCTGTTCCAATTTCAACTTGGCCAATAACATTGCAGGGTGTTATCGTTAACGACCTATGGCGAACGGAAGCTGACGTAGAGGTGACGTCAGGCGGCGTGGGCTCAACCCACGTTACAATGCACTTCAAGAGCGAGCGTGGCAAGGGGCTCAACTATCTCATACAGATATTTAGTCAAAACAACTGTCAGAACAACAGTAATATCTTAAACAGGTGATCAGGAAAGTAAACAAATATTCTTGAAACTTGTTGATGGAGAAATGATAATATGCCAATTTATAATATTGTTTGGCTATAGATCGATAGATACTTAGAGTAAGTTTTTGAAAATAAATAAATATTTATATTTATTTATTATGTCTTGATTTTCGTATTTTAACCAAACACGCAAAAAAAGGGAACAAAACTAAGTTACTGCAAACATTGAAGCAAACTAAGTTTGACGCTGTATGTATGTGTACGTATATGTATGGGTTGTCTATGACTTCAAGCTATTCAAATCAGATTCTGATGTGGTTTTTTTCATGTCTAAAAGTTATTATTTAAGGGAACGTTTTCCGCCACGTTTGATTAAAAATGCTTATTGGTTTCTAAAGTGTTTAACTTTCTTCATAATTTAGGAAGGGATCTCAGCCATAGGTTGTGGTGGAAACTCATATTTAAACTCAAATTTAGAGTACCGCTCGTACACTCGTAATCCTAAAGTTTTAAAGTCAAAATTATTTATTGCATATGAGTACACTTGGTACATTTATATCATTATTTTTTTTTCGCCTACCGCTTCTAAGGTGTTAGCGCTGTAAAGAAGAAACAGCGCAACAAACTTCACGCAACACATCTTTTAAAATCAAGTTTGCATACAATTATAAAAAAGAGTGTGCAAAGCTAAATTAACATTAGTACCAGGCATCTTTGTCATTCAAATAACCGTTTATTTTATAGTACGCTTCCTTACAAAGTTGTTTTTTAATGTGAATCTTAAACTTTCTGTCTGTCATATTTAAGATTTCCTCTGGTAGTTTGCTGTAGAAGCGTATACATTGCCCCGTGAACGATTGCCCCGTGAACGAGGTTAAGACTTAGAACCTAACTAAGTCTTAACCTCGGTAAAACAATTTTATTTTTATTTCTTGTTTTATTACTATTATTGTCACAGTGCCAGAAAATGAGTGATATATTTTCTCGGACATATAAAATATTATCTAAGATGAATTGACTAGCTGCTGTTAAAATGCTTATTTCAACTTTATTTTATTTATTTCAACTTTTCTCTTAATGACTCTCTACAGCGCAGATTATAGATTGCCCTAACTGCTCTCTTTTGCAAAATAAAAATGGTCTCTATATCTGCTGCTTGACCCCACAGTAGGATACCGTAAGTCATGATACTGTAGAAGTAGCTAAAGTACAATAACCTCGCGGTATCAACATCAGTTAATTGCCTGATTTTCCTTACGGCGTCGGTGGCAGAACTTTATCTGCCAGCTAGTGAAGTTATGTGGGGTCCCCATTGAAAAAATGAATCTATAGTTATACCCAGGAACACAGTACTTTTAATAAATTCTAGTGTGTCATTACCTAATGTCACATTATTTTCTACTTTTCTGACATTTGGTAGGTAGAATTTAATACATTTAGTTTTCATTGAATTTAATACAAGGTTATTTACGCCATAACACTCAAGAATTTGCGTGAGAGTATTATTTACCTCAGCAAGTTTACAATCGTTTCGGCTAATTTTAAAAATCAGCGAAGTGTCATCGGCAATTAAAACTATATTGGACATGTTTTGTATTAAAAAGGGCAAGTCATTTATATATACAAGAAAAAGAAATGGGCCCAGAACTGAACCCTGGGGCATCCCCATTTTCACAAATGACCCAGATGACCGAATTCCGTTTATATCTACTTTTTGTACTCTATTTTCTAAGTAAGATTTAAGTAATTCCAATGCTCTTTTTTTAACGCAATAATGTTTCAATTTAAGTAGCAAGGTTTCGTGATCAACGCAATCAAATGCCTTAGAAAGGTCGCAGAAGACGCCTATTGCATCATGGAAGCCTTCCCAAGCATCATGGACATACTTAACAAGCATGACTGCTGCGTCGGTTGTGGAACGTCCTTCAGTAAAACCGAACTGGCGATCGTGAAGGAGTAGTTTAAGATTTATCAATGGTAACATCGAAACTTAGTTCAATTATTTACACACAAAAAAAATACAATTTATACCCTCCAGTGTGAAGTCTAGTAGGTACTCATTATGGCCACTTTTCCTGCTAAGTCAAAATCAAAATTCTTTATTGCATTATGATGTACACTTGGTACATTTATACACGTAATTGTATTTGTCAACTACCGCTTGCTAGTTTTAACTCTGATGTGAAGAAGAAACTGTGATCGCTCTTTGTCCAACAGTGACGTCGATCATCTTTTTTTCGTAAATTACTTACAGAGGCGTTCAAATAAAAGTGAGATCGATGTACATACTCCTTGGAACTATAAAAATACTGACTGGCATAGTTAAGACATCTGTAACATAAAAAATAACTACAACTGATTATATATTTAATTTATTTGCGACTTCTTGTTACATGTTGGTGAACATGGAGAAAATACGAAGTTTTGCGCGGTACTTATTTATGTTTAAATTATTTTTCAACGGAATAAATAGTAATTCAAGACTGACGAGGTACAATATTGGTAATGCTTCGCTATATTCCACGATTCCAAGATGGTATGCGGAGTTTAAACATAAAGAAAACCCAAACCCATGACCTCTAGCACTTGAGCTCTGGCACACTTAGCCACAAGCCATTATCAATTATGATGGTAGTTCGCTGTGCTAGTTACAAGTATATAATGTTATGCTATTAAAACCAATAATAACATTGAAAAATGTTTCTTTCGACTAAACATCCTAGCATTCAATGCCGCTAGACCAGTCTACAAACAACGCTCCTCTAGACTGGCGAATATCAAACATACACAAATCAATTTTGGCGTTTTGTCACTGTACACACAGGTTGTTCAAACTTGCGGGGACTAATTGAGACAAAAGCATTAAACCGAGCCGTGTGCACGTCAACATTGACGCAAAACAGGGGGGGGGGGGGCTAATTAGTATAAGCCTACGGCCGGGGCGCCCCGGAGATGATCACCACTGATGTAAACTAAACCTAAATGCAAGAAAGGGCAAAATTATAACTGAAAATAGTCACGCATCATCATCAACAGTATATAATTATAATCGTTGGTGATCCTGATCATAAAAATATGATACTGTTTATAATCTGGATGTATCCTTTAGTCCCATCATACGAATTTCATACGAAGACTGGGGGTTGTATTATATTATGCAAGGGCACCACATTGATATACTATGTAAAGACACAAATTGATATATGAAATTCTCCGAATTTAGACGTTATTGAGTGAAGTTCAGTGAAAAGATTATTATGTCATGGAATTAAAAAAACATGAATTCTCAAATATAATACAACTAACATAGAAGGTACCAGAGGTATCCTTCTCATTAGATTAGTTTTAGTATATGTTATAGACAAATAAAAAAAACGAAAGACATATTTTATCATAGCTGCCATATTCATATTTAGTTATCAACCTTCAAATTTTTAAAAAGTTACTAAACACACTAACTTGATCTGAGAATTATGTTCAGCGCGTTGTACTCATATATCACAGACTCATTTTATATTGGAAAACTTTTAAAGATGATTCTCCCACTAGATTATTCTCCCTTATTTTTTATGTTCTATTACGAGTATATAGTATAGAGGTATAAGTTGGTGTTTCAAATCGGTGTTTCTAAGAGATTTCCCTTTTCTTTTAAAATTCTACCAACTTTTACTGACTAGGAAACCTACCAGATGTGCCCATCCAGACATTGCTCAAAGACCGTTAAACAAATATTGATGCATTTGTTTTAAATGTTACTCATCTCTGCTCAAACATTAGTCATCCATGAATCATTAAACGAAGTAAACAATTCTCTGTAGGCAAAACCACTCTTCGGCGCTTCAATGACACTTCTAGTTAAGTTATATCTCTCTACAGAGTCCAGTGGGGCGCCGCTGGCCTTTCACATTTTATATCCCGGGATCAAAAAGTACGAAGTTATTACAATTTCACCGTATGGCGGTAATACTTAAGTAATTCAATTTTCGTGTCTGCTGGTAGTTCATACTTAACATAATCAATTTATTTATGCTGGTTGAATTAATTCCCTGACACTTACTCCACATTAAACGAAAATGAGTTTAAAATGAAAACAGTTATTTATATTGTGATAAACGTACTGCCTGGTGTGAATAGAAATATAAAAAGATATAATATCAATATTAATATAAATGAGTACATTTATGTCACATAAACAATGATTGTATTGTAAATAGATTTCAATTCAATATATATTGAACGATAAAAATACAAAGATAAGATAATAAAGTAGCTTACACATGTATTCTACTAGTACTAGATGGTCTTATCGCTAAAAGTAGAGGATAAAAATAACAGGAAAATTCTGGTTGTGAAGTTAAATAATGGTAAGAGTATAGTTTATACTAGTAAGGGCATACTCATACAAATATACATAAATACCTACTTAAGGTAGATTTCTAATCTGCAGTGAAAGAACGACAACGCAAATGAGATATTATGAGATATTATAGTTTCTTCTAAATGACCTAAAATACATTATTAATGTGCGCAAATATGATTACTTTTATAATTTACACATGCAGAACTTAGGGTATTTCCTAAAGAAGATTTTGTTCAGTATTTATTGTCTATTATAAATTCAATAGGCATAAACTTAAATATGGACTCTTGAGAAATCTTGTATAAAACCTCAAATGACTGCTCTAACGCCGTTGGTCACTTCTTGGTTCGATCAATTAATAATCTGTTCTGTACTTAACTCTCTTTATAATGTACAACAAGCGTTAACATGGTCCGCTGTGACCGAGCGGCCTCACCGCACATAGGACAAATCCAAGAGGTTTATTATGTGTGAGTTATGTAAGACATATGACGTATTATCTTATTAATGTGAAATAAATAAAAATGTAAAGAAAACGAAAGAGAGATAACTTTGTTCAGTTTGAACTAGTTTTTAGGGATCGGTCAAAACGAATACCCTTATAACAAACCTTTTTGTCCATTAGTCTGTCTGTCCCACAATAAACTCGCAGATTACTGAACCAATGCAAGCATTATTTTATAGCATTTAAAGCACAAGCGTAGAGATTTAAATTAAATATAAATAGGCATCAGATAAATACACACACGCAACAGAGCAAAGGTACGCGTGTTGCATTTAAAACAATAAGTCGAGGTCAATACGTGTTTAACATTGATAAAGTATTTACTTAAACAACATTATGACTCAGTTTACCTCAGACACGACACGATCTCACACTTAACCTGAAAAAACATATATTTCAAATAGAAAATGAAGAGAAACGCTATCCTGTCAGTGTTCTTATTGATACTGTGCTTATCACTGCATGACGCTAAAGACCTGGTTGTGGGTACAGAAGATAACAATTGGTTGATGTCGTGGGGGAAACTGAAGTATATTGGAAGACGCTTCATGAAGACAAACATAGACTATACATATACGGATCCTATGCAACGAGTTATAAAGGTAAATACACTTACTTTGATAATAATCATTTAATCGTAGACTTCCCATCATGTCAGGCGAATTGTAGACTTGATGGTGAATGCGGAGCACATGGCATATACCTAATAGTGGAATGACAGAATTTTAAAATGGTATAGTTTATTATATGTATTACCTACTTAGAATAAGGGATGCCAACTAAGGAACAATTATATTTTGTCACATAGTTCATAGATTGTTTTGCTTTTTAATACAGTAATGGAATCTAATTTTGTGGCCATGAAAGTTCTAAAGAGTCTTGAAAGGTCTCACACCGGATTTGACGTATCTTTGGCAAAAAGAAAATATCTTAATCCTATGTCAGTGTCACACAGGCTAATCTAAATGACAAGCCTGTTTATAATAATAGAAATAATAGTGTACTTTTCAACCGACTTCAAATAAAAAGGAGGAGGTACATAGACGACATGATAGTTTCGTGTTCCCTTCAGCCAAGGATGAAGTATTAAACCATGGATCCATCATATATGGTCCCCCACATATATATATATACATATATATATATATTGTACAAAAAAGATAGGTATATTGAATCTGTATTGATTAAATAGTAGAATGTCTTCATTTTTCCACGATTCCATGTTATATATATATCATCAATTAGTGATGTGATATATGCCACATTCTCAATGCAGTTTTTATAGATATTTATAATTTTAACCGGAAAGCAAGCATCTACGCGGACAAACGTTTTTTTTAGGTCGCACAGGATATGTCGGGGGCCAGAAGCACACCTCTTGCACGTATTTGAAAATATGCATAATAATTATATTATAGCTTAGTGCTTAGGTCATTGTTATTTTACTTTTCTGAGTGGGTACAGTTAAGAGCACGTCAAGCTTGATACATTGGACTTTGTACCAGCTCGCTGAGCTAAGTACTTATGCGCGCCCAAAGTTCATTCCGGTTTATACTGATAGTGATAACCGTTATGTGCTCTAACTGTGTAGGACCTATGTAGGTACCTACTACGGGAAAAGCAAAAAAAAATTAAACAAAAGAAATATTTTTTAAATGTATAACAAATATTGATGCATTTGTTTTAAATGTTACTCATCTCTACTCAAATATTAGTCATCCATCAATCATCAAACGAAGTAAACAATTCTCTGTAGGCAAAACCACTTTTCGGCGCTTCAATGACATTTCTAGTTAAGTTATATCTCTCTACAGAGTCCAGTGGGGCGCCGCTGGCTTTTCACATTTTATATCCCGGGATCAAAAAGCACGAACAAAACAAAAGTTAGTACAGTTTCATCGTATCGCGATAATACATAAGTAATTCAATTTTCGTGTCTGCTGGTAGTTCATACTTAACATAATCAATTTAATTATGCTGGTTGAATTAATTGACCTGACACTTGCTCCACATTAAACGAAAATGAGTTTAAAATGAAAACAGTTATTTATATTGTGATAAACGTACTGCCTGGTGTGAATAGAAATATAAAAAGATATAATATCAATATTAATATAAATGAGTACATTTATGTGACATAAACAATGATTTTTTTTGTAAATAGATTTCAATTCAATATATATTGAACGATAAAAATACAAAAATAAGATAATAAAGTAACTTACACATGTATTCTAGTACTAGACGGTCTTATCGCTAAAAGTAGAGGATAAAAATAACAGAAAAATGTAGGTTGTGAAGTTAAATAATGGTAAGAGCATAGTTTATACTAGTAAGGGCATAATAATAATAATATAATGAAACCTTTATTTTCCCTAATAATTTTACATAAAATTCTAATCATAAAATGAAATTAATGATAATTGATCTTATAAACTATGTACAATGATAATTAATTAAATTAAGGCAATTGAATATTATCCATTTCAAAATAACATTAATATTAATTCTAATTTAATTAAGCTTAAATAGTTTTTTTTTTTTTTTTTTTAATTTAATATTTATTTCGTCTTCTGTTTAAGTTGATAACATTTAACGATGTTGTGTCTTTTTGTATCTGGGATGCGTGGTGAACGCCCATTGGCGCCCCCACATTATAAGTCCTGTGGCACTCTGCGCTTTAGTCTGCGCCTGCCTCTTTGTGGCTTCATCAAATATTTGGCTAGTTCGTTTGGGTGGTGCTTCACTTTGTTCCTGTATTTGGTTGAATTGCTTATTATGTCTTCCTTTACGGTTGGTATCTTTAGGTCACGGTGTAGGACTTCATTTGGGACATACCATGGTGCATTTGTAATAAGTCTTAACATTTTAGATTGAAATCGTTGCAAGATTTCAACGTTTGAGTTTGCAGCACTTCCCCACAGTTGGATACCATATGTCCAGACTGGTTTAAGGATACATTTGTAAAGCAGGATTTTGTTTTCAAGAGATAGTTGTGAGTTTTTTTTCAAACAGCCAATACATTTGTCGTAGTTTCAAGCTAAGTTGTAGACGTTTTGTGTAGATGTGTTTTTGCCAAGTCAAGCGTCTATCAAGGTGTATTCCCAGGTATTTAGCATTATCAGCTTGTGGGATTGTGACCTCGTTAAGTTGGACGGGAGGGCAAGTTTCCTTTCGGTAGGTGAATGTTACATGTACTGATTTTGATTCATTTGCCTTGATTTTCCATTTCTTTAGCCATGTGGATATCTCGTTTAGGCTCGTTTGTAGCATTTTAGAAGCAGTACTAGCATTTTCGTGAGTGGCAAGTATGGCAGTGTCATCAGCGAATGTACCCACTGTTACATTTTGATTGCAAGGCAAGTCTGCTGTGTTAGTAAGTAATTAATTAAAGTAAACCTAAATAGTTAATTAAGTTTTATTTTATATGTTTTTCTTAATTATTGGGGCACCCATTTACGGGTAAATGTCTCCTCCATGATACGCCATTGCTTCCTGTCAGGCTGCTGACAGGAAGAATTGTGGCAGGGCGGACATGGACGAGACTGGCTAGTCTCGTCCATGTCCGCCCTGCCACCTGCACGATGTCGTCGCTCCAGCGTCGCCGGGGCCGTCCGCGAGGCCGGCTACAGTCTCGCGGATACCAATGTAGTACCCTCTTGCTCCATCGTCCGTCTGTTGATCGTGCCACGTGGCCTGCCCATCTCCATTTGAGGCTACACGCTAGTTCGGCAGCATCGATAACTTTGGTCCGTTTCCGATATTTTCATTTCGTTGTCTGTCCCTCAGCGTAATGTCCAGCATGCTCCTTTCTGCAGCCCTTTGGAATACTTGTAATTTTGTTATTATATCTTTAGTAAGCGCCCAAGTTTGACATCCATAAATCAAGGTGGGTATCACAATCGAATCCATTGCTTTCTTCTTGAGTTCCAGGCTCATATTCGATTTGAATACATGTTTTAAAGACCAGTATGCATTCCAAGCCTTTTTAATTCTTCTTTCTACTTCATTCAGTGTCGGGTCTTTAAAAGATATTCTTTGGCCTAGGTAAATATATTCATCAACATACTCTATGTTCTCAGATTGAATACACAGTATTTCCTGTGTTGCATTGATCATAGCGCAGGTTTTCTCAGGATTCATTAGCAATCCGCACTTTCGGCTCTCCTCGTCAAGTGTCTGATTCGTGATATTCGAGATCTGAGTGGTTGTCGCTTAGTATTACAATATCGTCGGCAAACCGCAGATGGTGCAAATGTTCGCCATTTATATTTATACCCAACTCTTCCCAATCTAGCTTTTGAAAAATATTTTCCAACATAGCTGTGAATAGGTTAGGCGATATGGGATCTCCCTGTCGTACTCCGCGTCTTATATCAAAAGGTTTTCTCTTCTTCTCTAATTTTACAATAGCTTTGCTTTTCGTATAGATTTCTTTGAGTATCGATATATAGTGTTCTTGAACACCTTGCTGTTTTAGCGAGATCCACAGGGCCTCATGAGATATGGTATCAAAAGCCTTAGAGTAATCGACGAAAGCTATAAATAGTTCTTTTCCATATTCGGTGTATTTCTCTGCTATTTGTGTTAATGCAAAGATATGATCCACAGTGGAAAAATTACGTCTAAAACCGGCCTGTTCTTTAGGTTGTTAAAATTCAAGCGTGTTTGAAATTCTTTTTAGTATTATACTAGTAAATAGTTTATATGTTGATTGTAATAAACTTATTGGTCTGTTGAATGGATCACCCTTTTTATAAAGCAAAGTAATCATGGATTTTTCCGATTCTTCAGGTATTGTGCCCTTTTGTAATATTTCATTAAATAATTCAGTCAATATAGGAGCAACTGGTTCATTAATTGCTTTCAGAATATCGTTCGTGACGCCGTCTTCACCTGGACTTTTTATTGATTTCAGTGATTTCAGAGCGTTGCGTATTTCACTGCACAAGAAAACTGGTACTTTCTCTTCGGTATATGGCTTTGCTAGACAGTTAGAACTTGTTGCATCGGATTTATCATATAGTCGTTCATAGAACTCGGTAGCAATTTGTATGACACTGTTTCTGTTGGTTGGTTGCTGACCTTCAACATTTTTCAAAGATGTAATCCATTTTTTGGTGGTCTCTAGGCGTTTGTGTGCTCGTTTAACAGATCCTCTTTTGTCTAATTACTCTTCGATAATCTTTAATTTGTGATTTTTTAAGTTATGCTTAATTTTCTTTTTAATTTGCTTGTATAAGTTACTCAACTTTTTCTTTTCGGGAATTGTTTTATGCGTCTGCGTCTTTAACTGGGTTCTTTCGAAGATTAGATTTTCAATTTCTGAAGTAAATACATAATTATGTTAGTTAGTATGTTGTACCTTTGGTAATTTATTGATGCTTTCCTTGATCTTTTGTATCACGTTTGTGTAAGTTTCTTACTTAATTTCTAAAGTGTCGGTTAACTCAGCAAAAATGTTTTTCAGCGATTGCTGTTCAATAGGTGAAAGGTCCGTCCTTTTTCTACTGTAAGACTTTCTTGATTTTTGTTGTTTACAGTGCAATATATACTTGGCTCGAATCAGTTTGTGGTCTGTGGGGTGAGAAGTTCCAATTACTTCAACATTTTGTATGGTTTTCACGTTACAATTCTTCGTAAAAATAAAATCAATTTCATTATATGTATCTCCATCCGGTGAGCGCCAAGTCCATTTCTGTCTCTGTTTTTTCTTGAAATGAGTGTTCATTATGTAAAACTGGTTCTGCAAGCAGAAATCTATTAGTATTTTTCCATGTTTACTTCTTTTACCGTAGCCCCATGGGCCCATGGCACGTCTATCTTCAATGGTTGCATGTCCAATCTGTGCATTAAAATCTCCCATTACAATACAGTTATGGTTTGTGTGTTCTAGGGCGGATAAAAGGTCAACGTAGAATTTCTGAAGATCCTCATCGCTACATTTTTCCGTTGGTGCATAACATTGAACAATACCAATTGTACTTCCTTCGAAATGCAAGTCCAATCTTACTACTCTATCTGATATTGTTTTGAAGTCAGTAATATTTCTCTGCAAATGTCTTTTCACCATAAATCCTACACCATTTCGTCCCTTTGTCTCACAGTTGTACATTAAAATATAGTTATCATTTTCTAATATATCTCTCCCTTCCTTTATAACCTCTGATAAGCCTAGTAAAATATGTTTTTTGGCTTAAAAAGGAACGTGGTTCGATGTATTTTTGCGCTAGCAACTTTCTGGCAAATATTCAATTTCGGAACGAATCTGTTTCTGCGTTTTTATGTTGGCACTACCACCCGTCTGTCTCTTATCGGAATCTCAGTTACCAATCAGCTGTTTTGGTGAAAGTTTTGTTAAATACTGAGTTCTTATTCGATAGGAATTTTACTCAATCTATTTAAATTTGGTTTAATAACTGTAACTTTCTCTGTACCTAAGGGCATACTCATGCAAATATACATAAATACCTACTTAGTGTAGATTTCTAATCTGCAGTGAAAAAACGACAACGCAAATGAGATATTATGAGATATTATAGTTTCTTCTAAATGACCTAAAATACATTATTAATGTGCGCAAATATGATTACTTTTATAATTTACACATGCAGAACTTAGGGTATTTCCTAAAGAAGATTTTGTTCAGTATTTATTGTCTATTATAAATTCAATGGACATAAACTTAAATATGCACTCTTGAGAAATCTTGTATAAAACCTCAAATGACTGCTCTAACGCCGTTGGTCGCTTCTTGGTTCGATCAATTAATAATCTGTTCTGTACTGAACTCTCTTTATAATGTACAACAAGCGTTAGCATGGTCCGCTGTGACCGAGCGGCCTCACCGCACATAGGACAAACCCAAGAGGTTTATTATGTGTGAGTTATGTAAGACATATGACGTATTTTCTTATTAATGTTAAATAAATAAAAATGTAAAGAAAACGAAAGAGAGATAACTTTGTTCAGTTTGAACTAGTTTTTAGGGATCGGTCAAAACGAATACCCTTATAACAAACCTTTTTGTCCATTAGTCTGTCTGTCCCACAAATAACTCGCAGATTGCTGAACCAATGCAAGCATTATTTTATAGCATTTAAAGCACAAGCGTAAAGATTTAAATTAAATATAAATAGGCATCAGATAAATACACACACGCAACAGAGCAAAGGTACGCGTGTTGCATTTAAAACAATAAGTCGAGGTCAATACGTGTTTAACATTGATAAAGTATTTTCTTAAACAACTTTATGACTCAGTTTACCTCAGACACGACACGTTCTCACACTTAACCTCAAAAATCAAATATTTTAAATAGAAAATGAAGAGAAACGCTATCCTGTCAGTGTTCTTATTGATACTGTGCTTATCACTGCATGACGCTAAAGACCTGGTTGTGGGTATAAGTGTTAACAATTGGTTGATATCCTCAAAGAAAATTATTAATATAGGAATACCCTTCTTTAAGAGAGACAAGGACTATACATATACGGATCCGTTGAAACGAGTTATAAAGGTAAATACACTTACTTTGATAATAATCGTTTAATCGTAGACTAGCCATCATGTCAGGCGAATTGTAGACTTGATGATGAATGCGGAGCACATGGCATATACATAAAAGTGGAATGCCTCATTTTTAAAATGGTATAGTTTATTATATTTCTTAGTGTCTTGTGTCACACCCTGTAAGGTTGGCTGGAAGAGATCTCTTTTAGAGATAAGCTCACCTTTGTACACAAAATTTGTAACTATATTTACTTTAAAATTTGTGCAATAAAGAATATATATGTATTGCCTACTTAGAATAAGGGATGCCAACTAAGGAACAATTATATTTTGTCACATAGTTCATAGATTGTTTTGGTTTTTAATACAGTCATGAAATCTAATTTTGTGGCCATAAAAGTTCTAAAGAATCTTGAAAGTTCCTAAATTCTTTACGCTCACACCGGATTTGACGTATCTTTGGCAAAAAGGAAATATCTTAATCCTATGTCAGTGCATCACAGGCTAATCTAAATGACAAGCCTGTTTATAATAATAGAAATAATAGTGTTCTATTTTACTATTACGAATATAAACGATTTTTCCAGATTTGAGGAAAGGTTGAAACTTTTACCATAAACACATAATTATGTTGTTACCTGTCTCAGTTAAATCTCTTTACTAGAGCTACAATTTTCTTGAAAATTTCGACCTTATTGCAAATGAATGTTCTTAAGAACTTTTCTAGGAAATGGGTCCCAAATAACGTTCACCACTGTACACCTAATTAAGACAGAAAATCATTTTTAGTTTCTATTTTCTTAAAATAAGATATAAAGTATTATCGCGACCTTAAAACATTGACAATGCCATTTCAACCTGCCATATATTTCCCAGTTTTTTATTTCACAATGATATGACCACACTTTATTGACATTAATTTAGTGTCACTGATGCAATTCGAAAATCAGCAGCTGTTCCAATTTCAACTTGGCCAATAATATTGCAGGGCATCATCGCTCGCGACCTATCACGAACGGAAGCTGACGTAGAGGTGACGTCAGGCGGCGTAGGCTCAACCCACGTTACAATCCACTTCAAGAGCGAGCGTGGCAAGGGGCTTAACTATCTCATACAGATATTTAGTCAAAACAACTGTCAGAACAACAGTAATATCTTAAACAGGTGATCATGAAAGTAAACAAATATTCTTGAAACTTGTTGATGGAGAAATGATAATATGCCAATTTATAATATTGTTTGGCTATAGATAAATAGATACTTAGAGTAAGTTTTTGAAAATATATGATTATTTATCTTGTCTTGATTTTCGTATTTTTTAACCCAACACGCAAAGAAAAAGGGAACAAAACTAAGTTACTGCAAACGTGGAAGCAAACTAAGTTTGACGCTTATGTATGTATGTGTACGTATATGTATGGGTGTCTATGACTTCAAGCTATTCAAATCAGATTCTGATGTGGTTTTTTTTTCTTGTCAAAAAGTTTTTACTTAAGGGAACGTTTTCCGCCACGTTTATTTAAAAATGCTTATTGGTTTCTAGTCTTTAACTTTCTTC
This sequence comes from Esperia sulphurella, assembly GCA_947086405.1. Lineage (NCBI taxonomy): Eukaryota > Metazoa > Arthropoda > Insecta > Lepidoptera > Oecophoridae > Esperia > Esperia sulphurella. Next base: position 10,352,314 of record OX352261.1, read on the forward strand.
ATAATTTGTGAAGGGATCTCAGCCATATGTTGTGGTGGAAACTCATATTCGAACTCAAATTTAGGGTACCGCTCGTACACTCGTAATCCTAGAGTTTTTAATGTCAAAAGTCAAAATCATTTATTGCATATGAGTACACTTGGTACATTTATATACGTCATTATTTTTTTATCGACTACCGCTTCTAAGGTGTTAGCGTTTTGAAGAAGAAACAGCGCAACAAACTTCACGCAACACATCTTTGAAAATCAAGTTTGCATACAAATATAAAAAGGTGGTACGAAGCTGAATTAACATTAGTACCAGGCATCTTTGTCATTCAAATAAACGTTTATTTTATAGTAGGCTTCCTTACAAAGTCGTTTTTTAATGTGAATCTTAAACTTTCTGTCTGTCATATTTAAGATTTCCTCTGGTAGATTGCTGTAGAAGCGTATACATTGCCCCGTGAACGATTTACTGACCTAACTAAGTCTTAACCTCGGTAAAACAATTTTATTTTTATTTCTTGTTTTATTACTGTTATTGTCACAGTGCCTCAAAAATAGAGATATATTTTCTCGGACATATAAAATATGAATTGACCTATACACGATACACTAACCTCGCGGTATCAACATCAGTTAATTGCCTGATTTTCCTTACGGCGTAGGTCGCAGAACTTTATCTGCAAGCTAGTGAAGTTATGTGGGGCCCCCATTGTAAAAATGAATCTATAGTTATACCCAGGAACACAGTACTTTTAATGAATTCTAGTGTGTCATTACCTAATGTCTCATTATTTTCTACTATTCTGACATTTGGTAGAGATAATTTAATACATTTAGTTTTCTTTGAATTTAATGCAAGGTTATTTACGCCAAAACAGTCAAGAATTTGAGTGAGAGTATTATTTACCTCAGCAAGTTCACAATCGTTTCGGATAATTTTAAAAATCAGCGAAGTGTCATCGGCAATTAAAACTATATTGGACACTAGCTGTTGCCCGCGACTTTGTCCGCGTGGATAAAATAACATCACACATTATTATGATTAAATTATAATTCCACATGAAAATGTTTTGCAGGAAGTTGCGGTATCTTTTCTCTGATTCTTAAAATAAATATTTTATCGGAAGGACATATGACTTTACCCCTCCTCTTAGTTTTCTCTCCCCTCGCATTTCCCTCCCCGTCACTTCCCCTCCCCCTTTCGCCCTCTCCTTTACCCCAACCTTTCCCCTACATCTCCTCCCAACCGTTCCCCACTCTCCTCCCAAACCTACATCCAGAGGGATGTGGGTAGAGATTTAGGGAGAAGAGAAAGGGAAGGGAAGAGGCTAGGAATGGGGAAGGTAAAGGGGAGAGAGGGTGGGAGTGGGAGGGCTAGTACTCTTCCTACCCCTTACTAACTTATCTGGCATTTTGTTATCCAGTTATTTGGATATGCAAAAACTTAGCACTTTGAGGGAAGGAAGGGAATAGGGAATGGGGAAAGGAACGGGTAGCAAGAAATTGGGGGACGGGAAAGAGAAAGGGAAGGGGAGGGGGTAGGAATGGGGAAGGTAAAGGGGAGATAGGGTGGGAGTGGGAGGGCTAGGAAGAGTTTTTCCCGTTTCCTGCTACCTGTTCCTTTCCCCATACCCTATTCCCTTCCTTCCCTCAAAGTGCTAAGTTTTTGGATACCCAAATAACTGGATAACAAAATGCCGAATAAGTTAGTGATCAGTTACAGAGCTATTATCGTATAAAGATTTTGTTATCGCGATGTGTGGTAATACCCAAAAAAACAGTGCCACAGCTAAAATATAAATAAACTATAAAAAGATCTGTCACATTCCGCAAAGTTTTTTTCCATGAACAGTAACGTCTAACTGCACTTTCATACTTACAAATGAGAAGAAATGAGAGTTCATCTTCTGGATCAGTCTCCTGATATTTTATTAAGATACAAATATACTAGATTATCTCCTGAACCATAAACTATTAAACAGTGAAAACCCCGGCAAACACTGTTCCGTAGTTTCCAAGATTACAAACAACATACATCCTACAAAAAAATATGCAGACAAACACGAAATTTTTAAATTATATTTTTGGACTCCACTCTAAAGTCATACTAAAGTAATGTCTGGGAACTGCTTTTTTTTTGTTTTACTTAAAGCAACGAAACGCCGTTTTACTGTTTTATTATATGAATAGATTATTTACGGATTACTACATTATTAGGCCTATTTCAGGCTAATGATGACAATTACACAGTTAAGACTATCTAATAAATAAAGACGTAAACATCGCATGTCTGTACATTCAACATATTTGCAAAAAAAAAATTGAGGGCTCTAAGGATAAGTAATAAAACACATTTGAATCATTTTTGGAATTTTTGTCTGTTTGTCAGTTTATCTGTTTGTGAGTTTGTGCACGCATCACTTAAAAACTACTGAGCGGATTTTAATGGACTTTTCATAAAAACATGGGGCTTAACTTAACTTAACATTTCGTCTTTATTTCGTCGCAATCGGCTAACTCAATCAAAAGTTATGGACATTTTTAGTTTTCAAATACATTAGTACTGCCGTCCTTAGCATAACCAACGCAAGCGACATTTTTGTGAAAATTGAGTTAATAGCATATTCGGAATCAGTTTCAGAATCAGTGGTCCAATTTCTGAGATATTGTTTACTTTCCCGGTTTTTGATAAGCATAACCATCGTAAGTGCAAAATGCCCTACCTCTTTACTAATCATATTCATCGTAACAGCCATTGCGGTACAAATATTGGCACGACAGTTATTGGATGCGCTGCACACACTAGTCATAAGCATCCTAAAAGTACATGCGGTTGTTATGCTTAGGATTGTTTCGTTAGCACTAAAACGATACACTAAGCATAAATAACGCACATGGTTACTTGCGGTGCTTATGATTAGTAACGTGTAATAGCAAAGGCAAAAATCATACGTATCATAAATCAGATACGATGGTTATGCTTAGGTTCACAATTGATTGTACTTTGTGGTTTACTACTGTAAGTGTCATATGTGTTGTTTCCGACTAGTATTTTTGTTAACAACCTAATAAATAATAATAACTTAAATGATTAATGTAAAAGAGAAAATGAAGGAAACCTTAATTCTGAAATGGCAAAAGTTGGAAAAGGGTTCACTGCTGGAAAACCCAAACAAATTAAAAATGATGAACCTAAGAATCAGAGACAAGTTAAAACGATAGAAGAACAGAGACAAAACTGTCTTTATCAATTCCATGTGATGTGTCATACAAAAATGTTTTGTTACTCGAATATGTAAATGCCGACGAAAGGAAGCAAATTCACAAGAATTACGTTTCTATGAACTATAAAGAACAAGGGTTATCTATAAAATGTTATACGATCAGCAACAACATGAGACAGAACGCAACAGTTTATCATTTAAAAGTTAGTTAGTAGACTATTTTTTGGCACGTCTTGGGTATGATGCCAAACATGACAGTAGAGTAGTAAAATGTGAACTAAATAATGCATTAATTACATAGCACACCGATACTTGACTATAATAGCACGCATATTTAGTCATTGAAACTCGAAGTGACATTCAGAAGGTAGATTTACAAAACGTAATGATGACACAGAGGATGGATTAAATAAATTGGCTAATATTTTGCATTAGACTGATTACTTTTAATGATAGGTTTGTCCCGTTGGGTAGACAAACTGCTGTATATGTTCCACTAACGGCGCTTTGGAATACAATTTCAAGGGGACACGACAAGAGCCGCACCCCGTTCACATTCACTTTGACACTTTTGCAGTTACTACGCGGAACATTTAATTATTTACTAAATATTGCTATTTACCCGTAGTGTACATATTTAGTAAATAATGAAATGATCTTCGTAGTAACTGCACAAGTGTCAAAGTGAATGTGAACGGACTGTGGCGCCGAAGCCGCAGTTGCGTGGAGCCTCTGCTCCATGCAACAGCGGCGTTTGTTTGGTTCGCTCCATCTAGTAAGCCAGAGATTTTTAATGATTCTGTACATGCTAAAATAAAAGAAATCAGAAACTAATGATGAGTTTCAGACACTAGATTTCTTGCAGTCGAGGGGAAAAAAACAGAAATTCCCAGCAGCTTTTACTGTGCTAAAATGGAGCCAAGAGGCATTAATGAAGAAGGAAAAGGGGCAATCAACGCCAAACTGGTATCCGTTTGTTTACCATTTTGTTATTTTAAGTCAAAAGTTATATATCTCTCTAAGAAACTCAACTGATCTCTGTATGTTTAGTTTAGGGAAGCAATCTGTGTTAAAGTTTTCAAATAAGTAAACACTGATGTTCCTTACATTGATTGCAGATAGCGTTCTTTCTAAATAAATAGTTTATTTTGACATTATAACATGTGATTACTTTTGACACTAAAACAAAGCAATCGTATGTGCATCCATACACCTTATTCACTAGTCATAAGAACCGCACTTACTACCGTATTTGCATCCATCCGCCGTGGTCTACTAGTCATAACAACCGCATTTGCTGCAGTTGTGTTGGTAACATTAAGGACACATTATTAAGTTTTTCATATTTGCTAGGCATAAATGTCACAAGTGCAATTTCCTAGACATAAGCAACGCAACTGATGCACTTACGATGGTTATGCTTAGACAACTAACCTAAATTATTCGCATATTAACTAGTCACAAACACTTTATGGGCTTTTTGTAATATAAAGAATAACTAAATATACAAAAAAGATAACTCATACAAAAGCCACGGTCGATAGGTACAGTATAATATTAAAATAATTTAAATATCTCTGTTAGTTTCGTTAAGACAGCAAAAAAATGAAAAAAAACTTTAGGCGCCGTTTTCTCGAAACTGCGCGCGACGCAAGTGCGTTGGTTATGCTAAGGGCGGCAGAGTAGGTAAGGTTAGTATGCAATATTTTGTAGATAATAGTATTTCCGTACTATTCAGATTGCGATGAGTTTGGATTACATTTGGAGCTGCGAGTGGGAATTGGAGTGGGAGTGGGCGTGGGCGTGGGGTCGGGCGTGGGCGTGGGTGTGGGAGCGGGAGCGGGAGCGGAAGCGGAAGCGGGAGGGGAGCGAGAGCGGGAGCGGGAACGGGAGCGGGAGCGGGAGCGGGACCGGAGCGGGAGCGGAAGCGATAGCGGAAACGGGAGCGGAAGCAGGAGCGGGAGTGGGATTGGGAGCGATTCTGTAGTTTACGCAAGCCGAGGTCACCTGGACCTGGACCTTTTTTTTTTTTTGACGGAGTGGAAATGCATTTAGGCATCCCCCCGACTTAGGGCTGTCGAGGGGTATGTGGGACTCACTCCTCGAGATGGTATGAGGAGAATACCCACTAAAACCACTCCGGCGTTTTGCTCTCCTTGCTTTTACGGGGACACAGTGTGGTCCCATCGTACTTCAAACCACTGTGTCCCCTGGCAGCACCGGCCTAATGCGTGGCCGGTGCACCCGCGCCAAAGAGGGGAAGGGTCGAACGCGGCGATCCTTCCCCCAGACGGGTGGAGTCCAAAATGTGGTCCCTACACCACGGACTCCACTAAGGCATGAGGCGGGCGAACTGCGCCCGCCTCCTGCCCCTCCGCCTACGCCGGAGCAGGGGCGCGTCGACTTCGTCTTCGCGTCCCCGCTCCACGACCTCCTTCTGTGAGATGACTGTCTCGCAGAAGGAGGCCACTGCCTCCCACGATCTCTCGCTGCTCAGCATGGTCGCAACCACACTGTGCAGCGAGAGATCCCCTCTCTCGGTGGCCGTCACTAGCTCGTGGCGCTCCCGGTCCCAGCGACTACACTCCTCCAGTGTGTGCTGGGCCGTATCGTCTGGAGCGCCACACTCGTGGCACCGAGGACTCGGCTCCCTTCCAATGTTGTGCAGGTAATGACCGAAGCAACCGTGCCCGGTCATCACCTGCGTCAGTCGGAAGCCGAGGCCCCCGTTCCCCCTCGACAGCCACCCCTCAAACGACGGGAGGAGAGCCCCTATAGTGCGGGTACCATAGGGGCAATCCTCCAAGTCGCTCTTCCAGCGGTCCCTCATGCGACGGGTCACCTGCCGACGAGCCCTCTCCACGACTTCGCGGTCAGGGCGTTCTCCTCGCGCCCTGGCCGCCGCCCGCTCGTCGTATGTCCTCGCCTGCACCTGGGCATCAAGCTCTCAGGGAGGAGTGCAGGCGAGGGCGCATGCCGCCGCATGAGAGACCGTTGAGTAGGCCTTTACCATTCGGTGGGCCACCACCCTCTGGGGGCGTCGGAGAAGCAGTCGGAGAAGCACTTTGTTCCTCTCCGACAGCCTGTCTGCCCATACCGGCGCTCCATACAGGGCCATGCTTCGCACGACCCCTGCATAAAGACGCCCGCACGGAGCCCCAGGTCCCCCCAGATTTGGCAGGAATCTGCCCAGAGCCGAAGCCGCCCTCACTAGTCGGGGAGCTCTTCGCGTGAAGTGCTCCCCGAAGTCCCACTTGCGGTCCAGGACAAGACCAAGATACTTGATATTGGCCTTGACCCGCTCTCCCCCTATGGGGATCGTGGCTCCGGCTCTCAGCTGCCAACGTGGCCCACCGAATGTAATGGCCTCGGTCTTGTAGAGAGAGACGCTCAGGCCTAGCCTGGCTATGCGATCGACTATCAGCTCGGTCGCAATCGTCGCTCTCCCCAAGACCTCGCCCGCGTCCCCGGACGGCCACCATCGTGTCATCAGCGTAACAGATGGTGATCATCCGAGGAAGCTGCTCCCCCCTGATGGCCCAGTCATACCCGATGTTCCAGAGTAGGGGTTCGAGCACGGACCCCTGTGGAACACCGCACGTCATGACGTGGGCCATCATCCGGCCGCTCCGCTCGTAGAGCACTACCCTCCCGCTGAGGTAGTGCTCCACTATCCGCCGAAGGTAGGGAGGCACTTGGTGGTATCGAAGTGCCTCCCTAATGACTGCGTAAGGGAGGGTGCCAAAGGCGGAGGACCAAGGACACCGCCACCACACCCTCCCCCCTGTCCACCGCTTCCTCGCTGAAGTCCCTGAGGGACCTCAGCGCATCTATTGTAGACCTCCCCTTCCGGAACCCGAACTGTCTATCGGACAAGTCCGGGCCCGTATCCACCAGGTGGTCCACAAGGCGGCTGGACAGGATCCTCTCCAGCTTCTTCCCCATCTCGTCTAGCAGGACGATGGGGCGATAGCCGGAGGGACAGTCCGGCGGGCGGCCCTCCTTCCTGAGAAGGCACAGGCGCCCCTCCTTCCAGCACCTCGGGAAGCATCCCTTTAGCGACATTCGTCAAAGAGGGACTTAAGACGGCTCCCGAGGTGCTCCAGGGCTACTGCCAATGCCTTCCCAGGAACGCCGTCGGGTCCCGGAGCCTTCCTGCACGATCGCAGTCGGCTCACTACTCGTTCCATCTCGTCATCCGTGACTGGCGGTATGACGAGATGGACGGGACCCTCCGGCTCCGCAGACGGTTCCGACATGCTCGGCGGCGCAACTTCCGCCGCCGAGGGAAAGAGGCCCTCCACGACCCGCGTGAGGAGTTCCGGCTCCATGGATTCCATGGGGGGGCGTGCGCCATCTTGCTACGCACCACCCTATATGGCCTGGCCCCCATGGATCCCGGTCTAGTGTAGCCAGAAACTGCTCACGCGCCTCATCTTTCCTCTTTGAGATGGCCGCTTGGAGGGCCACTTTAGCCTCCCTGAGGAGCCCATACAAGAGCTCCTCTTCCCACTCCTCATGTCGGCGCCGTCTGCATCTGGTGTAATTCCGGCGGGCTCTGTTGATGGTGATTCGAAGAGCCGCAATCTCTTCGTTCCACCAGTAAACCTGCTTTTTAGCCGGCATCCGACGCGCCCGGGGCATGGACGCGTCGCATACCGACTGCAGAGCCGCTCGGAACTGCACCGCCCTCTCCTCTACTCCCAAGGTGGCCGGCGGGGGAGCACACCACGCCTCGACCATGGCGGCTTCTGCCGCCATATCCCTGTCGAGGCGTGTCGCCGCCCACCTAGGGAGCAGACTCCCTCCTGGCCCTCAGCCTGGGAGATGGGGCTCCGGACGCGTTCTGGACCCTTATCCGAACATATACATGATCGGAGAGGGTCTCCACGTCCTCCAGGACGCGCCAGTCCACGATGTGCGCAGCGATGAGGGGGGTAGCGAACGATACGTCCACTATGGATCGCCCCTCCCATCGCACACTTGTGTTGACGCTGCCCTGGTTCAACACCACGAGCCCCATCTCAGTCACCCATTCGCTGAGGGCCACCCCCTTGGCGTTGGCGGTGGTGACCGACCCCCACTCCGCACTCTTGGCGTTGCAGTCCCCCAGCAATATAAACTGGGCCGGACTAACCCTCCGCAGGACTCTTTCGAGGGCTTACCTGGACCTGGACCTGGACCTGGACGATACACTGCGACGAATGTAGGGTGTAAATGTTCGACTAAATTCGTGAGCGGTAGCGGGGGCGGGTATGGTACGAGTGTCATTTGAGTGTTTGAAAATTCGCATAACTTTTGACTGAGTTACCCGATTACGATGAATTTGTGGTATACGTATGCAACAAAGTAATGTTGGTCGGAATTTGGATTGCGATGGACTATATTTGGAGAGACGAGGGAAAGATGTTTGAGGGGAGGGCTGAGGGAAGGGTTGAGGGGAGAGTTGAGGATCTGGACCTGGACCTGGACCTGGGCCTGGACCTGGGCCTGGAATTGAACCTGGACCTGGGCCTGGGCCTGGGCCTGGGCCTGGGCCTGGGCCTGGACCCGGACCCGGACCCGGACCCGGACCCGGACCCGGACCCGGACCCGGACCCGGACCCGGACTCGGACCCGGACCCGGACCTGGACCTGGATTTAAAGTTGCCTGACCTGGATCCTGTAGTCCACGCGAGCGGAGCCGCGGGCACAGCTAGTACAAACATAAGCGTCAAACTTAGTTTGCTTCAACGTTTGCAGTAACTTAGTTTTGTTCCCTTTTTTTTGCGTGTTGGGTTAAAAATACGAAAATTAAGACAAGATAAATAATTATTTATTTTCAAAAACTTACTCTAAGTATCTATCGATCTATAGCCAAACAATATTATAAATTGGCATATTATCATTTCTACATCAACAAGTTTCAAGAATATTTGTTTACTTTCATGACCACCTGTTTAAGATATTACTGTTGTTCTGACAGTTGTTTTGAATATATATCTGTATGAGATACTTGAGCCCCATGCCAAGCTCGCTCTTGAAGTGCATTGTAACGTGGGTTGAACCCACGCCGCCTGACGTCACCTCTACGTCAGCTTTCGTTCGCCATAGGTCGCGAGCGATAATACCCTGCAATGTTATTGGCCAAGTTGAAATTGGAACAGCTGCTGATTTTAGAATTGCATCAGTGACACTAAATTAATGTCAATAAAGTCATTTTGAAATAAAAAACAACTGGGAAATATATTGCAGGTTGAAATGGCCGCTCTACTTTATTTAATGCTCTTTTACATTGTCAATGTTTTAAGGTTGCGATAATATTTCATATCTTATTTTAAGAAAATAGAAACTAAAAATGATTTTCACTCTTAATTAGGTGTACAGTGGTGAACGTTAATTTGGGACCCATTTCCTAGAAAAGTTCTTAAGAACATTCATTTGCAATAAGGCCGAAATTTTCAATAAAATTGTAGCTCTAATAAAGAGATTTAACTGAGACAGGTAACAACATAATTATGTGTTTATGGTAAAAGTTTCAACCTTTCCTCAAATCTGGAAAAATCGTTTATATTCGTAATAGTAAAAGAGAACACTATTATTTCTATTATTATAAACAGGCTTGTCATTTAGATTAGCCTGTGTGACACTGACATAGGATTAAGATATTTCCTTTTTGCCACAGATACGTCAAATCCGGTGTAAGCGTAAAGAACATAGGAACTTTCAAGACTCTTTAGAACTTTCATGGCCATAAAATTAGATTCCATGACTGTATTAAAAACCAAAACAATCTATGAACTATGTGACAAAATATAATTGTTCTATACCATTTTAAAAATCTGGCATTCCACTATTAGGTATATGCCATGTCCTCCGCATTCACCATCAAGTCTACAATTCGCCTGACATGATGGCTAGTCTACGATTAAATGATTATTATTAAAGTAAGTGTATTTACCTTTATAACTCGTTTCATAGGATCCGTATATGTATAGTCTATGTTTATCTTCATGTAGCGTAGTTTAACATGCCTCAGTTTCTCCCACGTCATCAACCAATTGTTACATTTTGTACCCATAACCAGGTCTTTAGCTTCGTGCAGTGATAAGCACAGTATCAATAAGAACACTGACAGGATAGCTTTTTTCTTCATTTTCTATTTAAAATATTTGATTTTTGAGGTAAAGTGTGAGATCGTCTCGTGTCTGAGTTAAACTGAGTCATAAAGTTGTTTAAGAAAATACTTTATCAATGTTAATCACATATCGACTATTGTTTTAAATGCAACACGCGTACCTTTACTCTGTTGTGTGTGTGGGTGGTTATTAACTGATACCTATTTATATTTATTTTAAATCTCTACGCATTGTGCCCATTAACGTTTGTGCTTTCATCATCATCATCATCAGCCCGAAAGAGTCCACTGTTGGACATAGGCCTCTCCCAAGGTGCGCCACTGAACCCGATCCTCGGTTACTACCAGCCGCCTTACGCAGATCGTCGCTCCATCTAGCCAGGGGGCGTCCCACACTACGCTTTCCCAGTCGCGGTCTCCACTCGAGAACTCGTTTACCCCAGCGGTAATCGGTTCTCCGACAGATGTGACCAGCCCACTGCCACTTCAGCGTACTAACTTTTTGAGCTATGTCGAAGACTTATTTAGTTCTCTGGCGGATCACCTCATTTCGGATCCTGTCTCTTAGAGAAACTCCGAGCATAGCTCTTTCCATAGCACGCTGAGCGACTTTGAGTTTTCGAACTAGTCCCACTGTCAGTGTCCACGTTTCGGCGCCGTAGGTCATTACGGGTAGGACGCACTGGTTGATGACTTTTGTCTTCAGGCACTGTGGTATACGCGACGAGAAGATATGACGACTCAGTATCACATTTAGAAATCATTCATGTAAAAAACATCTCTTTTTACTAAAGTTTTGATAAAAAAAAATTCAACATTTCTCGAACGTACGAGGTACATCATATGGGCGAGATCAATGGCCGCGGCGCGGCGAACGGACTGAGTGATATTTAGTTTTTGGGGATAGGGATGGGGTTGAGGTTGGGGTTGGGATTGGGATATTGAGAGTCTCGAGTCTGAGTGCGAGTGGAAGTAGAAATGAGAAGAGAACGGGAGCGAAAGTGGGAACGGGGGCGGATTCTGTAGTTCACGCGAGCGGAGCCGCGGGCACAGCTAGTTTTATTATAAAAATTTATATTCTGCCCTTTCGTTCAAAATATAAATTTTAATAAAATACTTGAGTGAACTGAAATAATTGTTGTTATTATGAAACAGTTGGGTGTATTAAAATATATTGTTTAGTTTAATATATCGTCGGTGTATTGTAAAAATAGCAAACAAGTAGTTTTTATGAAAATCTATATTCTTCCCTGACCTTGTAGAGAATAGATTTTTATAAAAATTGCTTATTTGCAATTTTCCGTTTCAATTTTGACAGCTGTCATCCGAAATAAAGATCTCATCGAGGCCTTCCATTTTGGTAAAGACACCTCTAGTCTGGGGTCAGTAGTTTCCGCGATACTGCCGTTTTAATTTTGACAGCTGTCTTCCAAATAAAGATCTCATCGAGACCTTCCATTTTGGTAAAGACACCTCTAATCTGGGGCCAGTAGTTTCCGAGATACGGCCGTTTTAATTTTGACAGCTGTCATCCGAAATAAAGATCTCATCGAGGCCTTCCATTTTGGTAAAGACACCTCTAGTCTGGGGCCAGTTGTTTCCGAGATACGGCCGTTTTAGTTTTGACAGCTGTCATCCGAATGAAGATCTCACCGAGGCCTTCCATTTTGGTAAAGACAACTCTAGTCTAGTTTTCCATAGAAATGATAACGTTGAGATATGTATTTTATACCTTATATTTGCCCTCGATTGTACACCGATTGTCTTTACACCAATGGTATAACTAATTTGACTCCATTTATTAAATTTACTTGATTCAAATTTGTCATACTGAGCAGTAGAACTAGTTGGACGGCTTTTATTATATTTATACATTTCCAATATGTCATAATAAGCAGTAGTTCTACTAGGACTTTTTTCCAACAAGTCCTACTAGTAGGACTGGTTGGACTAACCCATGTCGTCCGCCTCCCGCTCCTCCCTTACTCTCTGACTACCTTCCCGATTCATCACAAGACCCTGGTCACCACTTCTTATTTTAAAATGTATCCCTACCATTTAAACGAGTCCTTATTAGGTGAGTTTATCATTTACCATTAAGGAGTTCCTGTGACCACATTTACACAGTTACATTTTACTTAATTTGCAAAATTACAAAATTTTGCAAAATAAAATAAGTACCTAACAAATAAACTCACGATCAAAAATTTGCGGTCGTCGTACAATTCGAAAGGCTAATGCGGTTGTTGACCGTTAGGGCGGGAAAACGAGCGACACACGTCCTACCTCTGAAAGCCCTCGGGCGAGACTGAAGTAAGCGGGTCGACGCATCGACTTATAAAGGAATGTTTCGAAAATTTTAATTAAATATAATTATTGAATAGTTGTAATATTTTTTTAGTGATTTCATTTGAGTAATAGCTCTAATTTCATATTCCTTTTTTTTAATTTTTTTATTTAAAACTTTGTAAAGGTAGAGAAGACATTTATTTGACGCTATTTTTTCCTCTTTTAACGCGTCACTTTGTTATTTTTTAAAGTAATAACTGTATTCTTTTTCAAAATTGTGGCTGATATAACTTATCTGGAAGTGTCATTGAAGCGCCGAAGAGTGGTTTTGCCTACAGAGAATTGTTTACTTTGTTTGACGACACACGTTGTGTCGACACTAATTCATTCTAGTAACAGTTTTGGTCGCATACTCGTCGCGGTTACGTCGCGACGACTAAAAGTGGGGACGACTCGACACAGTTACATTTGGTTTTTCTGTTACGTCGCCGTGTGGTAACTTTGCTCCGAGTTTGCAACCACTTCTCTGACAAATCATTCGTTCATTCCCTCATATGGTTCAAATTCGACGTTAATTTGACGTAAAATAAAAGTGGTATAAGATAGAAAAAATAACTTGACGCCATCATAGTTTGTCAACATAAGTAATTATTTTGGTATAAATTGATTATTTCAGGTTATTAATGTACAAATATGGATGGGAAAAAAAATACATTGTGTCATTTGATCAGATAGGTTGAAATTTACCAACGCGCCACCATATAATCATTAATTAACCAATAATGCAAAATTAATGCTTTTGTTATTATTAAATTATTTCATACATTCACAGGCTCGGAAGCTTTCCAAAAATCGACGGAGTCAAATGCTTTCTCATAGTCCACGAATGCAAGACACAAGGGGCTGATTATATTCTTCGGTCTTCTGTATAACCTGCCGCAATGTGGGGATGTGGTCTATGGTGCTGTAGATTGACGTGTGGCCGTCTAGTAGAAATATCACTCAATAGATACCTAATCGACACGGTCGCGGTTCCATACCTATGTCGTATTATCTCTTTAACCATTTATCCAAATTACATGCAGTAAAAGGGAAAAGTTTTTTGTTTTAAACACTTGAGACGATAAATTGATTTATTTTGATAAGAATTCATAATTGTTGGTAATATGACCAAAAAACATGACATAACGATTTAAATTATTTTTTAATATAAAAAACTACTTTTTGTGACTTAAATATAAAAGATAGACATATGCTACCGCTGACTTTATTATATACATTATCAAGCTCTACAATTTCTCTACAAATTCTCTAGAATTCAATCATATATCTCTCATCATTAAGTTAGCATTCGTGAGAAACATTTTCGTTCGACCGTTTATTCTCCGACTTACTTTGCAAATCCGACTACCACGAAAAAGTCTTTTCATTTTTCGGATTAATATATAGCCCATGATACTCACAAGTAACATGGCTTTCTATTGGTAAAAGAATTTTAGAAATCGGTTCAGTAGATCCAGAGATTACCCCCTACAACGTCACAAACACACAAACTTTACCTCTTTATAATATTAGTATAGATATAGATAAACAATGATTGTATTGTAAATAGATTTCAATTCAATATATATAGTGCACGATAAAAATACAAAGATATAATAACAAAGTAGCTTACACATGTACCTACATCTATACGGTCTTATCGCTAAAAGTAGAGGATAGGAATAGCAGATAAATGTATGTTGTGAAGTTAAATAAAGGTAGGAGTATAGTTTATACCAATACGGGCATACCCATATAAATATATATACATACTTGTGGTAGATTTCTAATCTGCAGTGAAAAAACGGCAACGCAAGAGTTCCTAATATAAGAGCGAATTTGCGATCAGTCGTGAGACCACTTCTTCTTCGTATTCCTTCAAAATAACAAAGTGTTCTTCCAAATGACCTAAAAGACATTATTAATGTGCGCAAATATGATTACTTTTATAATTTACACATGCAGATCTTTGGGCATTTCCTAAAGAAGATTACGTTCAGAATTTATTGTCTAATTTAAATAGTAAGTCAATAGACATAAACTTAAATATGGACTCTTGAGAAATCTTGTATAAAACCTCAAATGATTGCTCTAACGCCATTGGTCGCTTCTTGGTTCGATCGATTGCCACCCTCTGCTGTAGTCAATCTATCTAAAAAAAATCGGAAGAGAGATAATTTTGTTCAATTTGAACGAATTTTTAGGGATTCGTTAAAACGAATACCCTTATAGCAAAAGCTTTTTTGTCCATCAGCCTGTCTGTCCCACAAATAACTCGATTACTACTAAACCAATGCTAGCGTTATTTTTAGTGGTGAAGCGGATATCGGTGTATCGGAGCTTTTTGCCGATATATCGGTATCGGCGATATATGAGCCGATATCCAGACCGATACATCAATATACAAAACTTCAATTTTAATTTGGCATTGCGACTCAGTTTCAAGCAATTTGATTGAAGAGAAGTCCCATCACACGGGGAATTCCCGCCACATGCTCGCGCTGCTCTCCCTTCGCCCGCCGCCCACACTTTTGCTTACTTATAAATTCATTTACAGGCATTACGCAGAGGAATATGGAGCATTTGTGATCCAAGAAGCCGAGGATGGAGAGCCATTGTCTAATTTGACACATATCAAATATCCTGTATACATAGGAAATTGAGAATTATTTTAGATCACCGAACGTATCAAGAGATGAAGATTCATTTTACTGGCGAAAAAGTGTGTGTTATCCCAATAAAAAAAAATGTCTCGAAAATACTTGAGCTTTCAAATGAGTTCGGTAGAATGGGAGAGACTGTTTTCAACAGCCAGTCACATGCAAACAGACCTGATAAATCGTATAACTCAAAATAACTTTAAAGCTATTTTCTAAATAAAAATTTGGTCAATTAACTATTGAGGTGGTCGTGGTATCTCAGTGTGCTGTGGTATTTAGTTCATTTACTTATTTTGTAGACTGATTAAACGTTAGGTTAAAATTGGGAAATAAACTTCAACGCTGTAACATATCTATTCGTAATGTTTTCTTGCATTAAAATTAAAAATTGGCAATAGCTTGCTCGTATCGGTGTATCGTATCGGTATCGGCGATATTTTTCGTATCGTATCGGCAGATTAGTATATCGCTGCATCCCTAGTTATTTTGTACATAACATACATTTGTCTAATCCCAAACCAGGATTTTCTCCTCTACTATGCTTGATTTATATGACGGATAACCGTTAATTTCGATTTTCACTCAGATACATTAGCACTGAGGCATTGGGGATTTTTTTGTAAAATTGGGCGGCAATAATGTTGGGAAAATTATGTAAATTCCAGTTTATTTTTATTTTTCGAGGAATATTGATAAAAAATATTGACGGAACCCGCACATTGTGTACATTGCTGACTTTAATCATTTAAACGCAATGTGAATATCTCACATCTATGAATACCTACTGTTCTGGATGTACTGTGTCACAGGCAGGTCGTGAATGAAAGATGCCAGTTGGTAGAGAAGTTTTCTATTAAGGCTTGTTACTTGTCTGGAGATCAGTTGTGGAATGAATTTTTCCCCGAATGGCCCTCTATTTATATTATTTCTTACGTTGCTTCTCTTGGGTAAAACATAGAGAGCAGGAATTAATTTTGTCCAATAGGGAGCGAGCAGCGTCGGAATTGATCCCCCCGAGAGGAGCAATACCGACACGAGAGCCGCTTTGCCTTTTTCGAGGCCCCCTACTGGAGCAATACCGTGGAGAGAGCCACCCGGTTACTTTTCATTTTAATTCCAATTAAACTTATGCTAATTTACAATTATTACAATAAACTTATGCTAATTAATTATTACAATAAACTTAAATACTATTTCCGTCGTGAACATTCTCCCGCCGTCGCTATTCTGCGATTCCACTGGTAGGTAGCACGACGATCTTCTTGGTGGGGCGCCGCAGGGTGTGACCGTTACTTGTCGTCACATCGACGACCCGTACTTCGCCGTCCTTGCCAGGGAAGACCTTCGTTACTCGTCCTCTAGGCCATGTGTTGCGGGGCAAGTTGGAGTCGCAGATGATGACGATGTCTCCGACGACTGGGCTGACTCCGCTGCTGTGTGGCTCCCGCCGGTGTTGGAGTAAAGGCATGTACTCCTTCACCCATCGTTCCCAGAAAATATCGGCGAGTCGCTGGGCGCGCTTCCAATGTTGGCGCGCGGTGAGGTCTGTCTCCTCGAAGGTGCCGGGTGCTGGGACGTGGCAGTTGGGGCCAATCAGTATCATATTTGGGGTCAGCGCCGGAGGGTCTTCTGGTGACACCGCCACATGCGTCAGGGGGCGAGAATTGACTGTCATCTCCACCTCGGCGAGCAGCGTCGTTAAAGTCTCGTCACTGGGGTACTTCTCTTGAAGTGTGGTCCGCAAAGCCTCTTTTACGGTGCGCACCATCCTTTCCCACGCCCCGGCCATGAAGGGTGCGGCGGGGGGTAGGAAGCGCCAGATTATGTGGCGGTTGATCGCCTCCTCTTCCATGGCTTGCAGCGCGGACTGGGTGAGCTCTCGATCAGCTGACCGGAAGCAGGTTGCGTTGTCGCTCCAGAGCTCGGTCGGGCAGCCGCGTCGCGAGATGAATCGACGAAGGGCGCATATAGCGGAGTCGGTGCTGAGGGAGGCTGCCACTTCCAGGTGTACAGCCCGAGACGTCATGCAGGTAAACAGCGCGACATATCTTTTTTCTCTGTGGCGGCCCACTGTCACTTCTAGGGGACCGAAGTAGTCTAGCCCTGTATAGGAGAAGGGCCGGACGTGGTGAGCGAGTCGCGCTGCTGGGAGATCACCTGTGGTGGGACTTGCAGGCTTCGCCTTCTTTAATCTGCAGGTGGGGCAGTTCTTGATTGTGTTCTTGACTGCTGGCCGTATCTTCATGATATACATGCGTTGCCTTAATTCGTTAACTGTTATCTCTGTCCCGCCGTGATGTAATTTTTCGTGCACGTGTTGTATGTACAGTCTCGTGTACATATGTTTGCCATGTAGTACTGCAGGACTCGCTGTTTCTTCATGTAGCGCGTCGGCCGCCGATATTCTCCCACGAAGACGTATTATGCCGTTGCTGTCGATGTAGGTACTTAGAGCTGCTAGGCGGTCACTACTGTCGGGTTTCTCTCTTCTACTAATGCGCTCTCTCTCTTTAGCGTAGCATTCTTCCTGAGAGGCGCGTATCCACAGCCGCTCGGCCGCGAGAAGGTAGTATGCTTGTAGTCCGACGTAGCTGCGTGTCCGCTCGCTGCTTTTAGGCGCAACGGCCAGCTTGAGTTTCTGTCTGCGTGGCGCAGGTTTTTTCCAGTCGCAGTCTTCTGTGGGGTTTTTCAAGGTGCGTTTTCGACGTGCGGCTGCTACTGTGTCTTTCCGAGTTCGACACAAATCGATAAACTGGAGTACTCTTGCTGTTACACGTATTAGGCGTGTCCATTTGGAGAAACGTTCTATGGCGGGTAAGTGGGCGTGTCCTCGTTCTTGTGTGGCGCAGCACTTTTCTTTCTCCTCACCCGTCTCGATGACTTCGACTTTTCTTTCTGTGGGCCATGAGTCCTCCGGTTGATAGAGAAACTCTGGTCCGTTGTACCATCTGTGGTTCATATCGAAGTCGCTAGGTGTCGCTCGGGTTGCGTCGTCGGCCACGTTTTTCTCTGATGGGACCCACTTCCACTCGTTCTTCTTGCTCGAGTCTTCAATTTCAGCGAGGCGATGGGCCACGAACGTCTTGTATGCTCGCGGCTCTCCTCGTATCCAGGCTAATGCAGTGCGCGAGTCACTCCAGTATGTCTTGCCCGCAATCTCGAAGTCGTGTTCTTCCGCTACTGTTCTTGCCAAGCGTACCCCGAGTACCGCGGCTTGTAATTCTAGCCTTGGTATCGATATGGGCTTAGTAGGCGTAACACGACTCTTCGCTGCTGCCAGGGCGACGCGCACTGAGCCGTCGGCGTGCTTAGTTCTCCAGTAAACTGCCGCCGCGTAGGCTTCTTCGCTCGAGTCGACGAACGTGTGCAGTTCGTAGGTGGCTGCCGGCTCGTAATCATAGCAGCGAGGGATTCGTATTTGTTCTAGCGCTCGCAGTTGTTGTAGCCAATCGCTCCATCTTTCTTGTAGCTCCTCAGGTATCGGTTCGTCCCAGTCGGTCTTGAAGCGCCAGGTGTCTTGTAGGATGCGTTTCGCTGGCGTGGTCACTGGTGAGATGAGCCCGAGTGGGTCGAATATCGACATGATAATGCTGAGTGCTTCTCTCTTGGTCGGTGGGCGTAGATCGTCCAGTAGCTCGGGCGTAGCTTTCGCCTTATTCAGACGAAAACTTATGCAGTCTTCTTCTGTGTTCCATTGTAGGCCGAGTGCTTTTTCTATGTGACTCCCGCCGATAGCGACCGTAGTTGAAGTGGAACTCGCGATGTATGTGCGCGCAATTTCTTCATTGTTAGTAGCCCAGCCGCGTAGTTCGAAACCTGCTTGTTTGTGGATGTAGTCGACTGTCTTTGATGTCTCTATAGCTTCCTCCGAGGTAGGGAAGCTCTGGAGGTAGTCGTCCATGTAGTGGTTTCGTTTTATTGCTCTGGCGGCGTCTGGGTATTTGTCTTCGAAGTCACTGGCATTTCTGTTTTTGATGTACAGGGCGGTGCATGGTGATGAGGATGCACCGAATATGACTGAGGTCATCCTGTATTCTTCTGGCTCTCCCTCCCGCCGGTCGCCTCTCCATAAGAAGCGTAGTGCATCTCTATCCTCTTCACGAATCTTGATCTGCATGAACATTTCCTTGATGTCAGCTGATACTGCCACTGCCTGTTGTCGGAACCTCATTACTACACCAGGCAGTGACTGTAGGAGGTCAGGGCCGGGTAGCAACAGGTCGTTAAGGCTGACACCATGTGACTTGGCTGCAGCGTCATGGACCAGTCTTATTTTTGATTTCTCTGGACTGACGACAGCAAAGTGCGGCAGGTACCAAGTCTTGTGGTCAGATGGCGCTGTGACTTTCTCGGCGTAGTTGGACTTCAGTAGATTCTCAACTCGTTCTTTGTACTTCGTTTTGAGGTCTGGATTGCGGTCTAGCTTCTTCTCTAATGTATGGAGTCTTCGTAAGGCGTCCGGGCGATTGTTAGGTATCTTTATGTTATCTTCTCGCCACAGGAGTCCGGTTTCAAATCTGCCGTCGGGCAGCCGGTGACTTCTTTCTTCTAATAGCTTGAGTGCTTGTTCGTTCGGGTCGCTGCGTTGTGTCCTTGGTTCGATGCCCAGCGATTCTAATGTGAAGAATTTTTTCATACTTTCTTCGATAGACTCGGCGCGTTCGACCATGCTGATGTGCGAGCAGAACGCCACGGGAGCCGTTTGTGAAGTACGGCAGCCGTGGAGCACCCACCCCAGTAGTGTTTGCGATGCAACTAACTGATCGCGCCGGCCGTCACGGATGGAACGTGACACGATGATGTCCCAGTTGTCCTGACCGATGAGAATTTTCGGTGTTGCGCCTTCGTATATCAACTCCTGCTTTATGTCTTGCAGGTGCACGCAATCTTCAATATCTTCCGCTCTGACTGACTGCGTAGTAAACTCGAGTCGCCCGACGGTGCGTACGTTGCTCAGTAGTAGCT
The DNA here is from genome assembly GCA_947086405.1 of Esperia sulphurella. Classification (NCBI taxonomy): domain Eukaryota; kingdom Metazoa; phylum Arthropoda; class Insecta; order Lepidoptera; family Oecophoridae; genus Esperia; species Esperia sulphurella. The sequence goes on from OX352261.1 coordinate 10,372,601, forward strand.
CTCGCTCGGTGTGCTTGCCCTTGATAGCGACGTCAACTCTCTTGCTCTCTTCATGTACTATCTCTGTCCCGCTCACTCCTTGGACCCAGATTGGTTCGGTGGGCCCTTGGAGTCCGAGTATCTCGGCTATTGAAGAGTCGATTATGGAGATAGTACTGCCTTCGTCTAGCAGCGCGTACGTCTGGATCGTAGCGAGTGGGCCCCGTAGTACTACTGGAGCGATCTTCAAGTAAGCGCGGCGTCGATATGTATCCGCCGCGGCCGTTGTGTGTTCGACCGCGGAGGCGAGCACCTGCCTTGGTGGAGCTTGGGCTGCTACTGGCGGTTGTTCTGTGGAGTTTTCTGGTATCTTCTCGTGGTGAAGGAGACGATGATGGCGCATGGGGCACCCGTTATGGCCACAGGGTTTCGCTCTGCAGCTGAGGCGGCGATGTTTACTAAGCAGGCACCGGAAGCAAATGTGACATTTCTTTGTTATTTCCCAGCGCTTGCTTGTGTCGGCGCTGAGAAACTGCGGGCAGTCAGGCAAACGATGGTTTTCTTTGCAGTTGGGACATCCGGGCTTCGTATCGGCGGATGCAGCGTAAGTGCGTTCTATCTTCTTTCTTGGGGCTTTGTTCTCACTGACGCTTTGTTCTATGGGCGCGTATGCTGCGCATTTATCTGCTTCTTCATTTAAGAAATCTGCGATCTTCTTCAATTCTGGTATGTTCATCTTGTTTGATGCGTAGTCGTACCATTTGTTGCGAAGAATTGGAGTAAGCTTCTCTATTATCTGCCGCAGTATCTCTGGATTGTGCAGATATTCTGGTTTCTTCAGAATTTCTATCGTCGCTATAGTGTTAGCGACGCGGTTGGCGAACATGTTCAGGTCACGCGGATTGTCGGTGAGCCTATGTAGAGACTTCAACTTCTCCATCTCGTTCATGAGGATAGCGTCGGGTCTTCCGAAGCGTCGCTCTAGTGAAGTGATAATTATTCTGGGAGCGGGCTGGCTGATGAGCAGCGCGCTGACTGCCTCTAAGGCGGGCCCCTTCAAGCTTCTGCGGAGACGTGCGACGTTTTCAGATGTGGTGAAGCTCTCTTCTGTTTCATAATAGGCGGCTCTGAATGATAGCCACTCGTTGCTGTGGCCACTGAAGGTTGGTAGCTCCTGAAGAAATCTTGGAGCTGTCCTCTGTGTGGCTCGGACAGCTTCTGTTAGCGCTGTGGCTAGCGACGTAACGTCAATCGGTGGAGGTTGGCGCGCAGGCGGTGCTTCAGGCTCCCGTTGCTCGTACATGATGGCGCGAGCTTCCTGTCCTCGTCGTTCTCCCTGATGCTCGATTGGTATTTCTCTCGCTAGTTCTTGCTGATGTGTCTTCGTTGCGCTTGGTCCGGGCAGCTGTGGTTGCTGCTCTGGTTGTCTTTCAAACCAGTCGTTAACTCGTTGCGACGTTAGGTCGGCGTCTGATTCCTCTCCAGACGAGACAGATTCCGCTTGCAGACGTTCTAATCTTGCTCTTTCCAGCGCGGCGGCGGCTTCCATCTGCTTCAGCTCCAACTCGGCTAGCCTTTCCTTAGCCTCCAACTCCGCGAGGAGTCTCTTGCGGGAGGATCCAGATCGGCGTGACCGAGCGGGCTTCGGCAGGGACTTCGGTGGTGGTGGCGGGGGCAGCATTTGATGCTTCCCTGGAACCAGAGTGCTCACGCTGGCGTGGTCGGTGACTGAGGCCGTGCCCGTCGTGTCAGCGATAGCGGCGGCGGCTGGCGTCTCAGTAGGATTGACTGCGCCGGCTTTTTCTACCGTAGCCTCGGTTCCAGAAGTGGTACCGGTGGTGGCGGAGGTGATGGTGTTGTTGGTAGTCCTCGACGCTGTGTTGCTGCTAGTTCCACTCGTTTCAGTTGCTCCTGTGCCGGCGCTGGTGTCGTCGTCTCGCGTCTTGTCCCCCTTCTGGCTTCTTGTGATGACCATCTTGATGTGCTTGTGCAGAGATCCGGCTTCGACGAAGGACCACAATGTTCTGGATGTACTGTGTCACAGGCAGGTCGTGAATGAAAGATGCCAGTTGGTAGAGAAGTTTTCTATTAAGGCTTGTTACTTGTCTGGAGATCAGTTGTGGAATGAATTTTTCCCCGAATGGCCCTCTATTTATATTATTTCTTACGTTGCTTCTCTTGGGTAAAACATAGAGAGCAGGAATTAATTTTGTCCAATAGGGAGCGAGCAGCGTCGGAATTGATCCCCCCGAGAGGAGCAATACCGACACGAGAGCCGCTTTGCCTTTTTCGAGGCCCCCTACTGGAGCAATACCGTGGAGAGAGCCACCCGGTTACTTTTCATTTTAATTCCAATTAAACTTATGCTAATTTACAATTATTACAATAAACTTATGCTAATTAATTATTACAATAAACTTAAATACTATTTCCGTCGTGAACACCTACAACACTTTTGAGTAATATAATAAAAGTACACATAATCGTGCCGTGTGGTACCCAGCTTAGAATACGGATAGACGGCTTAGAACACCCCTAACTTTTCCGTGGGTGTCGTCAAGGCGACTAAGGGATTGCACCAGGGTCGAGCAGCAGCGTTCTCCTGTGTGTGTATGTTAAGATCATTAATGCGATCACCAATCCACCTGCCAAGCGTGGTGATTATGGCAAATCCCCCAATGGACAACTTACCAAAAGTGGTATTCTATTGGGGAGGCCTATGTCCAGCAGTGGACGTATTTAGGCTGATGGTGTATACATAATCTAAAATAATATGTGATAAACGACATATAACTAGAATTTAAAGTATATTTATGCAATGTAAATAATTTTATAAATGTACTACAGAAGGCTGGATAAAACCACGGGAGCTAGAAGCGAAAATTCGGCACTAATGCAACCACACGGTGGCAGGGAGGTGGATCCAGGTTTTATTTTGGCTATTTGATAATATTCAAATTACAAGTCAAGTACTAGTTTTTAGTAAATAATTTATCAAGTACTTTTGTACACTTGATAAATATTTAACAAAAGAAAGAATGATGGTCTCGTATATCGACTCGTGTCGTGCTTTGACAAGTTCCAAAGCCAGTGAGTGTCGCGTTAGATAATGAAGTTAATCAGAAATAGATTATATATATATAAAAAAAAAATTATACTCTCTTACCTTATATACTCTATTTCTGATTAGGTATAACTTTTTCAGGGAAATTCAGAATAACCTCGAAGGCTAATTGACTAAACTAGATTGTCTAAGATCAATAATTCTTTTGTGGGGCTGTGCGTGCGTTACTACAATAAGGTTCCGAATGAAATTATTAACTTGTCTGAACAAAAATTCAAATCTTCTATAAAAGTTAATCTGTGCAAGAAAGCCTACTATAAGTTAGATGACTACTTAAATGATAAAAGTCCATGGAGTGCTTGATGGCTCAGCATAGGTAGACTTAATGATTGTAATGAATAAGATAAATCAAAGGTAGGGCCCTGTGCCGTTGGGTTTGTTGCCGCTACTTCCTCGGTTATACAGGTGGAAGTGGAGTAGTTTTAGGCAGAATTTGACGTCAAAAAGAGAATAATGTATTCCAATTTTGAAAATAAATATTTTGATTTTGATTTTGTTTATACTTATTTACGTAATCGACAATGGAAGGGGGCTCTGGTACCCTGGGCTCTGGATCCGGCCACGCGCGGTGGTGTAACAGCAGACGCAAACGAATAAATAAAACATGGACCAGCCTTCGTAATGTAGTACCAGCTTAGTTCTCGCGCTTTGAAAATTGTACTGGAAAATACTCGACTCTAATATTTCACACGTTTTGTAGCACAAAGATTTTAACACTGTATAAGAAAGAATTATCATATCATTTATCCTAGAGTATTTAACTCATACAAATCTGTTTCTTCTGTTTGTATGATTCTTTTCTTGTCCGTCTTTAAGTCTATTTTTGGAGATGTATGTATGTATGTAAACGCTTTATTGTACCAAAAATAACAACAACAACAATAATAAAATAGAAAATAAACTGAGTACAAAGGCGGACTTATCCCACTTAGGGATCTCTTCCAGTCAACCTTAGAGTAACCGAAAGGACAAGTATAATGCGTTTAGTACCAAATTTGATAAAGGAATTTACCTACTTTTAATAAAGTTTGAAAATACATATTACATAAACATAAACAGACAATACATATATACATAGACGATACACGAATAAATGAATGATACAAATATCTATATATAGATAAATTCATACACATAACATATAAATATATAAGATATATATATGTACATATGTTCATATATACTATATATATCCCAATAAATACTTATTAGTAGTTTATATACTGCAATATAAGTCAGCTCAAAGCTTCGGTATTGAACCCATAATACTTTATTAAGTTGTTTTTAAAGGACACCAGGGAGGGGGACTTTCGAGGGAGATGTATAAAAACTCTATGAAAACACGAAATGTTAAAAGGGTCTACGAGTTCTATCAAAATTTAAAACGTCAGCACGTCGAGTGGCTCGTCAAAAATAATTAAATTCTAACCGAGTGCGCTCGCCAGATACCTAGATTACTAGATAACGGATAAACATACTTAAATAAATATATAAACATCTAAGACTTGGGTACCAACATTCATATTCATCATACGAACATTTGCCCCTAGCGGGATTCGAACCCGCAACCTCCGGCGTAGCAGGCCGAGTTCTACCCGTTCCGCCACGGAGGCCGTCAAATGGGTGCAATAGGTTTTACAACAACAACAATAGTAAAATAGGAATTAAACTGAGTACAAAGGCGGACTTATCCCACTTAGGGATCTCTTCCAGTCATCCTTAGAGCAACCGAAGGGACAAGTATAATGCGTTTAGTGCAAAATTTTGATAAAGAAATGTACTAATGTAATGTATATTTAATGCATAGAAGAAACTTTAAAAAAAAAAAATTATATTTACAACTGCGATGTGCTGTTACAATTGCCGGCACGCGGATCTTGAGCTCTGGTCATCATAGTTACCGGTACAAATCAGAGCTTTAGATCCGTCAGCCGTCAACTAGAGTGAGCCAGAAAAATGTAACTTACCTACGAAACCATCGTCTTATTGCAAAGCTTTATTGCCGAGTTACGATCTCCACATTCGCTCATAGACAATGTGATGTCATTTTCAAAGCGAAGTTTCAGCTCCATAACTCATCTGGCACTTTCCAGAGACGCGTGTATAAATACATAATACATGAAGCTTGGTGCTCTGTCATGGGCTGCTTCCCATGGCGTATCATAACACTCTTATCACCAGTCGTACCTATACATATATCGTCATGTAAAAGTCAGCAAAGGACACGCTGAGCGCGCCGTCATACACAAGTGATTTTTTTAAGGTTCTGGAATAGGTATCTCGATAAATATTTTATCTGCAAGTTCTATAAATGGCGACTCATAGCAGAGCATATTTGTCATATGTTTTTTTTTATTTTATTTAAGCTCTGACGACCTATTACTTTTTAGTTATCTGGCAGACAGACAAACAGACGGAGGAAAAAGCCCAGCTCTAAGGATATCCGATTTGACGGATCCCTAAGAATGATGTGAAGGGTGTGTGTGTACTAATTGTAGTAACATTCAAATGAAGAAAATAACTGTATTTTTAAATATAAAGTTTTTTAAAAGTTAAAGGTTGAAAGACTGCTCGGCTCGTTCCAAATACCAAAGGAAAATGTAAATAATTTTTGTTGTCTTTTACGCCTATAAATCTGACATCCTTGTCCCAAGTAAGCGTATTTCTCAAATGGCCACAACTCTCGAACAGACGGGTTATAGCACCAGTCACACTGATGCCCGTCACCGGTCGGTGGTACAGTCTATTAGTCAGTGTAGTTGGCATGCTTACCTATACTATAGTCACAAAGAGGTAGTAGCTACCACAGCGCGCACGTAAGGCAGAGAATACTAAATATTACTACATAAATAAAGAAGATTCACTTCCCCTCGCCAGTTCATAACCTAACATAATACATAGAGCACGGCTGGCAGTACGTACGACTGGGCTGCCGCATCGATACAAAGTAATTACACCAGCGCGCTATCGACCGGTGGCGAGAGCTCGACGCTATAAGTTAGAAAAATAAGCACTTATGTTTTTGACGTATAACATTGTCCCTCTCATGATCGACTATGTTCGCACGATTGGTGCAGTAGCCCTGCTATAATATATGCACACACACAAACGTGTACGGGTAGGCTGATGCGTCTGTAGTAGTAGGTATAATTAATTAAACCCATTTGTATGGAGTGCCGGGTGTGCGTAAAGCAGTCGCGTAGGTATATACCCTTTTATCAAACAACATGGTGAAATTCAATGAAGCCGAAGAATTAATTCCATAATACAAAACGTACACAATTCATTTCTAACGTGTATTAATTACCCACATTAACATAAAAAACCTTAAACATAAACCTTTCGTGAGCCCGTCCCTCTACTACTTTGTTATAATTCCAGCCCCGCGTTAAATTTAGCACAAAACAATGCCATTATTTCACCTCATAACAGGTATAATTTAACGTTAAGGGGGTGGTACACGGTGCAGATTGTATACAAAGCTGTAGAAGAAGCTTGTGTATTTATTTATCATAATTATAAGATTATTGCTTTAAACAGAAATGCGATAGCAAGGTTTTTCTTTATGGCAACACATAGTTATATCTTTATAAACTTATCAAAAGTGGTAAACCAGGATAAAGTAGTCACTATTTCAAGTTATCAAACTCTGTTAAGCTATGTGGCGAAATTTAGGAACAAACATTAAAAAAACAAATTTATATATTTATTTAAGTATGTCAATCCGTTATTTAGTAACCATTAGTAGGCTCTGCCTAGTTTGGGACTGGATAATTGGTGTGTCTGAGATATTTAAAAAAGAAGAAAAAAAACAATCATAGCTTCATTTTAAACGTTTGCAAGCCTTTTTTTTAATCCATCATTTTACTTTTGTTACTGTATTTTTTATAAAACTTTCACTGTTGACATACCCCTTAAACAGGACAAAATTAATTTCATGGAAAAATGCCTAACATTTCTTTTCTAAGGTAATTTAAGTTAAACAAAGATAAATTTGCGGCAAGCTAAACACTTTTTCGTTTAAAACTTTCCCCTCGATTTTCTTTGAATCTTCAAGGAAACAAGTTTCTCGCTTAGGGTGCGGTCCTAAATTCGATTTTGATACGTTACATCAAAAAGTCGTTTCCCTGGAAAACAAAAGTCGCCAGGAAAATGTCTAATTTGATCCAATCTAAATCCAATTACTTCCACCCCGTGTATTAGACGCACGCAGAAAAATGGTGCGATATGAATCTAAAGGCTATATAGGCTACCGTAGTGTTTTATAGCCAAATCATTGCCGGGGTGTAGCAACTAGTGGTAGCCATAAATTGCCAGGGTTGTAGGAATCGACCGGTCTTCACGCAACTTGTCGACAGTAATGAAAGTTTTAACTATAGGGTAATAAACGACATGAACTTTATGCCAAAAACTTGAAAAGTTAAATTATTTTTAAACCTTGTATTTTTACCCGATATTCTAAGGATGTTTTTAAGAAATCGTCGACTTGACTAGAAAGGTTAAGGTCTCGGGTCAAAAACTTTTTATTATGACGTGTAAAGAAAATTAGGAATCTTTTACGTTCAAAAAAGTAACAGTGTTAGCTTAAGGGTGGTCATTTTATGATAAAAACACTTTTTTTTTCGCATAATTTGGTACCTTGATAACATTTATTGGTTTGTTCCTACTTAAATATTTAATAAACCTTCTTAATAAAAATTTGTAGCTACAATAGTTATAATTTTTACTTAAAACAATAACATATAAGCTAAGAACTGAATACTTAACATATAACTTTATGAAATAAAAACAATTGATTCTTCAGGGATTCCTGCAGATTAATTTAGAATTATGGTTGTTCAGAGTGACAATAAAAAGTAAACTTTTGTCGTTATACGATTTTCCGCTGCAGAGAAACGTTTCAAAATAAGAAAACAATTCCGACTTAGTCGAACTAAGTCGCTACAAGGGTGCAATTATTCGCACGACACTAGACTTGAAACATTTGAATCTTATTGCAGCGCAATAAGGTTTAACTTCACCAACTTTGTTGCGAGCTATGTTATGTAAACAAAATTCTATGTCGAATGTAAATTTGCGTAGTCTGCGCTAAGCCTTAATTACTTCTAAGTCCTGGTCTAGACCGTAAGTAAATTGCATGTCCTACTTGCTAGTTGGTGCACTGTAATTGCACTTATTTCGCCTGATTTATCACACTCTGATTGGATATATTTGCATTGATAATTAGACGATGTCACGCTACTTTAGAAGAGTGGGCGTTTGGTAAACTACTTTCAAACATCTAATTGAAATTACTAGTTTCACTGTAGTCTAGAAATTATACTTGCAGCAACTCTGCTGTAGTAAATACACCACTATCGCTTGTCAATGGTTTTACTCGCGTGGTAGCTCATTGAAATGCGAGTGTTTATTGTTAGAAGAAACTATTACTAGCATCAAACTTAAAGCGCTAAAGATAACTAGTAATGAGTTATTCATATAAATTTATGTACAGAAAACCATTACAGTGACTAGAATCCATTACTAACCATAAATTATATTTTTTAACCATTATCAAATGGCTCATTCATTACATTCTCTTACTTAATTTTAATGGGATTCTAAAAAATAGTTACCAAGTTATTTATTACTGTTATCGACTTAACGTTTGCCCTCACTTTTAGAGTTCAGTAATTAACAGAAACCATTGGTTACCCGTACAGTCGGCCTCCAAGTAAAGTATACCATCTGGTAGATTTTCAAATTCTAACATGAACCTCAAGGTCCATTTTAGATGGTGCATTATTCAAGATGAACCATGTGGTTCAGGGTTTAGAATATGGACACTCCCAATCTTCCCGTGGTGTCAAGGCGACGAAAGGATTATATATGTTGGGATCATTATTGCGATCACCAATCCGCCTGCCAAGTTTGGTCATTATGGCAAATCTCCCAATGAACAGCTCACCAAAAGTGGCATTCTATGGGGGAGGCTTTTATTCGGCAGTGAACGTATTTCGGCTGATGAAGAATACATGAAGAATTTTACCTAGAAATCGACTGAACATTGTGTGGGTATTAAATACGCAAAAAAATCTTAACAATATTTTACGACTGAAATACAAAAAGAATACAACGAGCTACTCTTTCTTATGACTTTGTGCCTAATTTAATTTATAAGGACTACTTTGACGTGGATGGGTACATTTTGTCGACGAAACCCTCAACTTAAGTTACACTATATTTCAAACGTTTTTTATTAGACTAGCGATAAGGGAAATAACATAGGAGGTTCAAGTGATTTATGGGTTAGGTCAGTTTATTTTTCATTCAACCACTGTTTATTGAATAGGTATACAATGACATCGCTAGAGCGAGCGTAATGGACGTAAGTTTTTTTGTATTACACAACGGTAATTTTAGTTTTATCAACCTTGTTGACATTTTTATTAATGTTTGGAAATCGTTAAGTAAGTTAAGTTTAGATAATCTTAGGTCAGCAGAATTAAAGACTGGAATAAATGATAACATCCGTCTTAAGTCACACAAAAAAATTCTTTTATAAAAATGTATATAAAAAAGAATAGTAAAGTTCATTTTGAGAAGTAGGTATTTATAAAAGTTTGAGTTGATTATCCAAAAATAAGGCATCCTCAATATCTTTGGTGCTCAGCTATTTTGAGAAAAAAACTAAATATTTATTTCAACATTTTAAATGAAAATAATTACACTAAGTACGAAAATGAGAATGTCACTGAATATGTATGTCGAGCTGACATTTTGAAGCGGCACGCCACTTCTGTGTCACTGCACTCCCATTTATACAAATACCATAACTATCGCTTGCTGTTTTCCCATTAAATAAACAATGGATTTTGATATGAATGTCTGACTGATATAAATAATATATAAGTGTAATAATATTTGGCAAATAGGATAAACCATACCAGTTAAGTTATATAAGGTCATATTTGTAATAAATTGTCAATAAACTCAAACACGTTATGTAGGTATAGCGTATTATTATGCAAACATATCTTTGAAGTCACGAATGTCAACCGCGTGCAGTCTCAACTGATAAGAGTATGGTCTTTCTTCTTTTACTAAGAGGTTGGCCCTTGTCGCTGTAGCCTTCTTGACTCTTTGCTGGTATGAAGAAGTATTGCTCTAGTTTTTAAAGTGGTTATATTTTGATATCCTAAACGTGGATACTGACGTTAGGTTCCACAAGTTTCAAGTCGCTCAGCGAGGGCTATGCTCGTGGGTTTCTTTGAAGGATATGATCCAAGGAAGAACGAAGGTCAGCGACATAGCCGAAAGGTTTAGCAGTCTGATGTGGCTGTGGGCGGACTACATCTGTCGCAGAACTGAAAGGCCGCTGAGGCAGACGAGTTATGGAGTGGAGACAGTGGATCGGCACGCGCAGGGTGGGATGCCCCCTCGCCAGATGGACCAACAACTACCTGAAGTATGCGAAAGGCGGAAGACCGGGTGTGGTAGCATTGATTGGGGAAGGCCTAAGTATAAGGATTGGATGACTAAGGGATGATGATGATATCCTAGGTCATTTGCCTAGCTCTTTGCCTTTTTCCTTCCATATCTTTTCTTTCAATATTGTCGTTATGTCGGTGAAGGTGACGTTTGGCTCTTCTAGTCGTTATTGTAATATCCATGATCTTAAAATCAAGAACTCTCATTTATGTTAATAGTACACCGTGTAAACTTACAGACAATACAATTGCAAATATTGCTACCTCAATGACTCACGCGCACACCTTCGCACTTCCTGTCGTCAATGTTTCTCATCATAATTAACGCCCAAAGTTCTGAATTTAGAAGAAGAATGGAGTCGAAGGTTCAATGTCGCCATAAAACTTCCACGAGCACGCCTTCAGTGACGCACCGACAGCTTTATGGGGGTGCAAGCATATTCAGGGGGCTATTCTCAAAACTGAATGAAGAAATGAAAATGCACAATGTTAAGAATACCTATGTCTGAATACAACTACCAAAAAGTCACTCAAAAATTAAAGGTAGTTATATTTTTACAAATTAAAATTTTCTAAAGAGTTAGTACGTTAAAATCTCGTCGCTATTTGCTTTCATTATTGTATATTGTAAATTATTATTTATTTAGTTTGTAATTTGCTTAAATGTCTTCCTTTAAGTAAATAAATAAATATAAAGTTATTCGGAAAAACCAATACTAATAAAAACAATAGTAAAGGTAGATACTTACATAATTACAAATTCACGAAATACCTACCTGATATCAGTTTAAAACTAGAGCTACTGTTACGCAAAGAGACTGACAAAAGCAATTATGTAGAGTGGTTTCGAGAATAATCGCCACGAATTGACGAGTATCGTGGGTTTGGACGAGTTGTCGTGCCGAGAAGCGAACACATGGCGTCATTAGTCCGTCTGGCTGGCCCACTGACTGATAGTGGTGGATTGTGTTACAAGTAAGTGTATGAGTACCTAGCACCCTCAGAGTTCACAAACATTGATTTAACAATAATTAAAATAAAGGTATCTATTATAGGCGTATATTCAAAGTTCTGTTGATTTTATGCGACCTTCTCAATTTCATAAAAACACGAATTAAATTACAAATTATTATAAATTCTTGTCTTTTTTTGTAAAATTATAGTAGTAAGATAAAAACATTTTTTTAAGTTCTGACAAACATGTTTTAACAATAACAATTACTTATTTGGTTAGTTTATTTATAGTCATAACTTTTGTCATCTACAAAACTAAAAAGTGAAATGAAATTAACTTGGTACTTATTTAGTACATTGTAAAGAACTGTTTTAAAATATGTGTGTCTTAAAATATAAATAGTTTATTAGTTACTTACTACCATTTATCAGAGTTTTTTAATTTTTTGCTTCTAAGACACCATATTTTTGTTTATTATTGACATAATTCTAAAAGCGCCATAACATCTCTGTCAAATGAACATCGTGACGTCACGCTGTTAGTAGAATATATAAAGAGTAGTTCACCTTTAGTCTCCACACCGTAGATTTAATACTACTCTGAGCTCCACACCTTTTATTTTTTATTTTTGATACTTTAAATGACATCGCGAACTCTGATTAGCGTTTGATCCTCGTTTGATCAATAGACTTACTTTATAAAAACAACGCAAAAAGTAACGATAACGATAGATTATTTTATGGTATATATACTATTATTTTTTCAATGTCTGAGTATTTGATACTAGTCATCATATTTGTCACATACTACTACAGTAGGCTCTTGATATGACCTGCATATTATATATTCTATAACCTGAGTTTCTTAAGGTATTTTCATTTACAAATGATCGAAGCATCAATTAAGTTAAGAGTACTAACATGCCTATTTTATTTGACAAGTTATTAGCAAGTACATCCGCAATATTTAGTACAAACGGTGTAAAGTGATAAATGAACACGCGGTAACACATTTGCTCAAACTTAACACACTATAGTTAGACCATCCTTATAGGGTAATCTATTGACTGTAACTCAACTCCCACGCAGTTAACTCTAATCCTAATCCACGTTACCTATGCCATGTTTGTTTCAAGACTTTGTTTCAAAATAAACCTTTCCTTTAACTTAATCTATTTTATTCTCTTCATTCAAGTGAATACGCAGTTAGAGGCAAGATCTTATAGATATTTTTTAACTCCTGTAAATTGCTTAGAATCGTGTTTCCTAGCACTTTTATTCTGTATCTATCGAAACGCTTGTTTAGCGACAAAACAGGCCTCTAAAGACTCAGCTTGTACCTAAGCTGAGCTTGTACCTTGAAAGATACTTCTGTCTTCTAACAATCTGTGGCAGCAGTGTGTGGAGTTTGTAGGCGGATACCGCATGAATCACTAAACGTTTCTCCAAACAACGACAAAGTCGGAAAAAGCAGTCCTTGCGTAATAGTTACGTGTGAAAGTGTGATGAAATCAGTAATGTTACTGATAAAACTGATGTTACTTTTAAAGTTACGATGGTGATAAATTGTGGTAACCCATTAGAACGTGCATTTAACTGATAGAGAGTGTAATGTGGATTGTAGTTACAGCAGAACGTAGGTATGAGTAACGTAACCGCAAACGTTTATTCAATTCAAAGGAACTCGTTTCGGATTTGATGAGTTACAGAGTAGGTAAATGGAGTTGGTCTGGTCTTACCTTTCTTTGCAAGGACTGAGAAGACATAAATATATCAATATCACTTATATCGTAAAAAAGAAGTAAAAAAAACTACAATTTGCCATAATATAAAGGTACGAATAATTTGATTCCAATCTAGAGTAGATTCTTTGTTTGTCAGACGAGATTAGAATATATCTGTCTGGCTGGACACCTCGTTTTGTTGTACCTACAACAAAACTTACAACAAAACAAAACTTAATTACCATAAACACCATACTTATCGTGGGAAAACATGTGCATTTGTCATGGTGCGCACACAAATTTTCATTTTAGACCCCAACACGAACAGACAAAACCCATTAGGTTGGTGATAATGCAAGTTCATCGTAGCCCAGGTATTGTTTAGTGTTGCCAGCGTATGAACAAAGCGGTGGGGTTGCCGTCTCATCTGCGGACCTATTACCAACCTATTGTTTGGGGAAGCATGTAGAAAATTAAAATGCAGCATTGTTTGAGCTCGGGCGCCGAGCATATTGATGTTTCGTTTCTTAGGAACGTTGAAAATGAAATGATGATGTCGGTGTTTAATTAAACAGAAACAACGATTAAATTATGTTCTTCGCAGTTTTTTGATACCATTTTGTTAAATGATCACATGCGATGCATTGGAGGACGCAGCAAATGTAAGGACAGTCACAGATTAAGTTCTACCTTTTAAGGCAAATGTGTAACTTAACGTTCGTTTATACCTAGTACATATTTCATTAAAAAGCATTTAATAGATAGAGACATTTACCTATTCATGATGGATGACGCTAGCTTATATTAAAATATAATATCATTTTTTATGCAGATTTTCAGCTTGAACTTTCGTGGCGATTCTTCATTAATTAGCAATAAAAAGTTTGAAACTAATAAAATCTTTGGGGAAAAAACTCAGAAGTAGCCGCATCATGTAATTTTCCGTAGGCCAACTTATAAAATGTGGACTGAACTCCCTTCTTGGTTCGTGTAAAAGTTTAAATTGCTCTCGTCTTTTTTCACTATCTCCCTCGTTCAGTTACTTTTTCCTATTTAAACTTTCTCGTTTTATTTTAAAAAGCCTCCAACCACGACTTGTACGTGCAAGTTACTTCCTATTGCGTGATAAATGCTATTTTAGAACTATTTTATTGTAGGCATTTGATTTGCAGTGCTTTTATCCGACTTCTAATTAAACGAAGATCATATTGTAAACTTGAAGCCTATTCTGAACTTCATAATTCGGTTTTGATCAATTTTAGTTATTTTATAATATTCTTATGTCATAAATATGATACCAGTTTATTTTTTTATCTACTAAAAAAATTAAATTTTTGCCTCAGTAACGCTCCACTGCTATTCGTGAACAAATATTCCATTCGATACAGAAAGTGTAGTTATTGATGGAAACTATGACACATCTTAACTCTGAATTGACGTTTTAAATCACTTGCTTCACAGTTTGTAATTTAATGAAAATGCAAAAATTAAAGTGCAAAATGTATTTTGTTTCTCTATTGTATAAACTATATATATATGTATATATATTTAAATTTCGGAATTTAATATGACTAGTGTAAAATACTGTATTTGCCGTTTGAATACATACATATCTTCGGGTTTATTGAAACTTGTATGCCTATGTTATATTCTACTTTTCTTTTATTCGGCCCTTGCTTTCAATTTTGCCATCTGCACAATATTCAACTAAATCATTTAATTTTCTTTGTCTCGATCTTGTTATTTTATTCAAAGTTACAACCAAAGCATTTCAAATCGAATACCTACCTACGGTAGAAGCTCGCCGTTAGATTGCTCTCCTAATGTAAGAGCTCTTGAATTGAACGTCTCGGAATCGAACACGTTATTACCGAGTACTTCACCGTCGACTAGACTAGAGAGCTCTCGCAAAACCATCCCGTTATACTTAAGTCTCTTTGTGATCTCTTCGTACAATGCCATTATAAGTAAGTACCGTTATTTTTAATAAGTATCTCTTCATTCATGCAACATCAATTTAAATCGTAGTTTATATTCATGTTCGTAGCTTAAGTACTTTTCACTTAGTCAAAACAAAGATGAGTGTCTGCAATTTGTTCGACGTGTTTGCCAAAGGGACGCAAACGGCCTGAGGCGAAGCAAAATAAATTCTAAGGGAGAAAATAAAATTTAAAATAAAGACTCATAATTTAACCCTTCCGACCCCACACGAGAGCTGCATACGTTTCTGGCCCATAAAGAATAACTTGGCTCATCGCACGTGTCTTCTAAATGGACTACGATCTCCAACCCTTTGCGACTGAAATGTGTTTTGGCATAGATTCAGCAATGTTGTACCGAGTAGCGTCGCAATTTGTAAAGCCACCTTCATATCAGAATTCGCCGGTTGCCATGGCAACCCCCTCTGCGGTGTGGTCCCTGCATTCAGGATTGTTTTGAAAATTTTCCCCGAACCGCCACTGCGTTGTTTAATCTGAATTAAAACAATAAAATGCCTCAATACGAGTCGTTTTCCCGCGAGCCGAAATAATGGCTTCCGTAAAAATGTTTTCCATGTTATATGACAGCAATTTCATGCAGATTCATGTGTAGTTATTAAAAAATACAGTTGTTTTCGGTTGTGAAAAACGTTACTGCTCTGAAAATTGGGTCTGTTATTCGGATCATATACAGTAGATGACATAAATTTTCAAATAGCATAGTAATGAATGGTCATGCATGCTTGAATTTGAAAGCAAACGATCTGGTAAGTATGCTTTTCATTTCAACATTGGACAAACCAAAAGCTTTGATATGGAAGCAAGCATCAACTATAAGCTGCCTTTCCATTTAAAATAAAACAAATAAATATATATATATATATCTAACGATTTAAATTTTACTCTTGTTGTAAGACAGTAGCATTTGAACTTTTGACACAGTGAGTCTTAGGTATACTTTTGGATAATTATTCTGTTTTTAGGTTTATCTAGCTCCGACCACAAGTTCATACGTTATGTTTTTGTATTTACAGATGAGTACCTTCAGGTTATTATAGAGGGAGTTAAAAGTGACAACTGACAAAGGGTATATACATTAATACTGTTGTACAGTAGAAAATCCTAGTTTGGAATTTGTATATAAATTACCTATTAATTAAAATATAGTTTTATTAACTTTTTTGTACATTAGTTAATTAGGTACTTAATCGTTAAGTACTCAATTTAGGTGCCTTTAACTTTTTTTAAATATTTTCCGTTAATATAATTAATAAAATTTATGCAGGTGAAATGTCAAAAAGCTTTTAATCTCAACAGAGGCAGGCTAACCGCGGGTATCACGAGGACAGAGACCATTAAAGTGGTGGCGAGGAAACTAGGGGCGGTAATTGCTCGTTAAAGTTCATGGACCGTGGCGCCACGTAACGAGAGGGGGCGATAGGTGTACTTGAATAAGTACAGTTGCACGTCACAGGCGTGTCATGATCTACTACCACTATGTAGATTTATACCCTGAAAAATACCATAAGGTTACGGTTGTTTACTATACATTTATTGGGAAGAAATGTAAAGGATTATTATCCCTATTATAATTAATTATGAAACTCAAATTGGGCAAGTAAGTACCTACAAAAATTACAAAATGTCAAACCAACATACAACACAACATAATTTCATCTTTACCTCTAAGGAATATCGTCCATTATGCAATATAAAAGCAACGCGTCATAGATGAGACAGCTCCAGCATGACATGCTGTATAGATTTCGTCAGCGTCATTGGGCATTGTTGCTCATTTTAAGCTTATGATGCCGACTACGTATTCCGAATTCATCATGAAATTCTGACTCTGATTTTGACACAAAATAGCACCTGGCCACTTACACAAATATAATCTAGTTGGAATACAAGAAGCGTCATTCAATCTGTATGCATAGAATACTTAACAATACTAGGTACTGTAGGCGTCATGTCTGCGATATCTGCATACTCAAAGCTTACTGCAAACATGTACCTACACAGCATACTGTTCGCACGCATCCGGTAAAATGTTGCGCATGTTGCATATTAAATGGCGTTGGACCTAACTGGGCCAATATTACAGATAGTATTGCGACGGCTGCACCGTCCAACATGTAAATTATTGGTAGTACTCAAGAAAAGCCTATGTTCAACAGTGGACATGATATTGTTGCTTCAGCTTGGCACAATCTTGATAATACTGTATTGTTATAAGATGTGTTGCTGTAAATTGGTTGCGCCACTTTTTCCTCACATCGTTAAACCTATGAAGCGGTTGTCTTTAATAAATTCGCTTGTATAAATGCACCAAGTGCACTCATGTGCAATAAACGATTTGACTTGACTTGCCTGGTTAATTATTTTTGGTTGTCCTTGATTAAGACATCCGTGATTTTTTTTATTATAGTTACCTATTAATAAATATTACATTTCTACATGTACATACACTTGTCTAATTCCAATATTATAGGTACATCCACTTGTCTAATTCTAAACTAGGATCTCCTGTACCGTGGGAATTAAACAAGGATTGGACAATTCACAAATATCACATCCAAACCGGGATCAAACTTGTCTATCCCTGGTGGGGATCCAACCCACGACCTCTGGTGCTTAAGTCCAATGACCAAACCGCGGTCGAACGGCGGTTATTGAGGTCTGATTTAGATATCACTGATGACCTGTTGGATAGACTTTTTGATTCTAACTGTACTTTAAGCGGGTCATATTATACGTATATAGGACATATACGACGCTCTGGCTGCCACACACATCAGCCGAATTGTTATTGATATGTGTCGGTTGCATTGCCATTCGCATCGGGATTGTTTAGTATTGCGGTATACCGCAGATATCGGTACCGGAAATATCAATCAGCGTAAGGGAGAAAACACAAAAATATGTACCTATATATTTTTCAAATTCAAAATTAGCTTATATTTTAGTTGACATCGTTAAAGATCTAGATAAAGTAAGAAACTTTGCTCTTATTGTCGTTATTTAAAAGCATTAAACAGAATAAGTTATTGTACATAAATAAATAATTAAAAAAAGCGGCCAAGTGCGAGTCGGACTCGCCCATGAAGGGTTCCGTAACAGCAAGTAACATAATATAAAAGTTATTGTAGTTCGTTGTAACTTTGATCGATGTTTTAATAATAGTATTGTGGTTTACGATTTATGTCGTATTAAAAAAACTACTTACTAGATCTCGTTCAAACCAATTTTCGGTGGAAGTTTGCATGGCAATGTACATCATATATTTTTTTTACTTTGGAAATGTCTCTCGCACAAACTATTCAGTTTAGAAAAAAAAATGATATTAGGAACCTCAATATCATTTTTGAAGACCTATCCATAGATACATACACACACGTATGGGATAAAAAAATTTTTTTTGTTAGTTTCAGTTCTAAGTATGGGGAACCCCCAAAATGAATTGTTGTTTTTTCTATTTTTGTATGAAAATATTAATGCGGTTCACAGAATACATCTACTTACCAAGTTTCAACAGTATAGTTCTAGTTTCGGAATAAAGTGGCTGTGACATACGGATGGACAGACAGACATGACGAATCCATAAGGGTTCCGTTTTTTGCCATTTGGCTACGGAACCCTAAAAAGAAACTGTTTCTTGGCTCTCTTAAAAGTCGTCATTTGTCGTAATATTTCCGGTACTGATATAGGTACAGTGAAAAAATCGAAAGCTACATCACAATGGCACAATCCATTGGTGTCATGAAAACACAGGGTTATATCTTTTCGCATTTGTGTCGCCTAAGGTTCCGTTGCCTCGTTCGCATAACGACCGATTCGCAAATGGTCTTGTTCTCAAAACGTCCCGTTCTCAAAACGTAATTGTATTAAAAACAAAGGGAAAAGAAAGTTGCTGACCAAAAGTTAGACAATTAAAATTATTTATAATGATTTGATATCTAGTTCAGCAGAAGATTCTTTGCAGCACATAACTTGAACAGCCCGACTAATACATCGCAATACTGCTAAATCTGTATTTAGCAATGCAATCATCAGCATCACTTATAATAATGTACGTACATACCATCAAACTACAACTACTTCGTCAATAGTAGGACAACAAAATTAGTTTTCTTGAGTTGTCTTACAATATCATTCATCGTCATATCAGCTCCCTACTGCTTACATATTTAGACATAGGCCTACCCAAATGAACGCAACCCCACCCGGTCCTCCGCCATTCGCTTCCGGCCATCTTCTTCAGGTCGTCGGTCTATCTGGCGGTGCGGTGTCCCACCCTTCGCGTGCCGATCCGCGGTCTCCAGTCCATAAGTCGTCTACCCCAACAGCCGTAGGTCGGTTCTGGGACAAATGTGGCTTGCCCACTACCACATATAATTCAGACCCAGTAGAATACATAGGTAGATATGAATAATTAAATGAACCTCAAGGCATGTTCCGCAATTATATACATCTATATTCAGCTTGCGGATGATATACTCCATAAACGTATGTATTTGGCATGCATGCATCAGCACTCAATCAAGAGGACAGGAAGGGCGAATAGCTCGTTAAACTTGATGAAGCATGCCACTACACTAGCACTGCTACGTAGACGTTGTTTTTCGTATTAAACCATGGTATTAGGCATCTGTTTTTAGAAGCACGTGGTTCATATAGATATGGCACTCTCTCTACGAAATTGCCTCTTCTTTGCACACTACGGCCATAACTTTTAGCTTTTAGATTTAGTTTAAAGACTATCTTTTTTTATTTCTTAATCCAATTCTAAATTATACAGATTAATTCTGTCGAGTTTTGTACACAACATATTTAAACATAGGTTATTCATATTAAAATAAATAAATTTAAAAAAACATTTTTCTCTTACTCTGCGAATTTTAATTCAAAATAGTACAGCACCTAACATGTATGTCTACTGCTTTAGCGCACATGTCTACTATGCATGTCTTGAAGCGTCGTTAATAAGTACCCTTAACATACGAGTTTCAGTGATGTTATCAGTGTATGACTTAAATATCGCTTATGATAGGTACCGAACATTTATTTTCTCTCTGTTCTCTCCATTAAAGAAAACCTTTGAAATCAAAATCACAACTAACTCTACTACTCTTATGCAGAGATTTGCTTCAATAACGTAGGTACTTGAACACAAGAGCTCGCCTCAGCTGGAGAGCTCTCATCGAGCAGCTGTCCAAAACAGATGGGCCTCGTCACACGAGAAAACACAATTATTGTGCAAACAAATCAATGCGATGTTTTGAGCTAGAAAGAACATTGTTTGTTTTGAGATTGTGAAAACATTGTGTTAAGAGGTTGTAAGATTGAATGAACTTTGGAATGTTAGATTTTTGACAAATTCGTGGGTAGATATACCTAAGATAATTATTATTTTATGTTCAAATTAAAGGAGGAAGATCGTAAATGAAACCGGCGCCATTCTTAAATAACTGAAGACTCCATCAGTTACATTCATTCACTTTCTACTAACTTTCTAATTTATTTATAGAATGGCAATTTTTATTTTAAAAACTTGTAGTAAAATTTTAAAAATATCAGCTTTTACAATACAAGTATCTTTGAGAAAAAAATTGTTTGAATGGCCTTGAGCAATAATTTTTTCAACACAAAGTAAGTAAATGCTTACTTACTTTGTGTAAATAGGAATAGCGTTCTTAAATAAATAATACAAAGAACAAACATTTGAAATTACAACAGAGCCACATCGCGACAAGCAAAAGTCACAAGCTAATGTCAAGTGAACCAACAAAATGCGAACAGACAACCACACATTTCGCTACACGCTTTACCGATACTAATATAGAGAAGAAGACAGAACCTTGTGCTAGACTGTACCTAGCTATTACTTGTTTGCTCAAACCGCGCGTAGTTTGAAATTCCGAAGACAGTGTTTGCGCTTCCAACAGGTGACAAACAATAGTTCCTTATGAATACGTGAACCTAACACCTGTTTACATATTCAACGAATCCTAATAAAACTACTGTTTCTTTCTTTATCTTTTTCAGTAGGTAGGTTAATAAGCTTTAGTCTCTCTTTCAAAGCTTTTTTGCAATTCTCCCTGAAACTCTTGTGTTCAAATGCAACAAGTTGTTATCATGCATAACTCATGATATGTTTTTAGATTGATTAGACTTCCTTCTATCTAGGATTTTATAATTTCAAATATAAAGGCGTCTTATAACTGATGCTTCAATATGAGAAATAACTTCATTAGAAATAAAAATTTGTGTACCTAAACAGTTTGAAACAGTCTATTGATATGGCAGATACAACAGTTCCGGGCACATTGTATCATTTGGAAACAACCCTTCATACATTTTGGAAGACCTCAGTAAGTTTTATGTTCCTCATTAATTTTAACTCTATAAATGTAATCTCGTAAATGAAATTTATATACAGGTTTACAGGCAAATGCAGAAAATGCCGTTTGGTCTTCATGATCACCTGTCTTCCGATCTTCGACCAAAGTATTAGTTACTTGCAAAGTAAATAACGTCGAACTGTTAATTTATCTTTAGCAGCTATGAATAGTCACACATCTTAGTATACGTTTACGGGATGTAATAGTTTCAAGAATCTTGCCATGTATATTGAGAGCGCTTACTATTTCAATAACTCTTAATAACATACGAGTTAGAATATATTTACACTCACTAACTTCCGCGCTTATGGATCATCTGCATCTCGTAAAAACACCAATGAATTAGGTGGGATTATGCACAAAGCCACGGTCCTGCGGTAGGTCGTAGCAGTCTTGTAACTAATCGAAAAGTCATACTGTTTGTCACAGTCACAGTATATAGCGAGCGTATGGTATGTCTACATTTACTTAGCTAAGTCACACATGCGACATCAGTGAATCGAGATTCATTCCCCAGTTTCACTCAGAATGTCAGATGGAAGCCAGCCTAGCCAAGTTGATAATAATGAAGTGTTTTTCACATGAATGCCTACCTATCTATCCATCCCATAACTCATACAAGACTTACAACTATTTTTATGCAAATTTGACATTACCTGCATGCGTTACCATTTCTTTTACCCTCTCAATTTTAATACCTTCTCCGTGAGTAGGTATTTCTCAAATTTTCTATTTAAGTTTCATAAATTCATAATTCTTATAAATAAAACGTAAATAAAAGAGTATTTCAAACAATGAACAGCTTTTATAAGCTTATGCGAGTAGGTGGTCCGTAGGTGTCCTCACTGTACCTAATTTACACAGTGTTCCGTGAAGTGCTAATCCGAAACATATGCGACACAAAAAATTACCGAAGATAAGGGTCAATTTGGAGAACACAGCTTGCATCGCATTCATCGCGCTATAAAAAGAACATCGGATCAACGCACGGATTGACAATGACAAGCGTTTGAGGGAGGCGTTTATTTATTTGTACACGTATTTCCTTTTAGCGACGAGCTGTAAGACAAAACAAGGAACTTTTAGATAAGTGTTGTAAGTTATAACTTGTACCTACTTGTAGGTACGTCGGATGCTACACGATGCGCTGAACTACGGTAATAATTTAAACTTGCTTAAACTGAGTGTCTGAGAACGGGAAGTAGAGACAGGCGGTTAGTTATGTACGAAGAAACAGGATGTGTTAAATTAGAAAATATATGTAATGGAGTCTACTAGCGGTGTGGAATGGAATTAAGGCATGACCTATGTATATCTACGTATTGTACCATAATGTGGGTGTAGTAGGTATGCAGATACAGCTAACTGCGTTCTCTGAAATCCAAATGTAAAGTTCAAATACTACCTACATAACATCGTAGTAACAGTTACGACATTGGGGCATCTTAGTTCATGTACTGTTTATTTTATTACTAGCTGTTGCCCGCGACTTCGTCCGCGTGGACAACTTAGCATCACAAATTATTATGGATTTTCCGTAGGAATGAGATATTTTTTCGGGATAAAAACTATCCTATGTCCTATTCCACGACCTAACCTATATGTGTGCCAAGTTTCATCCCTATCCGTCTAGAGGTTCAAGCGTGATTGAGTAACAAACATCCAATCTTATCTTATCTTATCTTTTAATAGGGGGCCAGGCACGCCCAGCGACACGTCGACCCTGTGGGATCTTTTGTGTCAGCCCCTTTGTCTATGCTGTGCTTCCGTCCCCCACAGTTCGCTGCATAAAATCTATTATGCAGCTGAGGGGCAGATGCCTGTAGTCCTTGGGTTCCGGATAAGCCACACCCAGGACACTCATTCGCCTTGCAGCTAGTGCATTGCATTCACACAGCAGGTGTTTCACCGTTTCGCTGTCCTCTCCACAGGCTCTACAACTGACAGTCTCTGACAGTCCCATCCTATGTAGGAGGTGCCTTACATCAAGATGGCCGGCAAAAACTCCCACGATAAGACGGACCGCTGTCTTCCCGTATTTTAGGATTTTGTTAGTAAAACCTGCGTCTGTATTACCGATAAACTCTTTAGCGTGTTTCAGCTCCCGAAGTGCTCTCCACTCCGCTAGGTGTTGTTCTTCGGCATGTGCTTTTAGAGCTGTTTTTATGGTACTCATCGAGAGTCCCACAAATGGCTCTGGTCCTGTCAGAGTTTGTTCTGACCCTTTTCTAGCCAGTGCATCAGCATTCTCATTACCCTGTATGCCTTCATGTCCCGGGACCCAGACCAGTCTCACTCTATTGTTTTTCCCGAGTGTATTGAGTGCTTGTATACAGTTCAAGACTAGTCTGGAGTCCACGCGACATGACTGCAGAGCTTTGAGCGCCGCCTGGCTATCACTGAGTATATAGATGGTTTTATCCTTGATATTCCTATCTATGTTCTCCCTGGCGCATGCGATTATTGCATATGTTTCCGATTGGAAAACAGTTGCATATAGTCCCATGCACTGACTTATATTGCAGTCCTTGGTATGTACGCCGGCTCCAGCTCCCGTCTCCATTTTGGATCCGTCTGTGTACCATATTAGACTGTCCTTTTCAGGAGGTTTCAGCCCTTCTTTCCATTCGTCCCTAGTGGGGACGTGTATTTTATACCTTTTGTGGAAGACAAACACTGGTTGTGTTTTATCACAATTCATGTTCATGATCCCTTTGAGATAGCTGGGTATCTCTAACTTTGTGTGTCCAGTGGTTGCTTGAGTGTTGCTCCACAGCCCACCAACTGATAGTCTGTGTAGCGCCTTCGTTGCCTCCATCTGTATGACAATATGCAGCGGTTTGAGGTTAAGTAGCCTCTCCATAGCTGCCGTTGGCGTGGTTTTAAACGCCGCTGTTATAGCCAAGCATGCACAGCGTTGCACTTTTGATAGTGCTGCTCTGCATGTTGCCAGTTTTGTTCGAGTCCACCAGACAATGCTACCATACGTAAGTATGGGTATCACCATCATGGTGTAGATCCATTTGATTATCTGAGGTTTAAGGCCCCAGGTTTTTCCATAGGCGGAACGACACATTCCGAAGACCCGTAGGGCTTTAGTAGTGGTTTGCTCCGCATGTAGGTTCCACCTTAGTTCTTTATCCAGCATTATGCCTAGATATTTTACATGTGTGGCCCATTCTAACCTTGTCTCGTATAAGGATAGACTTTTTAGACTTGTAAGGTCCTTTTTTCGTGTAAATGGTATTACCGTTGTTTTGTTTGGATTTATGGAGAGATGGGTACTATTGCACCAAGTCTCCACTGTGTCCAAAGCTTGTTGCATGAGTCCAGTTACAATTCCTGGAAACTTGCCGTTGATCAAGATAACTATGTCATCTGCGTATCCTACCGTGTAGTACGGTCCTGTGTTGAGTTTTGTTATGAGGGAATCAACCACCAGACACCACAGGATTGGTGATAGCACTCCTCCTTGCGGGCAGCCTTTGGTGGTGATCGCACATAATTCGTCTCCTAGCAGCTCAGATTTGATGATTCTGCCTTTTAGCATGCAGTCTATCCACTTGCATAGTGTTGGTGCTATGCCGTGTCTGCGTGCAGCGTCTTTTATTTCCTTGAAAGTCGTGCGATCGAAGGCTCCTTCTATGTCTAGAAATGCCCCGACGCAGATTTCTTGGTTCTCTAGTGCTTTCTCAGCCCTGGTTACTACATAGTGTAGTGCCGTTTCGGTCGACTTCCCGGGCTGGTAAGCACATTGAACAAACATCCAAACTTTCGCATTTATAATATTACTGGGATTTACTGTAACAATCTAACAAATCCAGTTATTTACTTTCTGATTTTCAAAGGGAAGTCTAAGTCATCTGTTACTTCGTAGCTGTAAGTCCCTTTTTAAGATGTTATACATTATAGCTTAAGCTAAACAATAGTTCAACGTCCTCGTAAAACGCAATGGTTTTCGAATCGACGGGGCACCACAACACAGAACTATCGAATGTGTAATTGAGTCGTCGTGAGTCACCCGCCTTTGCCTGTGGCGCACATCTGCTACACTACTTGGTAGCTGTGTGGTAAGTAACCGGGTTAAGTATTTTGCACGTTAGATCATTATGTCCGTATGTTTTACCGGTTTAGCAAAACGGACAAATGTCAGCAAAGGACATGCTTTTGGCGATTACCGCGTTTCAGCTTCTCCTGTAGCACACCTGACAGTGTCTGCAGTGAGGAGAAAGAAGAGGGAGATCATAAATACTATTATTATTTAGTCTATAAATAATATAATTAATGACAAACAGTACATTGACAGAAACAGTTTCCACAGATTTCTGTACAGTAGGCGGTTGTAAGTATTATAAATCTGAAATATTTGTTTCAATATGAATTTACTGTTGTATATCAAATGAATGATACTTAGTGCTTGCAAAGTTGCAACATCAGTCCATTCCAAAATAGACAAATATTGTTGACGTGTCATATTTGTAGCCTAGTGCAGATTGCGAATTCTTCTTTTAGCTAATTTTTTAAAGTTCCAAATCTAAAACTGGCCCAGATACCTACTAAAATAAACTAGAAAGACACTAGGTTTAAAAAAGGAATTTTGAGAAAATTGAAAATTGAAACTATTCTCAAAACGACCATCTCTCGTTTCAAGGCAGGGTGCCTCTCTATCAAGTAACTTAACTGATCTGATAAAAGGGTAGGCTGGATGGAGGACCGGAAGTACTGGCGATCAGTAGGGAAGGCCTATGTCCAGCAGTAACGTCAGCGACTGGTAATGATAATTTATTAATAATTATATTATAGACGAGCAGCAAATATGCTGATATGTCTATTTCACAGTATTGGATTTAACTTTTAAAATGTATTAGTTTTAAGCCAGTTCAGTTCTCAGATGGTGTCCTCGCAACGGTAGTACCTATGTCTTTCATTGTGAAAATCTTGTGTAGGTCTGGCAGGTTGTATTTGTGTGTGAGTATCTTAAACGTCTCTATTAAGTCGCCTCGTAGACGTCTCTCCTTGAGGATGGTGAGCCCAAAAATCTTTAATCTTTCTTCATATGGTCTTTTTTTAGCCCATAAGGAATCTTGGTAGCTTTCCTTTGTACACTTTCGAGAAGGTCTATGTCCTTGACAAAGTATGGGTTCCAAACTTGGAAACCATACTCAAGAAGCGGTCTGACATAAGTTTTGTAAATACTTCCATGGTCAGGAATTGGAAGGACCTTCTAATGACATATATGAAGGAGTTGGCTCTCCTGACAATTCCAACAATATGGTCCTCCCATTTCAAGATTTTGGTCATGATCGCTCCCAAGTCCTTCTGTGAGCTGACCGTTGATATGGCCTTACCATCTATATTATAACAGACTTCGGAGTTGTTCCTACCCAGATGTAAGACCACACATTGGCTACGTTTAGTTTCACGATCCATTGTTTAGTCCATTCCTGTAGCCTGTCTATATCCTTTTGTAGTTGTCCTGATTCTACCAATGGATTGCCGAACAACTTCCCATCGTCTGCAAAGAAGCTTGATTGCGAGTCTATTATTTAAATTTTAATTGACCTAAACTTTATCTATCCCGCTACTTACCACAACGCCGTCTCACCTACTCCCCGAAGTACACTATCGTGGTTTAGTTCCGGTACTTGGTCGGTTTTTGTTTTGCCCCTCACTAATAGCGCTGGTGTATTACTTAGCGAAAACTAAGGGACTCTTTTAATGGACTTTTAAAACTGGGGTCGGTACAGATTAGATTTCTTATCAAATAAAAAATGGCCGCACATAACGAGCTAACATTGGATTGTATTGTATAGAAACTTACAAATTGTATAGTCGAATGGAATATTTCTTGGGTGAAAAAAGTTTAAACTTGGGGAGTTTTTTTTTGTTCGGATCCTATTTCTTAGAAATAAAATCGTACTACAAAAATATAGAACCAAATAATGCAATATTTCGAGGACACCCTACGTTACTTCCTAGTTAGACTATATCTCATGTCACCGTGTCACCAACTTCCACTGTTGGTAGAGGGCGCCACCACGCCCATCGTACTTCTTTAATATTGGTCAACGGATCAACGAAGGAACGAGTCAGGCAGGTCTGTTCGGCTAGAAGTTTCTTGCAAGGTATAGCGTAGCATAGCATACCTCTGGTATAGTTCGTGGTAGAATCAAGTGCTAGAACATAAAAGTGTGAAGTGCGAACAAATTTAATTATGTATTTACTACCTATTAAGTAATCTGTGCTACTGCTACTACAGGAGTACCAGCTTGTCCGTATACGTTTGTGTGTGTGCGAAGGGCTGCTTCACCCAGCGCGCGAGCATAGTTGATCAAGAGAGTGACAACTTTATACGTCAACAACAGAAGAGCTTCCCTTTCTAAGTTATAGCGCCGCCGGTTGATAGCGCGCTGGCGATTGCGTAGTAATTTTGTACTGCCAGCCGTACTCTATTTTGCGGGCGACGTTAAACTAGCGGGGGGAATATCGCTTCTTTACGTATGAGTAAAGTATACGATATGTGCTTTGGCAAAGGGGAACGCCTGAATATGGCGACTACCCTCCGTGTTGCTTAATGATCATACCCTACAACTTAACACAAAATGCAGAAATGTCACTCACCATACATTGGGTAGTATTCGATGACATCCTGCATGCGGGCGCGGGCGGCACACCATAATTAGCATCATTGTCGCTGCCCACGCATGCCCTTTGTTCTAGGGCCACGGAAAATGGCGTTGTTAACTTTTACGCACTCTATTACTTTGCCAACTAAATTACTTTTGAGTTGTTTTTGTGGTTATATTTGTTTTGGACAAATTTATTCATATTTTTTTAATGCAAGTTCTCTAGAAGTTGTTAGTTTCTAACATATTTTATTGTAATTTTTTTATACTTTGTACGCAAATACAAGACACACAACCCATTTAAACCTATGATGTCGAAAAAGTTTCCTTCCAATAAACCAATGATCTCTATGTACTACTAGATGGAGCGTTTCAAACAATCGCTCTGTTCTCGCTCAATTATTTACTAAATATTGACGCTACTCACCTGTAGCATCAATATTTAGTAATAATTAAATGTTCTGCGTAGTAACTGCACAAGTTGCAAAGTGAATGTGAACGAGTTACGGCTCCCGGAACTGCAATTGCGTGGAATAGAGTGATTGTTTGGAACGCTCCATCTAGTAGTACATAGAGATCGTTGCAATAAACTTTTGGGTGAAAGAGACCAGTCTAAAGGAGATAGA
Organism: Esperia sulphurella; assembly: GCA_947086405.1. Classification (NCBI taxonomy): domain Eukaryota; kingdom Metazoa; phylum Arthropoda; class Insecta; order Lepidoptera; family Oecophoridae; genus Esperia; species Esperia sulphurella. The sequence continues at coordinate 10,401,483 of OX352261.1, forward strand.
GAACATCATTTTGCACGTCTCGGTTGTTTATCTCTGAACCTTAACAGATAGTCAAGCTTATATTAAATTTATTTTCTCGGTTCAGAATGCACATTCAACGCTTTGGTCAATTATATTGAATAGTTCACACAGTAAATACATTAGATGTTCTTCGTATCTAATTACTTTACAAAGTAGGTAATTTTTAGAATATGCAGACATTTAATTTAGAGAGGTTTTTTTTGCTCTAGCTCACTCATAATGCGGCATTCTTGATGATCTAATCGATGTATTTATGTGTGAGATGGTAATTAAGTTAGCATATCTTTTTGTATATAACGAAATCTTTTAAGCGAGGCTAAGTGAACGGACATTCCAACTTATAAATTCCAACTTATTGAAGTAAGCAAAAAATAATGCCATGACCAAATTCTATGCTTCTATGAATTAAAATAAAAAACATTCAATGCTTTTACCTCTTGTACCTACTAATACAAAGCCTACTATACTATACATAATTTAAAAAATAAGTATCCAGCAAGTGAACTAAACAGTAAGAATCGCGTGTTGGAATTCCGAAAACTACATGCCTAGCTGTCATTCTACAAATACAAAAAATATTTATATTCTTTCAGAAAACAGTAGGACAGTAACCAGAGGCATAAAAATACATTCTTATCTAGAAATTCTGGCAAAAAAACAACACCATGCGATCTTTTACCCATAAGGGCTGTGATAAACCTATGGCAAGTCCCAAAGGAATAAATTATACTTAGTGATAAACATCTTCAGTCCCCTGCGGACCCGCAGATCTGTCCCCTGCTAAATGCGACAAAATGAATAAGTGAACGAGTGCCACTATTCGTGGGCAAAAATTGAATTAGTGGTTCCACTAATAAAACTTTTAACTCGAACTATACAATGGATTTATTAGTCTTCGTTAAGGTTTGGTTTTTGTTTGTTTGGATCTAGTAAGCTTGATGCGTGCGATGAATAGAACAAGTATAAAAAATGCAGTGTTCTCTCGATATTTATGATTTCTCGAATCGGTTATTTATAGCAATATTATGCAATTTCTTAAAACTAATATCTATTATAAATGCGAAAGTTTGGATGTTTAGATGTTTCTTACTCAATCACGCTTCAAACACTGGTCGGATCGGGATGAAACTTGGCACACATATAGGATAAGTACTGAAATAGGACATGGGATAGTTTTTATCCCGAAAACCATCTCATTCCTACGGGAAACTAAGTCGCGGGCAAAAGCTAGTTCAAAATAAATTGACAGCCTTAATGGCGGCTTGGTATTTGGCTTGAGCGGCAGAGATCGTACCGGAGACAGATAACATCCATTCTTACCGGGGACAGATAACTTTGTGCAATTTGTAGAAGTTGGTCCCGGTATGGATGTTATAGTATTTGTGAATTGTCATAACCTTGTTTGATTCCCATAGTAGATACAGGTAAAAATCCTAGTTTCTGATTAGACAAGCGTATATATATTACGTACTTAAAATTCATTTATTTATTGTATGAAAAAAAAAAACAATATTTGTGATCCACTATTTGTATAGGTAGGTATAGAAAATATAGGACGGAGGTTGTTATATGTATAAAGAAAGTTGAACATATTGGAATAAAGGAGCTAGGTTTTGGGTTTTCTGAAAGATATCATTTATAGAGACAAATTCGCTTTTTGTACTATAAAATAAGTGAAACCTACCACGTCCTGTCACATCCCCACTCGACACATGGAATAAGTATTATGTTTCAATCCGTAAACGTTGTTTGTTTGGGAAAATGTTTTAAATTAGATAACAATTAGGTACAGTTATAGGACTTTGTTTTACATCCTGTAGAGTTTAATCGCTTTATAGACTTGTTAAAGTTTAAATGAATGTAATTGACCGTGAAATCAACGTACAGGCGTTAATTGGATGGATGATGTTGTAAACTTGACTTAAACACGTCTTGGCTGTCTTCTGCTATAAAACAATTTATCTATTTAATAGTACCAGTTCAGTAACTCCATAGAATATTAAGTCTAGGCACATATACCTACAGCTGAATGCAAATATCAATACATTCATATTTCTAAAACTTTAACAGTCACTTAGTAAAAGTTAAGTGTTAAACAATTTATCCGAGATGCCTATAAAGAAACTCTATGTAGGTAAAGTCGACCACAACTGGAGTTGTACGAAACTATTGCAATTTAACCATTATTACCAACAATCAGGGGTGTGGCATGAATGGTAGACTGTAAAAGCCAGTGTCGGCGCAAGGCGCAACAATGACGTGGCCGGACGACCCAGGACATTCGGTCGGGGTTTATTTTACTGTCGCCACTAAAATGTGCAGTTAAACCCGCCCACTCCATACAGTCATGATGTTCCTGACCTCTGGCCCTAGGATAAAACTCTTCGATATGCACATATTCTTTAATAATAATCATTTCGTGTAATAGCACCATAAACATGGCAAACGAAGGGGAAAAATACATGTGTACAATTTTAGAATCTACAATCTAGGGCCTAGGTTACGTTCTAGGCAGCTACATCACAGAAACACTGAGTAATTGTTACGAATGTCAATCGAGGCTCTCAGGCTCTTATCGCCTCTCTTATGTATCAAACAATTACCGCAATTAAGAAAATATGAAATAGAATGCTAATAAAACTTACCTTACAATGGGTAAGATCATACAGAACCGTTTTAATTTTTTTACTCAAACATTCCACTTTTTAAAGAGAAATCGTTTTGAGAATCATAATTTTGTAAGTTTTATTCATACTTATTGCGTCTCTCAATACATCTGGCATTCGTCGCATATCAAATTTCACATCGCAATTTTTTTAAACTGCAAGATGCATATCGATGAATCATTTTAAGAATGCATGCTCGTTCCCAAGACAAAGACCACTAAAACACAAGCATTTTATACAAACTGTCCGCAATGCACCAGTTATGTGCTGGCCTCTATCCAGGTTCCAGATTGTGGAGAAAATTATACTGGCATCTCATGAAAACGAAGCGCTGCCCCGTCCAAGATAGCTGCCTAGGTATGTTGTCATAAGAAAAAGTCCGTCTACAGAAAACCTATTTCATGAAATGCTTTTCGCCGTTTTCGTTTTAAATTTTGGAATGAAAAATATAAACGTTCCACATATTTTAAATTGCAAATGGTTTGAAGTTTAAATTGCATACAAGCGAGCATTTTCAGTATTAAATCAGATAATACGAGAACATGCATTGTAATGTGACTTTAACAATAACTCAGTTCAGAAACGAACTCAGGGCAGGGCTATTAATAATTCACAAAATGAAATAGGTAAGAAAGAAATTGTAACACTGATCAATGTACCTAACATTGAATATCGAAATCTAACAAAGTAATCGATTCAGTGCTATATAACGATCCGGTACGAGCGCTTATATAAAAATATCGCACCCCTGAAATATACATAGAACCATCCCTGTCGAAGCACGAAATGAATGATAACGATAATTTATTGCTTACATGTATTGCTTACGTCAATTACTTACGATACATCTGGCGCAACATTACTCATCCTGCATTATGCCCACTTTGTACTTTACAACAAGAAAGTAGGAAAGTCAAATATCATTATTGGTTGGTGCTATCTCCTCGAGGGCGGGATGGTTTATTGGCTCCGAGCCGTTTAACTTGTTTAGTTTTATTGGGCTTAAGTCGTTTATCGTATTAAGACAGCGCGGTTGTTACACGATCTTACTTTCCGTGGGGTGTTTTGATAAGCCGTTCAATTTAAGCATGGTTTGTATTCCCTACGGAAATATAGCGTAGGTGTTCTTAAACATATGAGCTAAGTACTTACCAAACTTTCAGGACTGGATGAACTATAAATATATTAATTTAATTATAGTTCATCCAATCCTGAAATTGGTATCAGGAGTGGCTTTTGTTATGACTTTCGTTTTATTCGTTAGCGACTTTGGCGCTTCGCCAAATGCGATGACGACGTGTCGAAGGTTTATAAGTTATCGCCATATTTAACGCCTCCCTGAATCCTGGTCTGATGTAGTATAAGATTGTTCCAAGACATTCCAATCTACGAGGATAATCAGACAATGAATAAATGAGATGAAATTAATAAAAGTAACTTTTACTGGTAGTCAAGTAAGCTGGCGGCACGTACCTAAGTTGAGTCTGATTCTGAGTTGCTTTGATGTGTGAGCGGCTTGATGGGAATGCAGAGGGCCGTGTGTGGTGGCGCTTATTGGAGAATTCCTAATACAAACAAACAAATAATAGTCAGAAAGCACACTTTCTATTATGTAGGAGTATAAAGATTCAGTAGCCACATTGTGATTCAAAATACGCAGAAGCTATGTAAATATCAATTCATACTAAGTAGGTATAAATTTATAATAGACAACATTTTGACTCTTCTGTTACCCCACCATCAGCAATGTCGCGTCGAGCTAATTGATAACGGACTGAACACCGAACGCCAAATGCACACGACACAAAATCAATAATCCATGATGGATGGTGCAGAATTTTAATTAAGCTCGTATCATCCCGAACTGACAAAATGAGCTTATAATGGCGTATATCGCGTAAACTTCGCACACGGGTAGTCTCTTGTTGGAGTCATTAATCAGTAAACTAGTAGGATATTAAAAGACAAATTGCTGTTATGTATTTAGACATACTCGTACGAGTATGTTTTGACTGTCGATTTAGAAGTAACGCAATTACTGTTGATTTCAACTTGTGATAAATACTTAGAGTGGATGAATGGGGCTTAGTAGAACTACTTATCTATTTACGAGTTAATAATGTCGAAAGTGAATAATCATTACTGGATTCGTCACCAAATGAAGAGGAAGTTATTGCCCTATGGCGTGCCTTACAGCAAATTGACATCACCATGCCCTTAACACTGCCCCCTACGACGGGGAATAACCGTGAAATTACTCGTAAAACTTGCATTAGTGAGGCCGTTAACAAAAGCGCCGTCCGTAACCCATGTGGTCCACTCATAAACCCGCAGCCATGCAAGTATTAAGACACCCGTCTTCGTCTCACGCTGTAAAATATGTCTAAATTGGGATTATTAATAGCGTCGTTACTTTAATATTTTGTCATTAATTTTTATTAAATTTTAAGTTTGAGAGCAATGACTGCGATGACAGGTTATTTTAAGAGAATAGAGATGTCTATGCATAACACTTAAAACGTTGATGTTTGATGTACCCATACATTTTCATTTTTCAGGTTTTGCAACATTCAAATATGCATTCTGAAAAGATGAATGTTTAAAAAAAAAATTACCACTATGTAAAACATTTCTGTTCTACAAATAAGATAAACTTTCACTGGGTATACGTACACCATCAGCACTAGACTCGTACATGCAGACTTGATATGAAGGTGTGTATGGAGGAGTGAGGGGGAGAGGCCAACTAAGTTTGGCCTCTCAAAAGAAGACCCAAAGATTTTCCTGTCCTGTTTCCTGTGAAAAAAAAGTATAATAACCCATTATTAATCCAGCTGATCTATTTTATTTTACATCTGTATTTTGTTACAAACATTTTCCCCCTAAAATCGTTACCAGACGCCCATTACGAAAACACGAATCGTAACATTTTTCAAGCTTCCCATTAATGTTTCTTTCGACTTCTGGTTGCTGTCACGCGTTTCACAGTCCAATGGCTCGCGAAGGAGGTCGGACACCGTGACATGATGAAGTGTCACCTCCGGATGATGGACGAGACACCAGCTCGAGCGGCAAACGAGAAATCTAATTTGTCGCTTCCGTTGTTCCGCAGATAGGCATACGAGGCGTTTTAGGTCATCATACCTTAGATATATAACTGGACTAATATTATAATTAGTCGTATATAATACCTTACTTCTCTTAAAGAACGCAGAGAAAGAGGAGATCTAATTGAGACCATCAAGATTTTGAACAATCACTACAACACATCCAAGTTAAATAATACATTTAACTCAAACCCCACTGAACGACTCAGAGGACATAATATGATATTACAAAGATCAAATGCTCACCTGCACCCTCAAAGAAAGTTTTTAAGCAACAGGGTTGTAATCAGATGGAACAAATTGCCAGAATCTGTCGTATCTGCCACATCAATAAACATATGTTTAAGAACAGACTAGACTATTTCTTAAAGGAAAATAATCAAGTCGACTAATGATATGGAAGCACCAGCTATTAGCTGCCTTTCCATTTAAAATAAAATAAATAAATAATAATGTTGGTCCAAATAATCTGTATGGAATCTAACCTAGATGTATGTCCTACTTCTGAATTTACTCTCAGATATACTCAGACAGATTTAAAAGAACATGTTTCACATGAGAACTCCGTATCGCTAGAGATTGCATTACGTTAAAAAACCGATATGTGTTCGTGTGTGTGTGTGTGTGTGTGTATGCGTGTGTGTATGTGTGTTTTATCTATTCATCAGTACCAATCAGAAATCGGATTAGAGTCTAAAACAAAAACTAAGCTAAGCATAATCAGCGTAGTCAGCTTAAATCAAATAAAGTATTACCTATTTATTTGTTACTGACTATAACAACCAAGGTTTTAAGCAGTGGCGTTGTATCCGCACCAAGGGGTCTTAGCTGTCTATAAAAATAAATTTAATTTATAAACACACATAAAATATTAAACTGTCTATGAGTTTAATAAAATACCTTTCTAGTTACTTTTCTAAATAAAACTTACGTAATAAATATAACGTAATACACATAATGCTAAAACTAAACAATTTTAGGGATTTGTCTAATAACTATATTTGTTTGTCAAAACATTATATTTGTTCAGGGGTATGGCGAAAACAAGTCGTCAATTTGTACTGCCTTAGGTTTTTTAGATACTAATACTATTATAGGTATGTAGACATTAGTAATGTACTCTAGTATATATTATCTTTGGTAATGTACACATAAACCTCAATTAAATATTGGGCTGCAACCTACATTGTATAATATACTTTGAAACTAGAAATAAGTGATGATTGTAAATAACACCATTAATTTATATTAATGTATTGTGGGCGTATAGTGTGTAAAGTTTATGAAATAAAATAAATAAATAGTGAGGAAGGTAAAAGTTGCCCGTTCGTTCCATGTAAATATAGTTAAATATTTTGCAAAATGATTCTAACATTTATTGTTGAGTCTCACTGACTGTCATACAATGAGAAAACCCAACCACCAACTCTCTTTATTTCCCATCACATCCTTCTAACCATCCGCTTGCTGCCATTGGTCTCAGGGTAGGTATAGGTCGTTTATTTATGACTAGGTTAGGGACTAAGGGACATAAATATACAGGACTGTACTGTGCGGCAGCACAGAAGATCTCTATCTATCTTTCAAGATAGAGCGGTTAGAGCCACTTGCTTACTTCAGCCACGCGCGTGCCGATTTTCGGACACAGCTCGCCCCTCCCGTGCACTGAAACGAGTAAGCGTTTGATAGTTTTTGCATATATTGCAGATTGTTAGCACGCGTATCGCACCTACTTCACCGTTCTATATTGATAGGATTTCTATGGGAGGCAGTCTCAGTTCCCAGCTTCTATACGTGCAGGCACAGCAGTCCAGACTCGACTCCTAACTATGAGATCTGCACATTTTGAACACGGCAGCAGATATGTACCTAGGCAGAATAAACACCGTCTTAAACTACATTCATCTTCACATTACAATGTGGGTGCTATTTCCCCAGAATAATATTTATACATTGATGTAATGCTCTGGTTTGTTATGAATTTTATAACTAACCAGAGAGTCACATAAAAAATTATACTCCTACTCCACGCACTTTTCACTGAGTCAGCTCGACCATTTGATTTATGATCGACCGGCTGCAATCGGGTAGTCGTGTTTATGTTTGTATGTTATGTTTGTTAATATTATAACATGGTAACCGGAGTGCGATGTATTCATAACTTCCGTCGGTCACCGGCATAATGCATCGTAAACGTGCACTGTTGAGGAATGCCTAAGCGATTATAATAACGTAACTTAACACGAATAAATTTTGACATGTAGAGTAGTGTGGGAGGCGGATAGCCATAAATGTGTAGAATTTCTAGCTACCTACCTACTTATAGTTTAGATTTGGAAATCAGTTGCAGAAATGGCATGTTATATTTACTACTACTTATAGACAAGATGAGCTTATAAAATTGTGACCATTATACCCAATTACTGACTGATGGTGATAACCTAAAGAGACCTACCTGGGTCAGACAATACAATGGGTAGGAACAATTTCGATAGGAATGCTGAAAGAAGAATCCAGTTAAGCTGGGCAGCATTTGGAAAACTGCGTCAAGTCTTCACGTCGCCTATTCCACAATGTTTAAAGAAAAAGTCTTTAATCAGTGCGTCCTGCCTGCCTGTCATGACCTACGATGCAGAAACGTGGACACTGATGGTGGGCCTGATCCACAAGTTTAAAGTCGCTCAGCAAGCTATGGAGAGGGCTATGCTCGGGGTCTCTTTGAAGGATATGATTCGTAATGTGGAGATCCGACGAAGAACGAAAGTCACCGACATATCCAAAAGGATTAGTAAGCTGAAGTCACATATCGCAGAACCGACGGCCGGGCGGCCGCACTGTGGGCCATTGGGGCAGACGGGCGGATTTTGGCGACCGACGACCTGTGAAGGTGGCCAGTAGCGGCTGGATACGGAGGGCGGTGGACGGGGTGTGGTGCTGTTCATTGTTCAAGTCCAGCAGTGGACGTTTAGGGGCTGACATGTTGACCTAAAGAGAACCAGGTGTGGTGGCGTTCATTGAGGAAGGTCTATGGCCAGCAGTGGAAATTTACAGGCTGATATGATAATTATTTCAAAGTCCTCAACATCAACAACCTACGCGAGTCCACTGTTGGACTTCGTAATGAGATCACGATTCTCGAAACTATTATACAGCAAACGGACCAGGCCTTTCCCAAAATAATTATAGACTTTTTGTGATTAGGACCGCACCTTCTCCGTACAGTCCGCGAGTTACTCTTATAGTGCAAGTTTGGGTGTCAGGTTCAGGTAGGTACCTGAAATTGCTGGCCTGGTTTTATTTTAAATACCAAACAACAAAATCAATTAACTGTAAATTATTACTATGTCAAAACAACTTTACTTTGTTATGCGCCCCATGAGATAAAACCAGAGGCATCCTAAACCGGTGGCGTTAACACCACTTTGTTATTTAATTGACACTCCTCACTTGCGCCGCGTCTATTCCACCCACGCCCATCAAAACGGAGTGAGACAAAGCCATAAACTGTGTCAAATTAAAAACCCCTTTGAACTCGCCGTGGACACGATCGTACAAGAGAATAAAAAGAGCTCCCCAAATGCGAGACATGTGCCCATATGTTAAGAGTTAAACCGTGTAAAATGCTATAAAGTAGTAATACCTACTAGTGATCACATTTCCACTCGATTCTCGACGTCTAAAATATGTTCCATTGTTTTCGAAAAAAGGTTTGTTCGTCACTCTCTTCTTCCAGCCTTATTCGCCGCGGTTGTTCCTGTGCAGAAAAGCATTATGCTTCATTGTTGAACAACAATGGGTGCAAACCACACATTGACCCCGACAACAGTGCAGCCAAAACTCATGCAAAAGCTAATTTTGGACAAATCATTGTTTCCTTAGGTAAAATTTTATTAGTGAACGCATGCCAATTTATTGAACAAGACTAGGGACCTTAACGGTTTTGAAAGTAACGCTTTATTTTATTTCATTTCTAAAACAATTGCAATTTTAGTATTTGTAATCGTAATCGTGATTGTAATTCTACTATCTAGCATATACTTATCTAGCATATTTAATTTTCACAAACCTAGATAACATAATTTATTCATGTGTTTCTTATATTAACATGTGAGAACTATTAAACCGCACATAGTTACTATTTCGAGAAACAAACATTTGTTTGATATAATTTCAGTAACCATTAAATAATTTTGATGTGGTTCAATTTGGCGAATAATTCTAAGGTAGAAAATCAATAATTATCCCAGGACATACACACTCATATCAGCAAGATGGCAAGGTGTGTTTACTTGGATGCGCCGAGTCGACGCCACGCCAAAGATAAACCGACGCGCGACGGGGCTCCGCAGGCAGATGGACAGACACTCGACTCACTCGAGTGGAGGACTTGAGGGCTCCCACGACCCTGACGCGCTCACTGATCTGCGTCAACATTCAGGGACGCGAACATTTCTCTTTGATATAACAATAGTCGTTATTTTTACAAGATTTTATTTAATTGCACTTGGTCCAATGGTAAGAGAATGTAAGCTAGCTGCTACATTGGGTACCTACCTATTATTATTTTAGGTAGAAATTATAAATACGCTGCTGAGACCACTAATAAGATAGAATACCTAGTTTGCGGCTTACAGATACGTAAAGTAGGTAGAAACTTTAAGCTCACATCAGTGGGTCTGTGGCACTTATTCTTATTAACTAACGCTCATATCATTAATCTCGGAAGATTTTATTAACTTGCAGAAATATGTACATAAGTCAGACGGTCGACCGGTAGGCGCACCAGCGTGGGGACGCCCCTTGTGGTGGCTGGTGGCGTACTTACATTGGAAAGGGTGAAAGTTTCCAACAATGTTAACAATCTCAAGCTATTTCTCGTAAAAGCTATATTTTTTTAACAACATAGAACGAACCAGTCATTTGGCATTTAGCTATTCCCGATTCTGATAATGATTTACCTATGTTGTATTCGAAAATACCGCTTTAAAATTTCGTAACGAAAAGTTTCGTTTTACGCTATAATGTTAAATGCGGTGCAGTTTTGTACTTATTCATCATATGGATTTTCTGTAAAACTGTAAGTATCTGATTGTTCTTTACTCTTGGTTTGTATTTCTGCATTTTTGGGGGATTTCAAATAATAAAATTATCTTGCATAAACTGAAACGTTTTTCTTTGACAATTTAAATTGACATTGAAAGGTTGTTCCCGCGTTTTTTGGGGAACAGTTTGTTATACGTACTAACCTATTTGTTTTTTTGAAAAATACCGAATGTATAACTCCGGGCCTTGGTGTTTATAGTATACAAATGTCTGTTCGTGTGTTGTGTACACTACGAAGGAAACCTAAATAAACGTGATTAGCTATATTATACTGAGGTACTCTGAGACGAATAGAACACATAAAATAAAAATATATCTGCTATGAACTTGTGATTAGGCTGATGCCATTCTTGCCATAGTCATAATAGTAAAAAAAATAAAAGTAAAATTTGACGGCAATTGACATTTAAGTGACAGCTTTGACATTTGACTACAGGTTAGTCACCTATATTTTCGTGTAGGTACTACTTTCGTGTTTTTCTCAAATATATAAACAATAATGAACTCAGTTTGGCAACGAATCGCGAAACCAGTTTTGGTTCTTGGTGTGCGGAAACCAGAAATCACATTAAAACCCATACATGCTCTTATATGTAAAAATGTAAACACAACATCAACTCTATTGAATTTGTACCCTAAAACTGTATATTGCAGTCCGACACGCGGTAAATCGAAGAAGGTCAGTTCCTTTGTTATTTAATCCTCTGTAGACATCTATTTTCGACGCGACGAACTCGAGCGCTTCAAAGCAGTATATTTCTTGCTTATATTTTGTACTAGGAGCTGCCTTGCAACTTTGTAGTAATAAGTTAATATCTTGATTTTATATTCGCCGAAATTTCGAAAGTTGAAAAAAGTTGCCTATGTCACATAAGAAACCTCTATGCATAATTTTAGTTTCTAGACCTTAATTTCAATTATGCTTTTATAGGTCAGTCAAATAGACTATAAATAAATTAATTTTTTTATTGCTTTCTTATTTACTGTAGTTAACATAAGTTTTGTGTTTCAGGTTCAGCATGATTCAGATGACGAGGAAGAATTCAATGATGATTCCACTCTATCTAAAGATTCTAAAGTAGTCAAATTTAATACCACTTCTTTGAGAACAGACCTTATACTAAAATCTGCCTTGGGTATTGCTAGAAAGTTAGTATTAATTTACCTACCTACATGATGGTCCACTGTTAGATGTATGCCTTTACAATTTGCCCAGTCTAATGCCATTCTGGTCCAGGTGCATGTGAAATGTTGTCTGATTAGCAGGCTACTGTGTGGAGTCTCCATTAAAAAAAACTCTAATCCATATTTATCATTTGAACACCATTTGTCCTGCCCATTGTCATTTGAGTTATGTTACTAAATTTTGAATACATTTAAAGAAAAAGATCTGTAATTATTCTGTTTTTCATTTCAGCAAAATTGAACAACAGTTCTATGAAAGCAGAATACGAGTAAATGGAAAGAAAATATTAAAGAAAAGTGCAGCTGTATGTTATTTTCCGTTAGTCATATTTAGAAATTTGATATTTTTTCATGAGAATTAACTTAAAAATCTGAAATCTTTTTACAGGTGAGATTGGGTGATGAAATAGACATAGTCAAGATGGTAAGTCCAAAAAATTCGGACCATTTGTATGTGTCTCGGGTAGAAATACTAAATGTTGCAGCCAAAGATGAAGCTATTGCTGTTACAGCTAGAAGATTCAAGAATTTACTAATAGATAACTATGAAATAGATTCTTATAAAGGGAGTGCTGAAAGTGAAAATTAGTCAATATATTTAGTGTCAACTCAAATGAAAATGCAAGAACGGCCAATATTCTTACAAATCATGGACTGGCTATACTAAAATGTATATTATTATTATTATCTTCCTTCAAAAAGTCTTAAAATTCATTTATTACAAATAATTATAAATATAACCATGATAGTATCCAAGAGTCCATCTTTTATATGAATGTTGGTTAACAAAGTCATACAAACTCTCAAAATATGTGTATTAATTTAAGTAGATAACTGTCAATAAAATTGAAACTATAATAACATCGTTTATTTAAAACCAGAATAACAACATGATATTATAACTGATAATTTCTAAAATAAAACATGATAGCTCAAATATCTAAATCTATATCACAATCTGAACTTTCAAATATTGATATTTGTGAGCTCTGAACGGATTTTTTTGATGAATTTTTTGAACTTTCTTTTGCCTGTTCTAATGTAACGGTAGTATTATACGATATACTTGTTTGTAGTCTTTTCTCTTCATATTTACTCAAGTCATGTTTCTCCACAAATTGAAATTGTTTTAATTTGTTTAATGTGTCTGATGAATCTTCATTTTCTTTTAACTTTCCTATACATTTCTTATTTAACTCTATACTGTTATTAGGTCCATGATTACATTTAATTGTTCCAAGTTCATTAATATTATTTTCATTTTGTGTGCTTGTCATAAGCTTGTTATAATCAATTTTTTTTCGACTTTTTTCACTATATAGATCTTCAGTTTTTTCTTGGCTATTATGAAATTTTAAATCAATATCTAATAGATCAAAAAAGTCATTCACACTAGGAACAGCATTCAGTATGTTTGCTGTGTCATTTATATCTTCATCACTCTCCGATATATTGACATCATTAGATTTGTTTGTACTCTTTGTTTTTCTAATTTTTTTATTTGTTTTCTTTTTGATCGCAGAAGTGTCAACAGTGATTTCTTTCCTTTTCCTCTTTGTTACTTGCTTTTGAAAAGTTGGTGGATTAACTGCTTCTTTATTAATGGCCGAGTGTTTCTTCAAAGTTTCATTTAATTTATGATTCGCTTTAGTTTCAGGAGTGTCAACATTTTCTTTTTTAATTACTACATGAAAATCTTCACCGTCATGATTAGTAACCTTCTTGTTATTAAAATATGAACTTGTGACGAGCGATGCTGACAGAGGAACATTATCATCAGCCAAATCATCATATTTTGCAAACAAATGATACCGTTCATTCTCTATGTCATTTTCTAATGTTTTATGATCAACTTGTAGCAATTTTCCATAGTACAGCAATTCTTTATGCCACATTTCATACAAGTTCAACCTTGTGAGAAATTTCTTCGCGGTACGTAAGTAGTCGAAATCCGGGTACTTTTGAAATGTAGAATGTAGTGCATCAACGGTATCGTTCAAAGTGCAGTCCTGCATCGATAAATCGACTAGAGACACTGCAACGATTGCGTCCATTATTAAAATGGTCGTGCGATACATTAGGCGACAATGTGCTTGCGACAACCTGAAACAAGTTATAATTTCAGTGTTTAAATCAAACTGTTCAAAAAAAAATCAGCCAATGTGTACTTGAACGTGGAGCGGCAAGGCATGGGCACAACGCTGAAGTGACTTGGCGCAGACACGAGTAGAGCAATCGATGTCGTCACGCATTTTTGCATCTCTAGCAGACGTCCGTCGCAAGCACGGTCATTCGGTGTGTTTAAAATTGCGCCGTATTTCCATATATTTTGTAATAGCTTTTGCCCGCGACTTCGTCCGCGTAGGTTTCGATATTAACACATCTTGAATTTTAAAACTGATATCATTTTTGGTTTCCTGTAGGAATGAGATGATTTTTCGGGATAAAAACTATCCTGTCCTATATGTGTGCCAAGTTTCATCCCGATCCGTCCAGTGGTTGAAGCGTAATTGAGTAGCAAACATCCAAACTTTCGCATTTATAATATTAGGAGGATGATATTTGAATGGAACGGTAAGACGCCCGCGCCATGTCCCAAACGCCATAACTGTGTGACTTGCACCTTACTGTTTAAAAAATAGTGTAACTGTAACTTTATAAGACTTACAACAGCTTACCTAACAAGACTGTCCAACATCCTCACAGTAGTGCGCGAAGGATCTCTGTATTGAGATTTTCTTTGCATCATGTAATAGGACTGAAGGATAATGTTCGCTGATTTAGTCATCTCCACGGCTCTTGGTCCGACCAATCCTATATACATCTGAAAGTAAACAGGTTCAAGTTGACATGTTATCATACTGAATATGGTAGAGGCCTACATCCAGGTATATACTGATATAGACTGATAATAATGGTTATGTTAATAAAGTTATTGTTCTAATTTTTTCGGGAACCTAGGATTTATTTTCAGAGACACATTTCAGAAAGACTTAAAACAAATTAATTGAACCCGCACATTGTGTACGACGACGTACGCTTTTGCATTTTTTTAAATTATTGTAACACATTTTTCGGGTGCACCTCGCTAAACCTAATTCTTCTTGACTCTTCAGAGCCGAGAGGTAGTTCGATTCTACACTTCTTACGTTTTATCCCCCACCTAACATATTCAAGTTTAGAACAATTTAGACTTCAGCCGGAAGTTCTAATTTATTTTAAGGATCTAGGTTGGCTAGGTTAATGTCCTAGGTGAATTTCCGAATATATGGATAAGCTCCCACACTAATCCAAGAATAATTATAAAAGTATACTAATTTTACCTGCAACTTCTCCAGAGTCCACTGTTTCTTTGAATCTGTTGAATTAGATCCGCCAAACAGAATGTAGGTAGATACGAGTTTATCCCAAGCTTTATTTTTAGAATCCAGCAAAATGAATATTAGGTCGAACCTGTAAAAAAATTCATTAACTATTTATTGCACAAATTACCTTTAGTACATGTAGTGTAGTTCGGAAACCTGTTTTATATATTTCTTATGTATGTGTGTGCCGTAGCTGTAAATAAATAACCTACTCTATTCTATTCTTTATCAGAAAATAAGGAAAAATACTTAATCGTTATTTTCAGACGTCAAGTTACAGTGCTAAATGATGAGTAACGAGATTGACCCGATTTTAATTTGACTTGAAGCTTTGTTAACTCATGATATCTTCATCACAGGATCAGAAAAAAACGGAGAAAACTGATAAATCGCGAGTAGCACGAAGCTAATACTATTATGCGAAACAGGTCCCTTTACCTACTTAACAGAGGTGTTCCGAGCGAGACGTTGACGCTGAGCGGCTGATCTGTTGCGTAGTGCCCTTTAGGGTTGCACGCTGCTATCACGGCGCACCGAGTGTTCAACTTACACACGATTCCAGCCTGCAAAAAATTGACCAGGTGGATTAAAACTAGTATGATTGATTGGATTAATTAATCCACAAAATCGAATTGAGATGTTCTTATCACCGTGGTGCGTTGTATACACACATTCGACTTGAACAGTCAACTATTGGACAATTAGGTATGTCGAAGAAATGTTCTACACATATTTTGACATGCTGATCGACTTGTGTCTTCCAACAATTCTTTCCGACTTGTTTGAGTACCTTTTCAGCTTGTTTGGGATGACGAGCTAGCCTAAAATTATCAGTAGCTATTTATGGCGTTAAAACGTTTCATACATAATCATAAATCATAGCAACAGCAAAAGATGTTGAAGGACTTTGTCAAACGACATTATCGCCGACAAATTCATCTACACACATTTGAGTTTGTCGCCTTGACGCTCAGACTAAATACGAATAAATCTATGCCTTGGCGGATCGAATGTATTATATCACGCATAAGAGTAATATACCTTTTTACTGTCAATCTCATGGTGATAAGATGGACAAAACACCATGATTCAATCTAATGATAATGCCAATGGATCTCTGACTAGACCCTCGTGAGTTGATCAAGATGTCACATTTATCTCCACTAAACTTATCAGTAGTTCCACAACAGAACAACTCTACGGAACAAGTGGGAATTTAAGTACAGTTATACGTTCCATCTGTGTAAATTACGATTATTAACTGCAATCGCCAATCCTCCTGCTAAGCGTTGTCATCATCATCAGGTTATTTTTGTCTCCACTGCAGGAGCACAACGCTCTCTCATCTGCCGGAGACAGACGGAGGATTTGGCATACGAGTTGGGGAGGCCTGATTGATGTTTTATAATGTATTCCCTTAATCGCCTTGTACGACATCCACGGGAAGAGTTGGAGTTGGCTAAACGTTGTGATTATGGCAAAACCAATGAACAGCCCACCAAAAGTGGCATTCTAATGAGGGGGCTTATGTTCAGCAGTGGACGTGTTTCGGCTGACGATAACACGTTCTATAGCCTCGAGTAAAACATTGACACATGTTGACGTCCTATAGAACTACTGAAGATACCTTGGCAATGGAGATGGTCTGCTGCTCCATGGCTTCATGTATGGCGGTGCGGTCGTGCTCGCGCAACTGTCCGATCTCGTCGATGCAGCACACGCCGCCGTCAGACAGCACCAGCGCCCCGGCTTCCAGTTGCCATTCACCTTCTTCCTGGAAGGTGGTTGAGAACACATACGAAAGTCGATTATTTAGGTCATGTCAAGGCAACACATCCGAAATAGCCAGTGGAGACTGATGGTGGACCTGATCCAAAAGTTTCAAGTCACTCAGCGAGCAATAGAGAGGGCTATGCTCGGGGTTTCTTTGAAGGATCTGATTTATTATGAGGAGATCCAACCAAGAACGAAGGTTGCTGACATAGGGCGCAGAACCGACGGCCGTTGGGACAAATGAGTTCTGAGTGGAAACCGCGAATCGTCCCGCGCATGGTGGGGCCAGAAGCGGCAGAATGCGGAAGGCGGAGTATCGGGTGGCGTTCATTTGGGAAGGCCTATGTTTCCAGCAGTGAATGTCTAAGGGCTGATATGATGATATGCGAGACGTGAATACGTACCTTTAGACATCCGCTTTTCCACGAGCATATCAACGATGATTGTATACTAATAATGGTATGACAAAATACTATTAAATACCCTCAGCGCTGCGCAAGTAAGGCCGGCTTTGGTGCTGCCTGCTCCCGATGTGAACACTGAACGCGCACTCAGTTCTACGCCGGCACGAAGCAATTGTGATTTACCAGTGCCTGTAACAGTGGAAAGAATAGTAAGTAGGTATTCAATTGTAACTGGCCTTCAATAATGAATTGGTTGATATCTACAATGTATAGAATCCCACATCGCCACTGACGCTAGTGGCGATGTAGGAAAGATGCTGCCTACCATGTTGAGTGGTCCGAATTCGATCTCCTATCATTCTATGTACCGTACTGACTGCTCTCAAATAGTGAAGAGAAACATCGTGAGAAAACTCACACCTAAAATATATCGTGGGGCCGGTGCATCATGTTCGTAGGAGTTACTAAACATGTTCCCCAGGTGGTGATACCAGTGCAACAAAAGCAGCCCTACCTACCTATGCTTCTGGACTCTGACAGTTCGTAAATAATGCCATATGATAAGTAAATAATTACAATCTTTAAGTTAGGTCTTATTACAATCTTTAAGTATTAGCAAAGATAATATACTTATTACTAGTAATATAACAAGTACAGGCGCATTCCCTAAGAAAGTAAGGTACGATATTCGCCTAGGACTGGTACCTACGTTTTCAGATGCTGGAGGCGCGGGACTTTCTTCAAATGAGTCACATTGCTCTCGCTTTACCCGACCGATTGACCCGCAATCGTGGCCGCGCCGCGTTGGTATATTTTTATACCTAAAGTGCGGAGTGAGACATGCATGGTTAGGTAGAGCGTTGCCTGTATTACTACTCCACCAGTCATTAAAATACTCATTTTACGACCAAATTAAATGGTATCGCTTCTTTTTTTAAATTACCTGGATCCCCAACTAACAGCAGGTGGCATTGGCCGCGTACTCTATTGGTGTGCTTATCATCCTGCGATGACTTCTTATCTACTTCATTTTCTGGTGCACGATCTGAGCCTGTGATGACCGTTAGAAGAACTGCTAGCTTTACTAGATGAAGGCCATAGACCTGAAAATGATAAATGATCTACAGTATGCGTATTTTGCTGTAATGAGTCAACATTGGCTGGCATTGAAACAAAACAAAAAAAGATTCTATCATTACCTTTACATTGTAAATTTTGAGGTGGTAACTAACCCACATTCCTTAAATTCAATGTGTGTTTTACGATGATACACTTACGTGCCCCACCACAGTATTTAAGGATACATATTATCCATACTTTATTTCATATGACACATATTTACTATACAGTAACAACATGGAAAATCAATGACAGAAAATGAAAGACTACCTGTGGACATACTGAAGCCAGTATCTGGTCTCGTCCTCTTAAAGGGCATGCTTCAAACTTAGACCAGTACTCATTGAAGCACTCCTTGATGTCAGGGGCAGTGGCTATCACCTCCGACCTCTGGGCATTGCACACCTCCAAGTAATTAGCTTGTAGAACTAGCTCCACTTCCGACTTCTTGTTCTGTACTGATGGTCGCCAGCGGCGACGTACTGTGCCACTGAAATCAATATATTATAATTTCAAATGTTGTCATAAGTATGTATGGCACAATCTGATTCAGACTATTCATTAACTTCATGTCACTGTTCATATGCTATACATTTATATTATAATTAATGTATTTTATGTACCATGTCATTGAAAACTAGGTATGGAAAATTAGACAATATTATTATTGGGATAATAGGCAAGCAGCAAAATTGCTTGTATGCCTATATATGCACATCTGGTGTATTTAAGTATTCAAATTGTCACTTGTAACACTAGTTTTTGAAGAACTTGTCTAGCATTTTAAAAGTGTTCACTGAGAGATAATTATAGATAATTCACAAATATAAAAACACTCAGATAAACTTTTATAAATTGCACCAAGTTGTCTGACCCCAGTAGAAGTCGAACCCCTGATGCTCGAGTAGAATTCCCAAAACACATATGTGTATTTTGACTATACATACAATATCACAAACCAAATCTTTACTATTGTATACTACTTAACCTACCAAATGTTAACATCATCTCCAGGTTTGCAGCAGTCCACAAGGTCATCTTCCAATACCACCCACATGCAGCCAGGTATTGTGCCAATGCTCAGTTTGTTTACTTGCTCCTGAAATTAAAGAAAAATGTAAACTTCAGATACAGTATAATGTAATTTGAATGTTTGTTCCGAACAAAATAAATAAATGAATTTCTGATTAATTTATCCATATCTAAGAAACTATAGGAACAGAACACATAATTAATAGTAAAATTTGTCTGTGACTTATGATTACTTAAAAATAAAATATAACTGCCATACCTTAGCAATTCCAAAACAAAGTAATAATACCATAAGATGCACAATAAAATACAAACTCAATGTTTGTCAACTCAGGAACACAGTTACAAAGAAGATAATATCTCATCTATGGTTGCATTACTTTGATTTTAGTTATCTCTTCAATTTACCTGTATCTTTATCTCCTGATAATCTCTACAGTGTTCCCTGGACACCAGATTAACTTGAGTGAATATGGAACTCTTGCATCTTGATTCTTCATTTCCACACTTCAATGGTGCCTTCAGTATGTACCTGTTCTCAAACTCCGCTTCTACTGAGTTTTCATATTTACATTTCACACACACATACTTCCTTTGGTATTCCAACATCTTAGCCTGGGTTATTCTCACAATGGTACCTAAAAATACATGATTAAAAATTGCTGGGTGTATTACCAGTTGCCAGGTGGACTGATAACCTAATCATGAACCGAAGTCAGAAGCTGTTGGACATAAAGTAGTCAAACAGTGCTAGTATTGATGTGTTCTGTTTGAAGGATAGGAGGCCCATAATAACAGGTACACAAGGCATCCTAACAGCCCTCAGGGTGGCAACACATGACCCCACACATGGGGTTTATGGGTGACAGTGACTGCTAAACGTCAGGTGGCTTGCCTATCCATTTGCCACAAAAAATAGGCTTATCTTACTAATAGAAGGCCTTTCTTCTGTAATTGACAATACCTTATTTTATTATTTATTCCCTATACATTGATTATCGAGCATGGTGTAGAAACATACAATTACCAGATTACACTTTTAGGTACCTACCTATTTAAAATGTTTACCTGTGACTTTTAGAAAGCATCCCACATCCACATTTTTTGGAAAAATGGTGCGATGAAGCTCAGGACACACTGGCAAACCAAAAAATTTCGCGCGTACATTTCTCTTCAAAAAATGATAGTCCAATTTTGATACCATTTCATTGTATTCATCTTGTTCCAAAATAGTTTGCTGAACTTTTATAATATCTTGGTTACATTTCGGTAAGCATTTAATTGGGCTGCATAATACTTTGTCACCAACGTCCGGGTAAGTTTCGAAGAGTTTCAAGAAGCTGGAATAAGAATCAACGAGAAATCAACAAATTCAAAAAGTAAGATACAACTTTACAAGCCATTACAATGCATGCTACTTAAAACTCACTCAATCTTTATGCTATAGTAACCCAAGTTGTCCTTTTCTGATAAAATATTGATGCAATCTTGAAAATGGTATTTTACAACATATTCTAAAATCATTTTGTACCTATCTATTTTAATTTCTTTCCCCGCCTTCCTCGATCAGTCGGTCAATCATCCCTTAATTGTTTTGATTTTGACATTATCGGATGCCAATTGAGATTTGGACTATCAATAGTTGCTTGTATTATTTAGTTAAGGTGTACCTACCTATGTAATGAATGACGTAAAAATACTATCGAAAAATGAGCCATTCTAAGATATTATAATATAATAGTAAAATAAAATCTTTGTAGCCACTATCGATTTTTTTAAAAGAGACATCGATAGTATATTCACATTTATAACATAACTATATAATAATAGTGTACTTCGTTTATAGTTTATTAATTTCTAATAATCAACAACAATATCGATAATATAGCCGCTCTTGACTTCTCATAATATGACATGTAGTCATATCAGTACTATTACCATTTACCACATTTCACAGTATTGATCTTGGTATTGATAGTCCTATCGGATTTTCGAAGACAGCACTACTAATTCAATCAGTTGAACTATCAATGTCAGTCAACGAGACAAATCAAACTGTCAATGTCAACAAATCGAAGGCAAAGCTAACAAAAACCATACAGTCAAGTCTGAAGTCAATCGAATAGCTGTAATTGAGAATATTATCAAGTAGTACGAACTTTTAATTTTGATTGCCTCGTCGGCTTGCTCATTGGACTCTAGCACCAGAGGTCGTGGGTTCGATCCCACTAGAACCGACAACTTTGTACAAGTTCCAGTTCTGAATGTTATACTTGTGAATCGTCCTACTTTTATTTTCGATAGCATTGCGCTATGCTATCGAAAATAAACAAGAATAGGATGATTCACAAGTATATCAGGAGAAAATCCTAGCTTGGGATTAGATCAGAGTTATTGTATGTAATGTACTTTTTTTAGTATCTATATTCCCTGTTCCTAGCTTGATTTTCTACAAGGAACAAAAATTCTGCTTTGCGGTACAAAATAGCACATTCAGTAAATACTAATACTTTTTCCCTGCATGCAGACTTCAAATTTAAGTTCATGGCTTAGTCAAAATGATGGAGACAAGAAACAAGGGGAAGAGAGCATATACTCTAGTATATATTATCTTTGCTCATATATCTCACCAGTGCTTTAGGTAATTGATTCACCTGTTCCTCCGTGACACTACCTAGTTGCATTTTGACTTGTAAAGATTTTTAGGTAATAGATTAATTCAGGCAGTCGAAACTTAATTTAATTTTTGTAAAGTTATTGATGGTGTACCAAACAAACACAGTTTTATCTAGTAGTACTATATTCTACACATCTAGATGGATCAGTGGGGAAGTATTCTTGACATTTAGTCATGAGTCTCTTCAGAGCTTGGATATACTTCCTCTGCGTCTCGTCGTTCATGACATGGGCTACATTCTTGGAGAATATTTTCTCGCGACCCGTTCGAGCGTGAATACCGACCATAGTTACTCCGATTGGCCAAGGAGCGTTTCCAATCGCCATCTGTAGGTATGCGTCGCTTGCCTGAAAATAAAATTCTTTTTAGTACATAAAACAAATGTCGCTCATTGAAATTGTATAAGCAACTCAGTTCCGTTCCCAAAACAATTTTATAGGAATGTCCTTCAGTCAGTTATGTGTCTATTTTATTAACAATTTATAATTTCGAGTTCATATACTAGGCATTTACCTAGGATTTATGTGGGATGGTAGAAAAGCTAACCCAAGATCTTGGTAATTTTTTATTTCATTAGAAATAAGCTTGGACATAAAAGTTTGCTTTTTCACACAATACCAACATCAATATCAACCAATCATAACAGTTGATTTTAAAACAGGTTAGTGTAAAAACAATGAAAGCCTATAGTGCCAATCTAAAGTAAATACATACATACATAATTCTCACGCTTTGATGCCAGAGGGGTAGGCAGAGACGATATATCACCACTTTGCGCGATAAAATAAATATAATTTGAAATTTGCCACCATGGACATAACACCTGGATCGATTTCAGTGCAGTTGTTTAAGATCCACTGAGCAATGTTTAAGTTAGTAAGAATATGATTTATTTTACCCTATCAAATTTGTTTAATGATTTACATACCATTATGTAATTTCTATCTAACAAATGTTTACTGATCTCCATGAGACTGTCACAAATGTCCTCTGGGAGGTTTTTCTTCTTCAATTTCCTCATCAAAGGCTTCAGGTATACTTGTGTTTGAGTGTACGTCGCTCTCGCCATTTTGTGCTTGATTGAAGTTTTTTCAGCGGCTGTTGCGGAATTCAGCTGTTGGCCCCACAATTTTAAAAGAAACTGAAAATATAGAAATTTGTAACATTTTTAAGTGTTTTTTTTACGTTCTTAAGCGGACGGACTGTCGCCTATAAGTTAGAGTCTACTAAAGGTAGATTTCCAAGCATCGCGGTCAGTCGCGACAGTCGTGGCCGCTGCGACATTAGTCAATACTATGAAAATGTATGGTGCCGCTTCAGAGGCCAGCGACCGATCGCATACATCGGATGACGGCTGGTCGCGAAAATCGGAAATCTACCTGGTCTACCGTGTGACAAATGCGTGTGAGAAAGGGGCATAGTAATCCATGGTGATCTCGCTCTGCCCAGAATTTTTTGCACCATTTGTGCAATACTATAAAGTCAAATTTTCACATGTTTGTGTAGTCTGAACAGTGTTATTCCACAAAGAACTAGATGGCAAAGTTACCTGTAATAGAGTCATGATACCATTCATGTCGTGGTTTCGGTCTCCTTGTCCCATGGTCCTGGCCATAACTTGGATAAACTCATATGTGATTGAGTCGTCTAGAGCATCATCTTGCAATGACTTTTCAGTTTCACTCTGAAAAATAATACATAATATTTATGAATTTTTTGGTGAGACCGAAAAACAAAACTCCCAGTCTTCCTGTGGATGTTGTACAAGGCAATTGAAGGATAAATCTAGATGATAGGCAAATGACTCTTATTTTGTTCTCTCGATTTAACTCCATATAGTGTGATCACCAACCTAAGGCCTAGGGCGGTGGGACATAAACAGACCCAGCCAACTACTATGGCCTCGTTGTTCCACACCTTCAGTGGTACGGACCAATGTTGCTATAAATAAATTTTGTACATAATCTCATAAGCAACCCTACAAAAAAATCTTACCCTTGCTTAGAAGTGAAATTCTAATACTTGTTTAGAAGTGAGAAAATTCTACTTTGGTATTGGCCAGATGTACTTATACATTAAATATTATTTCTGCTGCAAGATGTCTAGTAACTCATTTCACAGGTAGGTATGAAAATTTATCAAGATCATAGAATCAGCATTATCAGCCCTTACTATTCCAGTACTAGGCATAGGCCTCGTTCTCTCTCTTAAATAAAATTGCAAGTTACCTGTGTGCCCAATGCCAAAATTTCATTGAGGTATGCTTGGTCCACTTTATCCATGGCTTCTTGAAAGTCATTTCGGAGACCCTGAAAATAAAAGAATAAACAGATGGTTGCAGTTTTAACAAAAAACAAAACATGTACTTAATATGAGTAATATGAGCTAACATACATTTTAATACTGATTGCAGGGAGTTACCTAGCTGATTTAAACCCACAAACTCTCCACATTGTGGTACCATCCACAATAATGAAAAAATACCAAGTAACTGCTGAGAAAATTAGCACTATCTAAAAGTTCAACTTACTCTATTAGCCTCAGGTTCCTGAATTTCTATCCTTCGGAGTCTCCTAAAGGATTGTAGCTCATTTTCTGCATACAGTAGAATTGGATGTCCTCTCTCCCTCAATCTCTTTATGACCTCTGTTCTTGGTAGTCCAACACTTTCAGTCTGCTCCGCTTCATTACTCTCCTGCTTGCTTGATGCTGCAAAGAAAACAAGCAATTATAAATGAAATATAAAAAACAAAATTAACAGCCCAGTGCAGTTTGGTGGACTTCACATACACCACAGAATTCCTTCTTTGGCATATGCAGGTTTTGTGTTTCTTTCACTAAATAGTCTGTGATATGATAATTACTATACTTAAGTTCCGAACACTCATTGGTATAGGCATAGATTGAACCCATAAGCTGATAAATGTGAGTAATGCACTCACTACTGAGTAAGCTACCATAACTTTAATATTCATCTTATTAACAGTGTCTTAGATATTTTAGGTCAGCCCAGCTGGTGATAACTTTATTGCTGTAAGTTTTGTGTTATGGAAAATCTGAAGCTACCATATTGATTTACTGTTGTAATGCTTATTTGTTTTAGGTGTTTGAGTTACCATAGAACTGTCTACCAATCATAGGTGAGACAGCAGAGCGAAAAGGTAGTTATTTTCAGATTATTCAATCCTAGATTAGCATTCCCAGAGCACAAATAAACATCACATAGGGACTGAATCACATAATTTATCGACTTCGAGAATATCAACAACACTTACATCATTTATTTATTTCTTTGTATGATAAATTATGTCAATCAATCAGTATATGATGTATATTCAGACCCTGATAGTTCCAATGTCTGTTGAATAGTCTACAAGTCTACTTCATAGTAAATAAATAGTCATATGCTTAATTAACACTATGTCTGCCTGTTTTTCTTGTTCTTAGACAGGAATGGCAGTCCCTACATTAACATCATGTAAGTTGGGAATTTTGTTCATCCCCCAGGCTGTCAGTCCAGCAACTACTTGAAGTAATGGAGCAGGGTTTATTTACAGGTCTGCCTGTATAATATTGACTCAAGCTCCAGATATTACAATTGATTTAAAATTAAATATTGAACCATCTCAAGTTTCAAACCTTTGTCTAATTTCTCCTCTTTCTGGTCGGTTTCTTCTGTTTCTGTGCTCCGTGGCCCATATTTTTTTAAATACTCTTCCTGCTCTTTAGCCAGAAGCTCGCCTCTTTTAAAATATTTTTTGTTTTTAGTAGGATCCTGTTGCAAAAGAGAAACGTTATAATTTGGCCATTATATATTTGTACGTACAAATAAATTGATATACATACTAAAACATTCTTTTCCTCCAGTTGTTTACGTTTTCTAGCGATTTCTGCTTTTAGAATATCCATATTTTGTTATAAATTAAAAAGTTGTAACTAAATTCACCAAGCCATACGTCCGTCCACAGTCACAAATAGTCACAATGTTTTTTTGTTTGTTTTAAGACATTGGCAATAATGCCATCAGTGTAATCACGATATCTTTTATTTTTTGTTTACTATAAGTATCAGAGTGCCTCAGACCAACGCTGGTACTGATATAGTCACAGACTTCCCTTACTAACGTTGATAGTAAGCTTTAGTAAAGTTTAAGGTTAGGAAGTTCACTGCTAGAAGATCAGCTTATTCACGGTTATTTATGTTTCCTTCATAGTGTAGACACGCACAGACATTTGTTGCATAATATACTATTACTACTATACACCAAAGCCAGAAGAATACATTATTTTGGAAAAAACAAATACACAACAAACTGTACTCCAAAAAACGCGTGAACAACTGATGTTCACAATGTATGATATCAATGACACAATGACATTAAAATGTTGCTAGTATCATAAATGTGTTTCCTAACTTATATTTTTTATCTGACTGCGCAGTGCAAAAGGAGTCCGGGAACGGGAACGGGAGCGGGAGTCGTAGTCGGATTGATAGTAAGTAGTCCACGCGAGCGGAGCGGCGGGCACAGCTAGTAAATAATAAATAAATAACAATGTTTATTTTAAAGGTATTACGGTACTAATCTTATAAATAAAAACGTAAACTTCGCGTGTCTGTATATTGAATATATTTAAAAAATGTGGGTCTAAGGATAAGTAATAGAACACATTTCGATCATTATTGGAATTTTTGCCTGTTTGTCCGTTTATCTGTTTGTTTGTGCACGCATCACTTAAAAACTACTGAACCGATTTTGATGGACTTTTCACAGAAACATAGTGCTTAATTCGGTGTAACATATAGGCTTTATTTCATTGCAGTCGGCCTAGTCAATAAAAGTTATGCAAAATTTATAGTTTTCAAAAACTCGCATACACTGCATTAAGTGTAGGGTGTAAATGCTCGACGGAATTCGTATTGCAATGAGTGAGAACTACATTTTGGAGATAGATAGGTGGTCATGGAAGTATACATTCTCAACTTTATTTAATGTTATAGTCCACGCGAGCGGAAGCGCGGCCACAGCTAATTTAATAAGTAAAAATTTACACTTCGCGTATCTGTAGGCACATTGAATATATTTCTAAAAACAATTTGGGGGATGACGGATAAGTAATAGTATACCTACATTAAGATCATTTTTGAACTTTTTGTCTGATTATCTGTTTGTGAACGCATCACGTAAAAACTCATGAACCAATTATGATGGAGTTTTCAGATTCGGAGTCACATTTAGTCTTTATTTCATCGCAAACTCAATCAAAAGTTATTCGAATTTATAGTGTTTAAAAACTCACATAAATTCATTACATTAGTAGGTATACACTACACAACAAAGAAGTGTACCTACTAATCAGCGGAATTCAGATTCTGATGAGTTAAGACTATATTTAGAGCGAGGGTAAGAGGTGGCGGTGGCGGTGGTAGTTGGAGCGGGAGCGAAAGAAGGGGCGGGAACAGGAAATAAAAAAAAAATAACATTAATTCTGTAGTCCACGTGAGCGGGGCCACAGGCACAGCTAGTTCAGAATACTTATCTTTATATCCGATGACTCTGAATGTCACAGATTTTTGAATTATGTAGGCACCTACCTAATCTATGTGTTGGTGTGATTGAATTATGTTGCGATAGTCGTCAGAACAAGATTTTAATCTAATTTGTATCAATTTACTGATATAAGATAAATTGTTATTTTTCGTAACAAAAATTCTTTAAATCATTCTGATAGTCACTTGCGCCCTATATAGCACGTGAGAATAATTTTTATGAGTTATATATTTAAAAATGAACTTCATAATTTACTTTACAATATTTTTTAGTATATTGTTTGTACATTTAAAAGGTAACTTTGCAATTTTATGAACAGTTATTTATATATTGTGCGACTGTGCGTTATCTGTATAAATAGTGCACTTTCAGGATCCATGTTACGAGTGGTGGGAGGACAAGAGGCACCTTTGGGTTTTGCCCGGTTTCACGCATCGCTCCAGAATTTGACTGGCCATCATGTTTGTGGAGGTGCTGTGATATCGGAGCGACATGTGGTCACTGCAGCTCATTGTGTGCAAGGGTAAGTTATTATTTATTTACATACATTTATTATAATTTACATTTAGTCTTCAAAGGGTGAAAATTAGTCTTGAGAAATCTTGTATCTTTATAACGAATTTGGCTTACAGTTAAAAAGCAAAGTTCAGCTCCTCGGTAAAGCAGTAATAATATTAATGTAAATGATGCTTAAATAATACTTCAATTTATTTCGGGTCTGGGTTTTCTGTAAGTACTCGTGATGATGAGTATCTGTAAGGACTCGTACTAATACGTGTCCAACTTATAAAAGTTGTATAGAAATATTTCACTTACAAATTACCTACACATTATTTTTATATGTAGATATTTTATTGGTCAAATTGCGCCTTAAGAAATATTTGCACACATTAGCCGCTCATAATGGTTGATTTTAACTGTACTCTATTTTGTGATCATAGTAGGAATCAAACCCATGAACTCTATACTGCGCTGAATCTTGTCTTGCACTACCGCGCGCTGAGTAGTTCGCGCGGTGCCGCGCGGTCATGTAAACTTATACCTACCTAGCCTTATTATCTTTTTAGAGCCGAGCCTGAGTACATAAAAGTTGTAGTTGGTACGACAAACCTCGACATTGGTGGACTACAATACGATGTTCTTTCAATTATAATCTACGATGATTTTAACTTCAGTCTCAGAACTAATGACATTGCAATTCTAAAAATCGAAGGAACTTTTGATTTGCGTTACGTCGAAATTATAAAACTGGATGAAAACAAACTGATTGAAGGCACTCCTGTTATTTTGACAGGATTTGGTTCTCAAGAGGTACCTTATTAAATTACTGAAGTAAATAAGTATTTTTCTTGGTTTATATATTTATAATTTATAATCTACATTAAAATTTCAGCCAAATGGAGAGTCAAGTCGACTAATGCATGTATTAAATTTGACAGTATTTAACCAGGACATCTGCAATTTTGCCATGCGATACACTAGGGAAGTTTTCGATACCATGTTTTGTACATTTACACAAATTGGCCAAGGAACCTGTCATGTAAGTCTAGTATTAATAAACATAACTTTCAGATTTGGTAGCAATGAGCGATTTTCAATTTCAAGTTGCTCTTTAAAAAACGGTTCAAAGTCAAAGATTCAGAAAATGTTTGCACAAGCGCGTAAAGCATGCCATAAAAATTCTGTTCTCTCGAGAGTCACGAGGGAAACAGAGTGTCACGGGCTGTGCGTGACACTACCGCTACCAGTAGTGCCATGAAAAAAAAAACCACAGACCGACTGACGTTTGGACTAACCCGTTTATTTTTCTTGGAATTTTTGATGAAGACAGACGACTTAAATGCCATGCCACTTATTTGCCATCGTCAGCAACTAAAGTTATAGACCAAATCAAATTATGGCAATAAGTCATCAATAAGTACTGGAAAATCGCTCATTCGAAATGCACTTAAATCTGATCTTGTTAAATTCTCCCAGATTTTGGGGAGATTTTCTTAGTGCTAATTGCGTGCCAATGCCACTGTATGCAGTCTTAATTTATACCTACCCACATTTATTTTTATTTTAAAGGGAGACTCAGGCGGTCCTTTAATAAAGGACAATGAGCTGGTGGGACTGGTGTCATGGGGAATACCATGCGCTGTTGGATTTCCTGATGTGCACACTAGAATAACCCCATACATTTCATGGCTTCAGGATGAAATTCAAAATTAATATAAAAGTTTTCATCACTAGAATAATCATCTATGTATATCACAAACGCATAAAAACACAACCTGATAGATATAGAGTATCATGCCATTTATTATCATAAAAAACCGCATATTTTCAAAACTTAACAAGTTTGCTTTTATTTTACAACATAACAATACATATTAATGTAATTATCATTATCATCTAACAGGGCTAGTCATTAAATACTACAAAACACTGCTTCTGATTTTAATTTATCAGTTTTTTTTGGTAAACTTCATAAAACGGCAAATCTTAGTTTTATTTATCTGAAAACAAAAAAAGTGTCTTGAATGCAGATCTACATGGGAGCTTTATCAGTGCTATCTGCGGTAGGTTCAGCAGACAGGTCCCAGAATGTAAAATACGTAAATATATAATACTTAGTAGGTACTAAATACCTATCCAATACAGGTAGTAATAATCCTCAGGTTGATAGTAACAACTTTCTAGAAATATGTAACTAGATTAAGCTGTTCTTAATTAAAACAATTTTTGATGTTTGTTTAGAACAAAGAATCCACCCTTGGTCCCAACTTCATAATCAGCCGAAATACGTCCACTGCTGAACACAAGCCTCCCTAATAAATTGTATCCTTGATCTCCTGGTGCAGGCCTTTAGTCGCCTTGACGACATCCACAAGATTGGGGATGATTCTATTCTAAGCCGGGAACCACACGGCTAATGGTATCATCTTGCGGGCCGAAAAGATCGAAGGCTCCAGTTAAGCCTACATACGTTTACCGTTAGGCCAGTTTAAGACAGTGTCTACTTCTACCCAGATTAGGGAGGCAATAGGAGGAAGGCTCCACAAGGCAGTTCATATGGCGCATGACAGGACCATATGGAAACGATTCGTCTATGGTCACGATCCTCAGCAGCAAGGGAATGACAGAGAATAAGAATAAATAATTGTATCTAGTTAAGTAATCGTTTGTCTAATTTTACCTTATATTCTCGTTTCTCACTCTTGATCTCCATGACAACGGCCATCACAGGTCTGCCATGGGCACACTGGAATGGCGTCTTGCATTCGGACAACGTGCTCAGGAGATTTCCACAATCAGTCTTAGAAAGCGTATCGCCAAACTTTATCGCGTATCTGCAAGCCTGCAAATACAAAATACATGTCGCAGCTTTTTGTCGTGACCCCTTTTATTAGCATTAATATCGGAAAGGAGATGGCCTGTGCTATCAGAAAGAGGCTGAGGTTAGAAGTCTACTGTTATATATTTTTTATTTATTTATTTACGCCTCTAGTGACCTCCGTAGACGGAGTCTTCGGACAGCAAATGTCTTCATTCATTAAGAATCTGGCAGAAACCATTGCTAATCGTTGGGACCGTCCACTAAGCAAAGTGATGGGCTGGTTGAGACCACGAATTATCATCTCTATTATATGAGCCACGCGTATGTGCATTCGCGGCACTCGCCACAAATGGATGCCCGCTGCCAAACTCTTCGGTTTCGATGATGGAGCAGCACTAACCACACATTAATTAGTTCTTCCTTAACGTACCGTAGATTGTACACCGTATTCCTAATGTTGAATTCCTCTTGTTACTATTAACTCTTTGAATAAATAATTTGCCTATGGTTTTTTATTTATTTACTTAGAACAATAAAGTATGGGTGTCAAATTGATGCACTTTTATCACCATCTGGGTGCCACGTCTAGGGGATAACAACACTAATAATCTTTGGATGTGAGAGTATTCAGTTATGAGGCGTTGAGACAAAGCAGGACCTAGGGGCGTACGCAGCATTATAATATCCGCCGAACTAAAAAGGCATATTGTTCTATCTAACGGGACTTGTGACATAATCGGATAAGCGTTTGGCGTTTATCTGTCATAGATGCCAAACGCTTATTTGAATAAGTATGTCACAAAACTCATTAGGGAGTACCAATACTTTAGAGTGCGATGTACAATCCATGGACTTATCGCTAAAAGGGATCTCTTACAACCTTTGTTTGGGAGCCAGGCTACTGCTTGTAATAATATATCTACATAGATATATCTAGTATAAGGACCCTACTGTTCTTGAACCATTAGTATTAGTTATAAAGTATTAGTTACCTCGCTAAAAACGAGATCCATTATAGCTTTTGGGTATAAAGAAATACACCCTCTCTGTGATTTTATTGAATAGATTTCTTCTAAAATCAGGGTTTTCACAGCTTTTATCACCAGCTCCACCTAAAAATTAATTAAATTTTGTTTTTGTATAGTTTACCTCATTTTTTTGGGCAATTGGACTGACAAGTTAGTGAAGAATGTGAATATATTGTTCATTTATTGTTGCTCCTAATCTTGCTGGCATGGAAATTGCTAGATATTTTTTCTCAATCAAGTGTTTTAACTGAGAGAAAGATAGTGTCTATCTAATTATAAACCAAAGTGTATTAGAATATTAATGTAGCACATTCTCTGGTAATTTGTTAAACTAAATAAAGTGAAAATTTAGTATTAACGTAAACCAGTGTTACATACCTGTCTAGGGTTTTTGCCTCGTATGGCTTCTGGTATACCAGTAACTGATATTTCGCTGTTGTTCAAAATGGTCCATTGCAACCCGAGTTGAGCAAATTTATCCTTATAATTGTGCAGATATAGTACTGCATCTTTTGTTAGCTTTAAAGAAATGTCGTCAAGAGTTACACTTTTCCACTGATCATCACTCAAGTAATCTGAAAAAAAAAAGTATTTATCATGGTTAAAAACTAAGTCAAAGTCAAGTCAAAGTCAAAATCATTTATTGCATATGAGTACACTTGGTACATTTATACACGTCATTTTTTTATCGACTACCGCTTCCTAGGTGTTAGCGCTGTGAAGAAGAAACGGCGCAACAAACTTCACGCAACACATCTTTTAAAAATCAAGTTTGCATACAATTAATAAAGATTTTGCGAAGCTGGATTAACATTAGTACCAGGCATCTTTGTCATTCAAATAATCGTTTACTTTATAATAGGCTTTCTTACAAAGTTGTTTTTTAATGTGAATCTTAAACTTTCTGTCCGTCATATTTAAGATTTCCTCTGGTAGTTTGTTGTAGAAGCGTATACATTGCCCCGTGAACGATTTACTGACCTTACTTAGTCTTAAACCTGGTAAAACAAGTTTATTTTTATTTCTTGTATTATAACTATTATTGTCACAGTGCCTCAAAAAGAGAGATACATTTTTTCTGACATATAAAATATTATCTAAAATGAATTGACCAGCTACTGTTAATATGCTTATTTCTTTAAACTTTTCTCTTAATGAGTCTCTACAACGCAGATTATAGATTGCCCTAACTGCTCTTTTTTGCAAGATAAAAATGGTCTCTATATCTGCTGCTTGACCCCACAGTAGGATACCGTATGCCATGATACTGTGGAAGTAGCTAAAGTACACTAACCTCGCGGTAGCAACATCGGTTAATTGTCTGATTTTCCTTACGGCGTAGGCGGCAGAACTTAATCTGCCAGCTAATGAAGTTATGTGGGGTCCCCATTGTAAAGATGAATCTATAGTTATACCCAGGAACACAGTACTTTTAATAAATTCTAGTGTGTCATTACCTAATGTCACATTGTTTTCTACATTTCTTACATTCGGTAGAGAGAATTTAATACATTTAGTTTTCTTTGTATTTAATGCAAGGTTATTTACACTAAACCAGTTAAAAATTTGCGTGAGAGTATTATTTACCTCAGCAAGTTCACAATCTTTTCTGCTAATTTTAAAAATCAGCGAAGTGTCATCGGCAAATAAAACTATATTGGACATGTTTTGTATTAAAAAGGGCAAGTCATTTATATATACAAGAAAAAGAAATGGGCGCAGAACTGAACCCTGGGGGGGTACCATTTTCACGAATGACCCAGATGACCGAATTCCGTTTATATCTACTTTTTGTACTCTATTTTCTAAGTAAGATTTAAGTAATTCGAATGCTCTGTCTTTAACGCCATAATGTTTCAGTTTAAGTAGCAAAGTTTCGTGATCAACACAATCAAATGCCTTGGAGAGGTCGCAGAAGACGCCTATTGCATCATGGAACTAATTACCTATTGTAAAAGTAACGAAAACTTACAAAGTCCAGAATTTCTTAAACTTGGAATAATTAGTTGCAATTTAATAAGTATAATTAAATGGATAGTAGGCACGATTCAGAAGCACTACTAAAAAAAATTACAGCACTAAAACTGTTGCTATCTCTGTCATACAGTATTATGAAGATATAGAACGAAATTAATTTTAGTGCTGAAATTATTTTATATATTTGTCTTTAGAATCGGACCCAGTGTTTGTACTAAGAGATTAACGTAATTGTATATATTATCTTTGGTAATAGCAAATAAAATACCTGCTAAATTATTCTCAAGTCTTATTCTTTCATGTACAGCATGTTGATCAAACAATATTAGATACTCTGATATATTCATTACATGACCAGATTTGCCTTTCATTTTAGCAGCAATGAACTTGTTATCCACCTGACACAGAATCTGTAACAGTTATCAACATTAGAAAACATAGTTTAGAGAAGTAATTGCACGAGTGCCGTATGACGAGCCGGCAAGAGATCATTTTATAGCCCTAGGCAAATGACGCTACCGTTTCTGCCTCCAAGTGGCTACCTACGTCAAGGAAAACTTGGATGATAATGAGAGGCTTGTCGACTTTCACGCATATTCCACCAGGCACGCGAATAGCCTTCACCCATCACCCATAAACTGGTAAAGTGCGCCAAAACGATACAAATAATGGATCCCACGATGTACAACCGACTTCCGCTAAGGTCACCAGTTCTCAAAGCCTCAAAGTTCTCCAAGTTTCAAAGAGTCTGTGCGCCGGACTTGTCAAGCAGTCATTTAGTTATGCGATGAAGAGATTAAATTCTATGCATTACATTTGTAATTTTTATTGTTAATTTATTCATATTTAAATTGTTTTTATTTTATTTTGTAATTAATTTGGTCTGACCTATAAGTACTCAACAAAAGTTATTAATAAACATATGTCTATGTCTAATACAATGGGACTATTCATTTACTCACATTAGCCTGTTTCAAAGAGTCGCCATTAAATATTAGTGAAGCATTTTCCTTCTTCAACCTAACGTTGACTTTCTCAATATCCTTCGAAGCAAGTTCTTTAACATTTTGAATTCTAGGTTCAAATATTTCCGAATTCGCTTGTACATTATCAGCAAATTTGTCATAAATTATCTAAAAGCAAAAAAAATATTTTATCTTTTTGATTCTATGCACAATCTCAACCAATTTTTATAGTTTTTACTTACTTTTTCATAGTATTCCTCCTGACAATAATTATTGTCGCGTACAGGTTTTGATTGACAATTTTCAAATATCTGAGACATGCCTGAAAATTATCATAGGTCATTAATATTAGGTAAACAACACTTGGAAAGCAATGAGTTACAAAAAAGTGAACTACCTTTTGGTACAAAGCGTAGCCTATTCTTTAAGATAAAAGTATTCATATTATTAATTATAGGTTGGCTATTATTATTTCGTAATGGCCAATCTTGGCTGCATCGAGGTGAAGGTTCAATAACACTTTCATTATTTTTGATTGGCTCTATTGCTTCTAAAATTGTTATGGGATTTATAACTCTGTCATTGTTTTCAAGAACTATAGCTTCATTCTGTCGTGGTGTGTTCTTAAAATGATCACTTTGTTGAAAAGCATCAAAATTATGTGAAAAGTTTTCTACTGATTTTAGAGTATCCATAATCTGACATGAAGCTTGTGGAGTGTGAATATAAGCATTTCTATTACATGTCAAAGAACCAAGACTAAATATGTCATTACACCATGATTCGTCTTGTATTTGATCATTGAATTCAATTTCTCCTTCAAACAATTCAAGATTTCGAAGTTCAGTTTCGCAGATATTTAGAGGATCAGTGTTTGTATCTATACTTATTT
The DNA here is from genome assembly GCA_947086405.1 of Esperia sulphurella. Lineage (NCBI taxonomy): Eukaryota > Metazoa > Arthropoda > Insecta > Lepidoptera > Oecophoridae > Esperia > Esperia sulphurella. The sequence continues at coordinate 10,437,667 of OX352261.1, forward strand.
CATCGTTAACTTCCTGTGATTTTGACACAAAAACAACATTCAAAACATTTGTTTCTGGATGGTTATCATCACTGGCACATATTTCATTTACAATTTGACTGCTGCAATAGCATATGTTGTTAGATGTTTGCATAGAGTAGGTTTCTTGTGGTTCATAATCATCTGCTTCATTGCAACCTGCATAGTTTGCGTAGTTATCATCAATCATGCGTAAGGAGTTGGAGAATATGGTATAAGTACTACCAACTTTTGAACTGTGAACCACGTCTTCATCATTTACGCCTACTGTATAAGTCATACCAATTTGACCAATATCACTTTTTAGGTCAAACGGTACTTGTTTATGTGTAACAGTATTGTCATTGTTTACTTTCTTCATATCATTTTTATTGATTTGAGAAAGCTGAATTGTATATGAAGACTCAACTAGATTTTGAAGCTTTTCATGCGTTGTTTTAAAATCGAATACCGTTACTCTTTTTTCATAGGGTGTCTTGATTTTGAAGTTGAATGGTTTCCTAAATCCAGTTTTAAGTTTTCTTCTAAAGTATATATCTTGTGGTACAATAAAGTTATCTGTTGACTGTTTAGTAATAAAACGTAAATTAGTGTCTTTTCTATGATAGTTAGCAATATTATTATTACTCGTTGGGTTTGGAGAATGTCTATTATGATCTTGATATTTATGACTTTCAAAAGTCAATTTTGGCAACAGTTCAATGTTATCAATTTCCTTGGGCACATAAGAATTTGATATAGATTCGCAAGGTGGAGTATACTCTTTAATGAAATTTACTTCATCAGGAGCCCTTTTATCTTTCCGATGACTTTTTATAATAGTACGAAGAAGGTCGTACGACGATTTACAACAGTTTTTCGTGAGTCCACCACTAACATTTTCGTCTATACTACACGGGTAAAACTTAGGTGGAAGTGGCCCATAATTGTGAATAACAATTTCACCAACTTTTTTCTGGATGTTTAAATTTTTATTGGTTCTACTGATTACATTACTGTACTGAACCGCCTCATTTACGAATATTTTACATTTCTGTTTTTTGTTATAGCTCATTAACTCATCCACTTTTTTTTCTAGCATATTACATCTCCTTTTAACTGAATCACGATTTTCAAATTTCAGTATTAGTGGGTCAATAATATTATGTTTTGTTCTTGTGTTGGTTGCATCTTTAGCTTTCTTTGGTTTCGTCATGCAGAAAGTTTTTGTTACCTTTATCTTTGCATTGTTAGATTTTTCTTCATCATATATTTTTACTTTTTTTACTTTATTTTGATTTATTTTTGTGGAAACTATATTTGATAAACCATTTGAATTAATATCATTTTGAACATTATGTGAAAGATTTTTCGTTTTGCTCTGAACATTTGCATTGAGTGGTTTAGTTTTTTCTTGTTTCTTTTTGGTTTTAGTTGTTATCTTCATTTCTTCATTTAAATGAGTGAAATTCAGATCCACCACAGAATCCCTGATTCTTCTCTCTGAGTGTAAAACATTTGTTTCAAGTGATTCCTGAGCCTCAAAGTGATGGTGGTTTGTATTGTTGTTTGCTAGTATGATTTTTGAAGGAGAAAGGTTTAATGTCTTCTTTTTCGTATTCCAGTCTAAGGGTGATTTTTTTTCTGCTGATGTTCTCTGACGAACATTATGATTATCATTATCTTTTGGTGGTATGACCTTTGAACGAGGATTGTTTTTCTTAGTTATAATTTTACGCTTGATTAGTTTACCTGTACAAAAAACACCGACGAATAAACTATATAGTAACTAAAAAAAGAATAGAAAATTCGTATCATTGTAGTCGATTTTAAATGTTGATTATATATTACCCTTGATTCCTTTGTGCATTTGTGATATTCCTGGCTTTTTTGAGCTACCTAATATTTTTTCTATTAATTTATGGACTTGATCTCTTGTGTCATCATTTTTTTCTTTATTTTCCTCATGATCTTTTATAATTATAGGAACAATTTTCAAATTGATGTCACCAATGTAAAACTTTACCAACTTTTCTAATAATTTGTTAATATAGTTCCAATTTTTGAATTCTAGAATTGATTGTTTTGTTGTATTACTGATATCATAGTCATAATAAGGGCAGGTAATGAATATGAAATAGAATGGAATTTTATTTTTGGACAAGTAATTTACTTCATTATAATCATTCTGCAACAAAAAATATTGGTATTTTATTAATGACCTCTACTTCTATCAGTAATCGCCTAAAAATATTATGCAATCACATAATACAGGTACACCATTGTAATGAAAATCATGCTGCATTCATTGTAGTGAGAATGTGATATAGGTACCTATTGGCAACCAGCTGATTACAGCACAGGAGTTGTGAAAAGCATTTATCTAGGTCGATTTTAGAAAGATGAGTTAAAGGAAATATATACTTTACCTTTGACTTACCACTCCTTTTAGTTTGACATTTCAAACTCAGTGATTTCATCATGTCATTAATAACTTTATGAAGTTTGCTCCTATGAAGAAATTTTCTGTTCAAGTATATCCAGTGGCAATGACTAATATCCTTGTCTTCTTTCCCTATTATGGCTGAAACTTTATACTCATTCTTTTCAACTTTAAGTTCTTTTACATCTGAATATTGAATTCCAAATACTGATGATAAAGTTTGATAGATGTCTCTGTTCTTATGTAGTTTAAAAATAATCTCATTTTTTGAGTCATCCCTCAAACTTATTGATATATTGCTGTGAGCTAGTGATAGTTGCTCTAAAAAAGTTTTGATGTCCTGTATTTCATCTATGGTGTTTATTGCTTTTTTATGAATATTAAGATTATAAAGAAATCCTTTTATTTCTACCTGTAAATATTTTTTTATAATAGAAGATTAAATTCCTTCCATCTAATTAGCATTCAAGTATTGTTAGTATAGCACAAGTGAAACCATAGAAAAATACTTAATAATATAAATCGTTGTGTTATTAATTTTATTTATTTATTATTTAATAGTTTATTGTACACACAAATATTGTATACACAGAACAACACAAAGAAAAGAAAATTATACAAAAGGATAAGCTTATTTCCAAAGAAATTTCTTCCAGCTAACCTAATTTTATTTATCTTCATCATAATCAGGTTATTTTTGTCTCCACTGCAGGAGCACAACCCTCTCTCATCTGCAGAGACAGACGGAGGATTTGGCCTACACTCCCCGCGCTAGCCAGACGGGTTTGGGAGGCCTGATTGATGTTTTATAATGTATTCCCTTAGTCGCCTTGTACGACATCCACGGGAAGAGTTGGAGTGGTCCTATTCTACTCTACCGGAAACCACACGGCATGCGGAAACCACAAGCTAACTCAATCAAAAGTTATGCAAATTTAAAAACTCACATAGGTACAATTACATTGGTATGCAACAAGGTAATGCACTGTGGTATTTGGATTAAGATGGATGAGTTCCTACAGATATGCTGCAAAATCAGGCCTGCAATCCAGAAGTTTTCCTCCATGGTTTCAGAGCAATCAGTAAAGATATTGATACCTCAGTGCACAAAGGGCGTAAAAGCCTTTAGACTTTAATATAATATCATTCTGTGTATTCCATGTAAATTCGAAAAAAGAAAATCTTTTACTACTCATGTCATGAGCATTAAAAGAGATCAATACAGAACTAGAAACTTAGATTATGTGAGAAGGACCTTTTCTTGTACACCCTAATGGGCTTTACTATCTTTGAGCCCTGAAGTAACAACATTTAGGTCTCAAATATCCCATTGGTACAAGGCATGACCGAGGATCAAATTTGGACCATTCAACATCTGTGTTCCCCACTGCACCACTAAGCTCTAAATATAATTATGTGGTTATCTTAATATGGAAAACCAGAGTAAGTTGTTTGTGTGACCTTATACTTACAGTTGTTCCAACAGACGGTCTTGGTCCTGTTTTAGACAAACTACGCTCCTTGCCTTTATAAAAAATCTTCTCCCAAGTCTCCTCTGTGTTCTTATTCCGTGAAGTTATTTTCACACTCCTTGAAACTTCAATGATACTAGCCAGTGATTCACCTCGATAGCCATATTTGTTTGGAGCCGATTTAAGGGTAGATAAATCAACACTTTTACTGGTAGCATACCTCTGGCCAAGCAGTGTGACATCACAATGTGCGACACCAAATCCATTGTCAATGACCTGTATGGTGTTCTCATCAATATGGCACCGTATTGCAATAGACGTTGATTCGGCATCCAATGAGTTACAAACCTAAAAACGGACCAAATATCTCTATGAGTACTTTACTTCTATGACTAATTATTTAGTAATTAAGTTTTATTTAAGTCTGGATTAATAATTTATCACTACTGTTTTTAAAATTTACCAATTCCTCAATGGCACGCTGGTAGCTATGTATTTGTGCTGATGAACAAAATAATGTTTGAATATTTTTCGGCAATTTTATCATTGCCATTGTTGAATTCAGTCCAATTTCCAAAGTTAGTTTAAAGACAAGAATGGTTTGAATTTCATTTGTTGCGTTTGCACTCATTTGACAGGAGCTGCATTTTTGAAATAAGAAAACACAAAAGCACGAATTCTCAAAAGTAAATATCTAACCTGCCTGGTGTGTGGTCATTTTCGTAATAAATAATTAACTACGTATGCAGATGTTTCTCTTTTGAAACGAAAGATTATTTTGTAAAGAAATGTACTACTTTATCTATGTTATTTTGTTCTTTATTTCAACTGTAGTAAAATATATAGGCTCATATTTTTTTTAAGTGTTGCGTTTAGTTTGAAACTATTTACAATAATCAATAATGATCTGAGTGAGAGAGTACGCACTATGTGCGATTGCCCCATTGCCTTGCGATTGCATCTGGTATCCTACTTTATTCTCTCACTTCACTCTCACTTATAGTCTCAAAAACAACACTTTGGCAATTTTTTTAGCAACAGCGCAAGGAACGTTTTTTTGTTTGGGAATGGAATAAATCAAGTAATTACTAGGCGAGTTATTTAAAATAATTATAGGATCAGAGTCTGCGTAAGTACATCGTTATTCCTCACCGAATGATGCGACAAATGGCGACCCCTTAGATTTACTTTACCTATAATCTGAGGGCGACCCAAAGATTCTTGCTAGCGCGGCAGCGACACTAGTGGCCGAAAATCGAAACATTTCAAAACTAGGCGGGGCCGCGTGTTGCTTTAGGCCTGCCGATAAGCCTAATAAAATAATGTCGATATTTTCTTGCCACGAAATATTTTTCAGTCTAGGCTACAAAAATGACAATATTAACATTCTACAAGGTCACTTCTACAGTAATATATTCTCTTTGCTTCTACCAAAAATAATATATTACAGTTACATCTACCCAAAGTCGAGTAAGTAGATCTGAAAACAACCCCAAACCCGGAGGGGTAGGCGGTCATTGAGATATACTTATGGGATTATAATGAAAGGAAGCGAGCTATGGAGAGGGTTATGAAGAAGGTCGGCGGCGGTTCGTATTAGAATTAAGTTCACTGATATAGCCAATGTGATTAGCAAGCTGATGTGGCAGGGGGCGGGCCCAGAACTGATGACGACCGTTAGGGCAACGTGTCTGAAGTAGAGATCGCAAACCGGTACGTGCAGCGTGGCACCCCGCTGCCAGATGGACCGACGAAAGCGGCTGCATGCGGAGGGTGAAGTACTGGGTGTGGTAGCTTATATTATGGGAAAGTCCTATGTCCACAAGTGGACTGATAGGCTGATATGATAGGTAGATAATTATGAAAGGTGAATTAAGTCGTTTGATCCATCGTCCGTAATCTTAAAATCTTTTTATAATTACACTAAGCTAGGTCGTCTGCAGACATTTTTACGTCCAGTTAGGTTCCGCCCACGGTATCTACTTTAGGATTTCAATGGTCCAGTTACAGCCGTCTCTTCGATGAGCCTTAATGTAAAAGATAGTCTATACAGTTAAATATTTATTGTTATATACTTATCTTGTCTCATGAATTCATTTACTTGGACAACCCTGAGCTTGCTTCATAAGTAGTCGAACCTTTTATATAGTGATTTCATAGTTCACTTAATTCACCGACACTACAAATTTAAATGAACTGTCGATACCTGAGTAATCGATTGCTTTCGTTCAGCCCCGAACTTCAGTAAAATTGAAATGTTTTTAAGCAGGGACTGAAGTATAGGCCGACAGTCAATACCGAGGCACCAACCCACGTGTTTCTCGCGTGTTACTCGTACGGTAAATCGTGAAATGTACAACGAATTAATACCGCGATAATTACTTAAATACCAGACTAACTTATCATTATACAAGTCAAACTAGAAATAGGTTCTTACAAGTTGTCGTGTTCTGTAGTTTGGTACCTACCTAATGCCAAAAATCTGGGCCAAGACTTAAAAAGTCCTTAGTTTCTAATGAATAATTTAAATAATGATATATTATTTAAAATAAGCATAAATAGACATTAGTAATGTATAGGCAAGGTGTCAAAGATATGAGTGATCGTACAGTTTTACAGGAGGAAATAAAACTTTTTTGGGAGTACGTTAAACGGTAAGTACTCTAAAGTTCGCAAACTATGAATCACTAATTTTCGCTAAACTCTGACTAAGCTAAGCTGCGCCATAAGCAATTGCCAATATAGCGTTCTAATTATTTTTATTGTAACCCGAATCGCTTAAGTTAAGATTAAAGATTGAGAATTTAAGTTTGCGATATGGAACTTCCTAGGGGTAAGCTACTTAATGACTAGCCATCCTAAAGACAGTAATATCTACGTTGTAATCAAATTACTTGAAAAATACTCAAGATACTAGTTATTATTTGAAAATTTTAATTTGGCCGTAAAACTATCATCCATCAGGTTACTTGCTTTAGGTATACAGATTATTACAACAACGCAGACAGTAACTTGGGGGTGGCTAGATAGGCACTAAGTATTTTGCCCTACTACTTTCTTGGAATCATTAACTATTCTAAGTCTATGAATAGCAATGACTAATAAATAGTCATTAGTAATGAAAGTTATAAAAAAATTTGGCCGTGTGGTCCCCGGCTTAGAATAGGGCCACCCCATGTCTTCCCGTGGGTGTCGTCAAGGCGACTAAGGGATTGCACCAGGGACGGGCTGCAGCGTTCTCATGTGATATTAAGATCATTACTGCGATCACCAACCCGCCTGCCAAGCGTGGTGATTATGGAAAATACCCAAAGAACAGCCCACTCTATTGGGGAGGCTTATGTTCAGCAGTGGATGTACTTCGGCTGATGATGATGACGTAAAAATTATACTTATGCATTTAAAAAAACCTTTACAAATTCTTTGAACAAACAATACAGTTCGTGTTTATTAAATGTTGGGTATAGTCGATGAAACTAAATATCTGTACTACGTTTTTCCTTTTAAGTTGTCTACGTGTAAGTACCACATTTTAAGTATGTACAATAAACTGTAGGTATAAAACATTTAAAATGTGTAAGTATCTAATTTGTTTACTTGTTTCTTTTATTTTGATATAATTTTTTTATAACTTTTTACTTTTAGAACGAATATTTGCATATTTTTTATAAATATCCAAATATTTATTAAGAGAAACAGCGATGGATAATAGAAAAAATTGTTTAGTTGTTAATGAACTGAATTGATTTGAAAACCAATTGCTAAAGCAAAATGTTGACAAATGTCACTCATAGCACAGAATAAGTACTAATAGTACAAGTACGCATAGTAAAATATAGGTAGGTACTAGTTATTCTAGTACCTATAACTCTCTGAATATGTACGTAAGTACATCATCATCATCATCATCATCATCATCATCATCAGGTTATTTTTATCTCCACTGCAGGAGCACAACCCTCTCTCATCTGCCGGAGACAGACGGAGGATTTGGCCTACACTCCCCGCGCTGGCCAGACGTTTGGGGAGGCATGATTGATGTTTTATAATGTATTCCCTTAGTCGCCTTGTACGACATCCACGGGAAGAGTTGGAGTGGTTCTATTCTACTCTACCGGAAACCACACGGCACGTACGTAAGTACGTCAAACTTTAATGAATGTGCTATACGAGTCACGTGGTCGTCAACGGGTGGTCGATGAAATTCGAAATCGATAGGTCATAAAAACCAGGTCATGGGTCATCCAGCACATTACGGTAGATATGTTAGCCAGTATTTACTATGAAATTTTTATAACGTGTGAATTACAGTAGCGAAAATGCGATAGGAATTTATAAGTACCTAGTAACTGATTGTAGGTTATGCTTTACAATTGCTTCACTATATGCAATCTTAGCTTAATAGTAGTAAGAGTTATATTTATTTGATAATTATCAATGATGATGATGGTTTATCATCATAATTAGCCTGTTGATGTCCAGTACTTGACATAGGTCGTCTTCAATACGCCACACGCATACCTACGCAACAAGGGACGTAGCTGTAGATTTGATTTTTATGGTTTCGTCAAAATGCAAAAGTGAATTATTTTGTCTGTTCGCGCTATTACTCGATAAATATTGGATCGTTTGAGCTGGTTGAATATACATGTAACAAGAAAAAACTTTTATGGAACCCGTATTGTCGACTTTTTTATTATGATTAGTTGTGTAAATTATACTGTTAATTGAAACCTAGGTCATTATAAGTTCAATAGAAACATATCGCTTAGAATAAATTATGTGGAGAGAACTCATACTAAATGGAAATATTGTAATAAAAAAGTGAAAGAATAGCCGAGGTCAGTGGTAGCGTTTGACCTTTCATATATCATTTCGTTAATTTTTAAGTCAAATAAAGCGACCTTCATGACGAAGGCTTTAGTTTGAGGACGAATTTCCTTACAATACAACCCATGCCACGCGTTATGTGTCATGCTTTAATTTTCTAAATTCTAAGTACCTGGCATATATAGCCTTGTTAATTATATGAATATTTCATATTGATTGTAGCCGTGTGGTTCCCACTTAGAATAGGGTCACCCCCAATCTTCTCATCTCGTTTGCACCAGGGACAGTATACTTATATATACACTTATCTAATCCTAAACAGGTATTTTCTCCTGTACTATGGAAATTATACAAGGACATATACTCACAATATAACGTCCAGATCTGGACCAACTTGTATAAATTGTACAAAGTTGTCTGTCCTCAGTAGGACAATAACCCAAAAAATCTGGAGATCGAGACCAATGACCAATCCACTAGACCAAAGAGGTGGTATGATATGAAATACATATCTACTTATGTGATTGATTAAACATAACTTCTCTGATCACTCAGTATTTACTGAAGTAAACTTAAAGAAAATTTAAAGATTTATGATTTGTTAGACTAATATTTTCTGAGAAGAAACCTTGAGTACAAAATTACATATTGATTGTAGACGCGATAAAGATAAACCAATAAATGTATAACAAATCTTAAAATTTTACTTAGGATTATTTAGACCTTCTTCATATGATATCTTTAGTCCATAAACTATGTAATAAATATATTCTCATAATCAAAGATTATGGTGATATGATTTCTTTTCAAAAATTTTGAAACTTTACGAATAGTTAACACACAACACGAAATCCTGTGACGTGTCATGAGAAATTGTGCACATTCCTACGTTTTGACGAATCTTTATCTGGTGCATGAAGATAATAATAGCTGGACTATTGTTCATCTACTACCTACTGTGAAACAATGCCTTAGATAAGTCGTGGTTCCCGAAACTGGAGTTAATAGTCGAACTGCTTCTTATAAATAGCAAAGGGACAAGAATAATAACTACAGTTCGTTTTAGGATACAACAGTAGAAGGATCCCAGACTGAAAAGGTAAGTTTAATTTTAATAATTTTAATTTAAATAAATGTTTGACGACCTCCGTGGCGGAACGGGTAGCTCACGGACTGCCACGCCGGAGGTTGCGGGTTCGAATCCCGCTAGGGGCAAATGTTCGTATGATGAATATGAATGTTTGTACCCAAGTCTTGGGTGTTTATATATTTATTTAAGTATGTGTATCCGTTATCTAGTAACCATAGCACAGGCTCTGCCTAGTTTGTGACTGGATAATTGGTGTGAATGTCTGAGATATTTATTTATTATTTATGATTCATTTATAATAGACACTTAGTAGGTATGTAGGTGTTGAAAGCATTTTTTGTTCTCTAAATCGTTAACCTTTTCGAATTACAGTGCATTTAGAAGTTAATTTAGGTTTGTTTATGTTTAACATCGCCTATTTCAGATGTACAAAATAGTAGCTGGACTGCTTGCCCTAATAGTTGCGGCATTTGCAGCTGAAGTATCTTCGTCGTACGCATTATTGGAAAAAAATGCCGCATTTAATCCCGATATTAAGACGGAACCCGTAGACACACACGCTGTATACAAAAAGGACAATAAACCAGATGTAGAGCACCCCGTGTTTAGAGCTGAAGATCGCAAAAACGAAGCTAGAGCTCATATTCAGCCTGTTAGACCTACAGGACCGATAATTAAACATGATATGCTAGCTGATCAGCCAGTATCTACTGAAGTGAACAGAATCGTAAGTGTACATTTAAAAGATTTCTGATTTGTTTCCTTAATATTTGCAGATATTAAACAGTGGATGTGATTTCAGGATACTCTGATCTCCGCCGGCTATGGATTTGTAGCAAAACCAGTTGAAGTTGCATATCCTGACATTCCTTACGCTCCTGGCTACGGATATGATACCAGCTATGCTCCCTCTAATAAGTAAGTTATCTTTTATTCTAAGATCACTAGTAGCGTATCATTAAAGAATGAAACGGATCTAATTAAGTTCAAATATGCACCCCCCTTGCACTTGCAAACACTTGCTCTATTGTTTTCTAGTTTATAGCAAGTGAGATCGGTGTTAACTTTTTTTATTTTCATATTTAAATACCTACATTATTATTTATTTATTTATACTTTATTGTACGCAAATATAAGTCACACCATACTTCATCTTTGAGTCACACAACTAATTTAAACACAAGATGTACAAAGGCGCACTTAACTCTGTAAGAGTTTTCTTCCAGTAAACCTTTGGGTGAAAGAGAAAAGCAAAGCAGATAAAAAAAACATATATGTAAATAGCAAATAGAATAATTTAAATGTACTTATAACTATCTATATAAATATGTAATAAAATAATTATATATACACACTCGTACAATATATATATAGCTCTTTTACTCTAGCCTTGAATATGCTACCGATGCGCTCGTGCTGATAACATGTGGCAGAGAATTCCACAATTTCACTGCTTGGACTGTGAAGGAGCCGCTATACAGACTTGAAGTATAGCTAATTGCTACAAATAAGATTCTTTTGTAGAACTTTATTTAAATGTTAAAACTATGGTTTTGTTTTGTTATATGTGTTATAGTCAATGCTTGGTGTATCTTTCTATTTGTATAGTAAGCGTTTTTTTTCTTCGGCATTCATTATTGAAACAGAAATACTGTAAACATTAAAATAAACACTGTTTCAGTTACGACATATACGGCGGTGGACCAAGCAACTATATATTGGAGCCTGACACAAATACCTTCGGTTTATTGTGGAGCCAAGTGCCTGATTCCAGAGTATGTATTGTATTTTGTGCCTTATATCCAATTGTTACCTTAGCATTTCTACTTGCTTTCAAATGTGAGTCCCAATAGTGAATTTGGTTAGCTACCTCTCTCTCTCTCTCTCGTTTTCTGTATATCGCACTTGCACTTCTTTGTAATTGATCTTGTCTTTTTGTTATACATGTAGGTAAATTTGATAACATCTCTTCGATTATTAATATTTTTTTATATTTTTCAGACTATTGCAGGCTACGTTGGCAGGAGCTTCATCTGGTTTTTCAACAGCATCTTTGTACTTCTAATCGGGTCTCTTATGACCATTGGTGTCTGCTCCTACACCAATCTCTGCTCTATCACCTTCAACGGCGTCGGCCCTATCCACGAGGAAATGAGGGCTCTCGTTACTCCAGAGCGGTTGGAAAAAATCAGTACTGCTGCTGACTTTGTCAAGAACGCTATAGATAAGTATCAGAAGATTCAGAAGGTTGCTGATGTAACTGCTCATAGGCAGCGACGAGCTGTGTTCTATTAAGAATTTTATATATATTATGTACTAGAGATGATTTTATTTCGTTTTTGTCGAATAAAGATTTAATTTGTATTGAATGAAGGTTTTAATTATTATTTCACTTACAACCATAGGTATTACGATTTTTCGAGATTTATTTTGCAAAACAAGTAAATAGAATTTATTTAATATATGTTGTGCCAAAAGATGACTTTTTAGATTGTTATTAAGAAAAAAGATTAAAACAAAAATTGCAATGTTTAAGATTATTTTATTTAATAAATTAAGTAGATGCAATAAATAAAAGTTTTAACAACTAGTTACAATGCTAAGAATTTAAATGTTTCGCATTTCCTTGTACTTGTTATAAGCTTCAACCAAAAAGTCTTCAGCATGATCCAAATAAGGGTAACTATCGCCAATTAATCGCAGTTCACGCAAAAATGGCTTCTCGATGATAAGGGTGCAGAAAGGCGTGAAGGCGCAGAATCCTATGACTAGAGTTACGCCGAGGCCGACCAAGATGGCTTTTGGAATCAGAAATTTAGCCACTTTTAGAGCCTTAGAAACGAAATACTTAACCGTAGAAACTAGACACTTAGCTCCTGCCAGGGCCTTTGATGCCACGGTGGCTACAGCAGTCTGAAAACACAAAGAAGATTTAGATAGAGTCCTGGATCTCATAAAGTTACACCGAACATCAAATGAGTAAAAATTTACAAGTTCCAAAAATTAAAGGCACTGAAAGACATACAAATAAAAAGTCAGTATTAGAGCATTTTGGAGCAATAGGTACTTTATTAAAAGTTAATTTAGATGAAAAATATCTTGCTCTAAGTTGAGTTAGCACTTAGCTTTACTTAGTAATTAACTTAGGAGTAACTTTTGAACAAGTTGTAGGTAACTTATAAGATACTTACAATAGGGCTAGGAAGAAAGTCCAACAGAGATAGCTCAGCTGCTTCATATTCGGTTACTGCCTTATCGTCCTTAGGAATTATGGTGTAACTAAAACAATGAAAAAGATGTTTATAAAAATAAATAAAAACTTCATGTGCTGTATTTATAACTGCAAAACCGCTGGACAAATGTTTTTTTTTAATTTTGGTACATGGAATCAAGATGGGACAGAACTTAGGTATCCAAAACAGATGTCGCCAAAGAATTCCGTTCCTTAGCACTCCTCAGTCTTCAGATCGCATCTTGCTGAAGTTCCCATTTTTAATTAGAGGGCACTTCTTGATAATGATCCAAATGCATTAGGTATAGATCCCCATTTAAGGGAGTCGCACAATGTCTTATTATACTTACTCGTAGGAGCTTAAAGGGAATAATTCCTTTACAGTGGCCAAGTCGCCTCTGTGTTCAACAGGGTAGAAGTATGTTGGCGGATTCGACTGATCTGCTGACGCAAATCCCGTGAAGCAAACTATTGCTACAATGAAGAACAGTCTGGCCATCTGCAAAGATTAGAGTTCTTTTAGTTTCAACGAGAAGCTAATGAAGGACCTATAGACGCCAAATAGGAAAAGCGAAAGCCCCTCTTAGTTTTCAGGAATTCTAATAAATTATGAAAACTGCAATAAAAAGCTAATAAGTAGATATTAAAATCTGAACGAATCCTAATCGCCTTTCACTAGATTGCTAAATTAAAATGATTTATTGATACCTACTTCTTTACGCGGATGATATAACTGGTATTTAATCTAGTAGGTACTTGACCAGTGAAGTTACTAGCCTTTTAGAGCCTGGTGCGAGCTTCTATAACTGCGCCTTTGAAAAATGACCATCCAGATATTTTTTGCGCCTCTCCAAGGTTTGCGCCCTGTGCCTGGGCACCTCTGGTACCGCCTTATTTACGACACTCCCTCACATTACTTAGTTACTCAAAAAACGTTTATCTCACAAAATCTGTATTCCCCTATAATTTTCACTGGCCAAGATAGTCGTCTGAGTCGGCATGATATATATCAAATTCATGCAAATACAAACAACCTTTTCGTAAGATGCACTGAAATCATAAACTTAACTAAAAAGTGGTCATAAGTTTGTAAAGTTGTAAGCACTTACCTTTATCGTATTTCTTCTTGAAATAAGTTCCCAAGTCTTCAAACTTCTTTACTTAAGGTCGATTCGTGAATGATGATCTATGTTGTGATCCTACATTTAAATTATAGTGTAAAGTGACAGTAATTAGTAGATTAGGTCGTTAATACTTAAAGCTTTTGAATTTGAGTTGACGCAATGTTTTAAACGTGTGTCATTAACTCATCACTTCCTATCATTAAATTGCACTGGCTTTGTTCGCATTTTAAAAAAAAGACGTGACAAAAAATACTAGACGTAGGAATCCAGAATAACTCCTGCTCAAAATGCAAAGTCAAATGCATTATTTATTTATTATTATGCCTTATTTGTACCTAAACAGATATAATGTTGCACCGATTGCACAAATCATCTCAAATTTGACTTACTTTTGACCGTATTTACTTTAATAAGTAACATATTTTAATAAATTAATTAAACATTATGTAACATACACACCCTTGCCTAATCCCAAACTAGGATTTTCTCCTGTATACTATAATGGAAATTAAACAAGGATTGGACAATTTACAAATATAACATCCAGAACGGGATAAACTTGTACAAAGTCTGTCCTTAGCGGGAATCGAACCCACGACATTTGGCGCTCGAGTTCAATGCCCAAGTGACTACTAAAGCCAATGAGCCGGTCGTCTTCTTGAGACGAACCAGCGCGTGCGCGCGATTTCTTCTAAATGCCTATATACGATAAGTTGTCGCTAAAACAGTTAGTGTATTTATATAGAAACATCTTGGATCGTGTCCTGCAATTTGTTTCATCGAAATCGGTAAGATATAAAGCAACTAGATCTTTTTCGTGAGAGTCGACGACGCACCCGAAAGTGCGCGCGCAAGTACCATCCGGCCGAAGGACCAAAAAAATAACAAAAATATATGTTTGGGTGTTTTGTGGCTTATTCCCAATTTGTACCTTCATAACTCGACACCCATGAATTTATACGTACGAAAAATTCCCATCTCGTCATCCTGTCCCGTGGCAGGCTCATACAAAACATACATACTAATAGACAACTTCAAAAAAATAGGATTTCGTCTCGTAAACGTTTGATACAGAATGTACAATAAAATGGTCTGGTCGATATGACAGAAAGAACTAAATTATCTGTGGGATTTTACCTTTAGAACTGTATAAAAATTCTAATCTGTTTTTTAATAATACCCATTTAAAGATTCCAGTTTAACTAACACTAATTTAAATAAAATCTCCTGAAATGTTAGAGGTTTTAAATGTAGCTAAATTTTATTTTTATTGTTCCTATCGTTTTATCGGCGATGTTGTTCGCAACACATCACGTCGCGAAAAGCGGGCGAAGGAAAGTCATTGTATTGCGCATAGTGGCGATACATCATCTCTGCCTCCCCATCTGGGACCAAGGCGTGAGCATTATGTATGTGTTTTCTATTGTTTGTATGGTTTATACGCTATATATAGATAACGTATACTAATATGTATATTAATATTACCTAACTATTCTGAAGCACATCTAAATAGTTATGGATTGTCAAGTGTTGTTCAATGAATCACACTTAAGCAGTCCATTATCTAATTCGCTTTTCATTAATAACTTCGAAACTTATATAAAGTACGGTTCTCAAGTTCATTTTATATTACAAAGGAACTTTGTGGTGCTTCATTAAGTACATAGCCTACCTACTTAGTCTATTTTAATAATTCCAGGAATTATAAGGTAAGAAATACTCTAATTTTTTTAGTATTTTCCTTCAGAATTTTTACAAAAAGGATTTTAAAAAATCATTTTTTTCTTTGCAGATGTTCAAGTTTATAATAATTGGATCAGTGTTCCTTGCAGCCGCTTTAGCAGCAGATGTCGAAGAGATTGAAAGTAATTTGATAGAATATGAGATCCCAGTACATTTACGAAGGGTAAGTTGTAAAATGCAAAAATAATCCGGTTTCATCCCGACATTTCCTCTTTAAGACACGTCTATTTTACTAAATGGTTTCCATTATTACATTAATTTTTTAGGTTTTCTGTAGTTTTTTACTTATTTTGTTGTTTTTATCTTAGTTTTTGACTTATCCTGGGAACACATAAACTGACAAAAATACTTAAACTAAATAAATACCCAGGGCACTCGGGACCAGACATTTGTCTTGTAGCTAGTTATTGTATTCACACAACTAAGGTATCGCTGTCATCTCCAGAGGCTCTACAGTTGTCGGTCTTACGCATAGCTGCTATACTATCAGAGTCATCATCCTCAATCTGTAGACGCGTTAGCGCCACCACCGGCTTATCCATTCAGCTGTCGATCCATCTGGCAGGAATAAGGAGTGGACCAAACATAACACAATATTGGAGGTTTGTCTGTCAAACTCAAGCATTAAGTACTCTATGCCAGCGTCACCTCTTAGTCAGGCTAGTGTTTACTCTAAGGGTTCAAACATCATATTTCGTTTTTCAGGGCATACCTTTCCCATATCAAGAGACCAATGAACGAGTTCTATCGGCTGAGCCAGCTTACTACAGCGAAGTCTATGACACTGTAGCGGTGCCTAAAGTTACCGTGTTACCAGCAGTGTCTTCTGAAATATCCGTGTCTAAACTGGGAGTAGTTGCTACAGTTGTGTCTGTAAGTATAAACTTGTTAAAATAGTGTTAAAACTACATTAAAATTAATTTAGTTTTAATACTATTGTATGTATTACTTTCCGCCTTGGAAGAGCGGGAACCCCTGACACAGGTACATTAATTTACTCAAAAAGGGGTTCCTAACATTTCAAAACTGTATAAACTGTAAGTTGTTGCAAATAAATCATTAGGTTGTGGCGTAGTGGGGAAGATAAGGCGTATCATATTGCAATATGATACGCCCATTACGCCATGTAGCATTAGTTTTTTTTTATCGAAACTTAAGTGCATGTACTGACTGACTCTCAAACGGTGAAGGAAAACATCATTAGAAAATCAATATGGCGTGGCCGATGTTGTAACACATCCCATGTCCTTACCTACCTTACCGGTTACCTTATCTGTGGGGTGCAGGAGCTGATACAAAAGATCCCATACCTGGCCTCCTACAGTAAGATAAGATAGATCAATTCTGTATGGGACTTTTGGAATTCAGCATATGTTATTACAACATAAACATAATTACAGTTAGAGGAAGGTAACAAGCACATAAGTAGTAAGGTTGTCTGGAATAAATCGCTTATAACGATAATACCGCCTAATTGTACATAGGTACAAAAATGTTGTAATGTAGTAACTTAGCAACTTATACGGTGACTCTTACTTTGGCATATTTTAATATCTAAAGCTTGCTATGTAAATTAGCACATATACTTACCTACTTACGATTTTATCACCTTCTTAGTAAAAGTATGCCTATCGGTCTAGGCAGGAACAACCAAGTCAGTCACTGAAAGACATTTCAGACTATTTCTTGATATACCCTGATTAATGACTGACTAAATATTTCATATTACCTACTTTGTTTTTCAGAAAGCTTTTGCCCTGACTAAAGCAGCAATCGTGTTTGTCTTCGTCAATGGACTAGCCCTTATTTTAGGGTCTGTTGCCGTATTGGGGATCTGCAAATTTACCCCCATTTGCACCAAACTAAGCGAGGTGAAATCATTGCTCGAAGCGCAGCAAGAATTCCGGTCGCTGGCCACTCCTGAAAGGATAGAAAGAGCTGCCCACTTCTTTCAGAAAGCGATTAGGAAATATAATTCGATGCAATAGGATATGAATGTTTGGGAAAAAATAATTTATATGTTAATTATTTACTAGATTTTAAAGTGAGGTTAATAAATTATGTAAGAAAAATCATCGTTTATATTATTTTTTCATCACCATCATTAATGTGTTTTAATGGTACCCATTTTAGAAAAAGAGTAGGTAAAGTATCTATACTATTTGTAAAAACATTTCTTATGTAACTAGGTACTTTTAATTATATAGAAAATATAAAAAATGTGATTTCGTCAAATGATACTGGCCACTCTATTCAATCACCACATTTTTTTAGGGATGATGGCTTCAAGCCAATGCCCTAATAATAAAAAAAACGTGGTGTTATTTCGGCCAGCGCTTTGTTCGACTTAGTATTAATTAGGGATAGTGTATTCGGTAATTTATATAATTCTGACAATTTTAAAAAGAAAATTTTAAGAAAAGAATAATAACTTTTTAACTATCTACAGTCACATTCCAAAGTTTGAATAATAAAACATTAAAAACTTCTTGGTATAAATAGGTACCTACTTAAATTTATTAATGGCGGGAAAAGACGGATATTATACAAGCATTTTTCTGATAGCAGTTGCAGGTTTCTACTGTTGACTGTCGATTTTAGAATTTCTGTCTTCCTGTGAATTTAATCATAAAACATGAACCGTAAGTAAACAATATAAGTACTTACTTAATTTATTTGTATTAAAACATTATAGCCAACAAGATTCAATTAGTTTCCTTTCTCTTAGATTCGCTTTCCATACCCATTGACAAACTAATGTTTTGGCGCTCAGGCAGTTGGGCCAAACACGAATACAAGTCTTCTCATCTCACTCTACGAATACATTATGATCAACTTCTTATAACAACTGATGAAAAAGTCTTGGAATCTGTTAACATGAATGGAAGAGTCAAAGGTTTTTTTAAAGACGATATTATAATTTTAATCACAAGCAAAGCGACTCAGGAAGTTAAGAAGTTAAAGTTCCAGGTAAAGTCAAACTTATCGGAGTGTTTGCAAATTCTTGGACAACATTTTCCCATGCTGAGTCATAGCTCTATGCAGTCAAAAATCGTTATCTCGCCCCGATACAGAAATATTGAGGAGGTATTCAAAAGTGCAATTGAGACAATGGAAGGGAATGGTAAGATGTCTTTCTTAGATAAATACTCTCTGTCTATCTACGTACTTACTCACTGACTGTCAAAAAAGGATATTTACCTCGATTTTGGTTTGTACTCGGATGAATAGGTTAATTAGCTGTTAATTTCCGTAGCGCACTTATTTTTAAGTTTTTCAACCACTTTACCTCATTTTAGGTACTTAATATAAATAAATAGATATTACATATATTTTTTTATGAAATTATCTTTTCTAAATTGGTATAATTTTCCATTATTATCTAAATGCATTAGGTATTTATTAAGAGAAACAGTGGTGATAGAAAAAATACACATATACTTACATTCGTCTAATAATCCTAAATTAGGATTTTCTCCTGTACTATGGGAATTAAATAAGGATAGGACAATTCACAAATATAACGTCCTGGCCGGGACCAACTTGTATAAAGATGTCTGTCCCCAGTGGGAATCGAGAACCCACGATCTCTGGCGCTCGAGTCCAATGACCATGCCACTAGGCCAAATACCTATACCTACACAACGATCTCTATGTACCTACTACTAGATGGAGCATTCCAAACAATCGCTCTGTTCCACGCAAGTAGCCACAACTCTTTCACATTCACAATGAAACTTGTGCAGTTACTACTCAGAACATTTAATTATTTACTTAATATTGACATTATTTAACTGTAGCTTCAATATTTAGTAACAATTAAATGTTCTGCGTAGTAACTGCACAAGTTTCATGGTGAATGTGAAAGAGTTGTGGCTACTTGCGTGGAACAGAGCGATTGTTTGGAACGCTCCATCTAGTAGTACGTAGAGATCGTTGCACCTACATAATTAACTATCTGGTGCTCAGGTTATCGTTTCAGTTAAAAATTGACTATCACTTTTTCGGTGTTCCCGCGGGAATAAAAATATATTCTTTCTTAGTGATCTATGTGTGTACGAATATGTATGTTCGTCATGAAGTACCTATGATCTTTTTTATTTATATTTCATAAAGCATTTGAGTGGATGGTTGTGTTCCTGCGTTTTTTGTGTGTAGGTATGTATGTAGGTACCTTTATAACATACCTTTGTGTATTGCAGGTAACGAGCCATTACCTCTACCACCGTCTTACAAGAATTTTGTAAAGTTATGTCTGTTAGACCCAACGTTTCCACAACTAGTCCTTGAAACTCAGCAAATACTTGAACATGAAATTGTGAAGAAATAAACATTATAAGCCATAATTTATTAATAATTAGAATAAGATTAGTTAAATTAAATCAATAACTCATGTTCATCTTTAATTTAAGTTCCTTTCCTCTAAGTCTCTTTACTCTATGAAGGTAAAAGTGAGCGCTATGAGTAACAAATTGTGTAGTAGATATACATATAAAGAGCGATAGAATTTTTAATGTAGCATAAAATATACTGACCATGTTTAACTGAAACAATAATGAACATAAAAACATTAATTATGTGGACATATTTTCAAACATTATTTTACATCTAAGATATCTTCATTTGAAGTTTTAGTAACCTCATTCAAGTGGAAACAATAACAGCAGTCATGTAGCAAAATGGAAGCGAACTTTTGCGTCCGATTGCCTTTATGTATCTAGTGTTAATTATTCTATGGCTTGGCCTTAAAATCGCAATCCGAAGAAAGTCTGTGGACCACTGTCCGCCACATTTAATATATATTAAAATAAATATTTCATATATACATACACACTTTTTGTCTATACTCAAACTATAGTTTTTTGCTCTTATATGATTGAATTTGTACAAAGATAGAGCGATTCATAAATATAACATATCGGGATCAACTTGAACAAAATGTACAAGTTGATTGAGTCTACTAACGACTAAGCTGTTGAATGACTCATCTATACATAATTCTAGGTATTATGAATTAAAATGAAAGCTACGATTAGCTTTATGAAATTAATCGTCATGTACGTACCATCTAATTCGGTATCTTATAATGTGTCATTAATTAGTATTTTATTATCATAAGTATAACTATTACTAAATAAGTAATTAATTAATAACGTTTTATCATCAATGGCTTCTAACCAAGAACTTTAAAAACTTCGACTATTAAACATTTTCATTCATTAACTAAGACAAGTTAAAGGTGCAACAACCTTATTGCATTTCATCTTTAATCCTTATTTATACCTACTCCACCTTCTCTAATCAAGGTAAGGAACCTTCATTTTATTTGGATCCAGAGTCTTACATATCATATTCATTCATTCATTTAGCCTACCTTATTTAATTATTTTGTGACTAATGAAAAGTTTGTAACGACAAATTGTTACTCCTAACAGATGCTGGTGCGTATTCTGATAGCTCTGAGCGTTGTATTCGGACTGATAGTTGCGAATCCTGTAGAAGAAACTTCTTTATCATCTTCAAACGTAAGTTTTGCAACTTAAATATTAATTTTTTTTTGGAAATTTTATTACGAATACAGAGGTTTCTTTGTATGATTTTTTCTAGGTTGTAACAAATGTTATAAATAACTTATCAGATTTTCCATAAACTGATTTATGAAGTTGACTATGTCGTTCGTATGTTTGCTAAATTGTATCGTTATTTATTTATGTATTTTCAGGATGTCCAGTACATAGGTGACGACTTTCCTTCAGAATTAGTGAAGACCGATACGTCTGCTATCATCGTTGATGCCATTACTACGTTAATCGGATATAAAGTCGTAAGTTTAAATTTTTTCTACAATATACACATAAATTTATTTGAAATTCTGTATTTTGGTTAACAATGTTAACTTCTGCTGTGTTGTTTAGGTTAACTTTGCAAATCAGCCATGTCAGCATCTATCTGTGAAGGAATTCAGCGTCTGCTTATTAGTTTTACAAATATGATAAATTGTTCAAATTCATTGAATTAATACAGAACAAATCTAGTTTGATGATGCAGATATCTACTTTGGCAGCTTTCCTTATCACCATTCAATACTTTTTTTAACTATCTTTTATATCAATTTGCAGTCTGCCCTTACAATCGCAGTAGACGTCATTAAGTGGCTTGTATCCAACTGCCTGATCCTCGCTTTTGGAGCCATCGCCACCCTAGGATTCTGCAAGCTAACCGGCAAATGCAACCTGCACTTCATTGATTATGACGAATTCGTTCCTGTCGCTCAGCTGCGGAATTTAGTCACCCCTGAGTATTTGGAGACTGCCGAGAAGTTTCTCCTCAATGCTGTGGAGATATATGCCCAGGAAAGGAAAGGGAGGGCAGTTAAGAATATTTAGGAATAATTTAGATAATAGTAATTAAGAATGTAAATTCGTCTAGTGAATTATATTTAAGGTTAATTTATTTAAATAAATTGGTTGTTAGTATACATAATTTAATGTTATCTTTTTTCCCTGTATATGTTCCCCAATTGTATTAATGTGGAAGTAGGGCAGTTGCAAGAAAGTTTTCTTGCATAAGAATAGTACCTACTTAGTAGGTACTACCTAGTAATAGGTAGGTATATTATCTTTGGTAGTACTTATACTTATTTCATTCCAAACGAAAAGTCATACGAAAACAAACGCTATTTGCGTCTCGGTAACATGTACATAAAAGGGTCACTAGCAGCAAAAACAAGTTTGCCATGTAAACTTTGCGGTTCACTTATTTTGTTTTCGAGACGCAAATGCGTTTGATTTCATATGACTATTGATTTGGAATGAAATATAACTACGACTACGGTAAGAACTATTACGTAGTAATATATTCTCTTTGGTACTATATAACAATAATGGTTTAGTTACAATTGTAACGACTAATAAACCGATACCGATGATGTGAATAGATAAGCCGTGTGGTTTCCGGTAGAGTAGAATAGGACCACTCCAACTCTTCCCGTGGATGGCGTACAAGGCGACTAGGGGAATACATTATAAAACATCAATCAGGCCTCCCCAACCCGTCTGGCCAGCGCGGAGAGTGTAGGCCAAATCCTCCGTCTGTCTCCGGCAGATGAGAGAGGGTTGTGCTCCTGCAGTGGAGACACAAAAATAACCTGATGATGATGATGTGAAAATTGGGCGTTGGTTTAGTGATTGCAATATTTACGAGTACATGTTTGGTTACGAAAATTTTCTTATTATCTGTACTAGCTGTGCCCGCGGCTCCGCTCGCGTGGACTACATGATTAAGTAAAGTTGAAAATTATTAAGTGTTGTAATGCCGTGTGGTTCCCGACTTAGAATAGGGCCACCCCTATCTTTCCTGTGGGTGTCGTCAAGGCGACTAAGGGATCGCACCAGGGATGGGCAGCAGCGTTCTCCTGTGTGTATGTTAAGATCATTACTTCGATCACCAATCCGCCTGCCAAGCGTGGTGATTATGGCAAATCCCCCAATGGACATCTAACCAAAGTGGTATTCTATTGGGGAGGCCTATGTCCAGCAGTGGACGTATTTAGGCTGATGGTGATAAGTGTTAATTCCCTTCCCCCTCCTCTTCCACCACCCCTGCCCCTCCCGCTATCTCGCGCGCTCTCATTCCAGGTCCAGGTCCGGGTCCGAGAGGCAGTAGGTATGCCAGGCTCCATAGTAAAATGTTACATGCCCTTTGCGTTTACGTTTAATTACCAATATTCACAATACCGTGAAGAAGCAGCTTTAAAATACGATATGTTCCCAGTAGTTCGGTGAATTGTTTACATTTACTTATATTATAATTTCATTACACCTCATACTTGATCTTCATTTCTTGAACTCTATTCTTCGTAACCCTAGGTAACTTAAAACATTTTATCTAATCTCTTTTTGTAGAGACCAGGCAAAACGATATTAGACATTTCTAATTCTGGAGACTTCGATATCTGTGGGTCAATTCTACTATTTTCCACATTTATCGTCCGTTTAAACAACAGTTACCTACGTTTCAGTTTTAGTCAAACTCCGTTCCAAATTCAAATTGGTATTCTGCTCATTGTTTTACTTCAGACGAAAATCTAACGTAAGAGTCCCCGCAGACTACAAACTTTATATCCGCCGATAATTTAGTCAGGCTCTTAAACAGTATAAAGATGTATGCAAGTGCGCACACTATGACGATTTGTTGTCCCAGTGTGCGCACTAGCAGCTCAATCCGACTAAATTATCGGCCGATATAAAGTTTGCAGTCTGCGGGGACTCTTAATGAAACACAGACGGAACGCACACGCTACTAAGCTGTTAGGAACGAAACCTAGTATTTTGTAAGTATTCGTTACTCGATTCTCGATTGTGCGAATCGCCCATAGATACGAAACTGTTTTTCTCAAAAGCGCGGGAAATGTTTACGTTTAAGGTAAAAGTTGTATTGATATGGATTTTATAAATGTTCACATGTATTTCTTTTTGGTTGATTGTGTATATCCGTAAAATGGTTATTTATTGCGAAAATAACCTTTTCCTGCATAATTTAAGCGTAACGTCTGAACTGCGTGTGTGAAAAAGTACCTTTCTACCAACTTTTTAACAGACGCTATTTTGACAGCAGTTTCGTTTTTACCTGAGACAACTGTCAAAATGTAGAAACGTCCGTTCCATCTACGTCGGACGTTTGTTTAAAACGTTAGTAAAAGCTGAAACGCAGCTGAAGCACGAACGTTGTGCGCAGCGGCGTACGAATAGTGTTAAACCCTGCATTTCAGCTGCAGTTCAGTTGCGTTTTGTGCGAAAATGCGTTAGTAGAATTGGACCCCTGTTGTATTCTACTAATGCAATTTCAATATTATAACATTTCAATCGATCGTCGTGTGGTTCCCGGCTTAGAATAGGACCTTTAATCTTTCCGTGGGTGTCTTCTAGATGACTAAGAGATTTTACCAGGGAAGGGTAGCAGCATTCACCTGTGTGTATTAAGTCATTACTACGATCACCTTGGACCTATTAACCTCTAGGTCCAAGTACGATCGCCAATGCCAAGCGTGGTGATTATGGCAAATCTCCCAATGGACAGCCCAACAATATTGGCATTCTATTGGGGAGGCTTATGTTCAGCAGTGGACGTATTTTAGGTGATGATGATGAAGAAAATTTCAGAAATATTTCACAATTTTGAATTTGGTCGGACTCTGCAGTAGGCGGTTACTCGTATCGTGGTATTCTTTTTATTGGATGTTACAATACATACATGAACACCTTCACATAAAATCGATACTGGCTTGTTGCTTATTTACATTTCAATGTATAAAACAATGGTCAATAGTCACAATCATTTATTGAACATGAGTACACTTCGTACTACACGCCATGTTTTTTTGCGACTACCTCTTTCTAGGTGTTAGCGCTGTGAAGAAAAGAAGTGGTTAGCGAATAAATCGAACAAAAATTCTCTCTGTAAAAACTTGAATTCGTTCAGTTTCCTTAAGTGACCGGTTACGGATAGGATAACCTAGTGTAAAAATACATTACGATGTGAAAATCCGTTTGTATTGTTTGTTCCTGCCATGTGAAATCCCCACAACTTATAGATTTAAAAAAAAATATATGGGACCATCTCTGAAGTACGACCTACCAAACAAAAAAGAACCATCAAAATCCATTCAGAATTGGCGGAGTAATCGCGTAACAAACATACAAAAAAAACATACTGTCGAATTGAGAACCTCCTCCTTTTTTGAAGTCGGTTAATAACGAATGTGCGTGAAATTTTGAATACTATTATTACTATGATAGGTAGGCACGATCTACGAAAAAAAATATGAGGAAAAAGCTAGTTCACAACAATCCAAAGATCAAAAAATAGAAGTGCTGTATATCTACAAGAAATAAAATAAACTTGTTTTACCAGGGTTAAGACTAAGTAAGGTCAGTAAATCGTTCACGGGGCAATGTATACGCTTCTACAACAAACTACCAGAGGAAATCTTAAATATGACGGACAGAAAGTTTAAGATTCACATTAAAAAACAACTTTGTAAGAAAGCCTATTATAAAGTAAACGATTATTTGAATGACAAAGATGCCTGGTACTAATGTTAATCCAGCTTCGCAAAATCTTTATTAATTGTAAGTATGCAAACTTGATTTTTAAAAGATGTGTTGCGTGAAGTTTGTTGCGCCGTTTCTTCTTCACAGCGCTAACACCTAGGAAGCGGTAGTCGATAAAAAAATGACGTGTATAAATGTACCAAGTGTACTCATGTGCAATAAATGATTTTGACTTTGACTTTGATCTAATTATTCCGTTATTTAATGAATTACATAAGTACTTCTTTTTGCCACATTTTTGAGATTCTATGATACCTGTAGAGGTACTCGTACATATAAGGATACTATGATGAATTTACGACAGTAAATGTACGTCGTAACTAATGTTTTATGATTTTATTTGTTAAATTTAATTTGAAATTTTTATTTTATTCTATTGATTATTTTACTGAATTATTATTATTTTTCACTCGTACAATACGTATAAGTACGTATTTTTTTCTGTATGACGTGTATTTATTCATACCAACATAAGCGACCACATCTAAGATTCTACCCTTAGGAGTTAAATGATTAAAATCACATAGTTCACTAAAACGGAATTTATTTAAATACTATAATACAAATAATTAATACAATTCTAAAACTCAACGCTTCCACATTAATGTCTATTGTCCCCGCCTCCATACTTCATAGCGCCGTCTTCTAAGCTCCTTGCAGCCCAGACAAGGGTTTCCCCTACTTCCACCAGTTCTTGGGGCACGTGCTTCAGGCTGCACTTGTCAGTCAGCTTGCAGAATCCAAACATAGCCGCCGCACCAAGTAGTATTGAGAAACTTTTGCCGAATAACCAGAACACAGCATTGGCTGCAAAAGCTAGCGCTGTCTGTAAACAAAATTGATGTTTTATGTTTTGTAGATAGCAGTAGATAAATACCTATCTGTTCTATGTCATTGCCCTCTTGTCTACTTGCATTCAGATAGGTGACCTCTATAGTATTTAACAAACGATTAAAAAATATTTATCTACCTACCTAATCTAAACTAATATTTCCTGTAAGTACTATGGAAATTAAGCCAAAGACAAACATAACACCCATCTGGGTTTGAGCTCAAATTATGTCCTCGTATGTGTATGTATGTCCTAAGTGGGGATCAAACCTAGGACTACTGCTGTGTTCGGTCGGAACAAACCTCAGAAACTCCTGGGTAGCAAGGTGGTTCAAACTATAAACAAACTGACATACTTTCAAAATTAAATAAATACACATATTCTCTAACAAATGTAAGGCAGGTAACAAATGTAACTTACCAATTTCCAACCAATGAGTGAAAACGCTGATGAAATCAAAAACCAGATGACTTTTAATGATTTTAGTACCAAAGTCCCGATTGATCTGAAAAAAAGCAATAATTAGTTTTATATAGTAAGACAATAATGGGCTCGATTCTGAAGACACGATGTTAAAATTTGACAGCACTAAAGCTATTGCTATCCTTGTCACACAGTATTATGAAGATAAAGACGAAACCAATTTTAGCGCTGTAAAAATTTAAATGTGTGCCTCAGAATCGGGCCCAAATATTACACTACAATACTATCAAGCCCATATTTAAATTAAACTAAAACTAGAATACTAATAATATATATTAATAGAATCATTAATTTAAAAATATGGAATTTCTTAAATGTTTAAGTAAATACTTACGGAATTTCTAAAATAAGTCTTTCTTCCCTCTCAAGTTGTACAATGTTCTAAAAGTAAAATAAAACAAATTGTAAAAAATGCATAAATTTGAAGGATTAAAAATATTTGGGTAATATTATAATATTCAAAAAAGTGGAACATCTTTTAAAATGTCTATATTTTGCGCCTACCTTGCACATGTACAATCTAAAATTAGGATTTTTATTCTGTTCTATGGCAATTAGACAAGGATAGGACAATTCACAAATACAAATAATACAAAGTTCCCTGTCCCTAGTCAAAATTGAACTTACGACATCTGGCGCTCTAGTCTAATGACCAAGCCTTGTGGAGTTGTACAACTAAATAAAAACAGTAGTTAAAATCTTACCGTATTTGGTTGAGAACTAAGTGATGCTCCATGAGCCACTGCTAAGCTTGCCAAAACTGCGAGGATTATGAATTTGGATACCATCTAAAATACAAAAACAAGAAAATAAAAAGTTTATTTACAAGTGCGAACAAAAGGGCAGTTGTCAAATGAAATCCGCTCAAATATAATTTACTTCCATAACTCAGTAAGTACCTTTCTTTGACAAGGGAAGTTGGTAGGTATATAATTTGTTTGTCATTAAGTTAATTCTTACCTTGAGTTTGAGCTGTGTATTGCCTGATGTTGTAAGTCACGATTCTCTTTTCGATGTGATGTATGATATAGAAAATGAGCTTATAAATATCCTAAACAAGCCAAGAGTCTTTATTAATTACACGCAACTTTCTTCTAATTAATTATTCTTGAAATACCCTTATTAGTTCTCTTTAGATGGATTTGTCATGGATATGTCACAGCGCAAATTTTCTTGTTAATTAGGTAAAGTGAATAATAAGTCATCCATTCCAGGGCTTTGTATGAGTAAGACATCACATTATCAATCTTTACTTCAGTAGATATTTTATTTTTTGACCTAGACTTCTGTTACATGGTGTGTATTATATAGCTTTTAATCTGCAGTCGATTCGTCCCCGATATCAAGTGTTGGCTACTGCTATAGAGTCGCTGTATGTTAGACAGTGTTGAAACCAGTTCAACTTCAGGTTTTTGGGAAATTCTGAATTTTAGTCCATATTTCTAGTCTTGGGTATTGTTGTTTGTATTGGTATGGCCATGGCCTCTCAGATGTTAGTTGCTACTCAAAAACTCAAAAGAAAGAATATGATACTGATACATACGGAATACGGAATACATGTATGGAGATACCACTTGAAATAATAAGTTATTGGTCTCACTAGTTTAAAATTGTTTACCTGCCTGTTAAATACAGACGAGACAGATAACAGACTGTTTGTAATTTTATATGTTTGTTGTCAAAAACTCTTTTATCTTTATATTTTGATTATTGTCAAGCAACGGTGTGCTATGACTGTGGACGTATGTAAATGTTAATAGAAACGTCACTTAGATTAAATAGACTTATGTTTGCACAAGTGTTACTGAAAATTCGGGTTAAATGATTAAGCATGAAGTCATCAGCGTGTGTCGTAAATTTGGCTTTAGATTATTTTTAATAATGCTACTCACCATAGAGTCAGTACCTACATTAAAGTATCTATCAGTTCCACCATTATTAGCGTTATTTCCTTCCTTTAAGTTTTTTTTTCTATCAACATACAGACAAAACATTTTTTCCTTATTTGTAATGCAATAAAGACATACAAATATCCGGTCAGTGTAACATTCATACCGCAATGTGTCATTGTCGCCTTATCTTGTTGGTGACTACATTTATAATGTTTTTGCTAAAATATCTTTGTCAGTCGCAACTTCGCTTTCACTATGTGTGTGTGGCAGTGTTTTATCAACGTTTATCGGTCAATTTAATTACAAAGACTCGTCGGTTATCTAGAGTTTTATCTTTAGTAATACAGAAAGCAGCATCATAGTATAAACAATCAGTCATACATGTGGTTTGGTGCATCGTAGACACAAGATGGGTAATTCAAAGAGTAGAAAAATGAAAATTACTCAAGACGAGCCGCAGAAGGGTGAGGAGAGAAAAGAAAGGATTCACTCAATAAAGACGGATATAGCAGATGCCTCTACTAAGAAAGATGGGAAAGATTCGGATCAAAAGGAAAAAGACATAGACAACGCAAGCAGTGCATCTACAGTAGAAGTTTTAGATGAGAAGTGGATCTCAAACTCAGTGTGAATTCGTGGAATCACTGTTTCAGAAATTAATGTTGTTCGAAATCTAGTGTTAATGTGCCATTTTTTATTTTGAAAATAACTTTTTATGTTATATTTATATTTTAAACTATGTGATTGATTACTGATTAGGTAAATATACTCGTGTATTGATTTGTGTTTTACTTTATTCTAATGTCTAGTTAGAGACTACGTTATTTTGTAATTCTAAAGACTAATTGGCTAAATATACCCAGTACCCATATTCTATGTTGTGTATGTTATTTTATTATATTTCTACTCTAAACGATAGAGAAGATGACATCAAAACAAATAGAGTATCATTGTTATGATGTAATTTTCACTCGTATGAAAATGTCGTAATTCTCACATTAGATGATATTGAAAAATGAAGAGATGACCTTGAACGCAACTGGATGTCACATAATACATTTAATCAGATACATGAACTACATTGTTTTCAAGTTATCACATAGCCAAAATGCAGTCAAGTACGTATACTATATATGTATACATCACGTAACGCTACATCGAGTATGAAATTATGAGTACATGGTGTATTAAACAAACTAAACGTTTAATGTTCAGTAAAAATATCGTGCCTTATGATGAATCCTCATAACAAGTTTTAATGTTCGATTTATAAATAGTTAATAGAGCATAATCACCACATCATTGATGATATATTATGATTTTTAAATACATAGCTTCCCTTAGTGTAGGAAAAATCATTATTTGGCATTTGACAAGTCCACTACGAATATATACGAGTATGTATCACGTATGGATGAACTATTCATATGTCTGTCGAAGTCTACTTCACCCGCCTTCCACTGTCCTTATTTACCTTTCTGATATCCATTTATAGATACGACAGCCTAAGAGATTTCAGGAATTATCTTGCTTGACGAGTTGTTTATAGTTTCTTGTGAAGGTTTATACGGAATAAGTTTTTTTTTCTCTTTGTAAAAAAGTTCTGCTTAAAATTATCTTCCAATTGCTTAGAGCTGGTGGAAAGCACAGGTGCTTTAGATAAAGAACGAAGATACCTATCATTATCAAATACTCAAATGCCCAAAAATCTAACTTTATGACTTTTGCCACTTAGTGTAATGTGTTTAATTATATGTCTACAACCAAATACTGTACAGTAATGTGTAAATCAAAAAAATAATTTAGGCGATCTGAGACCACTGCAGTCATCACAATTAGCCTAGGTAGTTATTTGCAAAACAATTAGATTATCTGCTCTTTCGAGATTAGTCATGCATTGGCCACATTGTAAAATAGAATCTAATCGAATACGAAGTAGCGTCGTAGTTATATGAAGTGGTTATAGCGGTTGCTAAGTCACAATGACTAGGCGTTAGACAGGTAACGCCCTACGTTACCATGGTCCCCATGAACAAAACACTCACTGTCACAAAACTCATAGTATAAATCAGTTGTTTCTCATTGTGCTCTCTGTAGTGATTGCATTGTGATTGTGTCACCATTGTTTAACTAATTTTAAACAATTATTGATTTTTAAGTTGTTTAAAAACTGATTTTGGATTCTCTGTGCGGAGTTTATATACAATCTATCTGACAAAGTATTTTATTATTTGTATTTTCCTTTTATGACTGCGTTTTAGTCAGACGTTGCACTTAGATAAGATTAAATATACCGTAAATACCTTTATTGGTCCCTTTATGCTTTTGTTTATTCACCTTGATAGATAAATTCCTTGTTGATACATAAGGAATTTTGGTTGTGTACTAAATCTAGTTATTTAATTCAAACTGGGGCAATGTATGGACAAAACCGTCGTAGAAAAGATAAAGTCCGCAAAGTGAGTCTATGTTAATATAGGTCTCCTTTTCTGTAAATTCGTAATTATTATAAACTTGTCTTGTCTTTAGCTATAAATATATTTATGAAGTAATTTTTTTAGTTCAACTGATTGCTGATTCCTTTTTGGGAAACCCTATTTGTAAAGATCCAATCGTTAAAATGAAATATTTAGCATGTGCTGTAACTATTTTATGTTTAGTAAATATTGATGGGTGAGTTGAAATCATTTTAGGTTATTTGGTGCTGGGAAGTACTAACATCCAGGTAACGTTGTAAGAGTGTACATACTAACAAAATAAAATTAATAAATACCTAGTTGTTGGGCTTTGGTCAATACGAAAATTCAATGATAGAAGAATTAATCACAAGAAACACTATTACGGTTTATAATCCGATATTTCGAGCTAAAATATAAGCTTATTTTACTCGACGATTTACAAAATTGTAAGCTCTTGAAAATTGAGCAAATTTATCATTGAATGGTGCTGAATAAACTTTATTGTACACTATTAACATAATGGAGCAATATGACAAATAATATCTTTTTTTTTGAAAATTTATGAGTTTTGTCATAAAATGTGACTGCTCCAATTCAGATAACTATCGGCTTAAAACTATATAGGTACAGTATTATGACGTGCATATGTAGGTAGTCTTATGTGCATAGTTCTGAGTACCTAATCTTCAATCCCCTTACCCACCACTCAGTCACTATACCTACTACTGTAACAAATATCCGTTGACCATTGTTATTATTCGACTTACGAAGATCGTTAGAAAAAAAATTAAACAAAATTTTACCCGAGCGAGGCTTTTTAAGCTACTGTTAATACCTACATTTATCTATATCAGCTCATACTTTCGACGTCCACTGGTGATCAATACTACTCATACATAATTCCACTCTATCCTCATTCAGTACTATCAGTTATATTTCTCGAGTTTTCGGTACATCTGAATTTCATAACGTAATAAATATTCCATGTCCTATACAACAAATCAGCATTACAATAGATACATAATTTTTAAAATCGGTTCGGTACTCTTGTAAATTAACTACTTCAAGGAAACTCATAAACTTTACCGATGTAATAACGCCTACTTATTTCGTTATAGCAACGCCGCAGCCCGCTCTAAGAGCAGCAAGATGCCAAGCCAGCCGATCAAGCTATACTACCTGCCTCCATCGCCGCCGTGCCGCGTGGTCATGATGGCAGCTAAGGTCATAGGAGTGGAACTTGAACTGGTGCTCACAAACATCTTGGAGGGGGCTCATATGACTCCCGAATACATCAAGGTATGAACCTGATATTTAGGTAATACAAATGGTTCTATACTCACAAATTTTACTCTGTTAAATTTTCTTAGAGCAAGGAGCTTACGGGTTTACTAATTTTATTATTGGTAAAATTAATAATATTTAGATTTTACTAATTACAATTTGCATGCTATTGATAATTGCCGAATAAGTGCCAAACTTACTCATGCTAATATAACATCCTGTAATATTGTAACCAATTCAAAGCAAGCAAATGACTTTCTTTCATTGTAACATGTCTTTAGAGTGGCAACGTTTAGGCTGCAGGTAAATAAGCGAAAGACACCATTTACCATCAGGCGAGCTGTTTGTCCGTTTGCTACTTCTGACCGTCAAAGAAAAGAGAAAAACAAACATGCTTTTATACTGTTAATATGACAAAGGGTACACGACTGTTTTTCATTTCTGACTTTGTCCTCAGATGAATCCTCAGCACACAATACCAACCATGGATGACAACGGATTTATATTATGGGAGAGGTAATTTTCTTATCTTATCTTCTTAGGGGGCCAGGAAGATCTGGCGACACTTCGACCCTTCAGTGCCAAACCCCTGACCGCCAACGGTGCCCCAAGCCGATTTGGTGGACTTCACATACGCCTCAGAATTTCTTCTTCGGCATATGCAGGTTTCCTTACGATGTTTTCCTTCACCAAAGAGCCTGTGGTATTATAAATAAACTGTACTTAAGTTTCGTAAAACTCATTGGTACGGGCGAGAGGTAATTTCATTTACGATTCCTCTAATATACGACTACTAATTGCATTACAGTTCTGTCATTCTACCTACATACAGTTAAAATTAGTTAATCTCATTTTAATTGCAACCATCTGGAGTATTCAAATAGGTTGTGATACCTATATCTGAATACTCCAGCTGGTTGCAATGGACGAAATAAATCCTATAGCGCTGCGTATTTTGTAAACCTTCACAAAAGTCTGTCAGTACACCTTGTATTTTAGCTCTTGGAAGTGTCAATTTGACGTGACCCAGTAATTCATCAACAAACGATGCGATTATGTAAGTCGCATAACAGTAATCTATCGTATCGCAGCTACAACTGCACATCATCGTAACTGAAGGTCGACAAATTAAGTGTTCGACATGAAAGAGCCTCCATTATACAGCTAACTATGCTATCATAATGCTGCAAATTGGGCTAATGCATTTACTTAATTATATAACATCATTGCATGATGACCATGAGGTCACCATCATGTACTTTTTCAAGTACTTTGATGCTTCCATTTTTGCCTCAATGTTAATTCCCACTGGGGAAAGATGGATTTCTGGACTGGAATTCTCCTCTAGTCTATGCATGCATATAATTTTATTATTATTATGAATCTTCCGTCTGTCTGTATGAATATGTGTATACACACTCATTGCATGTTCATACGGTCTAATTTTTGGAAGTACTAGACATAATTTGTTGTGTTTTAACTGTTTAATATCTTATAGTGTAGGGCGCAATCTGGTATAGGTTTTATCTCAATACTATGTCAGCGGGCTTACTTCCCAGAAGATGAACTCCATTTCCTAATATTTGTGTATTTGCAGTGCTTCCAAGCTTCCAGTTCAGAACCATAACGGCAATCCCAATCAATCCACCAGGTGTCTTAATAAAAACGAAACCCTTGCCGGCTAACTGACATAAGAGTATAAGAAAATAACTGTAGTGGTCACTACAGTTATACTTATAGGAGCAAAATGTATATTTTGTTATTGTAACATTAGTCAAATGCATAAAAAAATTGTAAAGCTTTCAAATATGCTCGGAAATCTGCGGGAGCGGAGTATTCTTACCATTTTTACGTACTCGTATATTGTCCCCGCCGCCGTGTGGTTTCCGGTAGAGTAGAATAGGACCACTCCAACTCTTCCCATGGATGTCGTACAAGGCGACTAAGGGAATACCTTATAAAACGTCAATCAGGCCTTCCCAACTCGTCTGGCCAGCGCGGGGAGTGTAGGCCAAATCCTCCGTCTGTCTCCGGCAGATGAGAGAGGGTTGTGCTCCTGCAGTGGAGGCAAAAATTACCTGATGATGATGATATTGTCCACGCGAACCAAGTCTATAGGGCAACAGCTAGAATATTTATGGAAAGAATAACAACACTTACAACAGGACGTATCTTTTGAGTAAATATGGAACATTGTAAGCCTCATTGTCACTTACCTACCATCTTTATGAGATTTAAGCAACCCATATCGTATATAAAACCAATTAACATTGGTTTTTCTCTCAGTCGTGCAATCCTGCCTTACTTTGTCAACGCGTATGGCCGTGACGACTCCTTATACCCGAAGAATCCCCGTCAGCGAGCTATTGTGGACCAGCGGTTGAACTTTGATCTTGGTACATTGTTTCCAAGGTACTTCAGTCTTTATGTAAGTATATTCTATGTATCAACTGACTTCGCTTTGAGAGAATTTGAATGTCAAAAGTTAGGCGGTTGGGCAGAGGCCTTATCTCAACAAACAATGATATAATTATATTGATTGCGGACCATATTCCTGAACGCGGGCCCTTATGCTTTAAATTTGACATATGCAGGTTTCCTCATGGTGTTTCATAGAAAATTGGATAAGTGGGTTAATATAAATACAGCAAGTTAAAATCGTCCAAGCCAATAACCATATAAGTGGCTAACAAATTGCGTGCACTACTACGTTTTTTAACTAGGACGACAGAAAAATACCTACCCGATTGAAATTTTATTATAGGTACCTAAGTAGGTAGGTAGACGAATGAGAAATTGATTAACCAAGTAAGTACTATGATTAATCAATTTCTCATTCGTCTAAGATCGTGGATCAGTGTGATGTGACAAGATTTTTACTCATACTAATCCTTCCCCTTTTACCCTTAATATAACTATTAACTGTGATCTGGACTTTAATCTTCTAGCATTCGATGGAGTATAGGCATATTTTTGTCCTATAGCTGCGACGATACCATTGAACGACAGAGGCTATAAAGTCATGCGGATGACATTACTGGCTGATGCCTCGCTAGCACGTATACGTCTATTGCCTTTAAATAAAAGAGTTCTTAGTTGAAAGTTCTATCTTTATTAGCCTTTATTAATATACTTCTAAAGTTTAGACCACTCCCTAACGCGTTACATAAACGCATTAAACCGTTTCTGCACTTGCTTCGGTTCACTGGCATAGCGTCAGTCGTCCAGATGTAACGTCGTCCCTATAGTCGCCAATTGGGAAGTATATATCATCTGGTCGGTTGACGGATACTGTTGGTTGTTACAAATAAACGAAGATGTAAGATACAAGGTCATGGGCGTACACCGCTTTTATAAGTTACTTTTATTGAATAATTTGGTTCTTAGGGCCCAATGTTGTTCCGCGGAGAAGAATACAATGAAGAAAATGGCGAGAAACTGAACGAGGCACTGGGTTATCTGAACACATTTTTGGATGGCAAGGCGTTTGTTGCTGGGGACAATCTTACAATTGCTGATATTTCCATAGTCACCACCATCACTAATATAGAAGTAGGTGCCATTTTATACTCAATTGATACTCAGAATATAAGTTAATCAAATTTCCAACCTAGAAAGGAAAAGTCAATATAGAATAAGGTACCTATAGCCATAATCAACATTTTCGAAAGGTCTTCATATTTGACGAAAGAGTTAGATTTGATCATATAGAAAAAAATCACAGTTTTTCTCTTCTACCTATCGATTGTGATTCAGAGGACTACAGCAATCAATAATTAGGTATGTAGACGTCGTCATAAAAATCATTAGGTACTCTAGTCATTGACAAACTTAGAATCGAATCAAACATTTAAAAAGCTGATTTGACGATAAGGAAGGAAAACATTGCGAGGAAAGGATTTTGGGAGATAAATGCTTAGTTCAAACAAAAATGTTCAAGGCCGATCCTGGAACACATTCATCTTAAATTATTTCTATTCTTATAAAACAGTAAAGATAAAGACGAAGCTAGTAATCAAATGTTTAGAATCGGGCACTGTTTAACTGTGGTTGAAAGCAGATAAAATAACTAAACAATACAAACCCTAAACAGATACCTACAACAAACTCATGTAACGTACGCTGTTCACAAACTGATTTATTATCCTGACCACTTAAAGTGTAGAACTACTTACATACACATTCTTATTTCTTAAGTTTTAACAATAATCTATTTTATTATTTTTCAGGCATTCGGTTACGATTTTAGTGCTCACGAGAACCTTACAAAATGGTTCGCCAGGGTGAAGAAAGAACTTGAACCATACGGGTACATGGAGATAGACCATGCGGGTGGCCAAATGCTAGCGTCGTTCATGAAGAAAGAGTAAAAATTGAAGCTTCAAATCAGTTTTATGAAAACCACGTGTAGTTACAATAAATTACGTTTTTAAATAAATTACTTGGTTCTTTTTATTATTATTGCTTCAATAGCTCCCTGATGCGTCGCGTGCGGGACAGTCCCAGCAGCCTCCTTAACACCATACTGGAGCGGGCGGACTGCCCAGTTGTACGGTTCTGGAACCTGAAACATGTGGAGTCCAGAGCCACAATATTTAATGTCAAATAATATTTTTTATGTTTTGTTTGATGCTTTTTGATTTGAATTTAATATTTACTAACATTACTTTTAAGTCTGTCATTAACACAATTTTATGGAGTAATCTGAAATAAATGAATTATTATTATTATTATTATTAATAGCAATCATTCACAGCTCGCAATATTATTGTACATTATAAGAGAATGGCGAACAAGTCACCATAACATTATTTTACGAAGAATTTAAAGTAAAAATGCATCATAAGCATAAGATAAGTCATGTCATTTAGCTAAAGAAGGAATTGAATAATATTAAGTCATCCAAATTGATTTGTTTGGCAGAAAATTTTAATCACATAATAAATCGAAATGTAATCAAGAACCAAAACATTAATTTGGTGAAAATAAACATTAGGACGTCTAGATGCGTAGTGAGTCATTGATTAGTTCATTACTGATGCTAGTAATGAATGGTTACAGTGTAAAACTATGCCAAGTGCCTATCAATCGTTTAGTCTTTTTTAATGGCAATTTCATATGTCAGTATAAAATGAAGAAAAATTCGGTTTGGATTATAATTTTGAGTCTAGGTCCGATAAGTGAAAGCTGAAAAAAAGGCGAAAAAATTAATGTTAGGGGGTTAATAATCTATTTTTGCTGGTTGATATTAGTGTTGTTACTAGCTACTACTAAAAGCAATAATGAATAAACATATGCCTAGTTTTTATAGTCTGATTTAATTTTTCTTACAAAAATAATAATATAATCAATAAACTTTAGTTATGTGATGGATGACACCGATGTAATGACAAAGGATCATAATAAGGTGTTAGGAGTGACGTCCGGTCGCACGAGAACTTCCCAGCTATTGAATCGAGGCAGGCATTTCGATATGGCACAACAATGCCACTGCGCCGGCGACGCAGGCGGGTCGCGCCGCGTGTCTACCGTTCCACGTTTTCAAAACAAAATACTCGTTCGATTGTTCCAATTTGAAAAATCCACCACAACACGACAAAACAGAACGCAGTATTACAAACAATGTGCAGCGGGTGAAATAGCGAAGTAGCGCCCACGCATTTGTTGGTGAAACACGATAGCGCTCTAAAGGAATGAGCAATGGAAAATGTGGTTGTGTAGGTGTTAAGTGTTTTCAAACTTTTTGCAGCCCTGGATTGTTTGTGTAACAAGATGCCGTTTTATGTGGGTATTTTTCAATTTAAAGTGCTAAGAAGCACGTGTATTATTATACAGTGTTATATTTTAAAATGTATCTATAAAGTTTGCATTTCCCAAATTATACAACCAAATCAGATGGCATGTAACAAGATTTGGTGTTAATACTATTCATTTTAGTTTTACTAAAAATATTAATATTAATGAATGAAAAATTATGAATAATATCGATTACAATATCTGTTACTTATCACTTATCATAATTTGTGCCGTGTAGTTTCCGGTAG
This sequence comes from Esperia sulphurella, assembly GCA_947086405.1. Taxonomy (NCBI): domain Eukaryota; kingdom Metazoa; phylum Arthropoda; class Insecta; order Lepidoptera; family Oecophoridae; genus Esperia; species Esperia sulphurella. The sequence continues at coordinate 10,476,704 of OX352261.1, forward strand.
AGTAGAATAGGACCACTCCAACTCTTCCCGTGGATGTCGTACAAGGCGACTAAGGGAATACATTATAAAACATCAATCAGGCCTCCCCAACCCGTCTGATCAGCGCGGGGAGTGTAGGCCAAATCCTCCGTCTGTCTCCGGCAGATGAGAGAGGATTGTGCTTCTGCTGTGGAGACAAAAATAACTTGATGATGATCATAATTGCAAGCGATGGATAGCTGAAGACTCGATAATCAAGTGTATTATTTAAAATCATTAACAAACCTCAAATTGTTGTTTGCACGTTATTAATACAATTGACAACAAGTCTCACAATAAGCAATAAATCCCATGAGAAATGTGAATGGTTATACATTAGCTTTCCAATTTCTTACAGTATGTATAGTAAATAACAACAACCTAACCTTTACTGATAACGCTCGATCGTAATAAAATCGCAATGCTTATATGTTATTCTAGATTTCTCATTACACGCTATAATCGACTTTTGGTAAAAACAACTCCCTTATGTAAGTAGAACAACATATGTAGGTACACAACTTAATAGGTGTCGACTGTACTGCTGAACAAAGTGACCTGGCCTAGGCTTTAAAAAAAATGTAGGTTTAAGTATGCTCAGTGAAGTAAAGAGACTAAACAACTTTGTATGGGAACTATTGGAATATCGTAAACAAATTAAATTTTCATACAAATTTTTGTGCCGAGCGGCAATTTGTATGTAAATGTAATAAAAAACTTATTTGCGATACCTATTGCAAAAAATGCCATACACAAGTTGTTCAGTAAGTACATACCTATCTGATACTGGAGTACCCTGTCACCTCGGTTACTATTTCTTACTATTCGTGTAATATAAAAGTCAACTCATAATTACTTAAGTTTATTTAAAAGTCAACAATCATCAACATCATCAGCCATTCCGGGTCCTACTTAACTTAAACCTTCCCTCGTATAGAAGTAATTCCACGTTAGTCAGGCATTTGGATGTTTTTAAAGAAAGAAGGAATAGGCATATTCTAGGTAAGCCCGCTCCATCTTAGTCCTTATCGTCACTTACTATCAGATGAAATTGATGTCAAGCGTAAACCCATCAGAAATAAAAAAATGAAATGTTGGAAACAGGCACTTGGTCTCGCAACGATGACGCTGCTATCCATCACTAGTTTGTGGCATTATGATTCTATATACCGCCTCTCTGATGCACCACGTTCAGACTGGTTCCCAAACAGATCTTACAAAGTACATATAGAGAATACTAAATACTGCGACATAGCTGTTTTACAGCAGATAAAAAGGCATTAAAAGCACTTGAATTGTTGTGGTGTCCCCTTCCACTCTATAAGTATATAGCATCATTCAACCGATGTGTGAGGAGAATAGACTATATAGAAATGTGTGTCAGGATCGCGATACTTCACGCTCTGTTCATCACCTGACCCATTTTGAACTCAGTTTAGGATCTGACTACGACGTCAAAGGCTTATCCATATTTGTTATACGACCCATTAGGGAGTTTATAATGCCTTTGTAGTTCGACGGATATTATCCGAAATGCTTACGGAGTAGGTCCCCAGTTTGGGGTTTTGCTGGAACATAGCGTGAAGAAAAGTTTGTATCTTTTATTAGACCAACTTTTGGATTCATTCTCTTCCGTCATTAACGACCTCGTAATTTTATTATTAACATCTGGTATGGCAATTAATTATCATATTATGCTAATAACGGCTGATTCATAACTACATACATCATTTAATTATCACTAACGTATTAATTAATCGATTCGAATCATATTTTGCCCTAATTTACCATCAATTTGTCGAAAAGTTGTAGTAAATTTTTAGTTGAGAATTTTTCTCCTACCTACTTACATAAATTTAATTCAGAATCACTTCTCACTTTCGATATAGGTAGGTAAGTTCCCTTTTGTAAACTACATAGTGGGTAATTGTTTTGTATTTTAATTATTTGTGTTGAAATAACTGAATTAAAGAGAAAGAGTAGGTACTCTTACAGCACGTAGCTCCTACTATTATAATTTATCTCTTCCTGGTCTTAAGGTAGTAGCAATTCAATACCTACTACTTTAAAAAGTGTAATGGCATCTCACAGGTAAGTATTGTAGCCATACTTAACTGATATAAGTACCTACTTATTACTTAAGTGATTAGTTTTTAAAATAATGTAGTTTGCAACCGTAATTTACTCTTATAATAATGCAAAAGTGAATTTGTTTCTTTCCTTTTCATCCAATATAATGCTACCCACTTTTTTTTATTTTGGGTAAACATGTTCCCGCGGGAAACATATACTAGTTATATACAACGACACACATCGACAAGATCATTTTAATAAATAATAATAAGAGTTAGTAATACCTATAGCAGTGGTAGACAGGATGTAGTCATTATTTAATACCTAGGCTTGGCTTATTGTTAAATTGTTCTCACGTAATTCGCGACCTTAGATCCTCTGAGTATATCATTGTCCTATAAACTTATCACGTATTTGATAATGAAACATTCTGTATTCAGTACCTACAAAGGCCTTTGTAAAAAGCAATTGAATCCTCTTATGTACCGTGCAGAATTGCGTCAATTATTGAAAAATACACAAAAAATGTTTCACGTTCATTGTTGCAGCAATCGGCATGCATCATAGCAATAATTGTTTCCGTGACAATAGCAGTACAATTTCCAACAAATCCAACATCGGAAATGTCAGCTGATGAGAAGAATTTAATAAAGGAAAACAAAACGATGGACCAGTCCGATGAAAGTGGACATGAGGTTGAAACTGATGTGGAGGAAGTTAAAGAAAAGAAGTTTTTAGATGATGCTATGAAGACTGTATTGGATCCCAATACTGTAATAATGAAAAGTAAAGACGCTGTTGAATTATTTAAATTTCAGTTGGAAGAATTAAATAAAGATAATATAACTGTTGAAGCTTTTATGGAAGAGATGGATAAACTGAGTTTAGAAGTATGTAGAACGTCACAAGAGGCGTTGTGGTCTTATGTTATTGATATCAATAATGAAGGCAAAAAGAATAAAATGGTGAGTTGTATGTAATACTAACAAACGTACCAAGATTAAACACGAGGTTTGATAGAAATATTTTATTGACAATATTAAACAATTCTAAAATTGTTTAGATAAGAATCGCAGCGGAAGAAGATGAGATTAAGAAGCAATACTGGAACATACTTAAGGAGAAATATTTAGACGACGGACAGCTTATGAATGACCCGAAATTGAGGCGGAAGTTGCGTATCATCAAAGAACGGGGGACCAATGTGCAGATGCCACAGAGCAAAGTAAAACAACATTTTCAGGTAGCCAAAACTGTCTCATGTTTTTGAAAATATGTTAAATAAAACTGTTTCTCTCATTCCAGCAACGCGAAGAAATAGATACAATGCAAAGAATTTGGAGCCGAGTTACAGTGTGTGCGTACAATGCAACTACTTGCAACGCGGAAGATTCGGTACGAACAATGAGTGGTCAGTTAGTATTTGTTATCTATTTGTGCTCCTTATGTGACCTGACACACGTGTAGTTGATAACTTATTTCTATTCATAGGTCTATATGTTCTTGTTCTTTTATTCTCTAAATTCAACATAAAACAAACATATTATGTTATGTTATGACATACATAACGCTTATAATTTAGATTGGGTCTAAATGTTTCTTTAGTATAGTTTAAATAGGGATTTACTGTTTTAAACTTACAAATCTATATTTTCAGATATTATATCAATTTTCAAAACAAGCAACGACACTAAAGAGCTGGCTTATTACTGGAAAGTCTACCGCGATGCAACTGGGAAGAAAATCCGACCTATATTTAAAGATTATGTTATTAGAATGAACAATGTTGCAGAATCAGAAAACTTTACTGATGCCGGTGATATGTGGCGTTATGTATTTGAAGATGATCATTTTGTCGAGACCGTTGATCGAATCTGGAATGAAATAAAACCTCTGTATGATTTATTGCACGACTATGTTAGAGCCAAGTTGAAAGCTTATTACAAGGACGATCTAAAGAACAGTGACAGTTTAATTCCTGCTCATATATTAGGTAAGTTTGGAAACCATTTGTTCAAATACTTTGAGTTCGTTCGAGAATATAGTTACTGTATTGCCGGTTGTAACGCCTATTGAAATTATCTCAGCAATATTTGTAATTGATGAATTTAAAATTTCAGGCAATCTATGGGCGCAAGAGTGGCAAACGATTTATCCAAAGGTGGCAGCTTACCCAGACCATATTAGACCGAAATTGCATAAAAACGAAAGCATTCATTCCAAAGATCTTTTCGATGCAGTTGACGAGTTCCATCAGTCCCTGGGCTTTGATAGTGCAAGTGATTCATACCAAAATATAAAGGATACAATGATGACGGCCAACTGTTTGCCGTCAAGTCACGATATGTGTGACGGCGTTAATTACAAGTATGTATGATACTTTTCTTATTTTCAATTCGTTTAAGCTGATTAAGTGTTAACTCATGATAACTATACAATTTAAAAATAAACTGAGGTATAAAATATACCTCTAGATGTCATTAGTCAGATCAATGAAGGTATCTGATACAAGTTCCATAGCAATAATAAAAGCGAGTATAGCTTAAGAAGTCTAACAGTAAAGAGTTATTTTTGGTATTTTTTGCACATTTGTACAAAACGAAATAATGAAAACATTCTTGAAACAAATTAACTTTGCAGAAAACAATTCCATAGTAGGTTACATTTGATATTGTGTTTGTTTTACGAGGCGTTCTTTATAGCTGATTTTAATATAATGTTGAAAAATAGTTGGGTATAGAATTATGCTGTATTCATCACCACACGTACATAATAATATGTGTACGCCTGTAAAGTTATATTACTTTAGTTAACAGACTAAATTGTAGCTGACCTATGGAGCTAGCTCACAATGTATGTTAAGCCAACCGTCACTACATATTTTGTACTGACAGGTATCTACAATTTAGTCTAGGAACTAAAGTAATATAACTTCACAGCGGCACGCATATGTATATATGTGTGGTAATGAATACAGCATTATTCTTCACCTTCTTGAATTAAATATACTTATAAGTATGAAAAATACTGTACTGTACTGAATGTCCTATAATATATTATGTCCTACAGAATTGAATAACGAGTTCACGTTGACCTTACTGGTAGTATAATCAACGATCAGCCTAAGAAATGTTCCAATGCCTTTTCCTTCATCGAAATACTCGTAAAGTATTTTATAATAATCAGTACTTCAGTTCCAAAATCTCTTTATTATGGGCCCTGATTTGTTCACTCTACCTACCTTCTGCTATGAACTATGTACATACATCATCAGCCGAAATACGTCCACTGCTGAACTAAGCCTCCCAAATATAAGAATGCCACTTTTGGTGGGCTTCTATACACTATTATACACAGGAGAACGCGGCTGCCCGTCCCTGGTGCAATCCCTTAGTCGCCTTGAAACACCCACGGGAAGGTTGGGAGTGGGCCGGGCCTATTTTAAGCCGGAACCACACGGCTTTATGAACAATGCCGCTATTGCAATTTAGCTAACAAAAGAACACTGACAAATAAAGTTGTATTGCTTTTCAGGATAAAGTGGTGTGGTGAGAAGGTGACGGACGTAGCCGTTGGACTGTCCCGTGCTGCAAGACTTCTGGGCCACGTGCAGTACTTCAAACATTACAGAAATCTCCCACCTCTGTATAGAGATGGACCTAATCCAGGTAAGAGTAACCATGCAACTAATTTCGATTTAACAATAACAAATCCTAAAAACATGCCTTGGTATTTTAAATCCACACTACACTTTTACAATCTAGAAAAAAACCTTAAATAGCCCATATCTAAGGTTGATAACACTCCAAAAATTCGCATCATAGCGATTCGCAGCATTTCGGATAATACCCGTCGAATTAAAAAGTCATTTTGTTCTTTCTATCTGATCATGTGACATATTCTAATAGGCATTAGGCGTCTAACAATTGTAGTTTGACGCCAAACACTTATCAGAATATATCATGTGACCCGTTAGAGTACAAAAAGGCTTATTAGTTCGCAATGAAGTAGGTAATGTTGATGTGTACGTGTTTATTGCGTGCTATGCCTTCCGGCTTTCCCATCTAGGAGCCCTTTTTAGGTCGTCGGTCCATCTGACTAGTGGGCGAGATCTTTACTCCAGAGCTCATCAGCCCCAGCAACAGTTGGTTCTGCGACAGATCTGTTTCACTGCCATCTCAGCTCACTATTTTTTTTACGTAAACTGTCAATTACACTGAGTAACACTACCAACAGCCTACGATCTCCTACTTTTGACATCAGGATGTGTGAGCCACAGTAAAACAATACAATTACAAGCAGCAGATACGGTAAAAACTGATGACATGATTTTGCTAATGATAGTCTCAAAGGTATAAGAACAGTACCTTGAAGGTCTCTACAAATTATTGCGGTTGCACGTTCCATTAACTATTTTAGATCCTAAGTACTGATGAAGCAATGACTAGGAATTCTTTAATACATAAGTACACATATTTATATATTGATTTTATGAATTTAGTTTATGTGAATTGTGTGTAGTTCTTTAAAGGATATAAATTCATAATGAAGAGATCCGACAAAGAACAAAGATTAGCGAGCTGAAGTGGCAGTGGGCGGGTCACATCTGTCGCAGATCTAACGGCCGTTGGGGCAGACGAGTTCTGGAGTGGAGACCGCGGATTGCCACGCGCTGGGTGGGACGCCCCGCCGCCAGATGGACCTACGACCTGACGAAGGTGGTCGGAAGCGGCTGGATGCAGAGGGCGGAGGACTGGGTGTGGTGGCGTTCATCGCGGAAGGCCTATGTCCAACAGTGGACCTGATATGATGATGAACTGTGTGATTTTTGAAGAATTTCAGGGTTCCTTCAAAACGCATACCCATTTATGCCAGATAACTAAAACCCGAACTAGTGGATCGCTTTAGCTTTGGAACTAAGTATGTAAATCTTCCCGGCAATGATTGTAAAATTATAGAAATGTTTGGAAAATATTCTTTTCCAAAATATTAGAACAAAACCAAAAAAATATATGGAATCCGCACATTACGTACGACCAGTTATCTGGCTTTGAAACATTTTATAAGTTATGGAAATCTATTTTAATAAATTCTTAAAATCACATTTTGCTAAAAAACTGGCGAATTCTGTGCGGATTTTCCTCATTTTTATAAACACCATTACCAACTTTTTCAAGTTTAACTTTTACATTCGTTTTTAGTCGGCCCCGTAGCCTAGTCGGTAGTACACCTGCCTGCGAAGCTCGGGGTCGCGGGTTCAAACCCCGCCCAGGGCAAACAATCGTGTGATGAGCACTTGTGTTTGCCTTGTGACTGGATGTTATTTATATATTATATTATATTATATTATATTACCTATATTATATTATATTATATTATATTATATTATATTATATTATATTATATTATATTATATTATATTATATTATATTATGTATTTATGTATGTTTAACAGCTGTCTGGTACCCATATTACAGGCTCTGCCTAGTTTGGGATCAAGTGGCCGTGTGTAAAATGTCTCCACATATTTATTTACATTGTCATTGATTGCTATTACTGTTAATCTAAATATCCTCTTTACAGCGTTTCACGACGCTATTTCAGACATCGTCGCTGTGCAGCTGATTTCGCCAGATCACCTTAAGAACTTGAGCTTCGTGAAGGTGGAAACAGGGCCTGAGGTCATGCTAAACCACCTGCTGTGGGTCGCCTTGGAGAAGTTCCCTCTGATGGCGTACGCTTACGTGCTGGATAAATGGCGATGGGATGTCTTCGGAAATACTACCACTGATACCTGGAATCAGCACTGGTGGGACCTAAGGTTGGTTAATTTGGTACTTAATTAGTACTCACAATAATTTGTATTTTATATCAGTATCTGTTATAGTCTTTAGGGCGTCTAGCCGGCACGTGTCTACCCACTCACCCATCAGCGACAGATTACCGTCAAAAGATGACATGGAATTGTTATATTCGTTCATTCGATAACGGTACACTGGTTATCCCCAGAGGGATAGGCAGAGACGATGTACCGCCATTTTGCGCGATCCAAACAAACGTCGCAAAACGACAATTTCAAAGCGATTTTCCGATTACTTCATTTGTTTTTTCCTACCTTGACCCTAGCAGAATCATAGCAAAGATAATAGACTCCGATAGTCCATTATCGTCAATACTAGATTGGAATTAAAAGAACAAATCTATAGGTTATAGATAGACCTTAAGCCTGCATTGGAAAATGTCCTGTCGATTTGGAAAGTAATGCGGATTACTAAAAACCTTTTTCATTACATTTCAGGACTTCAGAGACTGGCGTATCACCACCGGTTCCTCGTAACGAAAGCGACCTAGACCCAGCCGCTAAGTACCATGTGGTGTCCCATGTCCAGTACATTACGTAAGTACTCGTAATGTTGCTAATCTCTTTCAGTCCGAATATCTTTAGACAAACACCTAACTGTGTCATACAAAATAATAGAATGCTAAAATATTTGGAAGAGCAGAGCTGTTTAAAATATAGGAATGCTAAGGTACGGGGATGAAATATCAGCTGACTACAGTAATAGTCAACCGTAGGGTTGGCCCTATGCAGGGCCGCATCCACTATCAAATAGACGAGTCGAAGACAAATTATGAAGTAGAATAATTTGTTATTATTTAGTCACTAGCGGTTTACCTGCGACTTCGTTCGCGTGGATAAGTTTACGTATAGTGCAAATTTTACGGACCCCCCGACATGACAATTGACAGCTTTCACAAATCATTGGCCGCCTCACGTTCTGAGGTCGTGGGTACAAACCCCGCCCGTACCAATAGTTTTCCAAAGTTAAGTACGGTTTATTTATAACTTCTAATATCTTCTTGAGTGAAGTTTAAGTCTCCTGTGTATATTAAGATCATTACTGCGATCACTAATCCGGTTTCCAAGCGTGGTGATTATAGCAAATCCCCCAATAGACAGCGTACCAAAAGTGGCATTCTATTGGGAGTCGTTATATGTCCACTGTTGAATATAAGCCTATATTCAACAGTAGACATATATCGACTGATGATGATGGGTGAAGTATAGCTTCAGCAGAGTGATGCGAGCTGATTCTAAGGTCAATTACCTAAAAATTACCTAAACGTGCCCCAAAGATCTGACTGCGGAAGAAACATGAATATGAACATCGATTTCGATTCGACACACCTTTGCAATGTAACTATTTTTGTTATCTGAAAAACAAAAAGTAACTTTGACAACCAGTTCAGTAATGTTCATGTCCAGTCCAACTGTGTGTAATAAAACCAATAATAAAATAACGATAAATAAGTTGTTTTTCCTGTCCAGATACTTGATATCTCACGTGCTGGAGTTCCAAATCCTGTTATCGCTTTGCAAGAAAGCCAACCACACGGGACCTTTGCACGAATGCTCTATTTATGGCGTGAAGGAAGCGGGAAAACTGTTGAGGTAATGAATAATGAATGTACTTGTATTCAAATGTCCTGTTTGCACCCTAACTTCTGCGTGTGTTGCATTTGGTCAATCAAGGACAAGCATAAGTACTGCTGATGTTAGTGCTCAAAATGTAATTTATTTGATTGAGTGATGACTCGGCTTTTTATTAATGACATTGAAATGTATTTTTTGTCGCTATCAGCCATAGTATGTCCAAGTTTCCTAAGTATTACTTCCTCCATAATCTTCGTAGGAAGCAAAGTAGTGGATTTTAAATTATTTCAATGCAATAGAAACATTTCATGAATAATTTGTATTACTTGATCTGGCATGGCCATCATTACTACACTGTCGTTAAGGGCAAGGGCAAGGTAAACGTAAATAATATAAAAAAAAAACAAAGTAAAATTTTAGCGAAGGCTGACTGGTTTTTGCTAGCACATATTTTAGTGTTCTTTGTTTCCATCATTTAAGTACCTATTCCCGATTAGAAATTAGAATCAGCGGTGAAGTGCCAAGGATATGATCCTCTTATTCAAGAGGACGCAGTTGTATTCCATTGCATCCTCACATTCATCATTTACTACTGAATTAAATTTGAAGGAAAACATCACGAGGAAACTTGCGCAACCGAGATTACATATCTTTGATAGTTTAGGGTCAATGTTGCACCATAAATGACCTCCAAGTGTTACTAAATGTGCAAGTGCAATAAACTTTACAGCCGTAGATTGTTAACCCACAACTACAACCCAAATGCTTAAAACATGAGCAGTACTGCTATTCTCTAAAATGCAAATTCACGTGCGAGTCTCACTCAAGTGACTTCACTCACTTTGAAACCTAATCCATTGGTACTTCTGTAAACATTCCAGAGCACTTTCGATGTGAAGTGAATAAAGAACTCACTTCTTGGTTGGTATTTTAGAGAATAGCACTACAGTCCGTTCCTTTAATGATAGAGACATCACAACGGGGTTTTTCGTATTATCCACAAGAAACTTCAAAATCTACAGTAAATGACGTGGTGAAAAAGAGGGATATAATATAATCTACTTTCAGTGATGGCATGGCGCTTGGTGCTAGTGAAGACTGGAGAGTAGTACTCGAGGCTATGACTGGAGAAACTGAACTATCTACTAAAGGGATACTGGAATACTTTTCAACGCTTCAAGAATTCCTCAAAGAAGAAAATGTTAGATTAGCCAAACTTAATATAGAGGATATGGACCAGGCAGCGCCTATAATTGTAGGTGCAATAGTTGTGTTGCTGACGCTTCTTATTATAGTACTTTATTGTGTAAAAAAACATGATGTTGGAAGCAAAGTGCTTTCTGTTTGTGGTTTGACCAAGAATGGTTCTTTAGACATTGTAACAAATGACATGCCACAGTGCAAGGCTAATGAAATAGATGGAATAAGCGAAGATAAAGTATGACGATTAAGTAAAGACACTGAAGAATTGTTATTTAGAGAAGAATTTGATTTAGGTGTAACTTATTATAATAGTTTATTTTATAAGAATTAATATTACAGTAGTGCCACGCATTTAGGGGAAAGGGTAAGAGGCTGCTTTAGGATTTCTTCAAGTAGCCTAAGTAATCTCACAATCCTTTCACAATATTGAGACAAAAAATTACAAGATATACTTTGAACCTCAATCTAGTAAATGTGTTAGTTTGGTTTAAATTTATTGTATATACAACATATTTATTGTATATACTTAATAAAAAATCGAGTTCAACAAAACTTAACGGAATTTAGTGACCCTTTATTAAGCAATGGAGCATTAAATAATCCAGTGAATTTACGATGCTAACATTAAATAGCAGATAATCTAAATTAACAGCGATTTTTGCAATAAACACTTACTACGTTAAGTTTCAAGGTATATCTGGAAATTTTATTGAATCACAAAAGTGTGCCTCTTACCACATCTCCTTAAAACACAACATAACATTATCTTTATCATCACAGCTTAATATAATTCCATATTAAATAATTATGCAAGTAGTCATTTTACAAGATAATGTTTAAAATGTAATGTTAATTAGTTACAAGTGTAAGTTATTGATTGATAATAATTATATAAAAAAAAACTACTTTGGAGAGTCTTTTATTTTAGTTAATAAATCTTAAAGTTGCATCGTACATCGTACTGCATAGTGACAACGTTGTAGAAAACAGTAATATGGAAATTACTTACTTAATTTAATAATTCAATTATACATCGCTGTTTCCTACGAATTAATTCGTAAATGCAAAATGTTGATTTTACAGGAAAAATAAAATACTGATGTTTTATCTTCACAAAAACGAACAAGAAAAATCTGGAAAAATTAAAATGGTGTATTTGGCCTGTTTAATCTGAAACTGGAATGACACGAAAACCATAGTAAACGCATTTACGACTTTATTTCAGTGGGTACGGCGACATATACATACACTTGTCACCCAAACTAACATTTTCTCCTGTGCTATGGAAATTAAACAAGGATAGAACAATTCACAAATATAATATCCAGACGGGGACCAACTTGTACAAACTGTACAAAGTTGTCTGTCCCCAGTGGAAATCGGACCCACGACCTTTTGCGCTTGAGTTCAATGACCAATCGACTAGGCCAATGAGGCGGTCTAGGAGAATTTCCTAAGAATTTTGCAGTGTGTTTTGTGTATTTAATGTTGTCAATTTGACATATCTAGGACACCAAATATAGGGACGCTGAGTATAATCATCATCATATCCATCAGCACTTAGACGTCCACTGCTGACATAGCCCTTACCCAATGAACAATACCACACCGGGTCCTCCGCCCTCCGCAACCAGCCGCTTCCAGACGTTCACTACGATTAATCTTTATTAAATTACAATTCAACAGATACAAAGTCAACAACTACAACAATGTTGTTGGTGACTTACGTCCAAGCACCTGGTTTAAATATTTAACAATCGAACATTAACGTCCATATAGGAACGGAATTGACGAATGCTGACGACTGGGTATGCACATCCGCTTATAACAGACTTGTCGAAATGGTTAAGAGTGGTGAGCTAGTGCGAACTAACTGCAATCTACTAACTGCGTTTGCGACGAACGCGCGCACTAAGCCTGCGCCCGCGCCGATATCCAACGACCGCACAGCGCGCGCGATTTGCATATTCGAAAAAGGAACACCAAACATGATATGATATTGAATAAATTGGAAAGTAAATTAAACGCAAACCAGTGAAGTGATGACATTTGGTTGTGAATAGTCTTAATAAGAATTAGAGGTAAGTTGTCTAGTTTTTAATAGATCATGAAATATAACGACTGCATATATTATTATCTATTATTATTACCTATACACCAGGAAACAAAAATACCAAAATCATTTCGTACTACGAAATTATTTATTCTTACGAAGCAAAATCTGATGATTTCATGTACATTTATGAGTTGTTTTGGATTGATGCTAAAATGTTCTATAGAATTGAGTTTAATTTTCACAGGTTGCACTACGAGTAAATCATATTATTTACTTAATTAACGTTACATGAAAAACTTATAAAATGGGCAATATAACTAACATACTTACATATATATATATATAACTAATTGAACTGGATATAATACAAAATGTGGTGAGACAATAGTATGTATTTGTATATAGAACGTAGGTACTAACTTTAAATATCTAGCAATGATTTCGTCTAATCAATTAGGTATTGTTTAAAACAAATCGGTTAATAGTAATAACACTGCCAAAAACAGACTTCAAACTTACACGTGAATTTGTCCGCGCGAAAATATATCACTTAGGTTATGGTAATATAGAGATACTCATTTAATACGTTATTCCAAGATATAAGCTGCCACTGTACTAAGTTTCATCAAAATCCGTTCAGCCGTTATGGTGTGATTGAACAACAAACAAACATCCACTCTTTTGCATTTATTTGACCGCCTCATTGGCCTAGTGGATTGGTCATTGGACTCGAGCGTCAGAGGTCGAGGGTTCGATTCCCACTGGGGACAGACAACTTTACATAATATACGAGTACATAGGGTACATAAGTACACTTGTCTAATCCTAAATTAGGATTTTCTCCTGTGTTATGAAAATAAAACAAGTATAGCACAATTCACAAATATAACATCCAGACCATATTTGTGAATTGTCCTATTCTTGTTTGAAAATCCTTATTTGGGATTAGACAAGTGTATGTACTTATATGTATGTATATAATATAATATTTATTATTATTATATTATACTTTTAGTATAATACTGGGCAACGCTTATTTTTAGCAGTGTCCACATGTAAAATTTGAGACCACTAAAATTCTTTCTATCTGTGTCAAACAATATTAGGAGGAAGATAGAAACGTAACAGGTTTTAGTAAAGTGTGCTTCAAAATCGGATCCGATGACACGATATTATTACAGATAAACATAAAGAAACTTTTACACTAATAAAAGAGAGCGAAGTTGTAAGTAAAAATTAGCAAAGTATCTGACACGATGGTTTAAGTTGGCGGCTGTTAACAAATCAACCCTCAACTACCTATTTATATTTTTAAATAAATTAAGGTGAAAGTGAAAAAGTGTAATTCTTTATAAAAGTTTAGAATTCCTCTATAAACTAACATGGGAATAATTTTAAACAAAGCGAATCAATCTTTGAATTTGTTTTTTGTTGTTGTTGATTTGATTAATAAAGTAAATTATATAATATAATTAATAGTTTTTAGCAACCAGTTACCGACACAAGAGCACATTTAATTTATTTAGAGAACTTAAATTATTTTTTCATACCTTTCCCATACCTACTCGAAGCATAAAGTTCATACTTTAATAACATCGCAAAAAATACATGTTATACTACTTGATTAACGTTTTTTTTTCTTATTAGAACGAAAACTAAATTGCTTCCTGATTGGTCACTTGTATATAAAATATGTCTGACAACGAATCTGACATTTAGAAAGAGCCTTTTGGTTAAGACGGCTATAAGACATTTATTACCAGGGATCGATAATTAATTACTGACCAAGTAGTGTTAAATTAAGTTTAAACAGTTTTATTGAGCGTTTAATTGTTTATTACATATCTAAAAGAAAAGCCATGCTTATGTCTGGTACGATATATAGAATGTAAGATGAAATATATCTCCTGAACTATATAAGAACTATATAAACGTTAAAAAAGCGGCCAAGTGCGAGTCGAACTCGCTCATGAAAGGTTCCGTAGCAGCAAGTTATTGTAGTTCGTTGTAACTTTGATCAATGTTTTAATAATAGTATTGTGGTTTACGATTTATGACGTATTAAAAAAAACTACTTACTAGATCTCGTTCAAACCAATTTTAAGTGGAAGTTTGCATGGCAATGTACATCATATATTTTTTTAGTTTTATCATTCTCTTATTTTAGAAATTACAGGGGGGGGGACACATTTTACAACTTTGGAAGTGTCTCTCGCGCAAACTATTCAGTTTAGAAAAAAATGATATTAGAAACCTCAATATCATTTTTGAAGACCTATTCATAGATGGGTTTGATAAAAAAAAAATTTGAGTTTCAGTTCTAAGTATGGGGAACCCCCAATTTTTTTTTTCTATTTTTGTGTCAAAATCTTAATGCGGTTCACAGAATACATCTACTTACCAAGTTTCAACAGTATAGTTCTTATAGTTTCGGAATAAAGTGGCTGTGACATACGGACGGACAGACAGACAGACAGAAATTACGAATCCATAAGGGTTCCGTTTTTTGCCATTTGGCTACGGAACCCTAAAAACTACTATTTCTATGTATAAATAGAATACAAAAATATCTTTACCGCCAGCCAGTCTCAATATAGCTAATTCATGAAGAATATTTCAATTTTAATTTTATTATCACACGGAATATGGGATCGTGTATTGATTCATAAAAGAACCCCCTGCTAAAACTTATTCTATTACGCACTCTTGTAGGGTTTGCAATAATAAAATATAATTACGGGAGTTACAAATTAATTTAATACTAACTACATACAACTGGTTATGATTTTTTCCATTATAAAATCCAAGAAGCCTAATATTTGCATTTGCACTTTGTTTCCCATTCACGAGGCTCAAAAGTTGTAAAGTAAATATAGTAAAATATAAAAAAAAATCGTCTTCAGGTTCTTTAACTATGTGTTTCCATCGTCATCAGCCGAAATCGTTTACTGCTGAGCATAAGCCTCCTCAATAGAATGCCACATTTAGCGGGCCGTCCATTGGGGGTTCGGCATAATCACCACGCTTAGCAGGCGGTTTGGTGATCGCAGTAATGATCTTGGTATAGAGAACGCTGCCTACCGTCCATTTAATTTAATGTATAATTTATTTATTTATATTATGCAGATCCTTTGAGACATCTCTACATCTCATTGTGATAGAAAAACAAGCACAAATTAAAATTCCTTCTTCTTGCTTCCTGTTATCCCTCATAAGGAACACTGGGGTTTTAATAAGCATCTAATTGATCTCTACTCGATCTTGAGCAGTTTCGGCAGGGTGTGTATTTGTTACCTCCTGTTCAACCGAGAAACGCCCCATAAATTTCTGATGACTTATCCTGCTTCTCTCCTAGGATTCCATTTATAAGCCATGTATCTTCAAAATCGTCCTAGTCAGCGCCATTTTCTCATCCGAATTTCAGTTTCAAGTATTTGTCAGTACAATCTTTCAAACGAATATTTAAGCAGATTTTAATATTTGTACGTCAGGATAACGGGTTTAAACAAATTACTTTAAATTGAAGGGTATTAATGAATTGTATTAGAATTAGATTATAGGTGATTGGCCGATTTTAAGTGCTTTGATCGATGCTAAGTCTTAGTGTGAGTCCGTGTGGAGTCTTTTATAAAATTCCATATAACACAATTGGTTACAAACGATATCGACACACATACATAATGCTCAAACCTTGGTCCCAGAGGGGTAGGCAGAAACGATGTATCGCCACTTTGCGCAATCCAATGTTGCAAAGCGACTTTCCTTCGCTTTTCGCTCCTTACACTTGATACTCACTTATTACTTACGCTATCGACACACTTATATAATACTTCGAAAGCGGCATGAACTAGACTTGTCATTTCGACAGGTCCCCAAACCTTAATATTATGTACGTTATATTATTTCAGTATTCATACACTAACTGACAAATTTCACAGATAATATCCAGTCCAGGAGCAACTTGTATAAATTGTACAAAGCTGTCAGTCTCAAGTAGGAATCGAACCCACAACCTCTAGCGCTCGACTCTAATCCCTGACGAGGCGGTCAACCAGATAACACAAAAAGCAGATACACAATTCGTAGGTTGAGGTACGTAGGTACGTATCTCAACAGCAGACTACCAAATATTCCGCCAAAAAACTGTTTCGCACTTAGTTTATCTTTAGTATAGGAAAAAACCAAAATCATTGAAGGCATAGCAAGTGAAGGTTGTTGCAATGCACTTCGAGAGTTCTAGAGATGTTTTTAATTCTTACAACCTTATACTTGGCCGTGGTCATGTGTCTGTTCACATTACTTACACACCTTGACCTCTTGCTGCTTATTTTTAAAAGCTAGTTACCGCTTCTGGCTCCATTTGTACAGGAAATGACCATAATGACCCTTCTCGCTGGTAAGATTAGGGTAGTGCAGAATCTATTTGGTTCGGTATCACCCTTTTATCTATTTCTTCCGCAAAATAGCAATGCATGCATTGCTGTGTTATGGAAGCTCAAGAGAGCCAACCTAGTCCTCGGTTGGATTGATTCACGCGCGGATAATTTTACAATCATCTTTAAATATGTCAGAATATCATAAGCTGCGCTGATATCCAATGCTGACAGCCACTATGGGCTTATTTTATAACTTATGGCTGCATATTTCGCCAGCGTGCTAGTTTAGATGAGTATTCTATTCTATAGACACATGCGACACCGAGGACCTCATCAGTATTCCTCTTAAATACTTCTCATAATACGCTATGCTCTTGAAGTATTGAAGAGTTTCCATAACTGAACCGGCAGGTACCCGTGCTCTATTGGTGTATCATCACATCATTCATCAAATCTGTAGTCTATGTAAATCTGATGTGTATTACAAAGTTCGATGTTCATTAATGTTGTTTGTGAGAAAAATATAATTTTGTTATTGATTTTGGACGAATTAGTGGAAGATTGTCTATGAGTATCGCATTATATTATTTTACTAGCTGTGCCCGCGGCTCCGCTCGCGTGGACTACAGGATCCGCTCCCCTTCCCACTTCCGCTCCCTATCCCACTTCCACTCAGACTCTCAATCTCACTCTCAATCCCACTCACTCCAGGTCCAGGTCCAGGTCCAGGTCCAGGTCCAGGTCCAGGTCCAGGTCCAGGTCCAGGTCCAGGTCCAGGTCCAGGTCCAGGTCCAGGTCCATGTCCAGGTCCAGGTCCAGGTCCAGGTCCAGGTCCAGGTCCAGGTCCAGGTCCAGGTCCAGGTCCAGGTCCAGGTCCAGGTCCAGGTCCAGGTCCAGGTCCAGGTCCAGGTCCAGGTCCAGGTCCAGGTCCAGGTCCAGGTCCAGGTCCAGGTCCAGGTCCAGGTCCAGGTCCAGGTCCAGGTCCAGGTCCAGGTCCAGGTCCAGGTCCAGGTCCAGGTCCAGGTCCAGGTCCAGGTCCAGGTCCAGGTCCAGGTCCAGGTCCAGGTCCAGGTCCAGGTCCAGGTCCAGGTCCAGGTCCAGGTCCAGGTCCAGGTCCAGGTCCAGGTCCAGGTCCAGGTCCAGGTCCAGGTCCAGGTCCAGGTCCAGGTCCAGGTCCAGGTCCAGGTCCAGGTCCAGGTCCAGGTCCAGGTCCAGGTCCAGGTCCAGGTCCAGGTCCAGGTCCAGGTCCAGGTCCAGGTCCAGGTCCAGGTCCAGGTCCAGGTCCAGGTCCAGGTCCAGGTCCAGGTCCAGGTCCAGGTCCAGATCCAGATCCAGGTCCAGGTCCAGGTCGAGGTCCAGGTCGAGGTCCAGGTCCAGGTCCAGATCCAGGTCCAGGGCCAGGTCAGTGTCCAGCTCCAGATCCAGGTCCCGCTCCCATCATCCCTTCCCTCAACCCTACCCTTAACTCTCCTCTTAACCCTCCCCTCCACCCTCCCCTCAAACCTCTTTCTCTCTTACTCTCGTCACTCCAAATGTAGTCCTCAACAAATTTATAGTAATCGGCTAACTCAATGAAAAGTTATGCGAATTTACAGTTTTCAAAAAATCACATTACATTTGTGCCATACCCGCTCCCGCTCACGAATTCAGTCGAACATTTACACCCTACACTACTCGCAGTGTATGCGAGTTTTCGGAAAATATAAATTCGCATAACTTATGATTAACTGCACCGATTGCAATGAAATATAGTCTATATGTTACACCGAATTAAGCACTATGTTTCTGTGAAAAGTCTATCAAGTTCGGTTCAGTAGTTTTTAAGTGATGCGCGCACAAACAAACAGACAAAATTTTTAAAAATGATCGTAGTGTGTTCTGTTGCTTAGCCTTAGACCCCTAATTTTATTTTTTGCAAATATCTTCAATGTATAGACACGCGTAGTTTACGATTTTTTTATTAGATAATCATACACTGTATAAGTACACGTTGCACTAAAGTGATGGTATCTTCCTTTAATCACTCTATGTGACCTTGTCAAGCCTGTCATTCTATTGTTGCCCAACTTAACATATTATCAAGTAATTATGGCTTCAATTGTGCTCCGTTAATGTAATACATATGAATCTTTAAACAAAGGGATCAAACGTTCTCACAGGATCTCGAGTGAACTGTTACATAAGCTGACATTGGCGTCTGTCAGGTATTAACATAAAAAAATTAGCGAACACGTCAGGGTCATCGTTGTACCATTGTGCGGGTTCCGTAATTTTATATTGATTGTTTATTGACGAATCGTTATTGATAAACACATCATGAACAAATATGTTTTGTTGTACATAGCCGGTATGAACATATTTTTTATCTTAAAGCCTATTTTTGCTTGCACCAGAGTGCAAGAAACAGTATTGTTTGAATACATTTTACGTTCTGTTTACTATTTTAACGATTCCATTTTGTAAATATTACAGAAATGACAACTAAATTTAAACTTTTTATCGGACAATTAACATAATTTTCCATGCAACAGTACAAACTGCGGCATGGTTTGAAAAGGTAATGTGCTCGCGATATATTGAAGGAATGAATTTGAAAACTGAATAACCTTTTCATTCCGCCACTATTCATACAATTTCATTGGTTTGTGTATTGCCTATAGAGAGTGCGCTCGTCTAGGTTGCAAATTCAGGCCAGTAGCATAATCAAACAATATGTTATGTTACATAACTTATGTCCATTTCTTAGTCTAGATTCTTCTAAAATACATACATACATAATGATCACGCCTTGGTCCTAAAAGGGTAGGCAGAGACGATGTACGCCACTTTACGCGATCCTGACACACCTCACTAGCCTCATTCTCATTCATCAACCTTTTCATGCACCTCCTTTTATTCGAATCCCGCTAGGGGCAAATGTTCGTATGATGAATATGAATGTTTATACCCAAGTCTTGGATGTTTGTATATTTATTTAAGTATCTATATCCGTTATGTACTAACCATACCACAGGCTCTGCCTAGTCTGGGACTGGATAATTGGTGTGAATGTCTGAGAGATTTTTATTTATTTATTCATCTCACTGTACACCCCTGCCTTTTTGAAGACGTCACCAATTTGATGCTTGAATGCCCTCCTAGGAAGATCTTTACCTGTAGTTCCTTCCACTCTAAATATCCAAGCCAACTGAACATACCCTTCCCTTCCTTCATTATTACAATTCTAAAATATTAGTGTTTTTTTTCTAATCACCACACTGCTGGGTATTCGGATTGGTTTTAGCAGTATATGAAGTTTAATCAGCAATCATTTTGAAATTATGTTTTTGTTATCTGAAATAACACCCTGAGGAGTCTAACCCATGTTAGAATGCCTCGTGTGTCTTTAACTCTTAGACGAATTAACCACGCTGTAACTATACTGGCTCTCCAATCTTAAAACCAGAACATAACATCGCTATAAATGCCGTTTGGCGGCAGAAATATGTAAAAGAGTGATGACCGTCCAGAAGGATCTAGTGCAGGCTCCGGGACTAGAATCTTCCCACCAGGTAATCAGTCTACCAGGTTCCGGTACGTGGTAGGCATATCCACTCTCATATTAGGTATAAAAATATACTTACGCGGCGTGGCCCCGATTGCCGGGGCACCTAGTAGTAGTAGGACAACGCGTACTACTGTCAACATTTCGTGATTTAGGGGTTCAACGTAACGTTGACTTTCTTCTATACGAGGAGGATTCAATTTGGCTTGCATTGAATTTTGTAGGTACGTTTACGAGTAATTAACAAGCTTTCTTAGGGAGTGCGCTTCCTGTACTATAATATGTGACTGTGCCTAACTTTGGGTCTAGGCTGTTGTCAATGTTATGTTGAATAAAGAGAGCACTGCTTCTTCGTTGATTAAAATCAACGGTATATATATGATATAGTATTTAGTATACTACTTGCTGCTTACATTTACCTATCTACGGAATTACGTACGTAATAGGTATTTAGATTTAAAAATACAGAACGCTGTTTCTCTGTCCACTTTACTTCTATTTAGAATTGAAGGTTCATTTTACACAAACGTTCTTTTCAGTTTCAGAGCATTGTGCTAAATTTTAGGGAAACTACCGAATCAAAAATCATCCGCAAAAAAACCATTACCTAAACATACAGTATAACGTATATAATTATATGGTGTTGTGTGAACGTAAATTTACCATTTAGGTACCTACCTATACGCCATAAAATATTAAATGTCATCTTCAAATTATCATTGACCATAATAATACCGACATACTGGAATAAATTGTAAACTCAATCGTTCCATAAAGTCATGTTTTTGTTTTAATAATTTCGATAGGCTATATCAAAAAATAATGGACACGTTGATGATGATGAGCTTAGAAAAAAGAACGAAACATCAGTAAATGAATAGATTAATAGGTAGTATAACAATTCAAAATTCAAAATTATTTATTTAAACCCTTAATCTAGTAGTTGATTAAACAATAAATTTATTAAATAACTTACAAGTAGACATACAGGGTGTAGCACTGTGCAACAAAGTAAGAACTGAGCTACTGCACTGACCCACAGGCCGTAACGCAGTAGTCAGTATAGTGAGTTATAAAACAGGTAATTAATTATTTTGTGTACATAGAGAAATATTCTGTATAATATTACAGTAATGGAAGATTAAAAAACAAAAAAGGTCTAAACTAAAAAAAAAAAATTAAATTAAAAAGAAGAGTTACAAATTATACATATAATAATAAAAACATTCATGAAAATAAGGGTCGTGGAAGAAATGGTTGTATGTGTGTGTGTGAACGAGGGGGTGTGTTTGCGGGTAAGTCGAGGGTGTGTATGTTGTGTGTGTGGGGGGGGGGGGGGGTATGTGTGGATGTGTCTGTCAACTAATTGTTCATGACACGCGTCCATCTAAGTAGTATGTTCTATTTGTTATTCTAATATAGAATTTCGAATAACCGCTCTGTGTCGTCGTAGTTTTTGCACTTAAGCCACTTAACTATTGCAGATAAAGTTAAGTCTCTTTCATTATAGTAAAATTCTTTCAAAGCTATGTTATGAACAAAAGGTGCCAGGAATCCGTAGAAACCCTGTGCGAATTTTGTCCTGCAAGGGGGAGCCTTTTGTTTCCCTTTCAACCTAACCGTTCTGTTGGTTGGTGCCCGGACTTGCGTCTTGTTTAAGCTTTCCTTTTTTAGACGTTTAAAAATATTTAATACTAGCTGTGCCCGCGGCTCCGCTCGCGTGGACTACAGGATCCGCTCCCATTCCCACTTCCGCTCCCTATCCCACTTCCACTCAGACTTCAAATCCAGGTCCAAGTCCAGGTCCAGGTCCAGGGTCAGGCCCAGGTCCAGGTCCAGGTCCAGGTCCAGGTCCAGGTCCAGGTCCAGGTCCAGGTCCAGGTCCAGGTCCAGGTCCAGGTCCAGGTCCAGGTCCAGGTCCAGGTCCAGGTCCAGGTCCAGGTCCAGGTCCAGGTCCAGGTCCAGGTCCAGGTCCAGGTCCAGGTCCAGGTCCAGGTCCAGGTCCAGGTCCAGGTCCAGGTCCAGGTCCAGGTCCAGGTCCAGGTCCAGGTCCAGGTCCAGGTCCAGGCCCAGGCCCAGGCCCAGGCCCAGGCCCAGGCCCAGGCCTAGTTCCAGTCCCAGGTAAAGATCCAGAAACTCAACCCTCCCCTCAACCCTCCTCTCAACCCTTCCCTCAACACTCCCCTCAACCCTCCCCTCAGCTCTCCCCTCAACCCTCCCCTCAAACCTCCCCTCGTCTCTCCAAATGTAGTCCTCGTAACTAAACCATCGCATTCCAAATTCCGACCAACATTACTTTGTTGCATACCTATACCACAAATTCATCGTAATCGGGTAACTCAGTCAAAAGTTATGCGAATTTTCAAACACTCAAATTACACTGGTACCATACCCGCTCCCGTTCCCGCTCCGGTCCAGCTCCGGTTCCGCTCCCACTCTCGCTCTCGCTCCCGCTTCCGCTCCCGCTTCCGCTTCCGCTTCCGCTCCCGCTCTCAATCCCACCCCCCACGCCCACGCCCACGCCCACTCCCATTCCCACTCCAAATCCTACTCGCAGCTCCAAATGTAATCCAAACTCATCGCAATCTGAATAGTAAGGAAATACTACTATATGCAATATATTGCATAATAACCTTACCTACTAATGTGTTTGAAAACTAAAAATGTCTATAACTTTTGATTGAGTTAGCCGATTGCGATGAAATAAAGACTAAATGTTAAGTTAAGTTAAGCCCCATGTTTTTGTGAAAAGTCCATCAAAATCCGTTCAGTAGTTTTTAAGTGATGCGTGCACAAACTCACAGACAAACAGATAAACAGACAAACAGATAAACAGACAAACAGACAAAAATTTCAAAAATGATCGAAATGTGTTCTGTTGCTTATCCTTAGACCCCCCCAATTTTTTTTTTGCAAATATCTTCAATGTACAGACACGCGAAATTTACGATTTTATTTATTAGATAAATGTTTGTCTAATATTTAAGATTCCTAGTTCTTTATACAGATCGCTAGTTGGATATTGAAATGGTTTACGGAATAGGACTTTCAGAATTGCTCTTTGGGCTCTTTCAAGAGTTAGTAGATGGGTCTTTGCAGCACCACCCCAGGCCACAATACAGTAGGAGGACAAGGATTCTGCTAGGGCTATGTATATATTCTTTAGCAGACTGATATCTCCACAGTTTCGTATCCTTTGAAATATGTAAATTAGTCTACGAAGGCGGTTGGACATGTAGTTAATGTGAGCAGTCCAGTTTAACTTTTTATCAATCATTACTCCCAAATACTTTACACTGTCAACAATTTCTATCTCAGGGCAATCACATATATTGTTCGCTCTTTCAGTCTCGCACATATGTAGTTTCAGTGATATGGAAATGGTAGGTTTAGAACGTTCAGTTATACGAAAGCAAATGCCTTTAGTCTTTTTCACATTCAACGTTAGGAGATTGTTTTCTAGCCAGCATTTTGTTATTTGGAGACCCTGAGTTGCCAAATGTAAGGTATTTTTCCAAGATGAGCCAGCGAAAAGGAGAACAGTATCGTCAGCGTAGGTTAAAATTCTGCAACCTTCCAATTTTAGGCTACACAGACCATCTATATATATTAGAAACAGCAATGGGCCCAGAACGCTACCCTGAGGAACGCCATAAGCTACGGTAAGTGAATCACTAATCCTGTTGTCGATTCTAGTACATTGTACTCTTCCCAACAGGTATGACGAAAACCACTGAGCAGCTAAACCTCTGACACCGATTTGTTCCAGTTTATTCAGAAGTATAGATAATGATACGGTATCAAACGCCTTTGCTAGGTCCAAAAATACACCAATGCAATGCTTGCCCTCATCTAGTTGATCCACTATGTGCTCAACCAGTGTAGTTACTGCATCTGCAGTAGATAACTTCTCTCTGAAGCCAAATTGGTTACATGATAGGAGATTATTTTTGTTGACGAATTTCATGAGTCTGATTTTAACTAGTTTTTCTAAAACTTTTGAAAGGGCCGGTAGCAGGGAAATTGGGCGGTAGTTGTTTACTACTGCAGCATTTCCTGATTTTAGAATGGGCACAACTATGGCTTTTTTGAAAGCTGTAGGAAAAATACCACTACTAAAAGACAGATTGAAAATATGTGACAGAGGGACAGCAATACATCGATTTAGTCGTTTAATCAGTTTTGTGCTGAAACCGTCCCATCCACAAGCTCCACTGTCTTTGAGCGTATTAATTACCGTAGTAATCTCGGAATTAGTTGTAGGCGCCATGAAAAATGAGTTCGATATTTTATTATGGGAGTTTGATTGTTTATTTAAATCAGTTTCCTGTTTCCCAAGTCTGTCCAATGTTGTACAATATGTTTATACTTCTCTAGGACTCCAAAGGCGAACTATTAACTATCATACCCAGGCGATTCCATGGAAAAGAAAAGAACACTTTTTTCGTTGTATAGCAAAGCAGTTTCTATCCTTTGGTTTCTATTTCATTTTTCATGTAGTTGATTGTGTACTGTACTAGGGTTTCTGATCTCGATCCGATCTTATACCTATCTCTTGGATCGATCTTTTTAAAGGCAAAATCTATCCAAGATCGCCACTAAATGGAGAGATCGGAGAGCGATTTTTTCCCTCCAGCCTTCAGCGGCAGTTTATCGAACGACAGACATACAATGTAATTCCTTTACTTTCTGTTATTGTTCAAACGATTATGGTGTGCGATTAATTCAGTGAGTTGGTTGAGCTACTCGTATTTAAGCTTAGAAGAATGGTCGGAAAAATATAATAGCATCAATCTGCAGCAGTCATGTCCAACTCACACGTCGACCTAAGGCCGGTGATCGTCGATAATGTCAAAATTGAAGTTGTTCAGGAGTACGTCTGCCTAGGACAGACAATACAGTTGGGTAGGAACAATTTTGTCAGGGAAGCTGACAGAAAATCCAGTTGGCCTGGGCAGCATTTGGAAAATTGCGTCAAGTCTTCACTTCGCCTATTCCACAATGTTTAAAGACAAAAGTCTTTAATCAGTGTGTCCTGCCTGTCATGAGCTATACGGTGCAGAAGCGTGAACACTGACGGTGGGCCTGATCCACAAGTTTCAAGTCGCTCAGCAAGCTATGGAGAGGGCAAGGCTCGGGGTTTCTTTGAAGGATATAATTCGTAATGAAGAGATCCGACGAAGAACGAAGGTGACTGACATAGCCGAAAGGATTAGCAAGCTGAAGTGACAGTGTGCCGGTCACATCTGTCGCAGAACCGACGGCCGTTGGGGCAGACGAGTTCTGGAGTGGAGACCACGGATTGGCACGCGTAGGGTGGGACGCCCCGTCGCCAGATGGACTGACGGCCTAAAAAAGGTGGCCGGAAGCGGCTGAATGCGGAGGGCAGAGGACCGGATGCGGTGGCGTTCATTGTGGAAGGCCTATGTCCAGAAGTGGACGTCTAGAGGCTGAAATGATGATGATGAATCTGCAGCAGGTTTTTTTTAACCCTGTATGAAAATCGATCGATTTATTTCAGATCGATCTCAACTTCCAAGATTATGTATATTTAGATTAAACCAACGGTTAGACGGCTGATAGTAAATTAATTTATAAATAAATTGTAGTACACTATAATTTCTTATACTTCAGTTTGAATGTAAGTTTTGTGGTTTTTTTTTCAAGCATCGTGTTGTTATCGTCTTAAAGCTACGAATCATTCTTAGGCGACGTTATTAAATGTATAATAGACGTTGTCATTGTAATTTTTATTTGTACAAGTACTTCGGTAAGTCAGTATATTGAATTACTGTGCGGTTTGTGTACATGAATTAGCATTCTGTAAAAAGTGTACATTTAGCCAGTTTTTGTAATGTTGGCTAAATGGGGAAGTCCAATGTAGAACTCAGTTATGCATGATATTGTTTTTATGAATATTAGAGGCAGGCAAGTAATATGTCCCTTGAAAGGAAGCAGTAGCAAGTTCTATTAAGGACATATGTACATTATCAAGTTCTGCAAAGTTTAATTTATATCAACGAATCGTCGTTTTTGTAGAAAGATAACAGTTTGATAGCTGAACGGAAATATTTTAATTTCGTTGAAATTTTTCATATAAAGTTTTGCAGAGCATTTTGGAACTTTCATCGAACTTATCCCGCATACCTATATCGTATACTCATTACCAGTGATCGGGGTTAGTAGAGCTATTTTTGGTACTTGCAACATGCTGTCATAGTACATTCATGCCACTGAAGTAAGGGGGGACGTTATTTTGACACCACTGAATGGAATTCCCCACCATGCAGCTCGGGTATTTCCGGACAAGAACAATTTGGATCTTTTTAAAGGAAGAGTGAATAGACATCTTCTGTGTAAGCGCGCTCCACCATTGGCCTCATCATCACTCACCATCAGGTGAGATTCAGGTCAAGCGCAAACCCATCAACAATTAAAAAAACACCTTTTTCAGGGCATTGGATAGAGGACTACATGGCTAACAACTTTTATTTATAATTTTTTTTCTGCGCCCCCTACTTGACCTTGATGAGTGCACTGGATATGCATTCGGGATTAACAAATGTACCTTCGAGGTCATTGCCCGGAAATAGCTCTACTTACTCTGATCTGATCACTCTCATTCATTACTGTGCCTATAAAGGGTGTAAGGGACGGTCTTCCGAAAACTTTAACCATGGCTTCAGACCATCACCCTGAACATCGTACAGCAAGAATTTTTTGCCGGAAATAAAAAAAAAATCGACTCTTCATACAAATCTGGCATGTCATTTGTAAAATTTGTATGGTGAGTCGAAATTTTTTTTTTATTTCCGGCGAAAAATTCTTGCTGTACGATGTTCAGGGTGATGGTCTGAAGCCATGGTTAAAGTTTTCGGAAGACCGTCCCTTACACCCTGTATATAAAATGAACTCTAATCTATTAACGAAGTCGAATGAATTGCAAAAATGCATTTTTATGTAGTCTGAAGTTCATGGCAAACTAAACAGTGGGACTCGACAAAGCGATAGTTTTCAAAATATTCTTCTTTGTCTTTAGTAACAACAATAATATTATGTATGAGTGTAGAAACCGATTGAATGCGAATTAAACAAGAAATATAGAGTACTGTATTAATACAATTCTTTTTCTATGACGATGGAATAATTATATTGTAGTTGAAAGGAATCTAAAACGGAAAGCTTAACATAAATATATGTTAAAGCTTATTTTGAAAATTCACAGTCAGGAACTTCGACTTGCTATTGATTTTATTATGCTATAGGTAAGTAGTTAAGATCATTGTCCAAAGCAAGCAGTAATAACGATCAAATTAAAGTTTGCTTTGATTGATTTCAAATGCAATTACAAAAAAGACATTATTTCAATTATTCACTCACTGTGAGCAAAAATCTTTTACAACTCGCAGTTTTCTAGAAAGACACTATAACAAAAATTATTACTCGAAAACTACATAAAATCGGGGAACACGCATGTGGGTAATTCGGGTGCTCTAGGGAGAGCTCTACCTCTGGCCAAAGTGGGAAACTGAATAGTTGCAGGTTCTTCTTTTACGACCCAAATGATCTGATGCATGAAATTGTGAATGCAAATAATGTCGGAGTTGGGGAAAAACATAATGCTACTTTTTGCCACGGGAATGTAAAACTTCCTATAGGCACATGAGAACATAGCTAACAATAGTAACCACGGCGAAGCAGAAATATTTTTTTCAAAAGTGTTTGTAGGGGTTTATAGAGACGTTCAGAGGAATGAGAATCATGGCTCTTTATATATTTTTCTAATCAATTCGTGGATTTCGCCAGTGGATTAGAATGGAAAAGGGGAATGATTTATCGTTCATCCTGTGTCACTTAGGGAAAAATGATTATTGCTGCAGTAAATATGTTTTTTATTATAACATAGATAGACATAATTTATTAATAATCCCATGATTACAAATAATTTTGTCGTTGTCGTTGCCCGCGACTTCATCCGCGTGGACATCTTAACATCACAAATTATTATGTATTTCCTGTAGGAATGGGATGTTTTTCGGGATAAAAAATATCCTATGTCCTATTCCAGGACCTAACCTAAATGTGTGCCAAGTTTCATCCCGATCCGTCTAGTGATTGAAGCGTGATTGAGTAACAAACATCCAAAATCCAAACTTTCGCATTTATAATATTAATAGGATTTAGCTTAAACACTTGACTTCTGCTACATAATCTTAAATTTCTAGCCTCTCAGATATTGCTTCAGTCTCGGAAACAGAAATTACTAGGGACGAGGTCTGTTTCAGGGTAATGGGCGACAGTTACCATCAGGCGGCTGTCTTCTCGTTTGTCTTTTCATTTTCAAAGGAGTCGTCCCAACGTAGCTTGTAATAAAACCGATATCGAGCTACGTAATGAAGCTCTATAATCTCCGGAGTCTGACATTAATTCGAATTCATCAACCTGTAAAATAAAAGGTATTTATTTCTACAAGCTTGTGTATTATTTTACAGCAATCAGCGATTTGTGACAAGGCCAGAGTTGGTGTAGGTAAATTAAGTCCAGCAAGTGAACGGCTGCGTATATTTTTGCAGTCGATTCGTGGTTTTTTACACAGTCTATTTCATTTTATGTGTACCTGATAAAAGCATATATTAGTCGTTAAGAGTATTATACAAACAGTTTAACAAGAATCAGTGCAAATATTGGTAATGCCATGTAATATGCATGATATGCCTTTAAATAACTTGGAATAAAATGACAGGATGTTTCGACACGATGCATCGGAAGAAATTGTTATGAAGTCCTCATTCGGGTCCACCAAATAGATGTGTTAGATCTCAATTTAAATGTCGAATAGATGGACTTAAAGAAAGAGTTGACCGGTCAAAAAATGTCATGTGATGGAGGATAATAGTGAGGTGTTTGAAGAATATACGTAATAAAATGTTTTGCATAAATGGGACTGCTCCACCGATATAGCATGTATTATTAGAAAAACTGCACAGATTCCATTGATAGTCAATTGCAAACACTGCATAGATTAGTACCCTCAATATGATGTACTGTCGCGAATATTAATTTGGATCTCTTTTCTAGATAAGTTCTTGCAGCTCTAATGGATATTCTCTGCAGATTTAATGGAGACAGGTACAATAACTAATTAGAATTTAGAAGCAGTGAACGCAGATACGTTCACGTTCAACTTTCGTCAAATCAGGAAAAATCTCGTATAGAGAAAAAACTATTATTTTCTATTATTAATTTATCATTATAAACAGTATTTTCATTTAAATTAGCCTGTGTGACACTGGCACACGATTAAGATATATCCTCTTTGCAAATAGATTACCAAAGATACGTCATATCCGGAGTTATAGAGAGAAGATAGGAAGTCTCAACACTCCTTGGTTAGAAATTATAATTACAAAAATACATATTTTGCGCATGTCATAGACAACTCAATATGCCATCTTAGGCATTCGGTCTTATAGGTATAAACTTGATAGGTTTCGAATTAGAGTCCGTGATACAGTCCGTGATACAGTCACGGACTCTAATTTGGACCCATCTAAGGTTTAATCGGCTGAAATGTGCGCAAAAATAATTATCATATAGTTTTCATCTGTCGTCGTAGTTGCAAACTCTTTTCATGATGCATAAGTACGAGTATGTATTAGCTTCAGCTGAAAAGTGCAAATAAAGGACAAACCCAATGATCGGCCGACCTTGATTTAGAACGCGGAATCGGCTGAACAAGGCCGATTCGATGACACTGCGTTGCGGAGTTTTTGTCGCGGCCGGATCGCATTGTGCACGAGTCCTCACAAAGCCGGTCCGTATCCACGCATGTCAAACAGGCTGTACGCCGGATTCATACTATCAATTCATTATGACTCCATGTCAACGGTTCCAAATGATACAGAAACATCGTATTAATGGACAATGTGTTCTGCCCTACCTGAAATTTTGTCTGCAAATTATTAGTTGTTACGGTTGGTTGGTTATTTGAACAGGATGCATTGTCATGATCAGGGATAGGTAGCAGCGTTCTCCTGATTATTACTGCGATCACCAATCCGCCTGCCAAACGAAGTGATTATGGCGAATCACCACATGGACAGTACACTACAAGTGACATTCTATTGGGGAGGCTTGTGTTCAGCAGTGGACATATTTCGGCTGATGATAATAACGATCCGAAATATTTTATAGAGATTGTTCTCGAGTCGAGACCGGGACTGAGCAAGCATAGTGTAGGACGCCCCCTGGCTAGATGGAGGGACGATCTGCGTAAGGCAGTGACTGGATGAGAAGAACCGAAGATTGGGTTCAGTGGCGCACCTTGGGAGAGGCCTATGTCCAACAGTGGAGTCTTTCAGGTTGATAATGATGATTTGTTTATTCATCTGTAGTTGCGACACGAGCTTGGAGAATAGAATATACCACTAGTTCAGATCTAGATAGAATAACTTTATGGAAATAAGGTTTAAAAAATATATATAGTTCATTTTGTATGAAATTTTCATGGAACTTGGGAAAATAACCTTTAAATATGCTTCTAATCTATTAAAACAAAGAATCACCTAGTCCTTCTGTTTTGCGAGATAAGTGAGATAGGTGTCGACTTTAGACCTCGTGGCGCTTACAGCGGTTTTACCTTTTCACTTTTCACGTGTAGTTTGAATGTGTGTGTTTCTAAGGCATTCGTAAAAATCTAAGATGCATGCACAGTCAAAAAATCCTATTAACTACATTGTGGAGCAGTACTTAGGTCTTCCTTATTTTAATTCCACTATTTTTTGGGTATGTAAATAAAAAAAATTGTCAACTCTCTATCGCACATGAATTAACCCGTTGATCAATCTAATGCCTATTACGCAAGCAAATCATTAAAAAAGTATAAATGTTTTATGGAACTGTTTTGACTACTTTAAGTACCTAGATATTACTGGTTAGAGTAATAACGATTATTGGCATTTGTTCCTAAATAACTCACGAGGCAAAATTGTTGACCATACATACAGGTAAAATAATTCTTCTGCTATATTTTTAAAACTTCTGTAATACTGATGTATTACAGAAGTAGGCTACTATGAATAGGATAACGTATCTGTATAACACATTTACTTAATTTAATTAAAAAATACATATAATTGCCGATTTTAAAAGACTATTTTATTAAGTTAACTAGCTGTGCCCGTGGCTCCGCTCGCGTGAATTACAGAATCCGCTCCCATGTCCTCTCCCGCTCCCGATTGCACCGCCACCGCCTCCGCCTCCGCCTCCGCCTCCGCATCCGCCACAGCCACCGCCACCGCCACTTCCACTCCCACTCAGACTCTCAATATCCCGCTCCCGCTCCCACTACCACACCCACTCCCCTTTTACCACGCCCACTCCATCGCCCACGCCCACGCCCACTCCCACTCCCACTACCAGCTCCAAATGTAGTCTGAATAGTACGGAAATAATATTATTATGTGCAATATATTGCATACTAACATTACCTCAAAGTCAAAGTCAAGTCAAAATCATTTATTGCATATGAGTACACTTGGTACATTTATACACGTCATTTTTTTTATCGACTACCGCTTCCTAGGTGTTAGCGCTGTGAAGAAGAAACGGCGCAACAAACTTCACGCAACACATCTTTTAAAAATCAAGTTTGCATACAATTAATAAATATTTTGCGAAGCTGGATTAACATTAGTACCAGGCATCTTTGTCATTCAAATAATCGTTTACTTTATAATAGGCTTTCTTACAAAGTTGTTTTTTAATGTGAATCTTAAACTTTCTGTCCGTCATATTTAAGATTTCCTCTGGTAGTTTGTTGTAGAAGCGTATACATTGCCCCGTGAACGATTTGCTGACCTTACTTAGTCTTAACCCTGGTAAAACAAGTTTATTTTTATTTCTTGTATTATAACTATTATTGTCACAGTGCCTCAAAAAGAGAGATACATTTTTTCTGACATATAAAATATTATCTAAAATGAATTGACCAGCTACTGTTAATATGCTTATTTCTTTAAACTTTTCTCTTAATGAGTCTCTACAACGCAGATTATAGATTGCCCTAACTGCTCTTTTTTGCAAGATAAAAATGGTCTCTATATCTGCTGCTTGACCCCACAGTAGGATACCGTATGCCATGATACTGTGGAAGTAGCTAAAGTACACTAACCTCGCGGTAGCAACATCGGTTAATTGTCTGATTTTCCTTACGGCGTAGGCGGCAGAACTTAATCTGCCAGCTAATGAAGTTATGTGGGGTCCCCATTGTAAAGATGAATCTATAGTTATACCCAGGAACACAGTACTTTTAATAAACTCTAGTGTGTCATTACCTAATGTCACATTGTTTTCTACATTTCTTACATTCGGTAGAGAGAATTTAATACATTTAGTTTTCTTTGTATTTAATGCAAGGTTATTTACACTAAACCAGTTAAGAATTTGCGTGAGAGTATTATTTACCTCAGCAAGTTCACAATCTTTTCTGCTAATTTTAAAAATCAGCGAAGTGTCATCGGCAAATAAAACTATATTGGACATGTTTTGTATTAAAAAGGGCAAGTCATTTATATATACAAGAAAAAGAAATGGGCCCAGAACTGAACCCTGGGGTACCCCCATTTTCACGAATGACCCAGATGACCGAATTCCGTTTATATCTACTTTTTGTACTCTATTTTCTAAGTAAGATTTAAGTAATTCGAATGCTCTGTCTTTAACGCCATAATGTATCAGTTTAAGTAGCAAGGTTTCGTGATCGACACAATCAAATGCCTTGGAGAGGTCGCAGAAGACGCCTATTGCATCACGGAAGTCTTCCCAAGCATCATGGATATGCTTAACAAGCATGACTGCTGCGTCGGTTGTGGAACGTCCCTTAGTAAAACCGAACTGACGATCGTGAAGGAGTAGTTTAAGATTGAAATGACAAAGCAATTGATTGAGTATGATCTTCTCGAATATCTTGCTAAGCACAGGCAGAACTGACACTGGTCTAAAATTACTGGGATCTTGTTTGTCACCAGATTTAAAAAGTGGTATGATTTTACTGTGCTTCATAAGATCAGGGAAAACCCCTTGATCAATACTCATGTTAAATATAAAAGCTAGGTAAGGCGCAAGAACCGTAAGAACTGAATTTATGACTTTAACGGACATTCCCCATAGATCTTCAGAGGATTTTAGTTTTAATGACTTAAATGCCTTAATAATTTCTACTGAATTTACGTGTCTAAAGTGAAAGTCTGTTTCGCATCTTGTAACATTATTATTAAGTAAAGTCTCGGCAAGAATAGGCGATGAATGCAGAGCTTCGGTGGTTTTCATGGGGATCTTAGTGAAAAAGGTTTCAAACAACTCGGCTACCTCCGTTTTGGAACTAGTTACTTTACCGTTACTTTTGATAGTGTACTTATTATCTCGCGACTTAGTTTTGGCAGTTTCGTTATTTATGACCTTCCATACGGCCTTTACTTTATTTTCCGAAGATTTAATTTTGTTACTTATATAATTTGATTTGGCTACTTTGCAAACTTTCCTAAAAATTTTTGAATAATTTTTGACATATTCATGGAACCTGTTGTCAAATCTGTAGGTCCTTTCACTGTACAGATCATACAACCTGGTCCTACTTTTACGGATACCGGTGGTTGCCCAATCACTAAATTTAAACTGGTTATTTATTTTAATTTTCCTACTTTTAAAAATATTGGCAAATTCTCCAGACAGTGTCTTGAAGAAATCGACATAGAAATCGTTTAATTCCACCTGCTCAGTATCAGGATTCGGCAATTTCATTATAAGAGCATCTTTATATCTCTCTATGCGACTAACTGTGACGGGCCTAGTACATATCTCGGTGGTTGTATGCTTTATATTACCCGGAAATGTAACAATTTGCCCACTGTGATCTGATTTTAAACAATTTATAATAGATTTTTCTAAAAAACCACAATTGCTATAGAAATTATCTAAACACGTAGCTGTGGTACGTGTGATCCTTGTTGGTTCAAGAAATACATTTATTAAATTAAAGGACTTAAATAAGCTAATTAATCTGACCGAAAAAGTGTCAGTTACTAGTAAATCTACATTAAAATCTCCACAAATTATGATATGTTTCTTACTTTTGATAACTATTTTCATGACATCTTCCATTATAGTTTCAAAAGTAGAAAAATTAGAAGCACGGGGGGGTCTGTATACACACACTACAACATGTTTCTCCAGCTCAACACAAGACAATTCGATAGACCATTCAACCGAGAGTCCAACAATGTCTTTGCGTTCCTTCGCCTTAATGTTATTTCTAACAAATATTAGTGAACCTCCTTGTTGTATGAGCTTTCGGTTGAATGAACTAATAACATTATAATTTTCATAGTTGAACATCATTTCATGTTCTTTAAGGTGATGCTCGGTAATACAGAATAAGTCAATATTTGACTGACTTTCTAAAAACAGTTCTACTTCTAATATCTTGCCAGAAAAGCTCTGCATATTTTGATGAACAATTTTAAGTGCATTTGGCTTCTCCTTTGTCTGCTTATTTAGTTTAAAGACTGACTAAAGTGTCTCGTCAATGCTGGTGATTGAGTCACCTGTGTGGTACCGTGTGTAAAGATAGGTGAACCAATGTCTTTCCCACAGGGACTCTCCATTGTCATGGTATGTAAATTGTCCATTATACTATGTATAACTGGGTCATATATATTATAAGCTAACAATCTAGCTAAATGTTTTTTATAAAAATTTGATAGATACAATGTATCTGTAGTCAACTTAAAATTGTTAATAAACTTATTAACATCAAAACAAAAAATTTTGTCACTTTGACGACATGTCATATTGTACAATAATTGGTTAAGTCTGTAGATAACTTTGTTCTGCTTTTCTGACAGTGTATTTGAGTAAAGAAAAGCACACATTATTAACTTATAAAGTTTATGCTCTAGTGAAGAAAACAAATGAATTAAGTCTCTTTTTCTGACTCCTAGGCTATTTCCTATGAACAATATTACAGTAGTGTTTTTATTGTAACTACTATTTAATAATTGGTCTACAATTTGGCTGAAAGTAGCACCAGGCATGCACACATTTGTTACCTGTTGCCTCAGACAGTTATTTAACATTTTACCAAATCCTACTCCTACTTGGTCTGTAAATAATAATGTTTTTCTGCAATGGTTATCATCCTGCGCAGATTCCTGCAACTCATGTTCGTAACTGTGTTGTTCATTTGGAGCAGCACATGGTGTTTTTGACGGAGGCACAGTGCTAGGGTAAGGTGTTTCCTGACACTGCTTACCCTGTGAGCCAATGGCTGAACTGATAACCACTGGCTGACTTTCTGGTGGTATGTCTGTTACGTGGTCCGTGTTAGATGTCGAACAGGTCAAAGAATCAAATCTTTCCATATTGTAATTGCCCAGTTCAATAAGGGTGTTCATGGCAGCAATATGTTCAGATATTTCTTGCTGCGCAGAGGAATAGAGAGAACTAATCTTTTCCAATGATGATTCCAGATCTTTTACTTTTAATTGTAAAATCTGTGAATTATTTTCCAGAAGTTCATTATTTTTATACAGTGTATCACCATACAATTGAATTTTTTTATACAAATTTTGTTTTCTCTTTAGAGGCAGCGATGTCACACATTTCTTTATCTTATTTATTTTATTTATAGATTTCTTGATAACTCGTTTACATTTAATATATTTCTTTATTTTATTTGAACCTCGAATATGTATCGATTCATCCTTTTCAGAGGTGAGGTCTATGGTCATAATGCCACTTTGCCTATTTTCTACTAGCTCATTGAATAGGCTCATTGTGTGCTGAGATTCCTTATTTTTCTGTGTTTTCTGTAGACAGTTAATCTGCTTATTGGCATCTGCCAGATCATATTCTAGATCCTTAATTCTGTTCAGAGCACACTCATGGTTCTCCCGGCATTTATCTGACATGTTGACCACATCTTGTAAGCGGTCATGCTGCTCGAGTAATTCTTGATATTGTAAGTCCAGTTGAGCGAGCTCCTTTTTCAAGTGGGTATTCCTAGTGATTATGTGTTGCACCTCCACTTCACTCTCATCTCTTTCTGACAACAGCTTGTCACATAATTTCCTGGACTCAAGTAGGTCTTTAAGAGTAGCTCTTAGTTTGACTTCTAGCTCCTCTGTGTGAGTCTTACGAGTAGTTGGTGCCATGCTGATTGCAGTCTGAAATTACAGTAAAAAGACTGGCAGTACAATTGTAAAAATAATTATTATAGTTCAAGTTAGTATGTTAAGTTTGTCATAAAAATAACCAATGTAATTGAAATGAATACTGAATTTAAAACTTAATTAATCAATGTATGTATGCAGTCATCAATAAAAGGCTATTTAATTAAATTTTTATTTATAAGCCTGAGATGATTGAAGTATATGGTTGGTAGGGTAGGTGACTAAAAACTATAGCCACTTTACCTATGTAAATAGTGCGTAACATATGTCTAATTGTAAATAAAGAGTACAATACCTAGGATTATGTTAGTGTTTGTTAAAAAAAAAGTTGAAGTCAACTTTGCTTGGACTTAATGTCTAAATGCACAGAGAACTCGGCTAGTACCTAGGTATATTTAAATTTATGCGATTTGTTTATTATGAGCTTTGTTTATGCTGTTATGAAGAATAATGGTGTCCAATAACGTGTAATAGTATAATTAGAAGCAAAATACTCTCCCGGATAATCCGTTGTTGGTGGCATTCAAATCTCGTTTGACAGGCGGCCGACGGCTAGTCCAAGTTCAGTACACAGCAATAAAGATGACAATTCACTTTAATATCACCAAGAGTTTATAGTTTTACATAAATAGTGACTTTAGAAACACCAAGTAATGATTATTAACACTTAAATTATCTTAACACTAATTTATTTGATTAAAAATAAGATCAGCTGTGGATTTGACATCTGACCATTTCAGTGTTACCTACTAATGTATTTGAAAACTAAAATTGTCCATAAATTATCATAACCCGATTGCGATGAAATAAAGACTAAATGTTAAGTTAAATTAAGCCCCATGTTTCTGTTGAAGGATAATGAAAATCTGTTCAGTAGTTTTAAGTGATGCGTGCACAAACTCACAGACAAACAGACAAAAATTTCAAAAATGATCGAAATGTGTTCTCTTGCTTATCCTTACACGCAAATATCTAAGGATTTTTTTTGCAAATATCTTCAATGTACAGACACGCGAAGTTTACGTTTTTTTTATTAGATTAATACTACACATATCATTTCGATGAAGAAAGTCTATGACTTTACTCCAAAGGTTAATTCTTTTAACTAAACTTTGCACAAGAATCAAATTTCCGATACCGGAAAATCTGTTTCTTCAACGCAATCAATCAAACGAACCGTTAAATTGAATTCTATTGTCAGACATAGTTTCTGAGTCATAAATCTTTATGAAACGTCCGTGTCCTATCTTAAATTGAGAAAAACCTCGCCCACGTGCATGAAAATTTTTCAAATGCATACAAAGATAACATTCCGTTCAGAAAACATCATTATGGACGTGGTAGAAAAAGAAACAAAGTGCATAGGTAAACATTCCGTGACTAAGTTGGAAACAACGATGCTACTCCGCGATAAAACCATTGTGTCTAGGTAATGCTAATTCTGTCCAGAGCTAGCTACGATTACGTTAAGTACGATAGCAATCATGAAATGATTACAACGTCCGGTGTTACCCGTATTAACGCATTTACCAATCAAAAGTACAAAAGCCCACTGCGCGAAACGTGACATTTATGGCCCTAACATACACAGGAATATAGCAAAATAATACTATTCTGTAAAATTTCAATTTAACAAAAACTATTGACTAGTCGCAAATCACGGCACAAACAGAAAAGGTATTAATATTGTCTCATGAAAGGCTACGAACTCTTATGATCAAATAACTATTTATAAAATCATTTTGTTTCAGATAAATGTGTTGCAGTCATGGCTGTAGAAACCAAAAATACAGGAAATAACAAAATATTCGATATAAGTAATAACGCTAATGGTGGCAATGACTTAAATGGAACTAATGTAATTAAGAATAGTTTTAAAAAGAATAAACAAGAAAAAGAAAATTACGACAAAAAAATGGTTGCAACTAATGAAGATGACGACGATTGGAAAAAGTTAAATTTCATTCAAAAGACTAGAAAAATGATGTCTCTCATAACTGTGGAACCAATTTTAGCGTGCTACGTGATGCCATCGGTTCTTTCAGCATTAGCTACTCAAAATCTTTACTTAGAGAAAGCTTGTCGAGTAAATTTAAGGTTTCCACATCACGTCTGCGATGCCCTGACTCGGAGAGATACGGCTAACTATACCGCTGAGGAAGAAGCCGTTCAAAAACTAGTGGCTTCAGTAGCCGGTTGGAAAACAGTACTACAATCATTCTTGCCGTGTGGCATTTTAATATTTCTGGGAGCATACAGTGACCGAATTGGACAAAGAAAGTTTTGCATGCTACTCCCTATTGTTGGAGAGTTCCTGACGAGCGTGGGTCTAATATTTAATACTTATTTTTTCTACCAATTACCTCTGGAAGTTGCAGCAGTGACCGAGGCAATATTTCCTGCTTTGACCGGCGGTTGGTTTACAATGTTCATGGGAGTTTTCAGCTACATAGCTGATGTTACTACGGATGAACAGAGAACTTTGAGGATAGGGGTTGTGAACTTATTTTACTCGGTAGGAGTGCCTGTGGGAGCTGCGCTAAGTGGGATATTAGTGAGAAAAATCGGTTTATATGGTGTATTCTCATTAAGTGCTTCGCTATACGTTCTAAGTTTCTTCTATGGATTCTACAGGATCAAGGAAGTGAAGAAACCTAATTTGAATGTTGTGAGTATAAAAAATGTTTTACACCGCTTGTTTTATGTGTGTTAGTTGTAGTAGATAAATTTGCTGATTCTAATACTTGGCTAGGTACCGCATATTGCCTTCGATACCTTTCGAGGTGAAAGGTGACTGCATGGACATTATTAACTAATTAAACAAATTATATGTACTTGTTTTCAAAGGAATCATTCAATTGATAAGACGAATAGCTAAAGCCTAATGAATTTCTAGCATAACTACACTCAATGTATCTAATTAAAGACACTGATGCAACATGCGACGTACGCAATGAAAATGATATTACTGTTGAAACTAATAATGATTCCATTTATTTTGTACTATATTATCAACATTCTTAACCGATAATTAATTAAATAATGTACCGTGTTAATTATTATTAGGGTTCATTTTTAATTTTCTTTAGTAAATAGGATTATAATGGCAGATATTAATGGGAGCTTAAAAAATCAACAGACAAAAATGATTAGGCACATTGGTTTTGCAATATTCGCAGCACACTGTGAGACATAAGTAGTGGCTATATCTATGTATCATAGTATATTGTGAAGGGTTCTTCATAAAATGTAGCTCTAGGATTGCAACACCTACCTATTTTATATACGCATAATATGTAAGCCAAAGCAACTTTCGCTTTTAGACATACTTAACTCTTCTAAATCGGACACGTAAATACATGGAGTATAGACCGATCTTGCACAAATCACTAATAACTGCTATAACAATTGAGGCTTTTATCTCGTGTTTCCAATAGGCCAAACTCAGTAGTTTAGAGTTTAAAAAGGCAGTTGTCAAAACTAAGTTTGTCAAATAACTTATTATACTTTGCATATATTTAAGAACGTTTAAGGACAAATAATTATGTACCCATGTATCTATAATTATGTATCAGTAGATTATGATCAAGTATTAGTTGCGTAATTAACCTATTGATTAATAATAATTTCTAGGTCACACTTGAAAGGTTGGTGATATACACCTAGTGTTATCTGAATTTATCTGTTGGCTAGACTCCGCTCATATTATTTCAGGTCATTGAAATTACCTAATAGGTATCGAGAAGTGATTGTAAGTCAACAATGTGTTTGTTTATAGCCTAGGAGTTCCATGGCCGTGCGTGACCTGTTAATTTGTTTACAACATTTACCTAAAGTAAGACAACTAAAATAAATAATAAATTGGAAAGTTTGGTAACTGAGAACTACAATTGCGTTGCGACACGGTCTCCACCAGACGTCCTAGTAAACTGTAAAAGGACAAACAAAATTATACACACTCTTTTTGCATAGGAAATAAAACAAAGTGAATAAACTTATCAGACCAATTAATTATTCACAAGAACTCTTCAAAACAAAGACCTTCCGGAAAAACAAT
Organism: Esperia sulphurella; assembly: GCA_947086405.1. NCBI lineage: Eukaryota > Metazoa > Arthropoda > Insecta > Lepidoptera > Oecophoridae > Esperia > Esperia sulphurella. The sequence goes on from OX352261.1 coordinate 10,517,695, forward strand.
ATTAGATAAAAAAAATATCTTTACAATATTCAAATTAATTTTTTAAATCTAATAAAAACTTGATTAAAATAATAGAGATGGACGAAATGACAATGAATTGATAACCGTGTCTTAATTATGTAATAGGTCACAAGTACAAGTTCATTGGCTAAATCAGATCAGCCGAGTATAACAACACAAAAGGCCATCAACTTGACCTAGATTTATTTTACAGTCGAATGAAAGCATCCTTCGGTTGAATGTATCGCGGAAATTTAATTTATCAAAACCGGATTTTTATACAAACACCTTTTTAGGAAGAAAATAAAGTTGTGTTATCATTATTAGATGCGTGTACCTACTAATATTAGAAACGAAAATTTTAGGTACTTACTTACCTACGTTATTGTGAAATAGCCATACTTTAATAATGCATTTTATGATGCTAGTGGCCTTTTCTTAGTTGAGATTCAAATCCATAAAGATATAATAATAGAAGTGATAATTAGCACAGGTAACACCCAGACAACCTCTGAGCGAGGTACTTGTGCTATGCGTGTAGGTCAATTATTATGCGTGTAACCTCAGCTGTATACTATTGTATGTATATAAACCGATAATATAATATAATAATTGACACTTCAAATACGTCTTGGAAGGTCACCTAAAACCATTCAATTTGATGTCAATAACCTCTCCTAGTAATATAAGAGGTACTACATATACATCCAAAGGTACGTAATTGTATACAGCGACGGTCAATTGGTTAGAGCCTGTGATATATGATGTCAATGGTTGCACCTTCAGATTGTCTGGTAGTCAGAAGCAAACCATTATCTAATCTGTGTCAGTAGTAGCAGGGTAATCAATTGGTTCAATATCAATATTGAGCACAATATTAGCTTTCTCTTCAAATACCTAATTAGATTCTAGGGAAGGCAACCGAATCATTACAATCACCTCTTACATTATCTAACCTATACCAGTAGCCAATAATTAGTTGGTCCAATATCAACATTTGTACACATCTTCCTCGAGTGCCTTCCCTTCAAATAATTAGCATTTCAAGAAGGCTACAGAATCGTCATTACGTTTACCTCTAACGGTTCATAAGCTATTTCTAAGAGGCCTATAGGTTTTTAATATTTTTCAGAAACCGACTAATAACTGCTGTGAATGGCTACGTGACTTCTTCGATATGCGGTATGTCAAAGAGACAATCATGGTTGCATTTAAACGCGGGCCCAACAACCGCAGACTGCGGGTCATCATGCTTATGATTGTACTGTGCGTTGTCATTGGTCCTATTTATGGTGAGTTTAAGAGTATAAAACTCACTACTATTTCTTCAACAGTTGAATTCTTATTTCTTTTTTACTATTGCCTATCAATGTTTTATTTTAAATTATTACTTGCAGTAGAGGCTGCTAAAGGTATAATTTTGATAAAACACTCCAGAACTGTTGCAACTGATTCAACATAAGCTATTATAGTACGAGTAGTGGAAGAAAGATCAACCCTAATAATTGCAAGTTACATACTACCTATATTTACGTCATCGTAATATTTGGCTCAGATATCCCATGCTGCATCACATTAAGTCTGCCTAATCCTTCGATCATTATGAAGTATCTATTTTTAGGTTACACATAGGTTACGGCGCAACTTTCCCCTACCGTCACATTCCATTACCTAAGCTTGAAAAGCTTGTTTAGGGCAACGAACTGCTACTTACTTTTGATTTCATTCTGCAACAGCAATCTATACAATTATAATAGTTTACTTGTCTAAGTATTTCTTTCTATACTCTCTACACACGAACCATTTATTGTTACTAGCTACCTGATATCATTGTTATAATATCATAACGATCATTCATCGAGCCTTTGTTAGAAAATTTAATATGAAGATATTTCCTAACGGACTTCGTAGTATATGAATGCTCATTCAAGTAACAACAATGTAGTTACGTTAGATCTAACTATTCAACGGTTCCTGCAATTGATTCGCTCACTTCTTTCAAAAAGGATGTTATGCATTCATGGAGGTCAAGAATGGAAACGAAGTAATGTTTTGAAATCAATATAGATTTATTTTTGGTCGTACTTACGTAACTATAATATCTAATTTGATAGTTGGTCTGACATTACGCCCGATTCTGAAGTAGGTACACATTAAAAATTTAACAGCAATAAAATTAGCTTCCTCTTTATCTTCATAAAATCCTGTGTGACAGGGATAGCAACACTTTTAGTTCTGTTAAATGTTAACATTGTGATTGAGAATCGGGCTCACGGTGTGGTTAAAAATAATATTTTGTCGTAAAAAATAATTGATTTATTTTTAAAAAAATTCGTGAAGCTCAAAATAAGTTGTGGCCAAGTGTAGCTGCTGGGTATTCAAAGGATTGTCGAAGTTGCCGACGTCTATCTACAAATTCCATGAAAAAATAACTTCAAATGTTTTTATTTGCATACTGTCGGATTTCGGAACGAAGGCAATTACTAAAATGTTTATCATTTTCTTTTTCAGGTGAAATGTCCGTGATGTATTTGTTTACAAGGTACCGCTTCAACTGGAACGAAGTGGATTTTAGCATGTTCTCGACTTACGCGATGTGTACTTCATTAGTAGGTAAAGTTTCATTGAAACATTGAATTTGTAACAACTCGAAATAAAAACGAATAACAAATACTAATTATTAATCCTACTAATATATGCGAAATCTAATAAATAAAATCGTAAATATCGCGTGTCTGTACATTGAAGATATTTGCATAAAAAAATTGGGGGGTCTAAGGATAAGCAATAGAGCACATTTCGATCAGTTTTGGAATTTTTGTCTGTTTATCTGTTTGTTTGTCATCACTTAAATCACTTAAAAACCACTGAACCAATCTCGATGGATTTTTCACAGAATCTTAGTGCAACTTGATGTAATTTGTAGTAACATATAAGGTTTATTTCATTGTAATCGGTGCAGTCAATTAAAAGTTATGCGAATTTATAGTTTCCGTAGGGTTAAGGGAGGTAGATGCGGGAGTGGGAGCGGAACCTGAAGTGGGAGCTGGATCTGAGGCTGGGCCTGGACGGGAGCGGGAGTGGGAACTGGAGCGGATTCTGTAATCCACGCGAGCGGAGCCGCGGGCATAGTTAGAATATAATAATTTGTGATGCTATGTTGTCCACGCGGACGAAGTCGCGGGCAACAGCTAGTATAAACTAATTAAATATAAGTTTTGATTGCCCTAAATTAGTAGTATATTAAACTCCAACTTTCTCGCTTTTGGCATAGATCAATGCAATTAATTACTGTAATAATGGTCTTATTTCAGGAACTCTCTTCTCCGTGGGTGTGTTCAGTCACCTGTTGAAGTATGATGATGCTATAATCGGAGTGATATCTTGCACAAGCAAAATATTATCTGGATTCATGTATGCGTTTTCTACAAAAACATGGCAAATATACATAGGTAATAATTTGTAATTTAAATTAATTATTGTCAGGGGACTTGAGTCTGATAGTTGTCTGACCGGTGCTATCCAGACGAGTCGCGGGTATGCGGTCCTGGCTTCCCGAGTTATCGCTAGGACAATCCCACGAACCTTCCGCAATAGCGGTATCCCATACCTAACCTATACTCCTTACCTATACCCCCATCTCCTGTCTCCCTCGACCCGATCCCTGTCCAGTTCGCCAATCCAAGGTCTGCCGTACCGATGGATGCGTGTCTAGGGGCTAGCCTGGTCGTAAGCGTGCCGACATCCCGGATAACCAAGTCATGCGGGGCTCTGATGAGGTGAACAATTATTTCCCTAGCTAAACGTGGTACCACAATGTGTTTCAACACGGATCCGCTGATGTTGTTCGCCACACATTACGCCAAGACGGGTACCAAGAAGGTACCACAGGGTAAAAAGCGGACAAAGGAAAGTTATTAGCGTGAGCATATGTATGTTTGTACATAATTGGTCCAGTCTCTTAAAATTATTCGTGGTGTACATTTTCTTCACCATCTTCATCTTTTGTAACTATGTTTTTATTTACAGCACCACTGATTGAAATATTTAACGGAACATCTTTCATTGCAATGAGATCCATGGTATCTAAATTAGTTGAAAAGGATGAATTAGGTAAGTAACTGGCCAAGTAGTTATCAGAAGCTTGATGTACAGGCCCCGGCGTTTCCACTTTTTTCTACGAGCTTTCAATTGCGACATTTTGCTGGTATTTACTTTTTGCTCTATCTATCGTGTTTGAGACATAACAAACCACCACAATTGTCAATATACATTTTTTCATAGTCATTACAATTTTCAATATGTAATTTTTACCACTCTTAGGCAAAGTAAACTCATTCTTCGGACTGGCTGAAGCTATGATGCCTTTGGTGTATGCTCCAATGTACACTACCGTTTACACGGCAACTATAAAGACTTTTCCTGGAGCATTCTTCTTACTTGGAGGAGGACTTACTGTTCCAGCTGTTGTTATATTCTTGTAAGTATCTATGGCTAAAATAGTGATGTCATTGGAAGATTTTCTTTGGTAATTTTTACAAGATGATAAATACCTGAAATCTTTAACTGCGACGTGCATCAGTGCGTTGCCACCATGAGGATAGTGTCAGAATGCCTATGTATCGGTAATAATCACTCTATTATTATTAATTGGGACATAGTGATGCATGCAGTAAGTAGCCGATATAAATAGCAATGTACCGAGACAATCAGCATCAGATATTTTTACACTTTAGGATTGTATAGATACGAGTATCATTAGTCAGTCTGAATGCTCAGAAATATTTCCACACATTAACCGCTTATAAATATCTGATGCTGACTGAACCCACCCTGGCTGAGTAGTATTTAAACGTGGTAAAATGATTTTCAAAAGTCAAGTAAGTAATTTATTTTGTGGTACCCAGGATAACCTCGACAAACGAAAGTGGGTGAAACAATACTAAATTTTATCGACAGAAAAATATTTAAAATTCAGAAAAATTCATTCTACTAATACGGAGCAAATAAATAATTTAAATGGTTTCATCCCCTATATTTTGTCATTATTATCCTTGGACATATTGTATTGCATACTTCGATATATGACCGTGATGTTATAGCGCAAGAAAATGATATTAAAATGTACAAAGGATGGTGGTTACTTTTTCCAATCTAAGTAATTAAAAAATATATATATAAAAATGTAATTTAAGTTCTATGGAAAAGCTTTAAAATAATTATAAATAACCACGTTTAAAAAATTTCAGGTGGCTATACCTAGCAAATAAGAAATATATGAACCAAGAAAATATGAAAACAGAAGACAAAGGAAACGATCTAAAAATTGAAGATAAGTCAGAAAAAGCTGGTGTTGAAAATAAGGCCTTTGAAGCTGATGAAAAAGAAAAAGTTAAACAAATAGAAAATATGATTATTTCTAACCAAGTGGCATTGGATAAAGAGATTGCTAATCAATCTCAAATTGAGATGGGTATTACCGAGAGTATAATGTGTACTAATAAATTGTAAAGTTGGTTTATGTTCTTCTTTATAGATATCAGAAAACACTCGAAATGACAAGTTGGTGATCAGTATTCTCAGCTATGAATTACATCATCATTCTCTTTTCGTTGGCTCGATTCTAGTTTTAAAGAAAAGTATGCTCTGTAGGTACTTTGATTAAAGTGTCTGAAGTTGATTAGTACCAAAATCTTGAAATCTTTTTTCTGTTAGTTTTACTCTTAGATTTAATACTATTGAATACTGTGATATTTACAACACATTTTTCTATCACCTATGACGGGATGGAACATTATTGAAAATGTTCAATATTAATTTTCTTTTATATATAACTTTAATTATCATCATATCATATCAAATACTCTAACGGTGATAATAATATTATAATTAATACAAGCTCTTCAATATTTTAAAATATATAGCTTTTACTAGGTAATTACATTCTGTTTCAAGATTATATGTTTATGAAATTGTTATTTTATCGAATAATATAAAATTATTTAGTTGAAAATACATACGATTCAGCAGCATTAAAATATATTTAAGAATTGATAAAAAATGTGTTGAAATAAAGTGATTAGTACTTATGTGAGACATAGTTGTAAGTTAATACAAGTTGTGTACTTATTTGATAATATGGGCAGTTTTGAATATAACCATGATTGTTGTAGAAATATTATTATTTCTCTATAGTTGCAATACGATATAATCCCATAAATAAAAATCATTATAAAAATAAAATAAAAATATAATATAACTGTATACCTAAGTCAAGAAAACTTCATTGGAAAAAAATAACTCTGGACGAATACTCAAATGCATTTCCTTTTATATTATTTATGAGTAACAACAGACAACTGTTTCCAGTGACTTATATAAAAATACTTATCAGTTTTAAATATAAGAGACTCTCAGTAGACGAGATGAAGTTATTGTCTCAAGATTCTTACAAATCAGATCCTAAATAATCTCTACAAAACCCCAATATAAGTATAAAACACTTTTCTTACAATCAGTTCACAAGATCTAAAATGCAATAATACAAAATTCGAAAACAAAGAACGAGACAAATTTAACACGAAGACTTTCTAGACTGTACATAAGACCTCGTAGACCTTGTGTGGCACTTCTTTGCCGGCGAATGACATATACATCGCCTTGTGAGACGGGTGTACCTGAAACACAAATAACAGTTTATTTATTAACATTCATAGATAAAATAAAAAGGGAGAGATATGTGACTACTTACTACTTAATGGTACTACAAAACTAAGTCCCAATCTCATTTGCTCAGTACAGCACGGAACTACGGCTTGATTGCATTTTACATTCGCTCAATATTACTGTTTATTATACAGAAAATAGGTATCAAAATGCCTTGTTGTGCATTTAATCTGTATTTTACATAAAGCAAAAGAACAACAAGACAATGGGTACATGAAAAGTATTAAAAAGTTCAAGTCTTTGTGATTTTCTACGCTATGTGGAGAGTGAAGAAATAGGCATGGTCCTGCTGTCTCACTCGCACGACTGTTTCAGTCCCTTACACCACAAAATAAGACCGACGCTTTACGTACTTTGTGCTTACACTATCTTTGTATCCCAATGACTGTATAAACGCAATTTTGATTTCGGCTGTGAGAGTCTGTGTGCATGTAGTTGTGCAAAAAGCCCACGTTCGTTTTTATTTAGTTTGTTAAGGCAATTTAAGTTTCACGTCTTCCTCTTTTGATTATTATCCAAGTAAATATTATTTTTCCTGTTCGTGTGCAGTAAGTACCTAATTGGCAAAAGATAAATTTAAGAATGACGTTACTCTATTGCAATATCAGCCCTAAATAAATGCATCATTCTTAGAAGTCAAATAACACTCAAACAGCAATTATTTTTTCGCAATAATCAATGAGATTCTGAAATGTTACTTTCTAAATACTAGCTGTCCGCTGGAAATTGGGGACATTAAAAAGGATATTGGAAATTAGGGACATTAGACAGGTTTTGCCAACTTAATTTGTGGGACCTTAAAGCTTCTAGACTAACGGTTTTGCACTGACAAATAAACCCATGGAGCAATTTCAAGAACCAGTTCATGCTGGACTGCATTTTTATATAAAAGTTAGAAAATGAGAGTAAGTACATATTTTTATAAACTCCCCTAAAATCGTATTGAGATAAAGCATATACCAGATTGTGCATATAAATAACTTTAAAAGTATAAACAGTGAAAGCCTTGTCAAGTTTTCTTCAATTACCATTATATGTTGAACTCCACTTTCATACAAATGAGAGTTCATCTTTGACACCGTATCGTATTGTGATCAAACCTATACCAGATTGTGCCCAAAACCCCAAGCTATTAAATAGTGAAACCATAGCCAAAATCTTTTGGACCTTACTGATTGCAGATAATGCCTGGGATCATTTTTTTTTAGATCATTGTATATACATATTTTTTAAATGTTTTAATAAATCACACTTTCACTGGAATAATGACGTGAAATTTGATTGCAATTAGTGAGTGTTAAGTGTAAGGAACTGACAAATAACTATACATTGTGCAAAAATACTAAGTACTTACCTAGATATAAAATCTAAATACTTAAAAGAGGTTGCTTACAGTGCTAAATTAGGTTACCTGTAATGGCACTGTAATTGTATTACAAATAAATAAAAAAAATATGTATAACATTATATTGTAAAAAAAAACTGTGTAAGTACTAAGGCGGACTTATCTCACTTAGGGATCTCTTCCAGTCAACCTGAAAGTAACTGAAAGGACTAGTATATTACGTCATTATTCCACCAAAAGTGCGAAATGTAGTGAGTACAGATCTACAGAATCAATAGGCTCACCTTTCCTGGGGTCAATGATCCCTGTTCCTTAGCTCGGCCCACGTACAAGGGTTCTCCTGCAGCTGTGTGGCCGGCTGGGATTGCATTTGGAGGGATGACACCGTCTCGGCTCTCGGTCCAGCGGATCCTCTCCGGTCGAGCGCAGCATACCTAAAAAGTGATGATGTTTCAGTTGAGTGAGTCGTTAAACTAACAACGCTTCGAAAGAAATATCTGTTGCGAAAGAAGCAGCAAGGAACCTATAATGTCTCATGACTTCATTAAAAAAATACGAACTGAAACTTATATTAAGAGATCAGTTTTTTGTGTCACAGTTTAAAAAGCAAACCAGTGTTTAAAGTGGCCACCAGGCTATTGCGTCTGCAGTCTGGTTATTGTACAATGAGATTGACGTTTATTTGATCCGACTGCTGATTCAAGACTGAATAATCCCAAGTAAATACATAGTACGTTGTGCAACCGTGTTTTGTCGTTTCGAAATTAAAGTACACTATCGAACCCCTAAAATCCTAAAGTGAGCCGGTGGGCAACTCTAATGGGTTATTTCCAAATACCCCACAGTCCAGTCCTTTCAACAAAACTCATTTATAAATAATAAAAGAATAATATTGTAAGAAAATCCAATATTTATCGTCATTTACTAAGAAATAACGAAACATCAGTAAGCTGAACAGAGAGGTGAATTGGAAAAAAATGATAAATGACTTTTCCGAGATACGTGATAATATTAATATTATAATCGAAGTTTAGAAGCAATTAAAGGAGAATGCCCAAAAGTGGGCCTAAGATGCGTCTTCCCCATTTATGTACCAAAAACATTGTTCTGTATTATGAATTCCTTCAATTTTCAACGGTTAATCGTGGCCACATACCCACGGTATTGTGAAAACTGTGCGCTAACGAAGATTTCATTCCAAGTAAGATTATTCAATTTTCCCACTAAACAGTTAAACGATTTTTTTTATAATAATCCTTAGTATTTTGACGCCAATTTGATCCAGACGCAAGGTTAAAAGTTCAAGAGCAAACTCCCATACAATTTTGGGCATTCTCCTTTCAGGCATATTTCCAGTCCTGGAGAATAGATGCGGCATGCTGGCACTTTCCATTCCAGGCTAGGTACTTGAGTTGCCAATCTTTAAACGACATTTCTCACCTCAATCTCGTTCACAGCATTTTCTCTGCCGTCCCATGGGATGAAGGCGCAGTGGTGTTTAGCAGCGAGTTTGCCAGGTACGAGATCACCCTGGAATCTTGCCCTAATCACCCACAGGGGACTGCCGTCGTAACCTTCGTAGCCAGCGACCACAGCTCTGTCGCTGAGAGACGGGGCATGCTGTGGCGTAGTCGGGATCCATTCTACTGCAGCTGGAATTTCGATTCGTGAACATTAACCAATAATACAGTTTTTATTGTTCTAAAATATAATTGAACGAAAAATAATGGTCTGCAGAAAACCAAATAAACTTTGTCATCTTCGGGAATATTTTTGTATGGTAAAAATAAGTTTAACCAATGTATCTTGATTAAAATTTTATGGAAATCGGTTGAATAGTCAAACCGTGAAAGCGTAACAACTCAACTAATAAATTCATTTTCTGATTAAGGATTAGGTGCTTTAACATTGTAATGACGATAGTGAAGTAAAATCTCTTTGTTCCTCAACAGAATATGTATCTTCCTAATAAATAACCAAAATGCCTTCACATTACGTAATAGGTACGTACATTGTTGGAATGTTTCCAAATCCCAACTTCCTTGACCCAAATACAAATGTTATAGAGCCTAATAAAATTGCCAAAACGTAAGTAAGTAGTGTCTTGAATGAAAGATATATCATCACCATCAGGTTATTTTTGTCTCCAATGCAGGAGTGAGTACAACCCTCTCTTATCTGCCGGAGACAGACGGAGGATTTGGCCTACACTCCCCGCGCTGGCCAGACGGGTTGGGGAGGCCTGATTGATGTTTTATAATGTATTCCCTCAGTCGCCTTGTACGACATCCACGGGAAGTGTTGGAGTGGTCCTATTCTACTCTACTGGAAACCACACGGCATTCACGGAAAAAATATATACATACGTGTAACTGTTGGTTGTGGTTGCTGATGCGGTGCGTAAGTTGGATATCCGTATGCAGGTGCAGAAGGCAAAGGCGCTGTTGGCGCTATACCCGGATAAGACATAGCTGCTGGGTACCCGCCCGGATGTCCTGGTTGCCCAGGCTGACCTGGTTGACCAACCTGCGGCTGCCCTGGGTAGTAACCAAAACCAGGTTGGAATGGGTACTGTGGATTTTGACCTGGCATTGGAAAGCTAGCCGGTTGACCCGGCTGCCCCGGAGGTGGAGCATTGGCTGGGTTGTATATTTGAGGGTAGATTTGGTTCTGGGGAGGTGGGTACTGGGGAGGATTACCGCCATATGGATCTGGAGAAAAAAAAGATAAAGATTTAATAGATGGGTAGATGGTATATATAACAGCAATGATCTATTGTACTGTAAACAGTCCAGGTTATGTTAGACAAAAGATTTCTGTATGAGATTTTAATTTTTTCAAACAAGCAGAGTAGTGGGTGTAAAAAACACAGGAACGAATCCAAGGCCGCACGGCTGTAGTAGAACCGGCAATGGCGATAGCAGCTACACAGACTCACTCAGCACATCATTCATTCCTATCTCATAGCTATATGCACTATAGATTTTTCTAATATGTACCAGTTGATAGGTTAGAAAATGCGTTAGACAGACGCCCGTATTGGATCTCTGTTATCAGTAAAATAAATACGATAGTGTTACGAATGTGTGACTAATTATCTGACTAACTAATGACAAATGTGGTTAAGTATACAGTATAGGCCATCCAGTTATACACACTTGCCCCTTTAGCAACGCTATTAAGTGGCTATATTGCAATGGTTTTGTATAATCCGAGCTCATCGTACTCTTGGATTAAATCGTACAACTGAATGAAATGCTGAACCATACATAGAATAGCTTAAATTCATATTATTTAGGGGAATTTAACATACAGATAATATCCAAAAAAATTATTGTATCAAGCACCTACTAACAATAATACAACACTGCACTGCAGTTGATGGTCTTAAGTACGATTTCTTTAGTTACCGGTGTAACAATCTAACTTTCACCTTTTGTAGCTCGAAACTGGTGACAAATGGCGTTATAATTATTGTACCCATTCAATGATAATACGTCGTTATGTATGTAAGGTAATAGCTTATATTTATATCATATATATTACATAAATATAGAAGAACCACAAAAGTTTAAGGACCAATGTCTAACTTTCAAAACCTTAAAATAAAAAATGTGATTGTCTATATGTCTATCATGTAGTTTTAAAATAATAAAGGCACTACCTTTTAGTTTTAATATGTGAAATAGAGAATGTTATGTCACGAGTTGGGTAGCTTGCGTCAATAAAGGGGAGATTGCAATTGTTAAAAACGAGGTCTAAATAAAAGAAGAAAAAAAACAGTGATCGAATTTTTTTTTATTAATCTACATAAAAAGAAAAATACCCCAACAGGTAAACTAAATTAAGCCTACATTACCGCGTTGTATTTTATGTACACATTATTAACCCTCAAATATTGAAAGATGATATTAACTACTAGGAAGCCACAGAATGATTTAAAGAGACTGTTGAAACATACAGTATTAATCAAACAACTATAATACGCCGTAGAGGAACGCAACAACATAGCACAAAAAACTACAATACCAAAATAAATATCAACCGGCATAGATGTGACGCTAACACCAGGCTGCAAATATTTTAGCAACATTAAGCAAATCAGATACCGCTGTCGATAACTTCTTATTGAAAATAGACTAAATATAAGAATAAATGAAGCATAAAGATAGTACTCACATCCAGACATTTTAAGAAGTTGACAAACACAATAAGGTACTAACTTAAATAGGGTAAATACACTCTAGTTGACTCCAGTCAGGTAGCTAGCCGACAGACTGGCGTCAAACAACAATGACACTCGCCCCGTTAGGGCATTCATTCATGATATCTACTATTTGCGTTCAAAAACCCAACACCTTCTGCTGATCTGCGACGTAAAAGCAATGTATTTTCTTTCCAAATTAGAATACTTGTCTGAAAATTAATGCCAATAATACAGTTAGTAAAATATGTAATTATGATTGTAAATTACGGTTTTTAATCTGTAACCAAAGCATAATGTTCCGAGTATTACCGTTCGCAAAGTAGTCTTTATTTGGTTTCGGAACGCAAGCGTCGAGTAGTTCCGGTCTTTGGGTTAGCAAATTGCGTCATGCTTTTGCTCAATGTTAAGTTAGATCTACTCTTTACCATCTACTATGTATATATAAATAGTCCTAGTAAATAGTATACGTATGTGGATGTTATAGTCTCCCAGCACGTAAAGTTTTACAACTATACACTTTATGTGATTGACATAAGTGCTATATTAGATTGTTAGTCCAATCCTGCTGTCGATAGCCCGTTATGATAGGTAGTAAGTACCTATACATTTCTGTTTGTATTACCACAACGAAATCCAATCGTGCAATGTGCAAGCAATGGTTTGCGAAATCGAGGGTAACATTATGACGTGGATTAAGCAAGCATACTGTGACGTATAGATACTTTAATTAATGTTTAACGTTTGGACCGTTTCTGGTCCAAGTGTGACGATATACAAGGACGTGGTGTATTTTATGACGTGGCTTGTCCTAGTTTGACCACGTTTGTCTCTGAATATAAGCACGACTCTATTATTTATCAAATAGGTACCTATTCAGTTTGTAAACTCAAAGCTTAGGACTAGACTAGGGTCAAACCAAAATCACTTGCTATAAATTACATAACTACAACTTGGTTAAAAATCAACACTTTCCTCATAGTTTTTTTAATTGTAATCTAACATGAAATACATATAATAGTCCAGTTGGTATGTAAGAGAAATAAATAACACAAATACCTAGATAAAAAACTAAAAGAACACAATCATGTAACCAAAGGACTCCTCGAGACAAGTCAATTATGCCTAACTCGATGGGATGATTGTTAATCATTGATTTTCTATGACCACCTACCATCTCCATCATCATACCAGCTCGATAGTACCATATATTGTCATCAGAATTGCATAAGTTTGAAATCGATATGATAAATTAGAATGAGTGAAATGAGAAGTGAATTCTAAACTTACTTTGTTGGGAAATCTATCTTTACTAATAATAAAGATATACTTAATGGATGGATATGTATGTGTTGGAAGTAATCTTTGTATCTACTGAACTGAATTCAAAACATTCAAGGCTGTTGGATAGCTCATACTTTCTTTGAGCTTTATTTTATAGGGCTATTTAAAAAGCGTGCCACATAATAAATTACTAATTACATGAAGGTCCGCCTTATTTAAATACTAAAATATATTTGCCACTGAGTATTTTTCAGGTTCTTGGATGTGCTGAATCCGAATTCTGATTTCGGTGTTAGTTTGGAACATTTAATAATTTTTTTTACATTTTATATAAATTTATTAAAATAATATAGAAAACTTAACTAATCGAAGATACCCCCGTGAATCGTACCTGGCTCAAAGGTGCCCATGACGCTGGCAGCGTTGCCACGTTGAATGGCCAGGGATAACCTTTGAACCAGGTACGACTCGGACCGGTGTTAGTTTTGAATTTGAGGAAGAAGGGATGTCAAAGTTAGACAGAGTGAGAGTACTAATGTCAGACTTCCTATTGTAATAAACATAAACATAACTTTATTCATTTCAAAATGATACATTATTTATGAAGCCCTGACTCCCAAACTAGGTAAACTGTTCAGGAGTCAGTGGCTAACGGCTAAGTTGAAGTAATACTAACCTATAGTAGAGCAAAGAGTTACAATTTTGAAAATATTAACAATTAAAAATATAATTTTTTAACTTAATACGAACCCATAAACAAAAGAAAAAGGATGTGATGTGTGTCCGTGTGTATGTGAGTGTTTGGATGTGTGTGAATGTGAGTGTGACTGCATTATGTAACTGTTTGGTTTAGGCTGTAGATATTAATTTATAAGTTGAAATACAATGTGCCATGCCAAAATGCTAAACTACCTACATAAAGTGTACTTGTTACTTAAGCTAGGTAATGTAATTAGTTAACTGGGACAACGATTTAATGTAACTGTGAATTCCTATTTTTAATTATAACAAAATCTTAGAAACAACACCAACATAGGTTAATATTAATAATTTAATTTGAGGAGTTTATGGAAAGTCCAATAAAAGAGGGGTTTAAAATTGCTGAGTTATTCAATGACATTCCGCAAAGTACAACTTTTTCTGCAGTGAAGGGTGACTCATTAATTTACTGATGATTTGCATATTACCACATGTTGAAGTCAATGATATTAGTCTCATAAATTACTTATATAAGTCATAGATATAGTTAAGTTATTAAATCACTTGTTATTCAATTTAGATAAAATGAATATGATCAAAATATACTTTATTCTTTAGAATCAATGCTTTAAATACAATAATTATGATCTTTAGCGCTTGTGCAAAGTATAATATGGTTTCTACGTCCTAGGAATTAAACCTAAAATAAATATTTGTAACACTAGCGCCACCTATCCGACCATTAGTATAACCAACATTGTCGTTCGTTTCCGTCCTTCGTTGTTCGCACTCCAACATTATACATCAGCAGCACGCTCAATTCTCGATGTTGCTTAATTTAAACTACAGAGGGCATTTTCCATGATTTTTGAGAATAAGATGAAGTAAAGTATTTGCTTTTTTTCCATCCCGTTATAAATTTAATATGCTAAACAATATTTATTTGATATTTCGGGCCAGGTCATAAAAAAAAACGGATCAACTATCTATCAACCTCTTCTTTTTCTTCAGCTAAATCGGGAAAGGTTTGAAAACTCTACAGGCTAGTTTGTTAATCAGCCAGATTCCAAGGTTGAGATTTTGCTCAGTGCTTCCTACGTCCTTGAGATGTTTAATCACCAAATGTTTAGCTCACGGAAGAATTGCACTCAAAATGAACACTCGGGGTCCAAAGGCTCACCAACCGAATTTCGCAAAACGAATGTTCCCAGTGAGTACCAACTTTTATCCAAAACCAGTGTCAGCACTAGTAGTAAGACTAACTTTTAACAACTTTGGAAGCAGAAATAACGCCAAACATCTACTTATTTAACTACAAAGGGAAAGCTGATACATTCTATTACGAGTTAGATTAAAATGATAAATAATATTAAAGCAAGTATTTGAAGATATGATTTCACAGATACCTATTGCAAATACTGAATTAAAACTACCTACCGTTAGTAAAATTAAAGTGCTCCTTACACCCAAATGTATGAATAATATGTTGTTGTTGCAAGGGTTTTCGACTATAAAAGACAATATATTCTACAATCTCACGTGGTATTGGACAATGTTGCATTTATATCATCCCCTACTACTACATACTTTAGCCTGGATTTCATGACTCCCTGTGGAAATAAAGAACAACTGCATATTTCGAACGGAAGTATATTTATATGTAAAAGCATAAAAGAGTTCCAAATATTTTAACTTTGACATTTAGGTACTTCATTACTTTGTAAATTTCTATTTCAGAAATTGCAATTTTGTCATCACGAAAACGAAATTTGAGGAATCACAGATATTTTTAACGTGTAGTACCTATATATTTTAAAATTCTGGAATTATAAAGACAGGGTTTATTCAACCAGCAAGAAAAAACAAATTATCTAATTTTATTAATATAAGTAATTAACATTCTTCATTTGGTTCAATTGGTTATTACTTAATATAATAATTTGTTAATAATAAAAGTTGTTAGCTGGCAGGTAGTTTTATACTTACTTAACCTTGGTTAACCTTAACTCCACCAAGGTTAAGTAAGTAAAAAAATACTTTGAATTAATTAAATTGAGATGAGACCTAGATCTCACATTCAAAATTTGAAAACCAGTTTATCGTTTTAATTATACAACAAGTTTCTGATCCTATCACAGATTCTACATTGGTGAAATATTTAATTAAATGTATATTCTTTTTCATAAATTTTTGGGAGATAATGAAGGCGGTTCAAGTGCTCGAATATTTACCCCCTTACGTCCAAGGTCCGCTCGAGGAACCGCTTATTTCTATACGCTTAACCACACACATTCCCATTGAACAAAACGCTAAATGAGTTCGTTACGGTCCAGTAGTAGGCGTTTTGGATATTAATCATGTCAATGAATAATCAACAAGCGTGAACACGCGGTCCACTGTATGTTACAACTCGGTCTTTGCGAATGCCACGGACAGAACTCGACGCGCGGCGCATGTACTGCACGTACTCGCCGAGCGCACTGGGTGCGGGCAAGCATTACCTATAATTAGGTAAGCTGCTCGTTTGTAAAATAATATAATAAGTATGGTCCCTTTTTAAATTGATGATAGGGATATACTTACATAAGTCGCTAAGCGAGCTATGGAGAGCGATAGCCCTTTCCATAGCTCGGGATTTCTTGGAAGGATTATTAGAAAGTTTATGATCCGCAATGTAGATATCCGGCGAAGAACTAAGGTCACCGACATAGCCGAAATGATTGGCAAACTGAAGGGACAGTGGGCGGGCCACATCTGTCGCAGAACCGACGGCCGTTGGGGCAGACGAGTTCTCGAGTGGAGACCACGGATTGGCATGCGCAGGGTGGAACGCCCCGCCGCCAGATGCACCGACGACCTTAAGACGGTGGTCGGAAGCGGCTGGATGCTGAGGGCGGAGGACCGGGTGTGGTGGCGTTCATTGGGGAAGGCCTATGTCTATGGCCTGATATGATGATGAACTATGTGATGTTTAAAGAATTTCAGGGTTTTATCAAAACGGATACCCTTATTATTGGCGGATAACTAAAACCCGGACTACTAAACCGCTTTAGCGGTGTCGCAGAACTGACGGCCTTCTTTGGAGCACACGAGTTCTTTATTGGAGACTGCTGAACGGTACGCGCAGCCTAGAAAATTTAATAAGATAAATAAATCTAGAAGTCGCACAATAAGGCAGCCGAATGCGGATGGATACGGAGGGTGGAAGATCGAGTGTTAGCGTTCATTGGAAAAGCCTTATTAGCAGTGGCCGTCGAAAAGCTAATATGATAAATGATGATAATTTACTTACACGATTACTAATCATTGCAACTGACGATACCGGTCAAGCATAATGCTAAAAGTGTTACAGCAGCCACAAAGAAAAACACTAAGGCGAACCACAATATTTCACATATGAGCCCGCAAAAAGGTATGCTGGAAAGAAAGTAACGATCTATTTTATTGAAATATTTAATACTCCAAATAAAATTGCCGTGTGGTTTCCGGTAGAGTAGAATAGGATCACTCCAACTCTTCCCGTGGATGTCGTAGAAGGCGACTCAGGGAATACATTATAAAACATCAATCAGGCCTCTCCAACCCGTCTGGCCAGCGCGGGGAGTGTAGGCGAAATCCTCCGTCTGTCTTCGGCAGATGAGAGAGGGTTGTGCTCCTGCAGTGGAGACAAAAATAACCTGATGATGATGTAATACTCGGTTTTAAGATGCAAATTATTAATTATTAGCTGTTGCCCGCGACTTCGTCCGCGTGGACAACTTAACATCACAAATTATTATGCATTTCCCGTAGGAATGAGATATTTTTCGGGATAAAAACTATCCTATGTCCTATTCCAGGCCCTAACCTATATGAGTGCCAAGTTTCATCCCGATCCGTCCAGTGGTTGAAGCGTGATTGAGTACCAAACATCCAAATATCCAAACTTTCGCATCTAATAAATAAAAACGTAAAATTCGCGTGTCTGTACATTGAAGACATTTACATAAAAAAAAATTGAGGATAAGTAATACACATTTCAATCATTTTTGAAATTTTTGTCTGTCTGTTTATCTGTTTGTTTGTGCACGCATCGCTTAAAACCTACTGAACCGATTTTGACAGACTTTTCACAGAAATATAGGGCTTAACTCGGAGTAACATATAGGCTTTATTTCATCATCTTGTCAGTCCCTAGAAGTCCACTGCTGGACATAGGCCTTCCCCTTAATCAGTGCGTCATGCCTGTCATGATCTAGACGAGTTCTCGAGTGGAGACCACGGATTGGCATGCGCAGGGTGGAACGCCCCGCCGCTAGGTGGACCGACGACCTGAAGAAGGTGGCCGGTAGCGGCTGGATGCGGAGGGCGGAGGACCGGGAGTGGTGGCGTTCATTGTGGAAGGCATATATGTCCAGCAGTGGACGTCTAAAGGCTGACATGATGAATCTTAATCTGTACAACAAATTGGTATATAATTCAGATCAATCTAAAACTTAAAGGAGACGGGTCGTGCGTGAGGTGATTTTGATTAGCAGGTCAAAACGATATTTATTATTGTTGTTTATTTCGGAAGATTATAAATTGTCTGCTGCACAATAGACTGCTGCTTACAAATATATCTTATATTTTTTAAAACAGTTTACAATTACCTACACATTTCATATTCGTATACTTACCACATATCTTATAAGATTACGCCCGTCTGTTTTCTGAAGCCATAAATTATATTTTCCAGTTTATAATGATTTCAAACTTTTTCGCATAGAACTAAGAAAAATGAAAACAAACTCTTATATTACATTATTTTGAACTTAATGCTATGACTAAGTAAAGACATACACATCAGGCACTTGAGAAATTGAATAGATATAGGTATGTGAATAGTTGTAGGTGGGGATTCGACAAAGGGGTAAAGTTTCTTCAGAATTGTTTATCCAAGTTATTACGTAGGAAAAAAGTCTACCTTATTTCTAACTGCTGACAATTATCTAGTTACATTCAAGTATAACGTAATATTTGTTACACAATAATAGATACTACTACTGTATCTAACCAAAGTTCAAGTTCATGACGCAAATTGTCAATGTCATTAATATTTTCCTGTAACAAAAAGGTCTGTTTAGGACATTAGGTATGTAGTTTTTGTTTGTACCAAAGATAGGATTATAAATGTCTATTGACCACGCAATTAACTTGCCAGCTACGGTCATTTTACGAGTAACTAGTTATTGGTCAGATCGTAAGTAAAGTTACCGTGAAGTTACCGCACATACAAAAGTTAGCAGAAGAGACGAAATTGAGAATTGAAGAATGGGTCGTTCTTGCACGTCCCACTTGTCAATTCTCAATATCATCTCTTCTAAGGCAGTTCAGCAGTGTTATTCTCTAAAATACAAACTCACGTGAGAGTCTCACTCAAGTGACTTCACTCACTTCGAAACCTAATCCATTGGTAATTCTGTAAACATTCCAGTGCACTATCGACGAGAACAAAGAACTCACTTCACTTTGACAGTGCTCTGGAATATTTGTAGAATGCCAATGAAGTGAAGTTTCGAAGTGAGTGAAGACACTTGAGAGAGACTCGCACGTGAGTTTGTATTTTAGAGAATAGCACTACTGGGGTGTTTATGTGTGTCAGCTGTGGCAAACAACAAGCGAGACCTAGAACTAACTCATTATCATCTTCATTTTGTGTACGTTTACTACTGGACAAAGGCGGCGGCGGCGGTCCTCCACATTTTTCATCTAGCTGCTTTCGGACCGCTTCTCAGGTCGTTAGTCCATCAGTCTAGCACTGACTGGGATGACCCAAATTTCTGCCGGAGGTTATTATGGACCTCCATTCACACTATTGTCCAGAAGTAGATGGATCCTGTGTTGAAAAGTTTAAGTTTTTATGATGTTAATGCCTTCTTAATCTTGCTTGAGCTCAATAAATAGTTGCATACAAAATGTTACACAGATCTACTAGAGGCGTGGAAGAGGAACGAAATTCAAACATTCTATTTAACAGAATTGTATATTTGTTTTATTTGTAGTTGCATATTATTACACTTAGCAACGTCATTTGTAGTATTTTCGAATCTCAATTGTGGCATCACAGGAAATCTTAAGATTTAAAAACAATAAATTCCAATACTTTTTAAAAATTATTACTAATACTCGTAATATATTAATGCAATCAACAAATATTAACAAATTAATACTTAAAAAATAAGTATGATATCCCTTAAATAGAACGTTATACTTTAGATGATGGTAGGCTGGTTCATAACCTACCAGAATGTCAAAACTTGGTTTCAGTTACAATTATTCAGTTTTTGAGTAAATTTGAGTAAAAAAAAATTTCGTAGCCGTATTTTTTGTTTTTAACGTTGCATCTGTTTTATCACTGCCATGCACAAAATAACTACTTATTTTGTAAAAAAAAAAGTAAGAAAGTCTACCAAGAAAGATACCTTTTCCAAATTTGTACAAAAGCTGCGTAATTTTATTTTATATAGGTACATTGGGACACCCTATGTAAAATAAAATTACAAAAATATATACACAATACTATTATATTGAACTATTGAGGCCTACTGAAAATCATTACCAGTTATCACTGCAGTGAAAAACAAGAACAACTTGTCAATGAAACTTGAGTGATATTCAAATAATTATAATCATAAGTATTAAGTATCCGAAGCTGACATCAAAAATTCACATAAGAATTATTGTAATCTCAAAGCATTGTTTGTATGTACCTATGTAAACGCTTTATTGTACCAAAAATCACAACAACAACAATAATAAAATAGGAATTAAATTGTGTACAAAGGCGGACTTATCCCACTTAGGGATCTCATGCATTTTATATGGGAAGCATTTTACAATTTAAAAACAAAATTATAAATGTAATTAGTTGTATCAACACATCAACATCTTAAAAATCAGTTAAAGATCATTATGTTTTCGTATGTTAAACTTGCATAAGAAACTCCAAAAGCAACACATCATAACAAAATAAATAACTACTGCAGAAGTACTGGCTATTGGTTAATCGACTACTACAAAACTGTGTTGCAAAATTTCCGTTCCTTCGTTTTATGAAGTGAAAGTAGGCAACGTCAATATGCAACTCAATGCATTGCCTTACGATAAAACTGTGTGGACGCACGTCATCACATACCTGTTTTTTTTTAATTCCTCTATAACAGTGTGAACAGTGTTAGATAACAAAAGAAGCATAATTTATGTGTATTAAAAATAAAAATATATTACATATTTGTATACATATAATACATATTTACACTTGTCTAATCCTATATTAGAAATTTCGCCTGTGCTATGGGAATTAAGCAAGGATGCTACAATTCACAAATATGACATTTAGACCGGGACCAATGATATTTTTTTTAAATGTCTGTCCCTGAGAATCCCACCCATGACCTACCACCGGCGGCCAACAATTATTTATTACCTTCGAAACAAGTTATCTAAGTTTTTTACCCATGTTTAACCTGATATTTTGGAGATATTTATTGACTAGATCTGTTTAGTCACTGAATTATATCATCAACGAGTGCCGTGTCTGGCAAAGTATAATACAATAATTCTAAATATATATAAAGTGATATCCACCGCGACTACCAGTCGCGCATTGGTAGTGATCCACGATGTCTATCGTACTTACAATAGTGATTTTAGTCGGAATTGCGATTTTTATTCGACTGTACGAGAAGAGTACTAATGCTATTTTCAAGTCGACGAAGAATTTGGATGGGAAATTAACTATAGTCACCGGTGGTACGGCCGGGATGGGACTAGAAATTGCTACAGATTTCGCGCGCAGAGGAGCAAAAGTTATCATAGCGTGCCCTTTTCTAGATGAAGGAACAGCCGCCAGAAAAAATATTGTGGAAAACACTGGAAACAAAAAAGTTATATTCAAACTGCTGGATTTGGCATCTTTAAATTCCATACGAGAATTTGCAGCAGATATTCTAACTGAAGAAGAGAGACTTGATATTTTAATTAATAACGCAGGAGTAGGTGTTCCAAAAGATTTCCTTACAACAGACGGTATGAGTTTCATAATGCAAGTAAACTATTTTGGGCACTTTTTGTTGACTCTCCTGCTCCTACCTCTTTTGAAAAAGACTGGGAAGCCAAACGAGCCAAGTAGAGTTGTAAACACGTCGTCTATTTTACATCGAATCGGAGTAGTTGACTTTGAAAATTTGAACAGAATTAATCATTGGTTTATGGTGCAAACTTATGGCAAAAGTAAATTAAGCCTTGTTTTGTTCGCTCGAGAGTTGACCAAGCGGTTAAAGGGATCTACTGTCGTGATAAATAGCGTGGACCCAGGAGCTGTTGGAACTAGAATTTTCGACAGCCTAGGAAAATTTTGTGGCAATGTGATCACATATTTATTCGGTAATATATATAAGACTCCATGGGAAGGAGCGCAGACGGCCCTACATGTAGCTCTAGATCAAGGAGCTGGTAAAGTTAGTGGAGAATTTTTCAAGAATTGTAAACAGACTCGTGCAATCAGATGGGCTTATAGCAATAAGTTGGCCAAAAGACTTTGGGAAGAATCTATCAGATTTGTGAAATTAGAAGATAAAGAACTTGACAAATGTTTCGAATCTCTGTAGTTTGTAATGAAATAATATTAAAAACAATGGTCAAATGAATAAATGTATACCTATATGGTTTTTTCCGTTACTTATTCAAGTTGGGAACTCAGATTTTTTTATGTGAAATTGTTCCGCTCTATATCAGTTGTCCATATTATGCAGGCAGCTAAAGTTTGCTAAAACACTAATTATACGCTGGTTTGTAATATTAAGTAGTTATCAAACTTTGAACAAGGTAGCATAAACGATTTTTAACGAAAATCTAATCTATACATGTTTAATTTGGCCAGTTCATATCGCACATGAAATCATAAACCGTCGTAACTCAAAAAAGCATGTTTTGAGAGAACACGATTTGAAAGTTTAAAAAATTATATAAACAAAAGGGCTAAAACCCAATTATAAAACGCATTTTTTACTTATTTACTAAGACTATGATCTCTTTACATAATGAATAACAAAGATGGAAGAGATCGAGTAGGTTTTTTGTATTGTTTTTGGTATTAATAACTCGACACTGTGTTATTTTGATATTAATAATGTGGCCAGTGGTAGTGGGTGTGATAGCTGAGGCTGACCTATGATCATTAAAAGGTCGATGAAGAATGATAGTTGACCTATGAGCATTATAACTAGTCCAATAATTGTATTTACCATAATGTTTACTTACCATATATTTTATCGCCTCTCCGAGACACATTACACTTATCTAGCGTTCTAGTTCTAGATCTATTTTATTTTATTATCTCTGTACTTAGATATCGTATAATCTATACACACAGTCCAATCAATGTAGTACTAAATGCAAATATGAAGTAATAAATTGCAAGTTAATAGAAAGACATATTAGAGTTTCAATACATCCATCCTATCCATCCTAGTAGGATACTAATATTATAAATGCGAAAGTTTGGATATTTGGATGTTTGAATGTTTGTTACTCAATCACGCTTCAACCACAGAACGGATCGGGATGAAACTTGGCACACATATAGGTTAGTTCCTGCAATAGGACAGAGGATAGTTTTTATCTCGAAAAAATATCCCATTTCTACGGGAAATGCAT
Organism: Esperia sulphurella; assembly: GCA_947086405.1. NCBI lineage: Eukaryota > Metazoa > Arthropoda > Insecta > Lepidoptera > Oecophoridae > Esperia > Esperia sulphurella. The sequence goes on from OX352261.1 coordinate 10,541,631, forward strand.
AATAATTTGTGATGTTAAGTTGTTCACGCGGACGAAGTCGCGGCAACAGCTAGTTTAAGATAATTTTCAGATAATTAAAAAGATGAGTGGCATGTAATTGTTATCATGCATCTATAGTGCTATCTTTCCTTACTCATGTCAACATGTCTGCAATTTTTTTTAAATTCTAATTTAGAGTTGCTAAGGAAACAACATTGGATACTTTTTACCACAAGAAAATAAATATGATCGCGGAAATAATTTCTGGAGTTGTAATCATTATCAGTAAAATGATATACTTATAATTAAGTAAGTATACCAGTAGCTTTAAGTGCTAAAGAAAGTGAGTATTTTATAATAATTTGTGCTTATGTATTAAAATTTTATGAAATTTTCATCATATTATCAATGATAATAATAAAACCTTTACTATAGAAGTAGTACGATAATTTATCATAGAACTTTTTATTATTGTAAAAAATAAATGTATATATACTAAACCAAATGTGAGAGTTTGGTCACAGTTTGGTCTTAATTTGAAATGGTTTACTTTTAATTTGGATTTTTTTTCAATCAATATTGTAAATTAATTGTGAGATTAGGCCAGTGTACGAAATCTATGACAGCCACTTATCCTTAGGTAGACATGCTAAATAAATTGTTGCAATCTGTAAGAACTAACTCCGTTTACTGGTGGTAGCCGAACAGCATCCTCACACGCATTGCGTCTCGAAAATATAGTAAACAATAGTGTTCCTAAGTGGACAGTAAGTATATAGTAATATAAACTCGTATTTGCTGCTAGTGTGTGTACTTATTTATTTTCGTATTCCATTTCATTTGGATTGGAATATACTTACCCAAGGAGCAGAGAGGGCTCTGATTTCTAAAGGGAGTCATACCCTTCTGCCCGTTATGACGAGCTATAAACCAAAGACTTTCCAGGCATCTTGGGTTTTTGGTTGTTGAGTTTTATCTTATCTGAAGGTTTTTTTGGGAAGCTGTGGGAGCCGCCTTATTAAGCTATTTAGAGCTTAAAAATCTATTTGGTACATTTATAGTTTTTATCTTAGGAAGTCCTTACTTATCCTATATACAGAATAAAATATAAGTTAGATGACTACTTAAATGATAAAAGTCCATGGAGTGCTTGATGGCTCAGCATAGGTAGACTTAATGATTGTAATGAATAAGATAAATCAAAGGTAGGGCCCTGTGCCGTTGGGTTTGTTGCCACTTCTTCCCCTCGTTATACAGGTGGAAGTGGAGTAGTTTTAGGCAGAATTTGACGTCAAAAAGAGAATAATGTATTCCAATTTTGAAAATAAATATTTTGATTTTTGAAGAAAGCCAACCTAGTCTACAGTAGTCACTTCCCATGGGTTATTTTATCTAGGAGTTCATAGCATAGCCGTCCATTGTTCACTAGGCGAGTAAGAGAACGGCAACGGTGTTATAAATTCAATAAATTATTAATCACTCCACAACCTGTTGATACCAACTTCAAACAAAAAAGGGATGATTTAAACAAAATTAAAGGGAGATAAGAAATAAACGTAGCCTTTTATGTAAAATCAAAGCATAATTAAATTATTTAAGATTTAATTAAGCATTTTTGTAAAGTAATAAATATAAATTATTAGTTTAACTATAATTATTATAATGGCGCCCATTAGCTCCGTTGTTCAACTGCATTCCTTCGACAGTACGCAATTATTCATCTGAAAAATAACCAGTTAAAAAATTAAATTATGTTTCAACATCAACTTTGATTTCTACTAGGTACTGGACTATAGATATAATAACTGTAAAAGTATTGATAATAACAATTAAGAAACACATGCACAATTCACATGCTTAATAGCTCAGTCGGTTACACAGAGCAAGACCTCAGACTGGTCGGTCGCTGATTCAAGTCCTCTAGCGTGTGATTTTAAGTTTTTGTTCGTGCGGGGAAACGCACGGCTCATCCATTCTAAATGACCTAAGTATATATCGATAAGATTTATTTGCATTAGAATATGGTCCTTATAATTAGATCTCCTAAGTCAGCTATTTAATAGTATTTAATGAAGAACAAATAGAATTACAAAAAGTAAAACTAACAAAAAAAACTTCGTGCACTAAAAATTCCAGAACGGAAAAAAATGCGTTAATCAGCCATCTACGAAGGGAAACTTTAAACATATTTAATTGTAATTCTATTGTTCTGTTGTTCGTAACAATTATTTTGGAAGAGCGTTATTTTCGGGACGTAACCACCAGCCTGTTTGGGCATCTAGTATTTATGGAAAGTAGGTACATCATTAGTAGTGTACATCGATAGTGGAATGCGCCTCTTGGTAAAAAAACTACCCTATCTCGCAGGACAGAATGGCTGTGTGTTCATTTGTTTTAATATACGATTAAATTGTATATTCTATTGTTTTTTTTCGACTTCCATGAAAATACTCATCATACAAAGTTATTATATTTATTTTTTTGGTTAAAAAGAGCTTTAAACTTTATATCTGTAAACTTCCAAAAATGGCGCTACAGCGGTTGTCCCTTTCCACTAGTCGATAGGTAATACACGTACTTGGTAATACGTACCATTAAAGATTACTCCAACTCCCCACAGTATGAGAAGCACTCCGGCTACTATGACTATCAACGTTATGAATAAGCTGATGATCTTACACAACAAGTTGCAGACACAGCTGTGAAAATATAAAACACACAAGTAAAGTATAGAAAACATTTTGTTATGTTTTTTTATTTTTTATTTATATTATATTACATATGTATTTTTTTCTAAGCCGACCTCCGTGGCGGAAAGGGTCGCCGGAGATTGCGGGTACGAATCCCGCTAGGGGCAAATGTTCGTATGATGAATATGAATGTTTGTACCCAAGTCTTGGATGTTTATATATTTATTTAAGTATGTGTATCCGTTATCTAGTAACCATACCACAGGCTCTGCCTAGTTTGGGACTGGATAATTGGTGTGAATGTCTGACATATTTATTTATTATTTATTATCCTACTGAAACTATATTTATATACACAGGAGAACGCTGCAACCTGTCACTGGTGCAATCCCTTAGTCGCCTTGACGACACCCATGAGGAGAATGGGGGTGGCGCTATTTTAAGCCAAAAACGACACGACCAAAGTGAACAAATGGATATCAATTCGACAGAAGTAACATCGTAATAATCTTTTGTATTGAAAAGATAGCACCGGACCGGAGCACTCTGAACCCGCGCCACTACAGACGGAAGCGGATGGGGGAGGCCTTCGCCCAACAATGGGATCTCCTATAGTGTTGAACAGATACAAAAGACTGTAAAATATATATTATGTAAAATGACTAGCATTAGAAATAAGTGACATAAAATAATGAATAATCGCATGTGTTTTATATAATTAATAACAATAGGACGAAAAATATTAACATTGACATTGATAAATATATCGAATTTGTAATATTGATAATCAGTAATATTAAACTTATAACTATAGGAAGGCTTAAATAAATAAATAAATATTGGAAAGACAAGAATGTAAAATAATCTTATCTACTTTATCGTTATCTGTGCTAACAAAACCTGCTATATTTTTATGGGAATAATTTTATCTTTCAGATAATATGCCATTTATTGTACTCTCAAGCATTGCTGAGTGAATTAACACAAGCCTTAATTAAGAGACAATGTTGATAATAATATAAAATGAGGAAATACGATCACCAATCCGCCTGCCCAGCGTTCTCCCAATGGACAGCCCACCAAAAGTGGCATTCTATTCATAGAGGCTTGTGTTCAGATTTCGGACATAGAGAACTCTAGGCTAAGTTTGACATTGCTTTGTTTACATTTTGTTTTATATTTACTTTATAGATTGCTTTGGAAATACATGGCAAAGAGAGACTAGTTTCTATAAAGGGTGTAAGGGACGGTCTTCCGAAAACTTTAACCATGGCTTCAGACCATCACCCTGAACATCGTACAGCAAGAATTTTTTGCCGGAAATAAAAAAAAAAATCGACTCTTCATACAAATCTGGCATGTCATTTGTAAAATTTGTATGGTGAGTCGAAATTTTTTTTTTATTTCCGGCGAAAAATTCTTGCTGTACGTTGTTCAGGGTGATGGTCTGAAGCCGTGATTAAAGTTTTCGGAAGGCTGTCCCTTACACCCTGTATATAAAAAAAACAAGACCACCGGTCATGTGCTGTATTTAAAAATGTGGATGTGTTACGAGAGGTTACTTTATGTTGTGTTGACTTAGTACGTGTGTTTTTTTTCCGTAGCGACGGTGTACCAGATTCCCCCGAAATAACTGATAGGATATTTCGCATCGAAAGAGATGCGATGGCGTCTCTCCTCCAGGCTCCGTGTTGGTATTAGCCGCGTAAGGACGAATAATAGAACGTCAATGTAGTTTTGACTGACCTCTAAATTGAACTGACATTTCCTAGGTTGTTTCTTGAGATACACTTGCTTCATATGAGTTAAAATAGGTCAGTCAGAGCCTGTTTAGTGCGGGGACGCTTTTCTTCTTAAAGAACTAAGACACTTCAAACTTAATCTTTAACTATCTTATCTTCTTAGGGGGGCAGGAAGAGCTGGCGACACATCGACCCTGTTAGATCTTTTGTGGCATACCCCTGTCCACCAACCGTGCTCCAAGCCGATTTGGTGGACATCATATACACCTAAGAATTTCTTTTTAGCATATACAGATTTCCTTAAGATATTTTCTTTCGCCTGTGGATATTTGGATGTTTGAATATTTTGATGTCTGAATGTTTGTTACTCAATCACGCTTCAACGGCTGGACGGATCGGGATGAAACTTGGTACACATATAGGTTAGGTTCTATCATCTATCATCATCTTAAACTTAGTTAAAAGTTAGTTTATATATTATAGAAGGCAAGTAACTTACCACATTATTGATTTATATAAGTCTCTTTGTACAAAATTAATTTCAGTCACCGGATCACATTCCTAATCTTCGAGTGGTGTCCGCGTTGACTGATTCGCATCGATGATGGAGTTCACACACCGAGACTGCTTATCTTCTTATCTATCAGTTAAAATGTAACAACTGACGATCGATACTTTTGTAGGTGGCTAACAAATTGTTATAATAATAATAAATATTTCGTATATAAGTATAAATATACTTGTCTAATCCCAAAGTAAGTTTTTCTCCTGTACAATCGGAATTAGTCAAAGATAGGATACCAGGACCAACTTGTACAAAGTTGTCTGTCCCTAGTAAAGGAACCCACGAATTCTAGCGCTCGAAGTCTAACCGCAGAGTCTAACGACAAAGGCACTAGGCCAACGAGGTTTATTTACACCTGAATTATATAATCGATTCTGTTTTTTTTCCTTAAGGTGCACCTGGTCTACTTTCCCAATATGTCCACTTCCCAAAATAACCACTTTCTCACTAACATTTTAGAAAGTGAAACCCTTTCAACGAATGTAATAAAAAGTGGGCATTCTGGGAAAGTGGACATATTGAAAAATTTGCTATTTTGGGAAAGTGGACATTTGGGAAAGCATACCACTTGTAACTGAAGGAATTTCTTGGCCTTCTCCTTTTCAGTAAAGCAGTTTAGTAGTATATTAATGGCTTAAGTACTGATGGTCAACACTTAACATAACATCAGTGCAACCACCAGATCTCAACAACTAACCAGCTTGGACGTTATAATTTAAGATCAAATTCTGATTTAATATTACATAATATTATTTTCCATTGTCTTCAGATATCATTTCTTACACCATCCTTGTTTTATGTCGCTATCAGTTTAGAGAAATGATTTATGTTCTGATAAGATTTGGGCAGTGATACATGTGCATGTGTGCATTTTTGTTTTTGTTCTGAATTACTCATGTTAGAGATATATAAGTTGCTTTGGTATTATCAGATGCATGAAGGAAACAATCAAAGTCATAGTTTTGATTTTCAGCTAAAGCATATAAATACCTATTTAGTTTAATTTATTGTAGTTGTCTGCTGTTTTTATTTATAATTTTATTATATGTGTTACATTTCACATACGGCCATCTGAGGGGCCTAATCATTTCGGATAATATCCGTCGATCTAAAAAGCCATTATCTAATGGGTCTTGTGATATATTCTTATAATATTTGGACGTTTAACTATCGTAGATGCAAAGCGCTTATCAAAATATGTCCATGACCCGTTAGTACAATATGGTGTTTTGTTCGATGGATATTATCCTAAATCCTTACGGAGTAGTTGTTGGTATCCCAACACTAAGAACATTCATTCGTTCATTATAATTACATTCAATCGATTCATTCCGATATGATCCACGGATCGAATCACATGTGTAACTTTTGCCTTTCCAATAAATTGCAGTGATTAACTTAAACTAGACTTTTCTTCATAACATCTACACATCAGCAGCAGTGCAGCAGACCCAGATCTGCACATTTGGTCCTTCGAATACGGAAGAGTTTTGAAGAAATCGTCACAGTGAGTTTTATCGACGCCACCCCCATAGTGCTTGCAGTCAAGGATCCACGGCCTACAATCTCATCCACGCCGTCATCCGACGCCACTGAGAGGACGAGGAAAGCAGAAGTATCAGAAAAGTGTTCGCGTGCAAATGTGATGACAATTTATATTGAAAACCGTCATCCATTGAATACATTAGTACTACATTTTATCCCTACTTAGTATTTCACGAGTTTCATTCATCCATTTTATCAAAAACACGCGACGAAGTAACTTACAATTGAAGAAATCAAGAAATTTTAAAGAAGATATTAAAAAATTTCAAGTTGGTAAGCCGATTAACTTTTATAAAAGTGGGTAAGTGCTTGCAGCATACAGTGGAAACGCATTTTTTCGCTTCGCTCAAAGTCGACACAAGGTCACGACTAGTCCATTCAGTTCTCGTTCATATTGTTCGTTCTTGACGATTGATTGGTCTACAGCTTCGATTGACAGCGCGACAAAGCCACGACGCGCGCGCCCCCCTGACAGGCAGAGACATCGATTCATCGATAAATCCAACTTATATACGCCATTTTGTTTGTGCGCATCTTTTGTTAAGAAAAATAGTGATTTTCCTATAATTTTGTGCGAAATTTATATGGTGCTTAGTATCAAGTCGTTGCAGCTTCGTCAATCCGTTCAGATAGATAATCAGTGTTACAGAAACATAACATTTTCAAAATGGGTAAACCCGGCAATGACCCACCGCAAGTCGCAGGCGGTTCAACAACACAGGCTGCCCAAGAGGATGAAAATTCCACTATAAAACAATTAATCCGTAAAAGGGGCACGATTAAAGGCATTCTCACTAAAATGTTCAACAGTTTCAAGGCGCTCGGTGCAGTGGAAGGCTACTCGCGTGAAACGCTACTTGTCAAAGAGGAGAGGTTACGGGCAAATTACGAGAAATACGAATCCCTTGCCCTCGAAATAGCAGGTTTAGACCCCGCAGACTCCGAAGATACAGAAACGGTTGAAGATAAGTATTTGGAAGCTATGACTATGATAAAAACGCTTCTCAACAACCTCTCACCATCAGTCGCGTCTACCAAGCCACCGTCTAATTCCAATTCCAATTCCGGATTGCAACAAACTTACGCACCCACAAAATTACCAGATATAGTAATACCTCCATTCTCTGGTAAGTACTCAGAGTGGAAGACATTTATAGGTTTATTTGATTCCTTAATCCATAATAACAATAATTTGGAATCCATACAAAAGTTTTTCTATTTTAGGAGCTTCTTAGTAGCAGAACCGCTGGATTTAGTAAAAAACCTACCAATGGTAGCGGAAAGCTACTTGGAGGCTCGTAAAATATTAAGCGCTAGATATAATAATGAGTACAAAATTATAAATGAGCACATTAACATCCTACTGGATATATCATCCATTGTTAAGTCAACTGCACCAATTTTAAGACAATTTGTTTCAACAACAAAACAGCAACTAGCTGCACTAAGAAACTTAAAATGTGCAGTTGATAAGTGGGACCCCATTATATTGTGCATTCTTACTCGTAAGCTAGATACTTACTGTAATAGGGACTTCCAACTTATGCGTACTGGAGAACCCTCGGTAAACAATTTAATCGAATTTTTAGAGAAGCGCGCTCTCGCACTAGAGAATGCAGAAAAGCCTGCTCCCACTTTAACCACTACAAAGTTAAGCCACATCGCCGCCACTGTCTCCAGGACTGCTTACAAGCCTGCTGCCATGTACAAGACTGACAAGATAGCCCCAGCATGCCTAATATGTAAGTCATCACACAAATTATTTACTTGTGCTCAATTTAAACTAATGCCTGCTTCAGATAGGCTTAAGTTCGTTGTAGATAATCATTTATGCAGGGTTTGTCTGACTGGGCATAGGGGCCCATGCAGATATCACTTCAAATGCAGTTCCTGTGGTCTCCGACACAATTCGGCCCTGTGTGAAAACAAATCTGCCCCAGTTACATTGCACTCTGAATCATCTACTAATCAGGTATTATTGCCAACTGCGAGAGTCAAGCTGCTGGCACAAAATGGCACTGAAGTGCATGTCAAGGCACTACTGGATAGTGGGTCACAAGTCTCATTTGTGACAGCTGAACTTGTCAAATTACTGAATTTACAATCAAATATGGTCAACACTGGGGTCAAAGGGATAGGAAGTTCTATAAACAATTTAAAAGAAAGTGTCCAACTAGAATTACACTCACTAGTGCGCTCTTTCAAAATTCCAGTCAAATGCTTTGTGCTGGATAGAATTACATCGAAATTGCCACAAAAGAAGATCACACTTCACGATTTTGTGCTGCCTCCTAACATCACTTTGGCTGATAATAATTTTCACGAGCCAAGTAACATACACATATTATTAGGAGCTGATGTATTTTTCCAGGTGTTGCTGCTGCATGAGCCTGCATTCTCGCTGTCTGCCACAAAGCAGAGTGAGCCTGCCAACAGCCTGCCTGCACCAGCATTTGTAAATACACAGTTTGGCCATGTTATAGCGGGTAATTTACCTACACAGCACACACAAGAAGTAGTAACCCTATTTTGTAATACATGTAATTCAGATTTAAATGAAACAATGACACACTTTTGGAAAACTGAATCCATACCAGAATTTTTCCCCGAAAAGAATTCAGAATTTGACACTTGTGAAGAAATCTTTCAAAGCACTGTAAAACTTGATAAAAAGTTTGAGGTTGCCTTACCTTTAAAGTTGCCACTTAACTCCATCAATGAGACTTTAGGAGATTCATTCTTTTTGGCTTTAAAAAGATTTTATAATTTGGAAAAAAGATTGCAAAAAGATCAAGTCCTATTTGAGCTTTACAAAGACTTTATTAATGAATATCTAGCCTTAGGGCATGGTACCATAATTGACATAAGTCAATATGACCTGTTAAATGACCCAGTATATTTTCTTCCTCACCATCCAGTGGTGAACATGGACAAAAGATCTACTAAATGTAGAGTGGTGTTTGATGGCTCCATGAAAACAAACAAAAAGGTGTCATTAAACAATTTATTACTCAATGGTCCTGTAGTTCAAAAAGAACTGTTTGATATTTTGATGTTATTTCGAGTTGATCAATATATTTTCATCACAGACATAAAAAGCATGTTTAGAAATGTGATTTTATCCCCAAAATTCAGGCCATTGCAGAATATACTTTGGAGGGAATCCCTTACTGAAAATATAAAGTGTATTCAATTAAATACTGTAACGTATGGGCTAAAAAGCTCATCATATTTAGCTACTCGATGCCTCATTGAGTTAGCTAACCAGTACAATGACAGATTTCCAGAAGCAGCATTCATTCTTAACAACCAGACTTATGTCGATGACGTCCTGGTTTCCAGATCCACCCTGGAGTCGTTGATGGAGTCTAAAAAGCAGCTTTGTAGCCTTCTGGACCTGGGAGGGTTCCAACTTCATAAGTGGGCCTCCAATAGAGTTGAAGTTCTGCAGGATATTCCAAAAACACATCAACATTTTGATGAAATTGATTTACAGAAAGATAATTTGTATCTAAAAACGTTAGGAATCAATTTCAATATTAGATCAGACTCATTCTGCCTCTCCAGCCCTACATCTGGTGATGCTGTACCTGAAACGAAACGTGAAATCTTAAGTTTCATTAGCAAATTTTACGACCCACTGGGTCTAGCAGGCCCAATAATAGTAAACGCTAAACTCATAATGCAAAGGTTGTGGCAATCTCAAATCAGCTGGGACTCCATCCTCAATGAGGACTTGAGAAACGCCTGGCAAGAGTTTTATGATAGCTTATCTGTCATGAAGCCAATTCACATACAACGCTACGTCAACTTACAGACTGCACAGAACATCCAACTAATAGGATTTGCAGATGCGTCGGGCTCCGCCGGATACGGATGCTGTCTCTTTTTGAGAGTTGTCAACAAAGCAGGTAATGTCAAAATTTCTTTACTCTGTTCAAAATCGAGAATTAACCCTCTCAATCAGAATCTCACAGTCCCAAGATTAGAACTCAATGCTGCCCTATTGCTTGCAAAATTAGCAGCCAGAGTTGTCAACACTCTAGCATCGAGATTAGACATAAAGGATATAATCCTGTACTCAGATTCACAGATCGTTTTAGCTTGGCTTCAAACAAACGTAACTAAATTAAATGCTTACGTCGCGAACAGAGTAAAGGAAATTTCGCAGCTCACAGAGCAATACACTTGGTCTTACATAAACACAGAGAACAACCCTGCAGACTGTCTCAGCAGAGGAGTGATGCCTCATGAGCTGGAGCAACATGAGCTGTGGTGGAACGGACCCCAGCTACTACACGCTGGTGAGTATAAACCATCACATTACAGAACTCCTACGCCACAGGACTTACCTGAATTGAAGGTCGACTCTGCATTCTCTGGTGCGATGATTTGCGATGATGCTGATGACCATTTTCTCTGTCTTGATTTCCTCGACAAATACTCTGATATAAACAAAATGACAAGGGTTCTCGCATACGTAATACGATTTTGTCACAATGCACGCTCAAAATCATTGAAAAACAAAGCTAATTATGTCACAGCTACAGAGCTGAATGATTCATTATTATTAATTGTAAAATGTGAACAACAGAAGTTTATGCAAAACGATATTCGTTCTTTAAAATGTAAAAAGAACATTGTAACAAGCAATCTGAAGCCATTGTATCCGTTTCTTGATGATAGAGGACTAGTTAGAGTAGGCGGCCGATTAACCAATGCTGCTATTAATTATGCGCGAAAACACCCGGTCATCCTTCCGAAGGATTCGCGTATTACACAGCTAATAATAAAAAGCGAACACATTAAAAACTTACACGCTGGACAAAGAGTCGTTCTATCATCAATTAACCAAAAATTTTGGGTTGTGAATGGAATAAGAGAGATTAAAAAGGTCATACACAAATGTATAATATGTTTCAAATTAAAGAAAAAGGTTTCAGAACAGCTAATGGGGTCGTTGCCTAAAGATCGTGTCAATGTATGTCGTCCATTCCAAAAGGTGGGCATCGATTTCGCTGGGCCGATATCTGTGAAGCAGTCTAGAGTGCGGCGAGCAATCGTTTCTTCGGGATACATTTGCGTGTTTGTTTGCTTCGCTACGAAAGCGATCCACTTAGAACTTGCTTCTGACCTTAAAACTGAAACTTTCCTCGCCTGCTTTAGACGCTTTATTTCACGCAGAGGCCTACCAACGGATTGTTATTGCGATAATGCTGCCTATTTTAAATGTGCACGAACCCAAATAGCCGATTTTTATAAGTTACATAACTCTCGGGAGCACCAAACACAAGTGCAAGCCTATGCAGCACAAAATGCAATCAATTTTCACTTTATTCCATGCTACTCCCCTGTGTTTGGTGGCCTTTGGGAGGCTTCTGTCAAAAGTGTAAAACACCACTTAAAAAGAGTGGTACAGAAGGCTTTGCTCACTTATGAGCAGCTCAATACTGTATTATCTCAAATTGAAGCAGTGCTAAATAGTAGGCCCTTAATACCTACTTCAAATGATATTAATGATTTTTCGTATTTAACTCCTGGGCATTTTCTAATTGGCACAGCTTTGAATTCATACCCAGAACAAGATATTTCAGAAATTCCAATTAATAGACTAACCTTTTGGAAAATATGTACTAGTATGACACAATCATTTTGGAAATTATGGAATAAGTATTACTTGAATACTTTACAATCTCGCCCTAAGTGGAGAAGTGTATTACCAAATATTGATGTGGGTTCCTTAGTTATACTAAGAGAGGACAACACACAGCCTATGTACTGGCCAATGGCTAGAATCATAAAAGTATTTCCTGGCTCGGACAACAAGGTCAGAGCAGTAGAGGTAAAAACTGTCAATGGCAGAACCCATAAAAGGTCTGTTACAAAGGTTTGTGTGCTCCCCATTGAATGTAATAATACCTGACTTGTTTTGTTTTCTGAGCCAGGATATATTTCTAGATTATTATAATAAACTCATTTTTATAAGTTGCATAACTATCATAGCTACACATGGATAACTATGTTATATTTTTATATTTGATTTTCAAACTTTAAGGTTGTATTTTTCTTTTGTGTGGCGGAGCATGTTGGTATCCCAACACTAAGAACATTCATTCGTTCATTATAATTACATTCAATCGATTCATTCCGATATGATCCACGGATCGAATCACATGTGTAACTTTTGCCTTTCCAATAAATTGCAGTGATTAACTTAAACTAGACTTTTCTTCATAACATCTACACATCAGCAGCAGTGCAGCAGACCCAGATCTGCACAGTAGTCTATCTGATCCCAAACTCGGCACTGCGCCTGTAACTATAGATATCGGTCAGCTACAATACTCGTCCATACATACAAAGCTAATTTACTCCAATACTCGTACACTAGGCAAACACGAACGCTCCCCAACTAGGTAGTACACTGGCGAAATATGTAGCTATTTTACAGCTTAATAGGTAGTAGGGGTATATCAGTGTTAGATGCACTAACACCGATACATCCCCACTATGGACCTATTATATAGCTTATGGCTGCATATTTCGCCTGTGTGCTAGTTGGGTCATAACACAAATGTTTGCCCTGGGTGGGATTGCTCCGAGCATCGCAAGAACGTGCACTACCGACTATTCTGCAGGGCCGTAGTCGGGTAAAATATGACGGTCGTTGGTCTTTGTACTTCCAAACCTACTAGAACTACAAACTTGTGAGTAAAACTACCTATGTCTACAGTTTAAAAATTTCAAATGATGATAAATACTTCGAAGCCGTTCGTAGTGTTATCAACAGGCGCCTGGTTGAATACAGTTAGCAATATGCCAATCTATACATTGCAGCAAAACTATTAATTAAATATAAGAGAGAAACATTAAAATTCGTAGTGTGAGACCATCAGGATGACTAGGTAAATATCGAGCAGCGTTTTGGTCTCAGGTAAGTACGATTATACGTGAAACAAAAGATCAAATAAATTATATATTCACGTAACCAAATGTTGTACCTAAAAGCTCAGTTTTACAGAGATTTATCCATCCATCATGCTTATAATATTTTATATGTTGACTAAAGAAGTCGGAAAATGACTCTATCCTATTTTATTCCTACACTTACCAAGTTTAGACAACGTTTTTATTTTAATATATCATTTTTGTTTTAATATCAATCTTGTTATAGATTAAATGGATAGTGCTAGTTAGAACTCAATTATATAGTTTTTAAACTAGTTATTAATACTAGTTTTTTGGAACTAGTAGAAGTACCTATTTAAATTGAGACAATATTATTAATCAACGTTATTAACGCTGTATAGCAGGGGTTGTAAATAGTTTGTTATATATATTAGGTATGAGAATGCTTATCTAGTATTTGTTTGAAAATAATTAACAGTGACAAAATATTAATAAATAATATAATTTTATATACTTTTAGTGCAAAATTATAAATATTTACATTTGGTTCAATCTATTTTAATATTATATAGGTACAGAGTGAAGATTTGAGCTATGGTACCTTATCAGGAGAAGGTGACAGTGATAAGCCATAATTCCAGTTTTGTATGGATAGCTGTATCATCCAGTCCTATACTGATCATTAAGCATGGAAAGTTGGCAATATTTTGTAATACACATCTCCAAAGTTCGTCCAGCAAACCTTGTTAGTACTTAAATAAAATAATTTTTTCCACGAAATGTAGCACTCGCGAAGACAGCATAGCTAGCTGTAGACTGTTAGTCTACATGCTGTTTATGCCTCAAAGCTGATCAGACACTATCTTGGTGACTATACCATCATCTCCGGACACGAACCCATAGTTTAAATCTTTATTCTGTATAAAATAAATTGAATCGGCTCATTCTCTCCGCCATTCACTCATGAGATCTTCCTGTAAAAAAAAAAAGAAAAGAATGAGTCGCTCGTCGAAATAATTAAATTAAAAATATGAATAATTAAAAAACTCGTAAGTGCCTTATAATTAATACACTTAAATCAATATTCATGTAGTTCTCAAATTTTAAGCATCTATATAAATTAATGGCCTTTAATCAATATTCATGTAGTTCAATTTCTAATCCGGTTAATTGCAACAATAAAACAACCACTTACCGTTATTACTATGTAAATATAATTCCGACCGCCCATAGAATGATTAGTACCACCGCAATGATAAACAGCAGTGAGATAAGGGCACTAAGTATTTTCGACAACAAACTGCACACACAACTGAAAAGCAAAACAAATAGACAAGAGTTACTAAATTATACATTTACACAATAGGCTACCTTATCATCTAAAAAAAATATTATAGTCAACTACACAGATATTTTTTACCTTTACACCTACTTTTATCATAATAACATATTCCAACTTTATAATTACTCCTTAGATGCATTTGTTCCAAAAAAATAATTTCTTGAACAGACAAGAATATCTTACAAAATAAAAAAACGCCAGATTGACAACGAAATTGTACTCGTAGAAGCCCCGATTAAGTACAGTAATATTGATTTGGATACGTGAACGAACAAAATAAGTTTATCACTGAATTAACAACGCCTTATCGATATATTGAAAATTTCCATACAATTTGGTATACTCCTTAAATTATTGACTTAGGCTATCACTAGGCCATGTTGGTCATAAATAGCAATAGATAAATATAGAGATTAGTATAAATGTACTTAAAACTATACAATGCTATTTTCTTTATCTTATCATTGGGTTTTAACTTGATCATTACATTATCTTATCACTGACTGAGTCATTATTTTAAGAATTTTAATTGTTTATCTGCCTCTAGGTTTTGGTACGACAGGGTGGGGTCACGAATGAAGTCATATTTTAATATTCTTCTAAACACATTAACCAGTTGTTGAACTTACTAAAGTGGACATTTAGTTTCAAATAGTAGTATGATTTTAAGAAAAGTTGGTATTTTTTGGGAAATGCGACGTTTTCAGTGATTTTTTCCATGCATTTAAAATAACTTGGTACTAAATCGGAGTTTTTTTTAACATTGTATTTTCTAATCATACATTATTTATAGTTTGGGACGCTTAAAGTGAAGTTAATTTGCTTTATAGTTACTTTATTTTAAAGGTAGATTTTAATTAATGCAGATGACAGCTGACAAACTGTTATATTTAAAAAAAACTCTGTTCTGACACCCCCGAATTTAAAACCTAGGTTCGTGTCTGTCCTAAAAGTTATAAATATTATTGACCTATATACGTGTGTTTTATAGCAGATAAAAAAATCACATCAAAGTCTATTAGTAAATTGTTTCAGCTTTATGGTTTACATAATTAATACTGTCAAAAATAGCGCATTTAAAATATAAAACGTGTTTGTGTTCCAATAAACGTAGAATAGGCATTCTGTATAAAAAACTATATTTTTCTTACATTAATTATATGTAAATTAGTAAATATTTATGAAGAAAATCAAGATATTTATTATTACTCAATTAAATAAGTTAATGACTGAACTGATTTTATCGGAATCAGACAAGTGAGAGATAAATACATAAGTATAGTACTTGATCTCTTAAAATGATTAAGTTTTAAAGTACAACAGCTAGAAAATTACAAATTATTCATTGATCGATCGCTGTTTCGACTACCTACATAAGTTAATAGAATCCAACAAACTACATTGAAAGTTAACTGGTCATAATCTATAATGCAAAACTTACCACATCGTATGGCTTTATGTTATATCCTTTTATTTAATAAAATAAATTTAGATAGCACACAGTATTCTAGCAACACCTGATCCACGACTGAATGTTTCGCTGAAATGATCGCATATTATCTACGAACGTCCATCGATAACCTTTATCTGTGCTAATCACCAAAAACGTCGCTTTCGATCGATAATATTTTGTTGCAAATGTTTTTGTCTTGTATTCGATATACCTATTATTAATGTGTTTCTTTTGTCTGGCATGCCATAACTCACATCGCAGAAACGTGAATAGCGATGGACTGATTTAAAAGTTTAAAAAGTCGCTCAGCGAGCTATGGAGAGTTACGCTCGGAGTTACTTTGAAGAATGTGATTCGAAAGGAGGATATCCGATAAAGTCACATTTGTTGCACAAGCGATGGCCGCTAGGACAGATGAGATCGCCAGTGGAGACAGAAAACGTGACATTTCAGTTGAGTTTATGTTGTTGAATGCAAATCTTGTAAGTAAAAAAGCATAAAATGTCTAAATGAGATTTTTTATTTATTTCTACCTGTGGGCACAGGAATACATAGAATTATAATTTCAAAACAACTTTCGGCATTTGAGGTACCTCTATATAAAATTATAGTTTCTAGACCTATCGGTTTGGCATGTGCATTAATGGTCAGTCAGACAGGGTATTCTTCTATATAAAATAGATCTGATAGGTACTTACCATATTCATAAAACATAGGTTAACTTTAGTATACCACATATTTCAGCGATAATAATAATTACAAGCAAAACACATAGGATGCATAAAATTCACACGCAACTGAAAAAGAAGACAAGAATCTGTTACTTATATCCTTGTTCAGTATATAACTGGGGGCTCCAAAAATTGCCTCTATAAATTAAACCTGGTGGTCAATATATTCGATGAATGCTCGGTCACCTAGGTTAACCATTATTAAATAGCGATAGGTTGCGCTATTCAAATTAAAAAAATAAGGGTAGGTAGAAGTTTGGGCTTCTACAGCAGGCTTCCTGAATTCAATTAATCTTTTGCAATAAAGCATAGGGGGTCAGTTCGCAGTTTATTTATATTATTATGACAAACAGATTTTTATTATGATTACATCTAACTATAGATTATATTTCTATTCTTCTAAATACAGTTTATTCAAATACACTCTATTCTTTTCAATACAGTTTCTTTCGTTCAAATCCATCAGGTAGTTCCGATGCTAGCTCACTTTAGACTGAGCGGTGATCGCGCAGCACCTACACGGAGAAAAAAATACTACGTATGTCAAACACATTACTACTGTGTGCGCGCCGTACTACTTACTTATTATGTATGTAACAACAGTAATTTAGTTGACTCATACGCAAGAATGTTGTATTTCAATGACGCGTTTATGAGAAACAACATGCTCCATAATAGGCACGGCGCCTACTACATACAAATAGGTTACACAATTACTAAGGATGTTACATCTTTAGTAATTGAATTATATCCTAACGTAAGTAGCTAAGCAGACGTATGGAGACGCAGTAATAATGTTACAGACACAGTACAACGTTGCAACAACAGGCTACGTGTACTGCTCACGTACTACCGATGAAACATACCGGCTACGTACTACTGTGAAAAACATCCACTCGTAGTACGTATTCCGACTACGTACTGCAAACTACGTATGCAGCATGTTGACGGCTCATGCCTTACGAGTGGATGTTTTTTTAACAGTAATCAAGTAGGGTACAACAGGAATTACGCTACTTATTTTTTTTCTCCGTGTATTGTTAGTGCTCGCTCGCGCAGCCCATGATGGCATTTTGGAGGGACTGTAGCGGCGTTACCTAACCATATATTTTTTTGTAGTTCGAATCCATCTCTACGATGGTATAACTATTATATTTCTAACTGTTAAAGTTTAGTTACACGAAATCCTCCAATAGCACAGTTTTGAGAGACATTTCATTTGTGGGTGAAAAAGTGATAGATAGGAAAGTCCGTTTTTAGAGTTCTCCGTTTGTTCGCAGATTAACTTTAATACGACTCTTTTGGCTGAAATCGTTTGGATGAAATTTGGAATATGTATGTAAAATTGCCCAATAATGATGGGAAATTTATAGAAATGTTAGAAATTTTTTAGTAATGACGTACAATTTATTGAGTTTTTAAATAAGTAGGTAACATCAGAACATAATATGTAACAAACATTATTTGCTAAGGTACAGCTAGTTATATTGTTTTACTAGCTACTTACCTATTAATTTAAATCTTAAAAATAATTCTTAATGATTCTTACCACACATCTTTACGTCATATCATAAATCTATTCTTTTAAATAAACTTATCCAAAAAATTACATTCTCAACAGATTCAAGTCTTTCCGTTAACACCTGAAACAAACATTTGTAACTTTATAAAATAAATAATAGATTATGTTATGTACCGACAACATTGAGTGATGTTATTTTGCTGCATTTTTCTTCTTAAGTTTTTTCTTTATTAATAAAAGTTTGCTTATTTTGTGAGTTTCTTCCTTAGCCAGGTTTTAAATATGCGACGTTTCCACTTGCATATAAATAAATCTTTTGAACGATTAAGAATTGATTAGACGGTATACTTAATCAATTCTGAAGGTACGATATTAAAAATATACATGTACTATATAGGTAACAGTTCTAAATCCAATTCTCGGGTTAGATGTACTGCATTGCAGACAATGTGGCATCAAAGGGCGGGGGGTTAAAGCTCATTAAACCTTGTGTTAAAGAAAGAAGACTGACTAATTAACCAATATGCTAGTATGTATTACAAGTGTAGTTACTTACAATATTCATCTAAATATTCAAATAACTTTGGTAAGTTTCAAGATAACAAATATTGATATGACGATTAAAAATATTAAGACTAATCCAAGTATAATACGACATAAACCACACAAACAGCTGAAAAAAAGCAAAAATAAATAAATTAAATATTTAGCCCTAAGGCCAGTCAAGCCTAGGAGCGCCAGTCAATGGCCAAAAATAAATTGGTGGGTTAGAACGAAGGAAGACAGAAATAACAGATATTCACTACTTACTAAACATCAACAAAATACTAACTACAACTTCAATATAAAACATAACAACGATTAAAACAACACTACACATAGCAATATGAATTTGTTACCACGACGGCCAAAGAGTACTAACTGTAACGCATGGAATGCAATAAATTACTACTGATTACTCAGTACAAATGCAAAAGCAGCTGGGAGCTGATTTTCTGGTTCGAGTGACGGGTTAGTCATATAGAACCAAAACAAAAACTGAACATGAGCTCTTTTTGGTTATTGTTATATATGTTTGAAACTACGAGTAGTTCCCTAGTTAAGCTATCCAGCAACCACTACGAATTAGTTTGACTTGAGACATAAAGCTTTAAGTTCTTGTGTCTTCCTATTACCGTCAAATTAAATGCCAGAATTGAAGACATAACCAGACAGACAAGTTATTAGTAAATTAAGAAATACCTGTCTATCCTCTCATAAATATTGTTACCGACAAAGGAATAAATATTTACCACATCTTGAAGTGTCCTTCTTAGTAAATTTATTCAAAACTTTACTTTCAGCGCAATTAAGTTCCACGAAAGTGACTTTCACATATCTGGAACAATAGAAATAATAGTAAAGTTTATATTATGCACCGAAAACATGAATTATAGTGATGTCTTTAAGATGCCTCTGACTGCAGGAAGACCTCATTTCAGCTGGCGACTATTCACTTAAGAATTCACCTGCATCATCATCGAGATTTTACTTCTTCTCTTCTTATTCTAGTTCCAAGTCATATCGGAGGTTATCGATCAATGAGGCGCTCCGACTGTTTTGAATCATTTTTCTATATTTTCTCTATATTTAATCGAACATACTAATTCTAACTTCGTCTAATATTTTATTAATAGTTTTTCCCCTCAATGTTACATTCAATCAAAATTGTCAAAATTAGTAACATTTTCCTCTTATACGAGTATATGTTTTGTGTTTTAAATATTTAAATTAATTTGGATATGTTGTGAAGTTTAAATGAAATAAAATAAATAAGTAAGTATCAGTTGAAGGAGCTTGTAATTGCTATGTCATTCATTATACACGTCGCAGTACTGTTGTTGTTGTTGTAGTTTTGACTGTTGTTAAGTTCTCTGGTGCCTTTGCCCATTCTTTGTAGCACCAGAAGCGTTCCCCTCTGCTAAAGGTACCTACAACCCTACTGGGCTTTGCATGTTTTCGATATTTATCAATGGGTACGATAGGTTATGAATGTGTTGTTCGATTTGTTACGTATGTGTTTCATAGCGATAGCCCGCGATAAATGTCTGTATGTTTTGCATCGGAAGAAAACGCTAGACGGGCGTCGCCCCTACTACAGGTCAAGCTGGTGGCCGAGGTGCTCTAAGGGCACATACAATATTACCTGTAAGTTCCAATCTCAAATTCTGCGGTACCCTTCTAGCTAGCAGTAGCATTTCCGATCAATAGTCGACTATCGATAGTCTATAGCTGCGTCTATTACACGAATATCGATAGTATTGATTTGTTTAGCTTAATATTGTTACAGTTTACCACATTCTGCTTTATCGATATTGTAACTAATTTTGAGGCAAAACAGGACAGAACAGTTGAGGCTCTGGCGAATGTACTCTGTCTGTACAAATAATCCATTTCAGCCACAATTGACGGGCGCTTCATTTTCTATTTTTTTCAGACAACGTGGACTTTTACATCAATATGGATATTGGACAGATGGTCAATAATTTATATTATTATGTCAAATGTGGATCTTCGTTAAGCCCACTTTTGTCGTAGGTATAATGGAAGTATAGGAAATTATCTGTCGAATGTGTCCGAAATTCTACACACACTGTGAAAATTAATACAAGATAATTGAAATAATGCTTACCCTATATAACGTTGAAAGCCCACAGAATAAGACATATACCTCCTATTATTAATAATATAGTTACCGTAACACATATTGGGAATCCGCATAAACAACTGTAAGGTAAGACGCTCAATTAAGGACAAAGATGTCAGTAAATACAATATATGTTTAAGGGTACATGTAGCAAAAATATAATTATACAGACATGTTAAAGTTGCATTCACAGTACAACGCCATGATAACATTTTAGCCAATATTTCCTATGCGTCTCTATAAAATATCTATTTTTAGCTAAGTTAACGCATTTAATACATTTTGTTACAAGATTTCTGAATATTCTAGTTTATTATTCAAACGATTTTTTTTTCGTGACTCCGTATGCGTCTTTTTACGATTGAAAATTAAGTATCTAGATTTATTTAGTACAAAAAGGAAGCAATATTATTATTAAATAATAATGTAAACATACTCATACTTACCACATAATATTGACGTTACAAGTAATCTTTTACAAAATTGACATATTATTACGTAAAAAAGTATGCAACGCCTGATTGACTTTTAAATAAGTTCTAATATGTAAAAGAAATATAATCTTCTTGACTTCTGTCTGAATGGGAATTAATTTCTCATTTTGTAGCCAGTTACGAAATTTCGGTACGAAATGGACGAAAGGTTTTTTCATCACAATGTATATTATATCATTGAAGTTGTATTGTCTTGAAACTTCTTTTACAGCTCTTTTAGACTCATTTAGTAGACTAGAATACTGAAGAAAATAATATAATACCATCAGACACGCTGTATGCCTTTGAAATAAAACGCCCCCAGGCAGTCATCATCATCATCATGTACGCCGTTAGACGTCCACTGCTGGACATAGGCCTACCCCAATGAACGCCACCACACCCCACGCGCACGCCACACGCCCTCCGCATCCAGCCGCTTCCGGCCACCTTCTTTAGGTCGTCAGTCCATCTGTCGGCAGGCGTCTCACCCTGCGCGTGCCAATCCGTAGTCTCCACTCCGGAAAGCGTCTGCCCCCAGGCAGTTGGACTTGGACCGATTTTGGGGTTGGAGACAGTGACCGCACATGTCGACTGTTCGGGGTGACAGCTTCGGCTGTGGACGACCTTCTTGTGTCCGATTGGCAGCGCAGATGGGAGGAATCTGAAAAGGGCAGGCACCTCTTCAAATTCTTCCCCAGCGTTGAGGAGAGATTGGAGAAACGGTGGCTAGAGGTGGATCACTGCGTCGCGCAGTTCCTCACCGGTCACGGCAACTTCCAGGCGAAGCTTCACTCCATGAAGCTGGTCGCATCTCCCGACTGCGAGTGTGGTGAGTCGGATCAAACCGCTCATCACATTCTGTGGGAGTGCACACGGTGGGATCGGGAACGTGAACTAATGCTATCGGATCTAAATTGCGTGAACCGTCCGGTATACTATGGAGATCTGGTTGCGAACCGTCACAATTTCCGAGCGTTTAAGCGTTTTTGCCATGCCTACTATTGGCACTACTATACGAAGTAGCCTTCTGCTACTCCGTCACAGCTCACTGCGTCACAAAGGCGCTAAATACGTCCGTGGTGTTCAACTAGGTGGCCAGGCTTATCTTGGCCACACCAAACCCCCCAACCCCCCCAACCTTGACCACTCTGGTCACCGTTTCAATGCTACATTCCCATTTGCTAGAGGGGAAGTGGGAACTCTCTTCCTACTTTGACTCTTTACTTCTTTAATTAAATTTGTCTGGGGCCCAAGGTAGCGTAAATTCATGACCTGGGACTTGCCCTACCTTCACTGGTAGGTGTCTTTGCAGTTACCTGCGTTGATCCTCGCTTAGAGGAGTTGCGGGGGGAGAATGGTGAGGAGGCGGGAATGCCCCCAGGCAGTAATACCTCAGAACCTCAGCTCAGAACTATAAGCAACAACATTCTAAGGCATACTAGAAATCTCACTTATTATGATGATGATAACGGAATTAAGAATTGCTAGTTTTATTTCTAAAAATTACTTAGGATCACGCATCATTTCCGCTTGTTCCCCGTACATAACCAAGTTACATTACTAGTAATGTACTAAGAAAAATAATCATTTCGGTACAGAATTCTCAAGTGGAACTTAACTATACAGTACCTTATATAGTTGATCAATGATCCGGGTCCATATTCCGTAAGCATTTAACGTCGAACTTCAAAGTAATTTTATACTCTTTAACGGATCACGTGTCATATTCTAATAAGTATTTGTTGTCTAATTACGATAATAAGACAAAAAACGTTTATTCAAATACATATGTCATATGTTATAGCTTTATAGCTTTCTAGTTCGACGGATATTATCCGAAAAGCTCACGGAGTTATGCCCCGATCATAGAAAAATGATCTGATCTGAAACTGATCCAAAGACTGACAACTCTATTCAGTTTCACAATAACTGCTAAATATCTCGAGTTAGACGGGGTCTTACCAGCAGCAGAAACGATTAGAAAACGAAGAGCAAGCAAAAGTTTTGGAAAGCCCGTGAAGACTGTGAGTAGACACGCTCGATGAGACCTTCAAAATGAAAAACTCACTAACTTCCTAATGAAACGCAACTGAAGCAATCTTCGACTTCTGGTTGGCATTATATTAGGAAACGGCTGCGAACTGCACAAACATATGAATAACTTGGGAATCTCAGTCAGCCCTCTCGGTGGAGAGGATGCCTGTTGTAGAGCGAGTATAATAAATAGTAAATAATAATAAATATGTCAGACATTCAACCAATTAACCAGTCCCAAACTAGGCAGAACCTGTGGTATGGTTACTAGATAACGGATAAATATACTTAAATAAATATACTTGGGTACAAACTTTCATATTCATCATACGAACATTTGCCCCTAGCGGGATTCGAACCCGCAACCTCCGGCGTGGCAGTCCAAGAGCTACCCGTTCCGCCACGGAGGTAGTATGTCCTGCAACTAGCTAGGGAATTCAGTAAAAAACAGGGCTGCCAACAGATCCGAACCCTGCAACGATGTTGCCGTCAGGCGGAATCACTCCTATATTACTTTAAGGAGTGGGGTTGTCTGGACTGACTCTCGGGGACTTGCACAAAACTCCCACGTGTCAGTGCAGGGACTACCAGCCCCATCTACGAACAATATTAAGAATATCTAGTAATGTATCCTTGATCAGCGTTCACTGAAAGTGATTGCGCACAGGTCTAAAGATTGAGAACTGCATTTAGTTTCACAATAACCGCTAGCATCTCGGGGGTGTCGTAATAAAAAAAGTTTTGTGTATATTTTTTTTAACTTTTTCCATCAGAGCGGATTCCCCGGAGTGAGGCGGCGGCGGTCGTTCGCGTGAGAATGAGCAATTTCCGCCCGACTGCCGCGATTTCGATCTGACTTCCTGTCTGGGCAGCGATTTTAAAATTTATAGAATCGCTTTACATGAAATTGAAAATAAGAACAAAGATGCTGAAAAGTTTGCGCAAGAGAGAAAAAAATTGAATACCTTCAGGAATTTCTTGACTGCCATAGTGAGCGGATTGTTTGTATTAGTTTAAGAGAGCAATTCTTTAACAATGAATGCTTCAAAGCTGTCATCTGATGATAAGTTACTTGTTCAAGCCTTCGTCGTCTAAGTATATATAGGTATATACTTTTCATAACCTTCTTATTTTAATTTATGTAAAAAATGGGCTCGATTCTGAAGGCACAATGTTAAAATTTGACAGCACTAAAACTGTTGCTATCCTTGTCACACAGTATTATGAAGATAAAGACGAAACCAATTTTAGCGCTGTCAAATTTTAAATGTGTGGCTTCAGAATCGGGCCCAATATTTGCCTTGTGTCAGGTTTATTTTCTCACTGCGGATATAATATTATTAAAGAACTATTTGAGGCCATCTTTTCGTTACCCTTATTTGGTTCACTTTTATCTTTCATTGCAGCCTGTCTGGCGCCCAATGTAGTTTATCAGCCTTTTGACTCATACTCAATTCTTTTCCTTCTTCTTACGTTACTTTTGGGTACCTTATTAGGTCTCCGGTTCTTCTGTCAATTGGCATTATCAGACATAAATAAGAAAACCACGAAAACTCTTAAATTCCTAAGGAGGATAAAAACAGTTGATTGGTTACAAAGAGTCGGCAAGTCGTTCGCATTCTTAGCTCTATAAATCAGCTGTGATTGTGGATCGGCGCCGTAAGTCTCCATTCCATTGCCCGAACAATACGCCGTCGGAATAACGAACTCAATTGTGTTAAGTCAGATGCACCTGGGCGGTGAGTTTTGCAGTGTTGCCAGTTTCATAGATTTTCTGTTAAAATAAAGGTTTTTTTAACTGCTACTCAAAAATTTAAATCATATACGATTTAAATTTTTGAGTTAAGACTGTATGAGGTATAAATATGACGAAGAGACGAATGTGCTATTGAAGATAGAAGCTATACATATGATCTTTGACTAGGTATTTTTCAGCCTTTAAAAAGTATGTTTGGCAAAAAACTAATGTAACTAGATTTGCATTGGAAGTCGAAATTCATTCATATTTGATTTGAAAATAGTACAATGATGTTTACCAAAACGTTATAATATTTAAGACATTCAAGTCAAGGATCACAAACATCCTGTCAGCGACTCCAGAACGGTGAATATTCAGAAACAAGTTTAATAGGATATTTAAAATCAACTGGCAACACCAGCTATCAATGCTTATGCATTTTATTTTACACCTATTTTATAAATTCTATATAAGCAAAAATGTTTAAAAGTGCTCGTGATTTGAATATTGAATATATTAGAATTATCACACAGTTGCTTACAATTTCGTTTCAGTTGCAATCGATGAATATTTGAAGAGTTCTCGGAACTTTTTTCATTGAAAACCTTCGATAGGTAAGTATTTCTAAAGCAATCTTGTTGAAAAGTTTGAAAATTTCATCAAAGTCTGGAAGGAAGAAAAAAGGCCGTCCACGGGTCACAAGTTGGACCGACAGAAAGTTGGGACGTGCACCGATCGAACTGTTCTTGATTGCACTCCTTGAACATTTTCAGCAAACACTTATATTCGCGCAGATAAAGTTCGAGTATCTTCAGAACGAACTTCAGTTAAGCATGAATATTATGTAACCTTCCTTACTTCTCAAAGCTTCACCAGAATGGCAGAAAGGAACGACTTTTTATTTCGACTTTAGTTTCTTATGAATGTATGTATTAATGCTTGATCCTTGGTATGTATACTGTTCCCTCCAACTAGGATTGCCATCTCTAAAATCTGAAAACCAGGACAAGAAGCATGATAACCACGGATTTTGGAGCTTACAACCCGGATATGCCAACAGAATTTTTTTTAGTTACTCAGAAAATAAAAATAAATGGTTTTAATTGTTTTAAATCAACTTTTCATCTATTTTCATACAATTTTAGACTAAATATGTATTGTAAAGAAACAAAACAGAATCTTCGTTCCGGTGGTGCTCTGGCGGCGTGTTGTGATTTGAAATCTTTAAAACCTGGACTACAAATGAAACCCCGCATGGACGCTCCCCGGACGCCCCGTAAACTAGGACAAATCCGGGGGAACCTGGATAGACGGCAACCCTTCCTCCAACCATTCCCTCCCTGTATCTCTCCCTCGCTCCCTCCCTCCTAGGACTGAGGCTTGTATAAGGCTTGTAAAGACTATATTTGTTGTGATTAATTTCTGTTACCTATATCGACTTTCAATACAAATGTCTATCAGTCATGCTGATTAACGGACTAAACTCATTCATCACATAATACTTGGAAAGTTACGTCAATATTATACTATTATTATTGCTATCACAGTAAAGTGTGATTCATATCTTTTTGGTACGAGTATCCGTTATCTGGTAATATTCCTATCAAGTAATATAGAAACGTGCTGTTACATGTATCAGCACGCTGAAAATGGATGTTTTTCGACTGAATCCCGGTTCTGATAACGATTTATTCTCTTAATAAACAGAAAATGACACATCACGTATAACACAATAAATTAAGATAACGCATGAATATATTTCTAAGTAAGATATAATATAATGAGTTGCAAAAAATCGTTTATTGGAACTAGTAATCATTTATTGACTTCCAGAAGATTGATTTTCATTATCAATTAGTTGCTAAGCTTATTTTAGATGATCACTAGCTTTCGCTTTGGAACATTGTCCGTGGTACGTGGTACATTGACATTGGACGCCCAGGGGGACGGTGGTACTGTCTATGTCGATCTTCGACATTAACTAGGTACGTTTCATGCAAATCTTTATGTCGTAGATGTGTGAAATAGGAATAAACGTACAATTATTAGGTTAGCACAAATATCATAGTATTTTAGGTAATATTTATCACTAGTTATAAAACGCACTGTCACTACAAGCTCATTCATTTGAGAGAAAAAAACTACAAATTGAAAATCTTTGTATAAATAAAATATCTCGTCGACGCCGCCAAGCCCGGAAACCTACCTAGTCTCTAAGTCTAATGCTCACAGAACAAACTACAACTCATTCTCCAGTATTTGTCTTTGGACGGAGTTACGTCGGGAACATACTGCTCTGAACCTCGCAATTAATATTTGCTGAAGGTAGTTTGGTACTTTCCAAAACTTAAGCGCAGTTACAAACTCAAACAGACTGAAAACGGTGAGGTTGAAATACGACTAGCTGCGACTAAATGCGATTAAATCGATACCAAATGTCTGGAGCCTTCATCGGGGGAGTTCAGTACTCAAAGCGACGACGGGGACATTTACAATCTACCTAAATCAGTCAACTGATTGGTGCGTGCGGCCATCAAGAATGACCAAATTCACCTTCTATTCAAAATTATTACCTGTAAGTACTTACATGAAAAAACAAATCAAAGAATAACCAACCTCTTGTAAAACAAGCTTATTTAAGTCATGCATGTATTACTGAAACTTATTAAGTAGGTAGTAGTACCTACATGGGTTAAATAAAGCTTGTTTTTAAAAAGATTTTTATTCATTATTTCATTTTATGCTTTTTAGTTACTTAGTAACGTAGTAGTAATTACGCTATTGACTATTGGGACGAAATAGCCATAAAGATTAGAAAGCTGAAGTGGCAGTGGACGGGCCACATCTGTCGCGGAACCAACGGCCGTCGGGGCGAGTTCTGGAGTGAAGATCGCGGATCGGCACGCGGACGGTGCACTATGGGATAGGACGGCGAATCGTCTTGTAAATGTATTTTGTGTATGTATGATTTTATTGATATTCTTGAAATATATGCATAATAGAATAATAAAAGTACTTGGTAATATAAATAATATCTATAAATACCCATTGTTTATATACTAAATTTGCACTTGAAATAGTCCATCGAAATTATATCATCGACGTATATATGAAATCGAGAATTTATCATGCCCATTGTGGTTGTTTTATAAGAGAAATATATATGTGTTGTACATTTTTAGAAAGCTCATGTATTCTTCTTTCTTCATAATTAGAAAAAAATCCAAAAATATTTGTACAGTTACAATATATATTAGAGATAATGTGTAAAAAAAATCAATGGTTTATTTCAAATAACAAAAAGTTGAAAACTGATTTATGAGACGATAAGCGCCGTTCCATCCCATAGTGCGGTGGAAGGAAGAAGGTGGCTGGAAGTAGCTGGATGAAGAGGGCGGAGGACCGGGTGTGGTGGCGTCCATTGAGGAACGTAGCTATGTCCAGCAATGGACATCTAAGGTCTGATATAATGAGTATCGTATATTGTCACCATAAGCAATGGTGTGTGCCAAATTTCAGCTCGATCGGTTGGTTTAGAATTCAGTAGTAAGATTTGACCCAAACATACTTCAACAGGTGTAGTTAAATAAAAGTTTGTAAAATAAAATGACCCTATAAAGAAACAAAAGTGTCGAAACTGATAAACTGGAGATTTGGTTAAGTTTTTTTAATTACGATTTTTTAAAACTTTCCTTGCGTAACTTTATTATTATTTATGAGGTTAATTTTTTGGGAACTTTGTGAAAATTAACTAAAAATAAATATTTTTTGGTGTAATGCGGTCGGTACTAAGTATATCTAATATGATGGGTTTTCACGAACAGTTTTCACAACGAGAAATTATTATTGGAATTTATTTGTAGTTGAATATTAGTAGTTGATAATTAGTTTATAGTGTAAATTGTTCCTATTCTTTTGGTGTCCCTGAAGGCGAGGGGTCACAATCCCCCTTGCATCCGGTTTGTATCCTGCGGAAACTGGCCTTCGAGGGCGGCGGTTGGTGGAAATGTCTGTTGAAAACTGTTTCAGATAACGCTATCGCTTGTAGCACTCCAGACCTTTCCTTAAATGGTAGTTATTAGAGATTGAAATGTTTTACTTTTATAGGATCAATAATTGGAAGTAAAACTGACTTTGTAAGTCTGTCTGCCGGGGTAAGTAGAGGACCTACCTATGTATATACTAAACTGGTTAAAAAATAATAGTTTTAACTGTGCCTATTTAAATCAATGAAAGGTTAGCCGTGTGGTTTCCGGCTTAGAATAGGGACACCACCCATCTTCCCGGCGACTAAGGAATTGCATCAGGGATGAGCGTTCTCCTGTGAATGTTAAGATCATTGCTACGACAACCAAGCCAAGCGTAGCGATTATGACAAATCCCCCAAACTGCCCACCTAAAGTGGCATTTTATTGGGGAGGTGGATGTTCAGTAGTGGACGTATTTCGGCTGATGATGAAGGATTTGATACTCTCAACTCTTATGGATCATCTTGGTTGTTAAGGAGGGTCCTTATATTATTCAAAATTTAAAACAGATCCGGTTTGTATAGCATTAAGATGAATATATGTAACAACAAACAAAAGCAACAACTATAGTACTCTACGCACTAGAGCGATAACAAAGCAAATTGTTCCCGTTCTCATATAACTGAGATCAAAGACAAGACAAACGAGGGGCATCCCTAACGCCCACCCATCATATTTGTGGTCGATGTCGCCGATGCAAAGAAGAATTTATGGTTCACCATTCATATCGTTCCTTGTAGCACCCAGCGTCGTCGCTGGAAGCATTTAACACTGTGCGCTAGATTTATTATGAAATATAACATAACTACGAGTTGGCGGTACATTGTGTATGAGGCAAGAATGTATTTTAAGATCAGAGCTTATACTCTTATCTACTGCCTTTTATTAACCAATAAAATATATTTGTCTTAAATAAAGATTTCTAGTTTTACTTTCGAATGACAGTAGGAGTGAAGGAAGTATTGTAATCGTGCGAAATTCGAGTTTGAATTTTTTGGTGAAAAACGATTGTATTACACTTATAGAGTCAGAACATAAAATGTGTAGATATATCACCAAGTAAGTACAGCGCCTAAACGTAATAAATAAAATATTTAGAATGAAAATTTGTTATTGTGAGTATGAAGTAAATATTTCTCGATATCTGGGCCATTATTTTATTTAGGGTACCATAATCCGTCTTTCAAACAGAAGGATAGCCAATTTTTATAGGAAAAACAACTGCGTTGCTTAGAAAAGCAACTGAGTTACCGTAATTTGGGGGAAGGGGAAGAGAAGAGGATGGGGAGAGGCTAGAGATTGGGGAAGGGAAATGGGAGATAGGGATGTGGGTAGGGGGTTGGGAGAAGGAGAGGGGGGGTAGAGAAAGGGTAGGGTAAAGGGGATATCGAAAAAGAGGGGAAGGGGAGGGGAACGGGAAGGTGAGAGGGAATCCGAGTGGGAAGAGGAGGAGTAAAGGCATATGCCATTACGATAAAATATTTAACATACAGAGAAACATTCTTAATTTCCTGCAAAACATTTTCATGTGGTACTATTCATAATAATGTGTTATGTTAATTTATCCACGCGAATGAAGTCGCGGGCAACAGCTAGTCTAGTCTCATAATATCTATACAGACTCATACCCTGTCTATAGTACTACCTATTATAGTATAGTAATACCTACCCATTGGTCCGGAAAAAAACGATAACATGAAATTGTGAGAAAAAAAATTGAGTTTCTGAGATACGGTTGAAGCGATTAAATTATCACAGTAGAAGAAATTTTATGTCTTTTTACAGAGAATTACATGACGCCACTGATTTATATCAAAAGACGAGAAAAAAATAAAAAGTCAAGTTTTTAAAAACTTTGCCTGCGGTATCTTCCATTTTGTAGCCAGTTATGATATTTATTTACTAAAACGAGGAATGGATTGGTATGGACTTTCGTATGTAGTAAATAAAAACTTGTATCATCTATGACATAGTAATACCCATTGTCCCGGGTAAACTCAAAATCGCAAACCATACAACCCAAACAAAATAAAGATTGATATGCGATTTACTCAGAAATGGTTGAAACGATGAAATTATCATGAAAGAAGAATTTTTATGTCATTTTAAATACAATCATATGACGTTATTTATTAGCTTTTGTAATAAGTACGAAATAAAATATAAAAAAACAGTTTAATTTCTACAAATATGCTATGTCTACAACACTGTTCTGATATAAAATTGTTCTTAATTTGAAATAGTGTGAAATTCAACGTTATACACATAAATTCACACATTTTTAATTTTTTTAAAATTAGTATTTTAGAAACCTAATCTTAGTTTAGGTTATAATAAAATTCATTATTTTCGGTGAAATGTTACGGTCGATAAGTGGGAAAGTTGTGCGGTGTGGCCGTGTCGTTTATTTGCACAATAAATGTGAACTAATTGTATTTTCTGACTTATAAGAAACAAAACCCAGACAAAACTTCCACACCTTTTGCCAGGTAACAATTTCTTCAAAGTGTTTATCCTCGCAAACAAATTGTTGCAGCCACTTTGCAAGTTTTAATAAATTCGTCACCCAAAGTTTCGCGGCAAAGCCTTAATTAAGATAACGTCCTTGGTGGTGCTGAATCTACCAGCAGCTTGCTTGGTAGGTACAAGTTTAGCAGTTTGGTGTTTGTCTTAGGCAACTTGGACAGTAAAGTTGCTAGTCAAACAAACGATGGCTGAGACTGTAAGTCGGGCGCGAGGCTATATAAGCCTCCTTTAACGTCCAAATTAAATGCTGGAACACGTTTCGTTTCAAATAGTTTTAGGCCCAGTGGAACAGTTATTACGGCAATTGCATTCAATGTAATGGATAATATCTGTTTTAATGTAATTGCTGTTGAATGTTTTAACGTAACTGGAAAATAACACGTTTTGCTATTTTTTCTTCGTCAGCGGTTTACCCCACATGAATATTACGTAGAATGGAATGTTTGCGCATGAATTTCATGATAGGATAGTAGTAGAACTACACACGAAAATGGTAGGATGGAAGAATATTTCACATAAGCTATAAAAGGAAAACCATCTACGCTAAGATGACAATTTCCCATCTTATTTATAGCACAATAATGTCTTGACACCTTCTGTTTCTGAGACGCAACTAAATACATAAGTACACGACTTATTAGAATACGTAGAGTTACGAGTCAAGTTACATAGGGTCCTTGTAGTTAGTTTCATATGAACTGTGAAACTTAAACATCAAAGCAACAACGCAGAAACTTGGGCTTGTTGAGATCTCGTGCCTACTCGTACCTGCTGACAATTTCAATAACTAACTTTGTTATACCCCGGCAGTCAAACACCAGCTAGACATATACCTCAAAAGCTTATGAATATTCTGTTTGGGTTCTTGTTCATTTCATGTGTATATGATCAAATGACTAATCTTACTTATCAAACTAATAACTATTTTGAATATTACGTCCGAAGAGGCAAACGGGCCGACATCACACAGACTGCTCCTACTGTTGTACACTGAAAGAAAAACAATTGTTGATTTGAACAAGACCTTACTAACCTTGAATTTTAACTCCATACAAGCGACCTAAGAACTTGTTACCTTGAACTAACTCTTGTCCCCTTGCATTAACTCAACTTGATCACGATCTTTTTTTTTAACGATCATAAAAATCAAGACAAATTTACACTTAGTTGACCGCATTTTTCTTTCAGCGTATGAATGAACATCTGCAATCTCTGGAATGCTTGGTGACTGCAAGTGTTTTGCTCTAGATAGCGTGGGGGTTGGAATATAATACACATGTATTTTCAATTAAACTATCACCTCTATCACTAATTAAGGTTTGTCTAATAAAAAATTAATAAGACAATTCGATCGTCAGATTAAGAATTTTTAATTAATTGAGAGACAAAGTAAGTAATGAACATTTCCCCTCTCTGTTGGGGACACGTTCATTAATTTTCCGAAGCCTGGTTGTCTCTAAGCCCACTCTTCATTAAAACGAATTTGTAATTACGAATTGATTTAATGAAACCGAAACGAGGATCTTAGATTTGGGCCAAAGCTTTTGCAAATGAGTTTTTCACATCAGCTACATACAAAATTAGATTTATCGTTAGATATCGCATATATCTACATCCAGTTTCAGTCTTTGAGGTCGTATTAACCTACTTAGAAGTGAAATCTTAATTAATCTGTATTTCAGTTCATATACGGAATTACTTGGAATGTATAACTAATACAGTTGATGGTTTTGTGTCTTAAAAACTTTGTTAGGGTTTTGAATAAATGTAATTTCGACCAGTTTTCATCGTGGCAACTGCTACTGATTTGAAATTGGGGATTTGAGATTGGGGAACTTCAGGGGATAGTTTATTTTAAGTACTTTACTACTACTGAAAAAGCCAAATTTTGCTCAGAACATGCATGCAGAGATCTCCATTACAGCAGTTTTTGGATACCAGTAGGTAGATAGTTTTAATTTAATTTGTCTTTCTTTTGATCGAGCTTAGCAACTCGGTATTTTTCTAAGTTGTGTAAGTTGTTCTGCGCCAATTATCTTCACTTTCTGACCAGTTGCTTCCTTCCCAGCCGTCAATATAGTCATTGTTATCAAATTTTAAAAACCATAATAAAACTTCGTTTCAATAGTTGGAGTATAATTTAACACAATCTCACTAGATGAACATTTATGAAATGGACTATTTCTAGATCTTTATATTTGCCCTTTGATCGACTCGCAAATGTTCGGCGAATATGGTGATGTGTATTTATTCCGGCATGAAACTGTGTGTTATGTTATATCACATTTAAAGCAGATAAGGTTTATAACGATATTATCTTATCACGTAAAAGGTGGTTCCTAGTGAAATATAATGTTTAATAGTATATGATCGCAAAGGCAAACATATGCTGTTAATATTTATGCTAGGGAAATTCATCACTCCTGTTATTAAGATATTACATTACACAGTTGTATTCTATAGTTCTATAGAATTTCGCAGGGTTGAAGTACGGAAACAATTTGTTAAATATATATAGGTATTAGGCATATATTCGCAGAATACAGTAAGTCCCCTGCTAGACCAGAACTCTTCCAAAATAATGGAAGGTTTATGCCTAAATCACTGCAGACAGACGGGTTTATAATCGCAATATACGGAGTTTATTGCGTAGACAATGCTGCTTCTATCACCTAGATTTATCTTTCGGTATTTTCTTCGGTCATCCGCAGGACGTCTGTGAGTAATAGATACGTACTATCTATTTCTATTCTATCGTATTCTACTCGTATTATTCTGTCTAAAATATACACATAAATGTATATAGGTAAGTATTGCAAGTATTCAACATATTTCGGGCGCAGAAGTCCTAAGAAATCTTATCTCAAAAGAATCAATTCTGACGGTTCGTTTTTTACATTTTGTCAGCAATATTCAAATGGGGTCCGCTGCGGAAATATTGCCCCGGTAGCCTATATGCAAATTCTATTTGAAATGCGGAAAGTTTCCACAAGAGCTCCGACCCTCAATCGTGAAGGCAAACAGTTTCTATAAGATTAGTCGCGAGATGCTCCTGGAGAAGTCAATATTGACTCAGTCTGGGATCGTTCGCCTCAAGTCGACTATTGCGGAGCGCTTCTTTCTAAATGTGTGCGTTGTTCGAAACTTATTGTCTAGTAGACGGTTGAACTATTTGCGGTGTCCGTTATTGCTGTTCCGTGCAGGTCTATGTAACTAGTGTAGTAATAAAAAAGTGAAGTTAAAGTTAATGCATAACTCAGTTCGCATTTCAGATATAAAAAGATGAATAAAATGTTTTTTGAAATCCAAAAAATTACGTTTCGCGTACAAATATTGCAGGCGCGCATTCCCGTTGTCCACAAATTGGTTGCCTGGGGTCCGAACTTATACCATAATTACTGACTTCGTAGTTGACTCAGTGATGCGAAAGTTAAAGTAGATCTTGACCTCTGCCACAAGATACTCTCTTCATTTTCTATAATCTCTTGCCATTTGGTATCACAGTAGCCTAAAAAACTTTAAATCATTTGCCAATTAAATCCAAGAGTATAAAATATAATTTAAAAGATTGACAAAACTTATATTGTGTTGATCTATTTAGTAATTATGGTATCTTATATAAATCGGCGAAATTTCCTGAGCTCAATCTTTTCTCCAGATTCTTCACATGACGAGTACACAATTAGCATGGTCGTGCTTTGGAAGTTGGATAACGAAGCACGACTCCACTTATTGCATGCAACTTGACTCCAGACTCGCTGACTCTTATTAGAAAAACAACCTTACAACATTCCACCGTTAAAGAAAACTCAACCATATTATAGCTAACGGAGATGTTATATTCGTCCGAGGAAATAAGTTATAGAGATGATTTTTAGTTGATGTTAGTTGTGGATGCTACTCACCTACCGCGCAATAGTAGATGATACTCTGTGGAGTGCTCTCGAGTTTTGTAGGAAGGGAAAAATGTCGAGCCTAACGAATTTTTTCTACATTCGAAGTACCTCGCCAAAAAGTAAACAGAAAAATATTGTTATTGTTATACAGGATTTATGTTTCACTTTTCACGCTTTGTACTTTACTTTTGTTTTTAATATTTTCTATTATTATTACTCAGTGGTGTCGGTAGCTACTATTTATCAATGAGAAATATTTAATCGCGCATCAAATAAATACTGAATTTACACCAAAAATACTGATGGCACATCAAAGTGTTAGGTTAAGTTAGATGTTTATTTATTTAAGTAGCTTTTCCCACAGTGAAGGTTGGCTGGAAGAGATCTCTTATAGAGATAAGTCCACCTTTGTACACTTTTATGTTATGACCTTTTTTTTGTAAAATTTATGTGCAATAAAGAATATATTATTATTATTATGCCTATATCAATCTGTGATATACCTAAGCGATATTTGTCAGAGTGTGGATGGTACCCTTCAAGACTGGAGATCTGATGTTCAGTTAAAGAAGAGACCGAATATTATAGTGTATAAAATTGAGCCAAATATAAAAGGAAAAAAAAAAATTATCATAAATCCGCATTATCAAGAAAAAGCGCTAGGTAAAGGAAATTTTAAAGCGTATGTGAAATTAATATGATCAGACATTATGTTTGTAAACAACATAAGACGATGCGGTTGATGGCATCCTCATTCAACTCCATGACATGAGTGAGTCGTATTTTATCAAAGACTTAAAGTCTTATTTATTTACAATGTAAATCCGTCAGTATAAGATCCGTGGTAGGTATGTATATATCACGTTACATCATTCGATGTATTTCCGTCTTCGATCTGTTTTCGTCTTTTGTGGTATTTAGTTCGTCTACAGTCTAAGCTATTTAGTACTTAAGCTGGACCACTCTTTAGGTCTGTCTAATAAAGGGGACTTTCGCGGTTGATAGTTGACCTAGCATAATTCAGATTCGTAGACGCATATATGTACTCACCTATATGCCTTACAATTTCTTTTTCAGCATATTATGCAGGTCAGATTTCCTCAGTAAGTTTTTGCAAGTTTGTAATATTCCTTGTAGCAATCATTAATCATTGAGAAATATCCAAAGTTCTGCCGGCGTAAATATAAAAGTAGTTATATTCACGCACATTAATAATTGTTTTTGTCTAATTTCTAAATCATTTAAAAAAATACTTAGATATTTTTATGGCATCGCACACCTGATAATGGTCTCCCGACTTTTATTTAGCTCGCCATTCATTTGTGTTGCCGTTTTATCACTACAGATTAGAAATCTAGTTATAAGTAGAACATTATTGGTAGTAGGTAGTTAGCTATCTATCTAATCTATCTTTCCTTTTCAGCCAAACAATTATGAGATAAACCAAACGAGATAACAAATAGTGAATAATTTTTACAGGCCTAGTTTAACTGATACCGCGTTGTAGGATCCAATTTATAATATTAACTTTCGATCCTAATTTAGATTAGAATCTTAAATTTCTCTTAAGAAAATATACTGGTTTATGCAAGACTAGCTGTTGCCCGCGACTTCGTCCGCGTGGACAACTTAACATTACACATTCTTATGTATTACGTGTTACTAATCCTAAAAGAAATCTATTAATCTGGTTATGCATTAAAAATATTAATATACATAAAAAACATACTATCCAATTGAGAACCTCCTTTTTTGAAGTCGGGTAAAAATTAGCGTTCCGGCGGCGGTTTCGCCCGTTGGACCACAGTTTTTTATGTTTCCGTAGCCAAATGGCAAAAAACGGAACCCTTATGGATTCGTCATGTCTGTCTGTCTGTCCGTCCGTATGTCACAGCCATTTTATTCCGAAACTATAAGAACTTACTATTGAAACGTGGTAAGTGGATGTATTCTGTGAACCGCATTAAGATTTTCACACAAAAATAGAAGAAAAAAAAACATTAAATTTTGGGGATACTTAAAACTGATACTCAAATTTTTTTTCATCAAACCCATACGTGTGGATAGGTCTTCAAAAATGATATTGAGGTTTCTAATATCATTTTTTTCTAAACTGAATAGTTTGCGCGAGAGACACTTCCAAAGTGGTAAAATGTGTCCCCCCCCCCCCCCTGTAAGAGAATGATAAAACTAAAAAAATATATGATGTACATTGCCATGCAAACTTCCACCGAAAATTGGTTTGAAAGGGATCTAGTAAGCAGTTTTTTTTTAATACGTCATAAATCGTAAACCACAATACTATTATTAAAACATCGATCAAAGTTACAACGAACTACAATAACTTTTATATTATGTTACTTGCTGCTACGGAACCCTTTATGGGCGAGTCCGACTCGCACTTGGCCGCTTTTTTTTAAATAAAATAACATTTACATTTATCATGAATTAAAAGAATATCATATAATCAATAAAAAAAATTATATTTTAATATTGTGCAAATTAGGTGATATTTCCTTCCCCCCCCTCCAATTTGTCCTTTCCATACCCTTTCTTTCTTTCCTTCTCCACCCTCTTCCCACAACGTTGAAAACCCTTTCCCCCACCGCTTCCCTCTCCCTACTCCTACCTCTCCCCCTTCCCTTAACCCACCCCTTCCCACACCCTTTATTTACCACTGCCCCCTCATCTTTCCTCTCTTACCCTAATCCCTCTATTCTTTTTCATCAGACTTCCTTCCCCTCCTATGTTGCATATCCAATTAACTGTACAACAAAATGTCTGTCAAACTGCTGGACATGCCTTCCCCAATGAATGCCACAACGCCCTACAGATCCAGCCGCTTCCGGCCACCATCTTCAGGTCGTCCATACACCTGGCGGCAGGGCGTCCCACCCTGCGCGTGGGACGTCGCGTCCCACTCTAGAACCCGTCTGCCCCAACGGCCGTTCGGTACTACGACAGATGTGACCTACCATTTCAGCTTACTAATTCTTTCGGCTATGTCGGTCACCTTCGTTATTCATAGGATCTCCTCATTACGAATCATATCCCTCATAGAGACCCCGAGCATTGCCCTCTCTATAGCTCGCAGAGCCACTTGAATCTTGTAGATCAGGCCCACCATCAGTGTCCACGTCTCCGCGCTGTAATCATGACAGGCAGGACGCACTGATTAAAGATTTTTGTCTTTAAACATTGTGGAATAGGTGACGTAAAGACTTGACGCAGTTTTCCGAATACTGCCCACCCTAACTGGATTCTTCTGTCAGCTTTTGAAATTGATCCTACCCAACTATATTGTCTGTCCTAGGCAGACGTACTCCTGAACAGCTTCGATATTGACATTGTCGACGATCACCGGTCTAATACAGGGCCACTAATTATCGAATAGCGAACTTTTTGTATCGAGACTTGTGGAAATACCTAAAATACATCAGCTAAAATAAATCTATAAATGAGCTTTAAAACATCTCTGTCACTTTCTGTCAAGTTCTTGCAACGACCAGTAATGTTGAACTACACTTTCATACAAATGATATGAAATGAGAGGTCAACTTGTATATCAGCATCCTGACATTTTATTGAGATATGACTTATACCAGTATGAGGCCCGAACTCAATTAAACAGTGAAACGCCGTCAAATTCTGTTCAGCAGTTTCCAAGATTAGCCCGTACATACATACATACATACAGACAGATAAGAAATTTTTTAATTATATTTTTGGACTCTACTGGTCTTCAGTAACGTCCGGGCAGTGAAATTTTTTTTTTAACTTCAATGTACAGATTCGCTTTTCTTTTGTTTTTTCTACTCTTTTATTATATGTATAGAAGACTTTGTAAACCAGTATATCAAACTTGAATCTACGAGTACACTTACAAGGATTGTTAAAACCTTTAGTTACATAAATAGAGCGGAGAGCGGTTGCCTTGCGACTTCGTTTGCATTAAACGTTGACTATTTCGTTGTTTTTCGTGTGGCAATTTAGTAGAATGTAATATAGGTAAGTACTTACTTACCTACGTCACGTCATATGTGGTACCTTTATGCAAAATTTCAATACCTTAGACCCAGCAGTTTGAGCTGAGCGTTTATAGGTTAGTCAGTCGGTCGATAATTCAGTTATTTTGGTACTTTATATTTATATACCTTATAGATACATTTATTTAGATGGCCAACAGAAAATGTGAATCAATACTATTCAGGACCAAAATAATACAAGTATGTGATACAACATTTTATGAACTAACAGGTTACAAAGGAACGTAGAGAGGTAGATAACTACAATATTTGCAGAACCGTAGAGCCAACATTTGTTTCTCATTACGTCGTCTATGGCAGTATTTGTGTCTATGGCAGTGTTGCCAACCAATAATTTAACGAGGTAAATATAGACAGTGGAGCTAACCTGTTTACCTTTGGCAATCAAATGTTTTAACAAGTTCAGTGGGTTTTTATATTGCATTAAATATTATGGGGTTAATAGAGATTAATTTATTTTTGTTACAGGCTTTGGTAAAATGAAATAGTAGAACAAATAATATAAGTAGATTTGCCAAAAGGGATATAATGTAATTTTCTTTCTTTTTATTAATATAATATTCAACTTTTTTTTGTAAGTTTATTATAATGTGGAATGTTTATAGACAAAGCAACATCAAATGCTCCAAATTCCAACATCACTTACACTAGGTACAGTTAAAATTTACGATGCGATGACAAAAAATTGGCAATAAGAGTACCAATTCCAAGTACCAAGTCTTCCTGCAGAGTATTGCAAATGGGTAACCTTTTGCAATAAAATAGCAAGTAGGGCATCGTAAATTTTAACTTTGTTTAATTTCAAATCGTATTTCATGGTTGCATAATACTTCACTCTGATTTTTAGCTAAGTCTATTTCCAACGTTTTAGAATCTCCTCACAAAAGGTGCGCTGCACCGCTTCCCTTCGGCATTCTAATGCAAATTTTATTGAAATGCTCTGCCATTGTTATCACTTCCAGCCTCTATGGGATGGTCATGTAGTTATGTATGCTCTTTTTAAATTACCTTTTATCGTATAAAATGATATTATATATTTTTCAGTTATGTATTATATAATATGTATGAGTACATATCCTTTTACTTTATCAGGTTTTTGGTAGTTTTATTAAAATTACGTTTCATTCGTGAAAAAAAGGTTTATTCATATTGACACATAATCCTCACGCCCTGGTCACAGAGGGGTAGGTAGAGACGATGTATTGCCACTTTGCGCGATCCTGACACATTTCGCTATAGCTTCACTCATATCCATCAATCTTTTCATGCACATCTTTTTATTCATGTCACTGCCAGACTGTAGCCTTATTGAGATCGTCACCAATTTGATCCTTGAACGTGCTCCAAGGACGAGTAGCTGTAGTTCCTTCGCGCTGTTAATCTCTTTTATCACTCTTCTTTCACTCATACGCTCTACCTAAATGTTCAAACCCATGCAACATTTTCTTCTCTCAACATACACTTTCAGAATTAAATACTCGTATAAGAAATATCTAGTAAACTCATTAACATTACCTCAATCTTTTTGTGCTAATATCAAAATTAAAATTTGTAATTTGCTTTACTATGCACCATTGCGTAGTGATATTTACTATTCTCTGCCATAGATGTGTATAAAGTAAGATAGCAATTTCTGCCAACAAACTGTATTATACAGTTTGGCGGAGTTATTGTATGTATATTTTTTGGAGAGATGAATAAATGATTTTATTATTATTATTACTACCTCTTCTTTCAAACCACACTTCTCACGTATCACTATAGTCC
Organism: Esperia sulphurella; assembly: GCA_947086405.1. NCBI lineage: Eukaryota > Metazoa > Arthropoda > Insecta > Lepidoptera > Oecophoridae > Esperia > Esperia sulphurella. Next base: position 10,583,306 of record OX352261.1, read on the forward strand.
TCACTCTGTCACATAACTTCACTCCTTATTCGTAATTTATTTTTCCGATCGCATCGAAACCGCATTTATACTGATTTCACGCTTCTTCTGCCGGACCCAACATTCACTGCCATACGTCAGCGTCGAAACCAGAACAGTAGGCACTATGCACTGCCATCCGTGCCTTTTTAGGTATGATCTGACTGCGCACAAGGCTATCGATATTGCCTGTTGTCCCACTGTTGGGCAAAGTATATACTTGTAAAAAACAAAGTGCAGTTAGTATACAATGAGGGACTGCATTCGGGGATTGAGGTGCAGTGAGGTACGAGGGAATACCGAACGTAGCACTATCAGATAGCTCTTACATTCCTCCGACATTACTTTAAATCGGTCGCCCACTGCACACAGTAAAACGTTTTCTTTGTAGCATTTAATAAATGGATTAGGTTTCAGTCTCAAAGGTTAGAGAGCCATCATTAGTCAGAGTTGAAAAGAAGTAAGTTTCCAAGTAGCGTTAAAAGTTTAGACATCTAGCTACAAACAAGTTTTTCATTTGTTAAATGATGTAAAAACTACGATTTGTAAGAAAGAAATATGTTTGCATTGTATTTCGGTTGATGCTAACGCAATTAGTGATAAATTGATAACTAAGAACGGTAAATAATAATATTTGATTGTGTATTTTGCATTTTTCGAAATATTATCCCTACAATAAAAGAATAGAATAGGGACGGGCAGCAGCGTTTTCCCGTGTACATAGGTATAGCGATTACCAATCCGCCTGCCAAGCGTGGTGATTATGCCAAATACCCTATGGACAGCCCATTAAAAGTGTTATTCTTTTGGGGAGGCTTATGTTCAGCAGTGGACGTATTTCGGCTGATGATGATCGCTACTTCACAAATAATATCACCTATATAGACTAGAACTAACTTGCGTAAATAGGATCATCGCACAGCTCTCAAACTAGGTCTACACTACAGTATTATTCCCCGCTCCCGCCCCCGCTCCCGCCCCGGTCCCGTTACCCTCCCACTGCCACCTCCACAGCCACCTCTACCCTCGCTCCGAACGTAGTCTTAACTGATCGCAATCTGAATTCCACCGAGTATTAACACTTCTAGTTGTATAGGCATAACTTGTAAGCCGATTGCGAATCTCTGAATTATGTCCAATGTTTTTCTGAAAACTCCATCAGAATTGGTTCAGTCGTTTTTTAGTTCAGTTCAGTTTAGTTCAAAAGGTTCAGATAAACGGTAAAAAGTCGCAGGGATCTCTTATTAAAATAGGAGTCCCACAGGGCTCAATATTAGGACCTTTCCTATTTTTGGTTTATATAAACGATCTTCCGTACATGGTGCAGAATATGTCGAAGATTGTGTTGTTTGCAGATGATACTTCTCTGATTTTTGAAGTTAATAGACATGCTCAAAACTATGACGATGTGAACGACACCCTTCGGCAAGTTCATGAATGGTTTATTGCTAACAACCTTGTTTTAAACTCAAAAAAAACTAAATGCATAAAATTCACACTTCCAGGTGTTAAACCATGTGATAATGACATAATATTAAATAACGAGAAGTTATCATTTGTGGATAATACGGTTTTCTTGGGGCTAACCCTTGACAAGAAGCTGCAATGGGGTCCACATATAGAATTGTTATCAGGTCGGCTAAGCTCCGCAGCATATGCCGTTAAAAAGATTAGAGAGTTGACAGATATAGCTACAGCAAGACTTGTATATTTTAGCTACTTTCACAGTCTTATGTCTTATGGCCTCTTGCTCTGGGGTCGTGCCGCTGATATCGATTCTATATTCATTTTACAAAAAAGAGTAATAAGATCTATTTATGGGCTTCGTAGTCGTGATTCTCTAAGAGAATTATTTAAGGAAATAAATATAATGACGGTGCCATGTCAATACATATTCGCTAACATTATGTTCGTTAGACAGAACCTTTCTTTACTCAGCTTAAATAGTGAGAGGCATAATTTAAATCTTAGAAATAATAATAAAATTCAAATCCATCATTCTAGATTGTCTAAGATCAATAATTCTTTTGTGGGGCTGTGCGTGCGTTACTACAATAAGGTTCCGAATGAAATTATTAACTTGCCTGAACAAAAATTCAAATCTTCTATAAAAGTTAATCTGTGCAAGAAAGCCTACTATAAGTTAGATGACTACTTAAATGATAAAAGTCCATGGAGTGCTTGATGGCTCAGCATAGGTAGACTTAATGATTGTAATGAATAAGATAAATCAAAGGTAGGGCCCTGTGCCGTTGGGTTTGTTGCCACTTCTTCCCCTCGGTTATACAGGTGGAAGTGGAGTAGATTTAGGCAGAATTTGACGTCAAAAAGAGAATTATGTGTTCCAATTTTGAAAATAAATATTTTGATTTTGATTTTGATTTTGTTGCGTGCACAAACTGACAGATAAACTTACAGAGAGACACACAAACAGAAAACATTTCAAAAGATTAAGTACTAACCTTAGACCTCCAATTTTTTTTAATATGAATATTTATACTAAATAGTGTACCGACAAGATTTGACTGCCTCGTTACCCTAGTGGCTTGGTCATCAGACACGAGCGCCAGAGGTAGCTGGTTCGATTTACACCAGGAACAGGCAACTAAATACAATTGTATAAGTTGGTCCCAGTCTGGGTATTATATGTATTTGTAAATTATTCTATCTTATCTAATTCCTGTCGTGCAGGAGAAAATAATATTATTGGAATGGACCAGTGTATGACCAGTGTATTAATTTAGTCGTGTTGTACAACACGAACTCTCTACCAGCTTCGGTATTTCTCCCTCGCTCTTACTGCCTTGTCTCACACCCTGTAGGGTTGGCTGGAAGAGATCTCTTTTAGAGATAAGCTCACCTTTGTACACACCATTTATTACTGTATTTAATTTTCGGACAAGTACAATTTACATCTTATTAAAGGAAGTGAATAAGCATCTTCTGGGTAAGCGCGGTCCACCTTAGGCCTCATCGTCACTTATCATTAGGTGAGATTGAAAAACCGCAAAACCATCAGCAATTAAAAAAATCGGCTAAAACCAAATAATTTCGTACGTGGAGTTGCAAACACAGCCGAATTACAAATAGTGGCTATGGCTTGACTATCTGACTGTACGGGATTATGTATTTTGTAGAGATACCTATTAAATCCAAAAAAATATGTGCAAGTATGTAATTTTCTATATATTAAAATAGGCCTTTTTATTTTAATGATTGCTGCCTTTCACCTGCCACAATATCTTTAACTAGGTTCTCCTACTATATGTACCCGTATAGTAAATTACACTACATACTTATTTATGATAATTTATTAGAATTAAATTGCTCAACACCATATAAGTTTTGTGTGTACCTTACTCATTTGTGAAGAACATTTGGTGAAATTCCTTTTGAATAAAATGCATGAGTTTAAAGTTTAAATTGCGCCCGTTTAAGTTCCCCGCAGAGTTACAGAGTTGCGTATGTATGTGTGAAGGCAGTTAGGTATAATGTCGCAGAGAAATGTTGTGATTGTAATTTCTCAAAATGTCTACTGAAATTATGAATTATTAAAAACTAGCTTCTACTGTGCCGTTCGCGATTTATTCATTATCCATTCTACAAGAATTTCCGTTTGCTAACATTATGGTTTACGTTGTGATCTTATTTTCTTAGGAGGCCAGGAAGACCTTGCGAGACTTCGCTGCTTCTGAATCATTTGTACCAAACCCCTCTCCACCAACGGTACCCCAAGCCTATTTGATGAACTTCACATACGCCTTAGAATTTTTTCTTTGGTGTATGCAAGTTTCCTCGTGATGTTTTCCTTAATTGAGAAGCCTAAGGTATTATAAATAAATAAAGCGTACTTAAATTTCTAAAAACTCATTGGTACGGGTGGGATTTGAACTACATCATTAACGTGAGGCGAGTGCACAACCAACTAGGCAACCACAGCTTTTGATTTGTGTTAACAGCATCACTGTGCCAGGTTTTATCAAAAATCGATTACACACCACCACAAGTGGAATTATGTTCAGCAGTGGACGTATTTCGGCTGATGATGATGATAATTAAACAGGGCATAAAATTTAAACAAATCAACATTTTCGTATTTATTATAATTACTTCATCATCAGGTTATTTTTGTCTCCACTGCAGGAGCACACACAACCCTCTCTCATCTGCCGGAGACAGACGGAGGATTTGGACTACACTCCCCGCGCTGGCCAGACGGGTTGGGGAGGCCTGATTGATGTTTTATAATTACTTATACTTACCAAATTAAAGCAGGATCGAATATTTGATAACATTTTAAATTCCGTTTAATCGTTGCAAAATGAGCGCAGAAAGTCCCACAGGCATCATCATTTTTCGATATTTTCTAGGAGTTTATCAAATGCACGTAAGTCCACATTGTCCGCAACATATATAACTCGTCGTACTAAGGGAAAACAAATAAACTCGGAGCCAAGAAGTTCGTTGCGAGAAACACTCGTAATTTACTCTATCTCCACTTTTATCTTGTTTCGTTTCGCTGAGAGAATTTAATATCGCATATCTCCTATATTATTATTAAACCTCTTACTCTGTCCTGTGAAACTATAGAATGTAATCCTTTTTTTCTTCTAAATAGAGGTAACTCAAATTTGCGTGATAAGTTGCACGGTGTAACTTGTTTTAGATCGCACAGTTCACGACGGCTCGCGGCACGACCCCAATCGCTTACATTTCATTATATTGATACTACTCTGAGAAAAAAATAAGTAGCCCACCTACTTACATAAGGGTAAAAATATACCACTATTACGTAAGTAGCCGCCCCCATTATAAATAGTGTCCCCTACAACTGATTCAGTAGCCGGCCACATTACTAAGTAACCACACTACATAATAATGTGGCCGGCTACTGAATCAGTTGTAGAGGACACCATTTATAATGGTGTCGCCTACTTACGTAATAGTGGTATATTTTTATCCTTATGTAAGTAGGTGGGCTACTTATTTTTTTCTCAGTGTATGTTAGTTCTTTCGTTACGCACTAATCATCAATGTTTTCATACGTACATTAAGATACTGACGTGCAGAGTGCGTCCCGCGCTCACGATATTGTACGATATACCTATCATCATCATCATCATATCAGCCCTTAGACGTCCACTGTTGGACATAGGCCATCCCCAATGAACGTCACCACACCCGGTCCTCCACCCTCCGCATCCAGCCGCTTCCGGTCACCTTCTTCAGGTCGTCGGTCCATCTGGCGGCGGGGCTATTTATTACATTTTTGTAGAGTTATCGCTATTGTTTTCGTGCTCCAAATATATTTGCGCTATATTTTTCTCCGATATGAGAAATCTGCCAATTGCTCAAACCACGCAACCGGACCCTCGGGAAGAAGCTAGCTTTGAATAAAACAACTTGCCTACATAATATTGTTCCACATAATATTTATGGTTCCGTTAAAACAAATACCTTTATAAAGAAGCTTTTTCGTCCATTTGTCTTTCTGGCAGGCAAATAGCGAAAAGAGCACTTGAGTCGAACTTAAAAACGTAGATGTAAAATATCCTGGCTGTAACGTCATGTAATTTTTTTATTAAAGGAAAACTTAAACATTTTATCCGCCGGATAACTAAAAAACCAACTTGAATCGATTAAGCTGAAATTTCTATGTAGAATTTCTGTTTTTGTGAGTGTTTCAGGAAAACTCCAAAAATGGACGGAATTATTAGACGGAACCCGCATATTGTACGACTTATACTTTGATGACTTTTTTATACTAATGATTTATTTGAAAAGTAATTACTGTTCAAGATAAGGGGTTTATAAGTCGCATTTCGAATGGTCGCTGCTCACGCAAATCGCGAAGAAAAGTAATTTCAGGAGCACTGACGAAATGAGCTGGTGACCACCCATTTATTTACTATTAGCTGTTGCCCGCGACTTCGTCCGCGTGGACCACTTAACATTACCCATTATTATGTATTACTAAATCCTTAAAGAAATCTATTAATCTGGTTATGCATTGAAAATATTCATATATGTACATAAAACTAACCTGCCGACGGCGGTTCCGCCCATTTCATTTTCTTCATATTATCATAATTAAAAGATTATCATATTATTATTAAGTGTATACTTAATTATTTATATTTTTTATGTTTTAATATTGTGTAAGAAGTTAGATGTTTTTATTTTATTAAGAAAATAATAATTTCGCTTTCCCCTTTTCCATTTTCTTTCCTTCCTCATGCCTTTCCCACCACCACTGCCACTTCAGCTTACTAATTCTTTTGGCTATGTCGGTCACCTTCGTTATTCGTCGGATCTCCTCATTACGAATCATATCCCTCATAGAGACCCCGAGCATAGCCCTATAGCTCGCTGAGGGACTTGAAACTGGTCTCCGCGTCGTAATCATGACTTTTGTCTTTAAACATTATGGAATGGGCGACGTGAAGACTTGGCACAGTTTTCCGAATACTGCCCAGCCTAACTGGATTTTTCTGTCAGCTTCCCTATCGAAGTTAATTCTACCCAACTGTATTGTCTGTCCTAGATAGATTTTTTTTCCTGAACAACTTCGATATTGACATTGTCGACGATGATCGATCTAATACAGTGCCACTAATTATCGAATAACGAACTTTTCCGTCGAGCTTATGGAAGTACCCTGAAATAGAACAGCTAAAATAAATATATAAAACTATAAATGAGCTTTAAAACATTTCTCTCGCTCGGAATAAACCACGCACACATTGATAGTCGTACACGAATCGCCTAGGGCGGGCACCGACGCTTTCGGATTGAGGAACCGACCGAGGACCGACTGGCCTCGAAATCGGGGCCACACGAGTGTGCGGAGTGAGACAGTCTGTACAGCAAATGTTCAATTATAAATGTTTTCGTAGGACACTTTAATAATCGCAAATAACATCGCTCGGCTCAGTTGTCCATATTTATGAAAAGGGCCGGACCATTTTCACTTACAGTATGTAGAGATAACACGATGTAATCGTACAGCGGGGAATAGAGACAAATGTCGTATTGGTTGCAGATTTACAGCGCGGCGGGCGCCATCTGGCGTTCGAATTTATGAGTTTAATCAGAGTCAGCGCTCGCTGGCTGCGAATCGTACTGCGAACTTGGATAGGTACACAGGCGTGCATGCCACGCGGTGTTGTCAGATTAAGGATGCCACTTGTGCGTTATTTTCAACGGTAATTTATTTCGCTGATATTAAATAAAATATTAGTATTTTGCTGATATAAAATAAAGACATTATACCTATTATACACGGATCACTTCCGAAGAGTCATAACTTTTATCTTTAGCTACTACCCTAGAACTATTCATGCGACTATGTTTATATGAACTTAAGCAGTTTTAAAAAATATCATTAATAACGTAATTGTTATAACTATAACAGATGCATTTTAAAAAAACTATTTAATTAAATCGTATGGACATCTACACATAGGTAAGTAAATTATCACAAGTTATAATATTGCATAATTTTATAACTAAGTATCTTAAACTAATTATAATAATTTGCTTGCAAAAGTATTGTGAAAATATTTTTAAAACTTTTTTAATATTTTTAAAGGAACCACAACATCGATGTGAAATATTTTAACCCATGTTCGATTTTCAATTTGAGTCGTGTAGGAAGAAATAAATCACCTAGCAACACTGGAAGCACGGATATTGCACTCGTTCCAGACTAATTTTTTGCAGCAATTAATACCGTTTGCGGTACCGAGCGCGATTTTTTTATAGCCTCTAATTAGTGTTAGCATGGAAAAATGTAATTAAGCTGTAGATATAACTTTTATACCTTGTTGTTTCTCAATTTGTTTCAAATTTAAAAGCAAAAATTGCGTTTTCTTCATGTCATGTAACGATGAAAGGAGTTTAAGTAGATTTTATGAAGTTTACTAGAACAAGTTGGCGTCAATTTGTTTATTTTTTGCACAATAATTTTTTTTAAATAAATCGTGCCTGCTACCGAGCACGATTTTTTTATAGCCTCTAATTAGTGTTAGCATGGAAAAATGTAATCAAGCTGTAGAAACTTTTATACCTTGTTGTTCCTCAATTGGTAAGTAGACATTAGAATTAGAAATCGTATATACATCAAAATCTTTCGTTATCTCTGTGTTTCACAAGAAAACGTATAGATAATATCTAACTTACCTATTCTTACTTGCTTGTAAGGTATTTGTGAGTTTCTGTATTACCTAGGGGTACCTGCAATTACATTTATACAAATATATAGTATAGTAGTCAAAATTAAAGTCAAAATCCTTTATGAGTACACTTGGTACATTATACACGTCAATTTACGTCTAGCTGTTAGCACTGTGAAGAAAAAACGGCATTACAAACATCCAGCAACGTAATTTTAAACCTTCCACTCCCTTATTTGAGGTATTAAGGAACGCTATATAAAAGCACACATAGAAATAACTTCCAAATAGCTTAGCATAAGATTAGCTTGGTTTAGCCAAGTTTAGTTGTGTTGTTCTGTTTACTGAAATCGTCCATGTTCAGTATGCGGTACCCATTAATTGCGGTCACCGAATGCGTTTGGACATTTCCAGTTACACAAGCGAACTGCATTTCACTTGATTTCTAATTTAACCTAGTGTTTTGAATGTTTGTAGCTTAAGCATACATTCATAATTTGATACATTTTCCTGAAGAAATTGTTTTGATAAAATTGGTTTTCAATTACTACATGCGACTTTCTGAAAAGAGAAAACTCTTATTAACAGCGCATTAGGATCTTGTTCCCATGAAACAAACTCTTGTCCCCTCACTGTTTTCAGTATTTTTAAATATCGTCGTAAGCTACCTAGACCTTTGATTGCCTCGTTAGCCTAGTGGCTTAGTCATTGACGCGAGGGCAAATGTTCGTGGGTTCGATTCCTACTGGGGACAGACCACTTTGTACAAGTTGGTCCCTTTCTGGATGTTATATTTGTGAATTGTCCTATTCTTGTCTAATTCCCATAGCACAGGAGAACATCCTAGTTTGGAATTAGACAAGTGTATGTATATATGTATGTATACATCATCAGGTTATTTTGTCTCCACTGCAGGAGCACAACCCTCTCTCATCTGCCGGAGACAGACAGAGGATTTGGCCTACACTCCCCACGCTGGCCAGACGGGTTGGGGAGGCCTGATTGATGTTTTATAATGCCCTTAGTCGCCTTGTACGACATCCACGGGAAGAGTTGGAGTGGTCCTATTCTACTTTACCGGAAACCACACGGCAAATAATGTATATATATATTTCATATTTAAAAAGACGTACAAGTACCTACTTATAAATACCAAAGATTAGTACTTATAGATAGATAGTAAATTTCTATATAATCGGCTACTAAATCATTGTAATCTAAATATAATCACAACAGTTATGCAGGTATTTTCCCGTCTGTATTAAAAAGGATACAGATAAGCGGAAACGTCAACTGGGGACACTTTATCTTTACAGCTGATCGGTGTAAAAGTTGTTTAAATGGAGATGATGTTTATATCCTGTAAGTTAAAAATAAGTCGAAATTTGTAAAAAAATTAAAGAATTCTGATTTAAGTGACTGATTTTTTTACAGACTTAATTATACACGTACCTATATTCTAAGTTTCAGTTCAATCGGTTCAGTAGTTTTCGAGATATCAGCCGGACAGACAGACAGACAGACGTTGAAAAATGCTTCGTTAAGGGTATGCGGGTATACGAAACAAAGTCAAGTCAAAAAATTTGATTCCAAAAGCAAGTCGACTGCTGATAAGTATGGAAGCGCTGCCTTTACATTTAAAATAATATCCTACTAATATTATAAATGCGAAAGTTTTGATGTTTTGTTACTTAATCACGCTTCAACCACTGGGCGGATCGGGATGAAACTTGACACACATATAGTTCCTGCAATAGGACATAGTATAGTTCTCATCCCGAAAAAACATATAATTCCTACGGGAAATATATAATAATTTGTGATGTTAAGTTGTCAATGCGGACGAAGTCGCGGGCAAAAGCTAGTAAATAATAAATCGGATACAAGGTGAAGCCTTCTGAATGTTAATATGAAAGTACTTGGTGTCAGTCTATAAGCGAGTCAAAATCTGAAGAGACCACAAAATCTGAAGCTAAAGCGGAACGTAGGAACATTATCTACCCAAACGAACATAATATCACCAAAGAATACTATACACGGCTGGCAGTACGCACTACTGGGCTACCGTCGTCGTCGGTACAAAGTTACTACGGCAGCGCGAAATCGACCGGCGCAGGGATCGACGCTATACGTTAGAAAGACAATCAGAACCACTTACGATGTTGACGAATAACCTTGTTCCTTTCTCGATCGACTATGTCTGCGCGTTGGGTACAGTGGCCTTACAATAATTTACGCACACATATGCGTCCGTACCTATATCTGTTCGCTTATATGGAGTGCCAAGGGTGTGCTATCACCAATAAACTAATATTTGATATCCAAAAATAAAAGTTGTAAATTACACCGTTTAGAAAAGTAAGCTCCATTTAATCTGCTCCGTTGCAGACGTGGTTACAAGATAAATGGAAATTTATGGAAACCAACAAAAGAATTTTCTTCTTTTATTCGCGTTATTGAATAGGCGATAAACCACGAAGGCTGTTACTGTTGGCGTAAATATTACTTAAGGGAGCACGTCACGGTGCGAATTTCATACAAAAGTTAGTGTAAATAGAGTTTATTTTAATTATTGTTATTTAAACCAAGTAAAATAAATAATAAAAACATATTTTTTATTTAATACACTTTACAGTTAGACCCCAGAAAACTGATTTCTCAGTTTGATTAAGGAGAAACAGTCTCACAACCATATTTAGTACTAGGTATAACCATAGCAGGTATCAAAGAAATAGTATTTTGTATGTTATCTATATGGCTTGCGCTCAGGGTAAGTCAGTTCCTAAGTAAATTGTTTGTGTAATCGGTCGAGAACTTATCTATATATATATATATATATTTGCTGACGTATAGGTATTAATAGGCATATCATTGTAGATATCGAAGCAATCTGCCCCCGTTATTAAAAGAGAGAAAGGAAGAAAAAGAAGGAAGACGATTCCTTTCCCTGTGCGACCGTCCTGGTGAAGTTGCCATGTTGGACTGGAGTGCTATGCTCTGGACTGCTATGACTGTTTAGTGCTATTAGGTACTTGTGCTTGAGGCTAACTGGCAGGATTTTGCAATTAGGTAGACGAACGTGCCGTGTAGGTCCCGGCTTCGAATAGGGCTACGAATCTTCTCCTGTGTGTCGTCAAAGCGACTAAGGGACCAGGGATGAGCAGCAGTTTTCTCTTATTACTGCGATAACCAATCCAAGCCAAGCGTGGTGGTCATGCTAAATCCCTCAATGAACAGCCCCACCAAAAGTGTCATTCCATTTGGGAGGACTATGTTCAGCAGTGGACGTATTTAAGCTGATGATGAAGATACCTATTTGTGCCAATATTTTATTATTTCATCTATTAATACGCCTGAAATGTGTATAATGTGTATATTAAGATGTTATAATGTGTAATTCGTTCGTGTTGTAATGCCGTGTGGTTCCCGGCTTAGAACAGGGCCACCCCTATCTTTCCCGTGGGTGTTGGCGACTAAGGGATTGCACCAGGGATGGGCAGCAGCGTTCTCCTGTGTGTATGTTAAGATCATTACTGCGATCACCAATCCGCCTGCCAAACGTGGTGTTTATGGCAAATCCCCCAATGGACAGCCCCGCAGAAAGTGGCATTCTATTGGGCATAGGTTTATGTTCAGCAGTGGACGTATTTAGGCTGATGAGAAGATGCCTATTTGTGCCAATAATTTATTAAATCTATATATACGCCTCAAATGTGCACCAACCTGTGTACGTAACGACGTGACATACCCCCTTAAATTATCGCAAGGAAGAGGTATGGACGTAAGGGCACGCGCGTATCGCCCCGCCGACAGTTATTGCGCTTTTTATACGAGAAATTTCTGCGGGAAATTCTGTTTATTGAACATTGTTGACAGTAACGCGAAGTAACGTAGAAATATTGCGTTGGAAACACGAAGTTGATAGAATAAGGCGAGGAATGCTGTTACTTTATGAAGTACCACGCTCTTCAGGTTACCCCTTTATTTCTAAGATAAGTAGAGTGAAGAGTAGTCAATTTACAAAAGCGAATAGAGACCTAGCACATAGGTACGTACTAGGTACTAGGTATCAAACGAAAAGTTTCTTTTATCAAAACTTAGTATGTACTAAAGGAATTATATGAGTCCTTTCAGTTAGGATAAGTCCGTTTTTGTATATAATTTTATTCCTATTTGTTATTATTCATAATTTTGGTACAATAAAGCGTTTACATGAATATAAAATATACAATTTACACACTTTATTGCACAATTAAAATAAATACAGTTTCAATTCACAGAAGCTGAACAGTTACCAACCAATAGTACAATAAACAATTAGTAGGTAGAATTTAGTCGGTCTTAGTACTTTAACCGATTTCTTTACAGCTTTCAAAATCAACCTATACATCCTACAGAATAGAAGAAAGATTTTGAAAATTATTACAACTGTTTTCACAGGTTTGTTTTTCAATAAATAAAGGTAATAAAATTAAATTTGGACAAATAGCTACTTTATATACAGAATGGTAAATCACAAAATTAAACTGACAGAAAGACGGCCAAGATTAGGTAGTATGAAGTCGATTGATATACGTATTGATAGCGGCAGATTTCTGTCTCTACTGTGACTGATGATCATTCAAAACGATTCTTGGAATTTACATGACACGATACTGTAAATCGTAACCTTGACTAAGCAAGCAATAATATCGATTACACTATCAAAAATATCCATAGGATTACTTTAATAATATATTTTAATATCACTGCCAACATTATAATTACTGGAAGCAGTATTTACAGATAGGTTGTAAACCCTTTATCCTACTAATATTATAAATGCGAAAGTTTGGATATTTGGATGTTTGGACGTTTGTTACTCAATCACTCTTCAACCACTGGACCGATCGGGATAAAACAAACAAATTTGACAACATATAGGTTAGGTTCTAGAATAGGACATAGGATAGTTTTTATCCCGAAAAAAAATTCCATTGCTACGGGAAATACATAATCATTTGTGATGTAAGTTGTCCACGCGGACGAAGTCGCGGACAAAAGCTAGTTCTACATAAATTAATGAAAAAACAACGTACCACTTAACAAAAAGAGTACAAAATGCGATGAAACACTAGAGGAAGTGTCCGTGCCATTAGATTAATTAATCATTAAATTCGATTACGATAATTTTGAACTCTGTAACTTTAACCATGAAGTACCTTACATAGTTTTAACACTCAAGATCGAAGGCTTCTTACAAAGTACATTATGCTACATAGGTAGTTCATACATTATGCCGTCACATAGTTTGAAGTTCTAAACGTTGGCAACATTAGCTATTACAAACCCAAACAGCAGTCTCCGCCAAACTTCGCTCATAAACGTAACATAAACTTCGGGATCAGAGTCGATCGGTGTCCATTGTGATCACGCGTCCCGTAACTAATATTCAAATTAGTGACGTCATCGGATTAGGCTCAACGCCGCTCAACGCTGCTCAATTTCCGTTGATTACTCCGCCGGCCCAGTTTCCGCCGGAAATGGATAGCGAACGTAGTTGCTTCGCTGTTGTGGGCGACTCATAGCGTAATATGTACGAGTACATGTGTGCTTGTAGGACTGTAATGGCTATTCGTAATGCTAATGACATAGATAACCTAATAGATAATATGGAAATGTTCATTGCTTATGTTCATTGTACTGATTTATGGCTTCATGGCTCTTGGCATTAGACAATTCCATCTTCATTTATATGCATTGTTCGTGAATGTTTTAAGTTGTAAGTTATGACCAGAGGTGGAACTCTGTCGGTCATTCCAGGTCCATCGGAGCCTCTTTCAAATCGGTCTCCTATAGCTAAATCGCAGGGGCTTTTCTAAATACATAATTAAAACGATGTTGAAATGAAATAACCTTAGTCTTTTGTTTATTTAGATACATACCTACATACATGAAATGCAGAAAATTCCAATTTCAATGTGACATAAAAATATGATCTATACCATCATTTGAATGCACCTTGACGCGAAGAGTCCAACCTTTGGTAATGATTGTCATATTTGGCTTCCATATTCTGATACTCACAAGTTTATATTGTGTCTTAATTCTCGTACTCATTATCCAGATTAATTAGTGGTCGTTTATTTCTTTAACTTATTTCTATCAATTAGTACCTGGTATTTTATACAAATTAGACATCAGCAATTATTTAGAGGTGACCCTATTTATTAATATCGATAAAATCATAATATCATTGTGTCATACACAGACTAAAAGTATAATCAGAATACATATTGTCAAATTCAATTTCCTTTCTTCATCTTCAATTTATTCAAACATCAATTCGCTGACAATATTGTAAATAGAAAGCTGAATATAAAAATACATTTCCCGAAAAGCTGAATTGACTGAAATTGCTTAGAAATTACGCTTAATCACTTTGTTAGATGTAAAGGTACGTACCATTCAGCAATTTATAATTACGAAGAAATTTCTCCGTCCAGTTTCAACGCTGTTCCTTCATTTTTCAGCAACCATTAATAAATGAAAATGGTACGTCCACCTTACTGAATTTAAAAAGAAACTTGAAAATGTTTTCCACTTAGAGAAATTCAATTTAGGAGTCGTTGAAACTCATAAAGCTCGTAGATTCCGAATGTTTTTTGTGGGAACGGGAACAGATACAATTAATGTGGCACTATTTCACAGGGCGTTTCTATGTTCTTGGTACTTGTTTCGTTTTGAATGCTCTCTCATTTAGAGTTTCCCTATAAAAACGGCACTTAATGTCAGGAGCGGAATGTATGAGTATGATCGGACGGCCCCTTAGTGTTTACGCTCTGGTTATCCCGTAATTTATGATAAGTTAACACTTCCATTATGGGCCAATGGCAGAAGCCACTTAACTATGTAGTTCCCTCCATTAAAAGAAAATAAATAAGTTCTCGGCTCACTAAAAGCTTCAATAAAATATTATTTGAATTATTTGCAAAGAGGTTTGATTAAGAATTGCATTGAAACTATCTTGTTAGAATGGTTTTTATTCATCGCTCGTAGCGTCTACCTCTGGGAGAATAAAGAGTTTGTAGATGTTCTGACAAATATTGACGTAACTGAAATGGTGTAAATTTTAGGAAACAACTTTTATTCGGTTTTATACTGGATACTTTAGGTGAGTATAGTAGAAAGAAGTATTCTATGGTAGTACGCTCAAACTATACTGTAACAGTAAACAGGAATAAAAATTCAATACAGCTTTATTGATACCAAAAAAATCAAAATCGTTCATCGCGATACCGAATAAAAAATTCCCTGGCAAAGGTATCAAAATTTCAGGTACGTCTACAAAGGTTATTAGAACAGCAGCGACGAGTTTTACATCAAGCAATGTCTGGCGAACGAAAAAGTTGACGGTTTTAATTCAATTATTTTGCGCTTTTGTATGCAGCCCTTAATTCCCCGCTACGTTTTCATTATTAAGACAAGATGCTCGTTACCTCCATTTAAGAAAAGAAGCAAGCGAAGAAAGCAGTTGTTTCAACTGGAATGAAAGTCATAAATCACTGGATGCCGAGATTGCAGACGGCGCCTTTTGGTCTATTTCATGCCCTGTGCATATCATAATGAAACCTAGACTAAAATGCAGCGAGATTTATGATACACTATAATATTTTATGCAAGGTTGAGCTTAATAATACTGATATTATTTTAGAGAAACAGTTTAACATTCAGAAATAAACAGTCACTGATTTAATTAGGTACTACCAACTTATCTCACCTGCAGAAATATATTTATGAAAACATCCGAAATATGACTGGAACGTTCAAAAGAGGAATATTTTTTCTCACAGCGTCATTCTGTTTGCTCATAATCTTCTATATTGAGATTGACGTGTGCTATAAGTCCTAAATTCGTTTTGGCGAAATTTCCGCTTATTGGTTGTCTAAATTTGACAGGGGATAGACCTCTGTCCATTTCCTGTCAAATTATATTCAGACTTTCAGGGCAAATTTCTTGACTTCCTCATGAATGCAGGTGTGTTTATATTAAAATTAAAATATGCGTTTATAAAGTAGGACAACTTACAATTTAATTTAGTAAACATATAAGCAACTTTCCCGATGTTCAAAAATATTGTAATGACAATGAGCCAAGCTTATAATTTAAGAAGACTTTCTAAAACACTTCCATTAGTACTCGAAATCAATTTAAATTCAATATTGAAGAACCTTACTGAAGTAGAGATGATATTTTTACGCTTTTGTTGGATAGCATTAGGAAGCAGAGGTCACGTGTCATAATTGCACGGCCGTATAATGAGGCGGCACCCAACAAACCACGAATGGTTACACACAATGCCATGATTTATAGCTTGTCTGTTCTATTGTTGGCTTAATGAGATTGCTCTGTCAGCACAATTCCACTACCTATACAAACCATTCAGCACACACATATAATAAATCATTCACGGTAGCTCTAAGGCCTCTAAGTGAATGATGATCCATTGATGATATTCATCTTGTTAATTTTAAGTGATAATACGGAAATAGCCGGCTAACAGCAGTAAAACTAAAAATATTCTTTGATAGATGGTACATATTAAATTAAAGTTTTTTAAACTCTATAATTATCTATAGTTATTTCACAGCAGTCCACTTCTGGGCAAAGACCTCCCCCAAAAATCCCATTACTCCTACTCTCTTCTCTTCTCTCTAGATCTAGGTCCCTAGATGTCTTCCTAGATCTTCCTCTTGATATTTTGTTATATCTTGGATACCACTCGATTATTATGTTTTTCCACCTTCCCATCTTTTGTCCCAATTACTTATATTTCCGGCCCATCTCCACTTTTAGCAGGTAACAGGAACTTCATTTAAAAACGAAATAGAAGATTTTATGGTTATATGAAGGTTATTTCTAAATAGAACCTACAGTGGGGGACCAAGTTAAAGGGTTTCGGGGAATGAGGTGCGGTGAGGGAGGAGGGAATGTCAAACCATAGAATACCTAATGTCAAACTTCCAATTGCAGTGTTGCTATACGTCACTGTCACATTTCTCCAAGGGTCCTTTAGACACAGGGACACATGGAGGACCCAGCTCCATGTGTCGTTGAATCAAACTGAGGCGCGAAATAGATAATTTCTTTCTTAAATTTGGTATTCGAATTAAATTTTCGAGTTTCCTAAGCGAATTTTGTTGCAAAAGAAAACACATTTGTTATCAACAATATAAGCTCTGGTTTCACTTAGCAAGTTATGACTTAGCAAACAAAACACCTATGATAAGTACCTTGGAGATTACATCCAAGTCTGCTTCGGGCCACATTGTTGTAGAGGCTTTATCAAAGCGCCTTCCAAGATATATGAGCGCAGGACCCGCCCTCTAACTGTGCAATGAACTTTAAATCCCCTTTACACCTGGGTCCGCCCACCAAATACAGTTGTTGGATGAATAAACGCGATAAAATCGTACTTTATACGACATGCAAACTTAACTTCAATTTGTTTGAGCGTAAATTATTATTTGAACGTAAAAGGTAAGAGCGGTACCCTTATATTACACGCTCTGTATATTTCTTTGTTCAGAATAAACTCACGATGAGCTGTCAGTGCCAGGTTTAGCATTATCTAGAAAAGTTCTCGTAGTGTAAGAAATAAAAACTAGAGATACGTCCGGTACTCGTTGATCCTATCCTGTTGGTTTAAATTGGCTTATCACTTAAAGGAGATTGCAAGTCATTTTATTCAAGTTTCCGGGGTTAATTTAAAATTACGTACTTATGTAGATGAGTCATTCGAATTAATGATAAGAAGGTGATAATGCTCACTTCATTTAGACTTGCCTAATTATTTGATAAAGAAATCCGGATAATCTGACAGAATTAAGATTATACAGAGTGTACAATAAAAAAGAACAGTTACTTAAATTACAGTAAGAACTAAGATTAATAAAAAAGGATTGTGTATAAAATCACGGGACAGGCATAGCCTATGTGGGGGTCACTGTTTAAACTATGTACCTACAAATCTGCACGATGAATAAATATATTTTCATATTTTTCATTTTCCTGTCAGTTTTTGCATAATAACTGTTTATGCGATTCAAGTTTATAAAATAAATTTAAATAAAACCACTTTACCTAAATGTGAAGTGACAAAGGTTGAAAATGTAGACTAATTTATTATGTCTGTGTTAACTATTGGTCTAATTCAACAAAAAGCGTTTAAAATAAAATAAAAAAATTACAATTTAAATTATATCCCGATTCTGTTATGCTTACGATATATATACATATATTAAGTTAATAATTTATATGATAACCGACTAATCAAGAAAGATAGATAAACTTTTTATTGCATACAGATTTATAACAAGTTGGGTACAAATTTATGAATAGTGTCCAAATACCTTATCGCTTTATCTCTTCCAGGCAACCTTTTCCAAGGAAAATAAGAAAAGCATAGCGACATAGTATTGCAAGTAAAAGAAAAGAAATTTATAATTTTAGAACATACTAAATATCTACGCAAGTTTATATAAAGATATTATGTAAATAAATATGCTCGCTTATGCTAATATTGTATTTGTCCAGCCTGTATAAATAGCTTTTGCGTTTTTAATTAATGTTTTTATACTTGTTTCATAAGATACGATAATACTTGCATTATTATAAATGATGTCATAGGTATCATTGATATGTTGATATTTACATTGATATCCTTTAAAACAATTAACGTTAGTGAACACGATTTAACTAAAGTTAAAGGTAAACCTTTTCTGAATAAATCAGTTCTCGCGGACTTCTCACCGACTTCTAGCAAATTTTTGTACTATCATTCTTCTGCATTAAGTGTAGATATCCTTCATGGTAAACTATCACGTGTTTGCTTAACCCACTTAAATGTGGAAGTATTTAGCATTCTCTCCAGATAGTGTCGGCAGTGGCGCGTGCCAGCTTCGAGTCAAACACGCCTGACGCGGCTACGGCAACTTCCGGTACATTCGGCCGCCGGAACAGCTGCTTCCGTTGCACGAATCACTCTGCCACTTGATTTTTTTTCTTGACACATCTTTGCGTGAGCAACGTACTTAATGATTTACTTTAGCTTTTGAATTCTCCATGTTTAGCTACAAACTCTTACTATTCATGATTTCAACCGTAGAATTCCTCACGGACTCTTTTTATTTTGCAGTCGTATGTCATTATTTTTTTGTCGTGTGGTTCCCGGCTTAGAATAGGGCCACCTCCAATCTTCCTGTGGGTATTGTCAAGTCGACTAAGGGATTGCACCGGGGACGGGCAGCAGCGTTCTCCTGTGTGTGTATGTTAAGATCATTACTGTGATCGCCAATCCGCCTGCCAAGCGTGGTGATTATGGAAAGTCCCCCAATGGACAAATTACCAAAGGTGGTATTCTGTTGGGGAGGCCTATGTCCAGCAGTAGACGTATTTAGACTGATGATGATGTCATTATTTTTTTTTGTATTTGTTAGTACGTTGAAGTGGCAGTGGGCTGGCCACATCTGTCGGAGAACCGATTACCACTGGGATTCTTGAGTGGAGGCCGCGACTGGGCAAACGTAGTGTAGGACGCCCGCTGGCTAGATGGAGCGACGATCTGCGTAAGGTGGCTGGCAGTGACTAGATGAGAAGAACCGAGGATCGGGTTCAGTGGCGCACCTTTGGAGAGGCCTGTGTCTAACAGTGGACTCTTTCAGGCTGATGATGATCATCATGAGATGCTGATGTATTTATTTTATATTCAACTAGCAACTTATAAGCACCGTTCGCATATTATTAGAGAGAAGTAGCCGACTATGTCCACTTTTTATTTCCTCACTATCCTCCTGTGGCTACTCCCTTGTATGAAACCAAATAAAATATAGCCTATGTGTGAAAGAAGAGTCCTTCCCCTTCTCCCTTCCTTTGTCTCTTTCCCTCTCACCCACCCGCCACTGCTCCCTATCTCGTTTCCTTCATCCCATGCATACCTTCCTCATTACCTCACTACCTCAATCTACCAGATTTATCACTCTTGAATACTAAGAAAAAACCTCCCCTTACTGTAAAAACTTGAAAATGTCACTTTTTTATTATTTATTTATTCCTTATGCACACATTTATGTACAATGGCGGAATTCTTTACCGAGGAAATTCTTTACCAATTAACCTTTGGGTCATGCAGATAACGTTAGTAGGTGCAAATAATACAGAAAATAAAATAGTGACGTACATATTAGTTACATAAACAAATACTTATATATGTATTTAGCGACATTATATCTACATACACATACCTAATAATATAAATACTATGATTATATATGTAAATACATATTAAAATATATATAATACATGTACTATTAGATATATAAAAGGACAAGTAGAAAGACATTGCAGACATTTTGATAGTTAAGAAGATTTACTCTTTAATGATCTCTCTAGCAAATACGTTTATTTTTCTCTCTTTTCCAGATAAAAGACCTGAAATTAAATACAATCCCTTAGCTCTAAGAGATTATGCGCAATTATTTCCTTTTAAAAACACCGAGTAAAACAGAAGTTCAACTAAGCTGCAAAAAATTGTACTTTCAACGGAGAAATGCATTAAAATTTCTTGAGTAGAGCACTCGAAAGGGGATGTTAAAGCCACAAGTCAAACAGTCGCTCGAATGAAACAACGGCGATGTCTTCAGCCAGAAGTATTGGATAGAAGCTTTTGTACATTTTATTGGGAACTTTGTCTTATTTTTAATTATTATTATTTATACTTTCACTTTTAAAGAAATAATCAAAATACAAGCTTTTCTTTAGCTTTAGCTTACGGCTTTTCAGCAAGTCAACTCAATATGCGATAAGTATGCATAACATATCTTGGAAAATATAAAGTATCTTGTAAATCCGTCAAAATACGGTCTTTGAAAACTCGAACCGAGTTCGGATGTCACTTGTGTATGGTCCACCGACGAATTCGTGAGATTGGGATACTCTATTATTTATCCACTTTCCGATAAAGCTCATATGTTTTCAATATGTTTATGTCGTTTGTTTAATTGACAATATGAAATTATGTCCGAAGGGAAGACGTTCGGAGGGTGTTCGGAGGACGGAACTTGAATGTCGTACACAAGCCCTTATACAGCTTTGTACTTGTAGTAACTTACTTCGGATCGTATTTTGACGGATCCGGATCGGGCGCAGTGCAAAAGTGTTCTACGAAAATGCAAACAATTCAAATGTAATAGAAACAGATGGTTCCTACATACTTAGTTGTAGTTATGTATGTACTAAACTCTAGTATCACATTATTTTAAAATTGTATCTTTTCACCCGCAACGTAATTCTCCCTTACCATTTTCACTACTTATAAGTTTGAAAAATAGAGTGCAGATTGTGTTTCTTAGTTCTCAAACAAAATAATTATAGCAAGCAAGCCAAGAGAGGCAAGGTACACATCACATAAACATAAGGTACGCATAACATTAAATTAGAAACGATTAGAATATTTAGTAGGAACATTAATGTGGCCACATACAGCCTCTAGGAGCAGTTCCATAAATAATACAACATACCTGTTGTACATCCGCCCTGATTAATCTCATATACCATGCCGCTGCAGCTCCATATGCCTATGTAGAGGGATGTTTACGACCAAGCAACAAGGGAATTCGTACCTCAGTTAATTACAATCGTGCTCTGTACAATGTCGTAGGCTAGCATTATCTCGCTTTGAGCTCCACACGAAACAATTAGGTACTCGTACAGACACATTTTAGGATTTACACATCACCGTTTGTTGTAACGTGGAACTGTGACAGTTCAAAGGCGACGAGGACGAATCTCTCTTAGTAATAAGAGGATTTACTTTAGATCTTAGGAGTGTAATTATTCTAGCTCGATCTTATTCTCTCTATGAATACTAAGCGCTTTTGATACTTTTCTTAAGCAATATTGATCAAACTGCAAACTAAGAGAGATTGATTGTGCCGGTTTGTACCTAATCTGCTGAACATAAGCATCCCCAATGTAATGACACTTTATGTGGGTTGTCCATTGGGGGATTTGCAACAATCACCACGCTTTGCAGGCGGACTGGTGATCGCAGTAATGATTTTAATATACCCAATAGAAAGCTGCTGCCCTTCACTGATGCAATCACTTATAGTCCCCTTGACGACACTCATGGGAAGATTTGTGGTGGTCCTATTCTATGCCGGGAACCATACAGAAAATTGTACCTAATGAATAATTTCAATTATCATTTTTTTCCTTTCAGTAGACTTTTGATACGTAGTGTTATGCAAGTTCGTTAAACGATGGCCTTCTAAGTACCTAAGTGTCTGGGTAGAAAATATAAGAACATCCTAAGTCATATTCACAACGACATCTAAAGATTTTTTTCTTTTTCAAACCTCAGAAAAGTTGTTTCAACAATATCCAAGGTAACCCAACCGCCACTAATTTGTCCTTTGCCATTTGCGGTGGCTTGCCTTGATCAGTCCGGGCATATCCGGGGAACGGATACCGGATTTTGGTCCCAGCGGTCCGGGGTAATAAAGCTCCTCCGTTCGATTAAACCACTAAATCAGACTGTCGACTCGCATAGATAGAGAGGGTTAACTTGAGATTTTACGTGTCTCTGCTTCTTATCAGGGTCAGCATTAGGTCGTTTTGATGTCTTAGGATAAATCTTCTTTGGAACAAACCTTTCTGAATAAAGTATTTAGCCAAAATATTGAGTCACATCTATCAAATAAGAGTGATCAGGGCAGAGTGATCCATTCCGTAAGCATTTCTAATACCTAACATACATAAAAAGCTATATTGTACTGTCTAACGGGTCAATTGGACACTGACGGTGGGCCTGATCCACAAGTTCCAAGTCGCTCAGCGGGCTATGGAGAGGGCTATGCTCGGGGTTTCTTTGAAAGATATGATTCGTAATGAGGAGATCCGACGAAGAACGAAACTCACCGACATAGCCGAAAGGATTAGTAAGCTGAAGTGGCAGTGGGCGGGCCACATATGCCGCAGAATCGACGGCCGTTGGGGCAGACGAGTTCTGGAGTGGAGACCGCGGATCGGCACTCGAAGGGTAGGACGCCCCGCCGCCAGGTGGACCGACGACCTAAAGAAGGTGGCCGGTAGCGGCTGGATGCGAAGGGCGGAGGGCCGGGTGTGGTGGCGTTCGTTGGGGAAGGCCTATGTCCAGCAGTGGACTTCTAGGGGCTGACATGATGAACGGGTCAATTGACATATTTTGATAAGCGTTTAGCCGCTAACCACGGTAGGTAGACGATCTGGATGGATATTATACGAAATGCTCAAGGAGTAGGCCCTTGGTCTCGACAGACTGACGACTTATACCAAAGTGACCCTTAAATCGAAAATGGCATCAGAATGAATGGGTATCCAAACACTCAAGAATCTAAACAGTCTCTAATGTAAACATTTGGAGGGCGGGGAGAAGGGTGTGGAAGGGGTGAGAGGGTAATATCAGAACCAAGGTTTTAAGCCCAACGTGACCCGTTTGTTTCTTATAGTATAGCCTAGCAACTCAAGTCTGAATTGCCTTCTCGTAGCTGTTCCTTCCACCGGCTCTGTTTCCTATTGCGACGGAAATTGCCAAGAAAAGACGGCGAGCGCAGAGGCCTGTTCTTATTTATTTTTATTCGTTCGACCGCGGTACTGGCACGCGGTTTGTACATAATGGTTCGTAAATAAATGGTCCTTCATGTAGGCTTTATGTTAGTATTGCGGATAAGTTATTATTATTATGCATGCTAGAGGAAAGAAAGCATTGGTCAATATAAATAGGTTACGAGAGCTATACTTGAGGAACAGTACGTTTGATATGAGTTATTTTAGTAACAAATACGGTCTATGCATATGACAGCTTTTCCTGCAAGAGCCTATTGCTGGCCTACAAACTACAATTCGAATATTGATCAACAACGAGTGCGTTGTTGTCATAGCCATCACAAAGAGAACTTTTCTGTGGTCACAGCACGCGTATACGTATATCATCATCATGATCAGGTTATTTTTGTCTCCACTGCAGGAGCACAACCCTCTCTCATCTGCCGGAGACAGACAAAGGATATGACCTACACTCCCCGCGCTGGCCAGACGGGTTGGGGAGGCCTGATTGATGTTTTATAATGTATTCCCTCAGTTGCCTTGTACGACATCCACGGGAAGAGTTGGAGTGGTCCTATTCTACTCTACCGGAAACCACACGGCTAGTACGTATATAGCCATGCGTGAATTAATATTATTTCAAAAAACAATACTAGTAGTAAAGGTAAAATACAATATAATACAATACAATTTATTGCTCAAATACAGTTACAAGTTTTAAAAGTTGTGTGTGTGTTTAAATTAATCTTTGTAACTATTGAACAGATTTAAATAATCTACTGCTGTTAGATACTCATTGTTTGAACACGGGATAGGTATATTTAATGGGTTTTAAAAAGGGGTGTGAATGAAGTAAGTTGGTGAAAAGTGAGCATATTTCAGGCATTCAAAATTGTTTCTCAGCGATTTACCATCATCATCATCAGCCGAAATAAGTGCATTACTGAACATACGCCTCCCCAATTAAATGCCACTTTTAGTAGGCTGTCCATTGGGCGATTTGCCATAATCACCACGATTGGCAGCTGGATTGGTGTTCTCAATAATGTTCTTAATATACTCACAGGGGAACGCTGCTGACCGTCTCTGGTGCAATCCTTTGATCGCCTTCACGACACCAACCAGAAGGTTGTGGGTCGCCCTATTCTAAGCCAGAAACCATACATTTTACCGTAATATTGCAGAATCCCTGAAACATACCGACTTACTTCATTTCACACCCTTTTGGAAAGCCCAATAATCCGTGGTACGAATTCGCAGGCACAGCTAGTCTTGTGATATTTGGGCAAACGAAACTGAAGTTATCTCATCGTTACACTCGCACTCTAGTTGCCTGTGTGTGACTTAAACGTGCATAAAATTAACGAGAGAGGTCGGGCCGAGCCTAAAATGTGACGCGTATTAAATATTACACCATTTAATAATCCAATCGGGGCTTTGCACTACACGCGATAAGTTTTAACATTGTGAGTATTACATTTTGTTCAAACCTACCCATATAACAATCAATATTAATGAAACATAGTGAAACACGCTTAGTAACTACATCATCAAGTGATCCAAATGCCAACCTTCTCTGGACGCGGCGGGTACGCTAATAGACGAAGCTTAGCGACCAACAATCTCTATGTACTACTAGGTGGAGCGTTCCAAACAATCGATTCCACGCAAGTAGCCACAACTCTTTCACATTCACTTTGAAACTTATGCAATTACTACTCAGAACATTTAATTGTTTACTAAATATTGACATTATTTAACCGTAGCGTCAATATTTAGTAATAATTAAATGTTCTGCGTAGTAACTGCACAACTTTCACTGTGAATGTGAAAGAGTTGTGGCTACTTGCGTGGAACGGAGCGATTGTTTGGAACGCTCCATCTAGTAGTACATAGAGATCGTTGTTAGCGACGGCCTAATGGTGGCCATAGCCTTTCATTTCAGCGTGTACATTACTTCAGTATAATGCCAATGTCCAGCAGTGGGCGCTGACGAGCTGATGATGATGTGAAGAATTCATGTCTGTTTCTGTAAGAAATAAATCTTATCTATAAATTTATGTTTAGTAAAAAACGAAATCAATTCCTTTGCGGTGTCGGGTTAAAGGGGAGAAAAAAACACAATGTATCATGGTCGACTCTTGACGTGTATTCAAAACCACAGATAAAAAAGCAGATATTGCTTGAAATATATTCCCAATACAATGGAGTACGATGAAAAATACGAAGGAATTCATGCCATGGTGGTATTCCTTTTTCAATATATTTCTTTGCTTTTACTCACGATTATTACTGAAACTAGGTTTTGCCCGCGACTTCATCCGCGTAGGTTTCGATATTTACACACCTTGAAATTATTTTTGGTTTCTCGTAGGAATGATGCCTTAACCTATATGTGTGCTGCTAAGTTTCATACCTATATGTCCAGTGGTTGAAGTTTAATTAAGTAAGAAACATCCAAATATCCTAACGC
Source organism: Esperia sulphurella (assembly GCA_947086405.1). Lineage (NCBI taxonomy): Eukaryota > Metazoa > Arthropoda > Insecta > Lepidoptera > Oecophoridae > Esperia > Esperia sulphurella. The sequence goes on from OX352261.1 coordinate 10,609,596, forward strand.
CCAAACTTTCGCATTTATAATATTAGTGGGATAGATAAAAATGAAAAACACAAAGCAGTCGGTTCTAATCGCGGTGCATGGACAGCCAGGGCCTTGTCCAGGCCCTCAAGATAATCTTATTATTGGACTTACGTCTTCGATCCCAAAACGAGGCAACACGTGATCTTTATGATCACTTAAAAGTCAGGAAATCTGACTGTGGCGACGCTGACGCACACTTACAATTTAGGTAATTTCATTAGGATGCGGTACGCTACATTAAATGGCACCCTAGTTGTTAAATTTAGGTACTTAGTTTAAGACCTAACTAAGTTTCCTGAGAGGTAATATGGTGTGAATAAAATTAGTATACTTATGGACATAATATCAGTCTTTCGACGTCATCTGCTGGCTATAACAATAAATATAATTGAAAGCATCTCGGTCGAATGTGCGATCCTGAAGTCTATTATTTCTAATAACTTTAGGGCCTGTAGACTCCGGGTTCCCTCTAAGCACCAGGGTGCATTCCTCAGTCCCGACTTCTGGAGTCGTGTTCAGACGATATAGGGAGGCAAAGACTTTAAAACCCCCAAAAATTGTGTGTGTTTAATTAATTAAGGTTATATAATGTATGTATTTCTAGGCTAAGGTATTTATCTATGGGCCAAGTTGCCTGAAAATAAAGGATTTATTATTATTATTATTATAACGTCTTCCCCAAAGAAAGCCATTACACATGCATCCGCGCCACTTACATTGGTCTGCCAGTCCACCTGGCGGCGAGGCGGGACGTCCCACGCTGCGTGTACCGGTCCGCAGTTTCCACTACATGACTCTTCTGCCCAACGGCTGTCAGTTCTGCAACAGATGTGGCCCGTTCATTGGCACCTCAGCGTGTTAATTTTTTCAGCTGTGTCGCTGAGCTTAATTCTTCGTCGGATCTCCTCCGCAAATCGTTTCCTTAAAAAAACCGAGCATAAACTTCTCCATAGCTCACTTTTCTTTAAATTTGCAGATCAAGACCAGTGTCCACCTTTATGCGAAGCACTGTAAAATGAAACATCTTGCAAAAAATATAAATTTATGCTAAAATTATATTGCACAAGCATCCTCCAACCAGTCGAAAATGGAATACGGAGAAAAATATTCTCCGTATTTCAATAATCACTGGTTTCTTTTCAAAAGCGATTTCATATTCATTATTCTGTATCTGTACAGATCCACAGCACTGTCTCAGATAGTTGCAGCCGCCAACAAACCCTTAGAGAATTCTTACGGCGGCCGGCGAGATCATCTCGCTCGCTATATAATGCATTCCTATCTGTTTTTGTCTCTTTTAAATATTTGTATTTATTGAAGTAATTAGACTTTTTAGCGGGAATAGTTAGAGGAGATTTTTCCTTGTATTTATAAATTTCCAATATTTTATTGCTATTGTAATCTTATTTTATGGCCCTTTTTCTATAAACCTTCCTACCTATATAAATAACCCTGGTTATTTATAGATGAATATAAAAAAATTAATTTTGTTGAAAAATAATACTAGTAGTAAATACTTATTTTGCCCTGTAGCCAATGAATAGGATTACGCCTAGCTCGGTAACAGTAAACTAACATTGTCTACATAGCCTAAAATTAGGACTATGTAAAATACTGTAAATACTTTTTGATTATAATTTTTATTATTTATTACTACTGACAATATTACTGGTATCGCACAAAAAAGCACGCGGAGATATACAAACGTTGATATTTTAGTTCAGTTATATGAAAAATGTTTTATCGTATAGGTAGTCGTAGTGAAAAGCAGACTATCTAACTCGGGAAGAAAAGCAATTTCTCGCTTGGGCTACCGCCCCAGCGCCGCTTATCTGATCTCAATACGTAATATGTAGAAATTAGTTCTCGGGACACACGCGGGTGGATGGCGCATTCAGATCATTAAATTACCCGTCAGTTGTATGGGACTGACAGTCCAGTGTAATATAGAAGTCAGTGCTTTAGTCCCATTGTCATCCTGTCGACAGTATTATTTCATCGTTGTTTAAAAAATGCGTCCGATATGGTTCATTTTTAACTACATTTTATAATCTTTTTCCTTCTTAGACCGTCTAAAATTCGCCCATATAGACCGTATTTTAGAAACCACTACGATTTTCTATCTACAATGCGGTCGGGCTTGGGATGGCAAAACGAGTATTCTTCGTTAGGTTCTACTTGAGATCAAATCCTAGCGCTTATGGTTAAGTCTGTTTCATTTTCTATAAAGAAACAAAAGTGTTTTTTTTTTCAGTTGAGCTTTTTATGGTCATGCCTGTTCGAGCTCGATTGGGAACTTACATAGCGGAAGAAATACAGGGGCCAGCGGAACTGCACTAACTCGGTTAGCGCTCACGTGCTGGTGAATTGTTAAATGGTAACGAACCAGCCGGCACTAAAGCGTACCTATTCTTGCTCCTAGTTTTATACTCGACATTTCTGCTTTACAACCCTCTACCGTCACATATTTATAGCAAATTGCGAAGACGATGTGTCACATAATTTGAATGCAAGTAAGTTGAATAGGAGTTAATGACTGCTCCCCCAACTCTACCAATAATGAGACGGGAAAGTATTCATAATAAAATACTTAACACAAGATCTCTTTAAAAGAATAGCCTCGAAAATAATGAATAAGTAAAAGTTGATATAGACATATAAACCTATTTATTAATAACTTCCCTTACAGGTCAAATCAAATTAATTACAATTAAAGGAAAACACAATCAAATTAAACAAAAATAAATAAGAAATAAAAATGTTAAATATAATTCCTACAATAAAATGAGCGGGAAGCGGGAGCGGGAGCAGGAGCAGGAGCGGGATCAGGAGCGCGAGCTGGACGGGGAAGTGGCGGTGGAAGGGTATTAACACTAAATCATTTTCTACTTTAGTTAATTCTGTAATCCACGCGAGCGGAGCCGCGGGCACAGCTAGTTAAATAATAAATATATAAAAGTTGAATACCTACAGTACATTGATCCGTGAAAGTTTTCAGATAGTACCAATTCCTAAAGAACATTATAAAATAAACGATGACCAGCGAGAAGTCGTGGTGCGCATTACTAACAAGATTGTAGGAGACAAATTTTCGGTGAAGACTACTGCAGTAGGTATCATTCCCATTAAGGTGAGTGTTTGGAGGAGACCGATTTCGGTAAAGAGGTCTGCAGAAGAGCTCCTATTACGGCGAGTAATTGAAGGAGACCGATTTTCGTAGAAGACTTCTGTAACAATAATAACTTCGGATAAGGGCCAGGTACCTACACAGTGGTCTGTTAGTCATTGATGTGAACGGCAAGAACTTTTAAATAATGGTAATCCTATTAAATATCTCAGTGATAGTAATAAAAAAAACTATGGATAAAAACAAAATTGAGAAGTTTTCAATAAGATGATGTAAGCCTACATTTTATCATATCTATATTTTCTCTAAAAGTTGGTCACGACAAAGGAATTTTCCCCGACAACATGAATAAATTCATATTCAAATGAGACGTAAATTGCTGGATGAGTGACTTACTTCCTGTGAACTCTAATATAATAAGACTGTTTAATAATGATGCTATAAGGGGAAAATCAATTTAAGATATCAGCTCGGAATGTAATTTGCATGAAGGCGTCTTATTTTAAGGACAATTTATTACAAACGTTCTTTGAGGACTTTGGATGTCAGTGAATTACAAAGAAATTCGAAGCACTCGAATGTTAATTTTACCTATTTTATTATGTAAACTTCACAGCATTACAAATTAATTACTATATTATAAAATCATACAGCCAATAACGAAGTTCATCATAATTACACAAACTAGATAAAATCTAAACTTAAAAGGAAATCCAGATAATATTAGATACAATGATAAATAAGAAATATTACTGATGCATTGAAAATATAACATGTAAATTAAACTAATTAATCAAATTTGCATCCTCCTATGTGTAAGTACAGGGTAGTGTATGTGAGTGTGTGTTAAGGAAGTGTGTATGTGGGGGTGTTTGTGGTAAGTTATATAATGAGACAATAGCACAGAACCACAATTAATCGCCACTCAGGTTATTTTTCTGTTTCCTTCTTCGATATCATAGCGGATGGAAAGTTCAATAACGTCTGTCTGACTAAGACAAGATTGCTATCCCAATATCTAGTTCTTTCTGAACTACTAATTTTACAATAAAATATGGGTATATAATTTACCTCTATGAATAATTCCTTGATTAATACTTTCGGCTCAATTTTACACAAATTATATTATTTCTTTACTTCAAATCTATAGGTTAAATTGAATCAATTCATACATTGTATGCGGGTCTGAAAAAGATACTGAAAGTATATTGTATTGTACAGAGTTTCAATAAAATGCGACACAATATACCTTCTTGGCAATAGGTATTCAGTTTCGTATATAGGCACACGACAAGTACGCAAGGTCAAGTTCTACAAAAAATACACATACAAGTTCTTGTTTTGTGCTAAATTTCAAAACTGTGACCTTAATAGATTCAAACTTTTCGTTTTCTTGTATTGGCTTGATAAAACATCTAATTTTGGCAGTTATTGACAGGCTGACTTATCATTATTATTATTATTATAACTTTATTGCATACACAAAAAATATAAAAATAAATACACAGAAGGGAGGACGTATACACATAATAATGACATAATCATAAACCTTAGGTACGGACCCGGACCCGGACCCGGACCCGGACCCGGACCCGGATGCGGACCCTGACTCGAAGCCGGATCTGGAGCAGGAGAAAGAAGGGGCGGCGGAAGGGGAGGGGGACGGGAATTAACACTTAATAATTTTCAACTTAGTCCTCGCGAGTGGAGCCGCGGACACAGCTAGTCTTTAATAGAAAGTAAATAATAAACAAACGTTTATACCTCGATTGCGGGACGACTGCAGTGACTGGGAGCCACTCACAGGATTGACATTGGAATGGTGTGACTCCGCCATCTTCTATTTAAAAAATAAAATCTACACTTTTCCTACTGACATTTATTACATTTAACTGGCTGGTGTCACTGAAGATGGAGAGACTAGTTAGACGTGTCTCCATTGAATAAAATAAACATTTTGGTGCTGAAGGGTTTATAACTAAGCTATGTGTGTCCCTTGAATTAAGCTTCCGAGCAAAGTAAGTATTTATATTATATTATAAGTAAATATTGTATTTTTCTAGCCGTGATCCGGTTGATACGGTGGATATGCAAATACTACCATCAATATTCATCGCCGTCGGCGTCACCGATAATTGAGTCTTGCCTATCAACGATACCTTCCAGTTTCATATTCGTTACAACGAATACTGGTCGGTGGCTTTAGATAGCATTTGAATTGGAAATTTAGCGCACCTACACGTTGAACAATATATAGATTCTTTTATTATTTTGATGTTCGTATAATGTTTATGAAACAAATATAAGCAGACATGCTATAGATATCGCTGCGAGTATGAGAGACAAATTTTGGATTAAAATCTAGTTTCTATTCTTGAAATAGTCATCTGAAATTATGTTGTTCTGGTTGGTGCTCAAAATCCTAGCATTAACTCTTATTAGATACTATCTGTGCCCGCGGCTCCGTTCGCGTGAACTACAGAATTCGCTCCCATTCCCGCTCCCGCTCCCGCGCCTGCGCCCGCGCCCGCGCCCGCTCGCGCTCCCGCTCGTGCTTCCGCTCCCGCGCCCGCTCCCTCTCCCGCTCCGGCTTACATCGCCTCCACCTCCGCCTCCGCCTTCGCCTCCGCCTCCGCCACTCCCGCTCCCACTCCCACTCTCACGGCCACTCCCACTCCCACTCCCACTCCCACTCCCACTCCCACTCCCACTCCCACCCACTCCCACCCACTCCCACTGCCACACCCACTATCCTTTTCCCACTCCCACGCCCACGCCCACGCACACTCCCACACCCAAACCCACTCCCACTCCCAATCCCAATCCCATTCCCACCATCAGCTCCAAATGTAGTCCAAACTCATCGCAATCTGAATAGTACGGAAATACTATTAATTGCAATATACTACTCTGTCAAGAAAGTACCGGGAAAAGATCAATAACAAAATGTTAATTATTCGTCCAACTTTATTTCATCACCTTCTAAGTATGCTCCTTCAGAAGCGACACACTTACGCCAACGAATAATCCAATCATCAAAACATTTTTGAAACGCTTTTTCCGGAATTGAGTACAGTTCTCGCCGCGAATTCTCATTTATGTCTTCTATCGAATGGAAACGGGTGCCACGAAGTGGTAATTTGAGTTTAGGAAAAAGAAAAAAGTCGCATGGAGCCATATCTGGTGAATAAGGTGGTTGCTCAATGATGTGTGTGGAGTTTTTGGTCAAAAATTCATTCACAATGATGGCCTTGTGCGATGGCGCATTATCGTGGTGCAAAATCCAAGACTTTTCTTTCCACAAATCTGGCCTTTTTCGTCGAATTTGCTCCCTTAAACGTCGCATAACGCTCAAATAATATTCTTTATTTATAGTCTCACCTTCCGGCAAGAACCCTGAGTGCACAACACAGCGATAGTCAAAGAAAACAGTCAACATGACTTTGACTTTCGATCGACTTTGGCGTGGTTTTTTCGGTTTCGGTTCAGTTGGAAGGCGCCACTCTGAAGCTTGTTGACTAGTTTGCATGTCAAACTCGTAAACCCACGTCTCGTCACCAGTAACAATGCGTTTCATGAATGTTGGGTCGGAATTGACTCGTTCTAGCATGTCCTCAGCGACTCGTAAGCGATTGAGTTTTTGGAGAAAATTCAGGTCTTTTGATTTGGGACTAGCCGAGCGGCAACATGTTTTATACCCAAGTGATTATTTAAAATGGTACAGATCGATTCGTGAGATACAGAAAGTTCAACGGCTATCTCTCTCAAAGTTGAATGAGGATTTTCAGTCACAATTTCCTTCATTTTTGCGATGTTAACTTCAGTTGCAGACGTTGATAGACTACCAGAGCGAGGCAAATCTTCCATCACATCTCGACTGCTTTTGAACGCTTTGTACCACTCGTAAGCACGTGTTTTTGATATAGTCGACTCACCGTAAGCCTTCTGTAACATTTTCAGTGACTCCGAACACGAAATTCCATTGGCTATGCAAAATTTGAGACAAACTCTTTGTTCGATATTTTGTTCATTATGAAAATCGCAATATACACTAGATATAATATAACTAAAAACAACACTGTATTAAATATAAATAACAGATGCAACTCAAACTACGCGCCAAAATGGAAAAAAATAGTGCCAATCCAACAACAAAAAAACAAAAATATTGAATTTGGAACCATATCGGGAATCATCCATTCCCGATACTTTTTTGACTGAAGTATATTGCATACTAACCTTACCTACTAATGTATTTGAAAACTAAAAATGACCATAACTTTTGATTGAGTAAACCGATTGCGGTTAGACAAAGACTAAATGTTAAGTTAAGTTAAGCCCCATATGTCTGCGAATAATCCATCAAAATCCGTTTAATAGTTTTTAAATGAAGAGTGCACAAACTCACAGACTAACAGACAAAAATTTCATAAATGATCGAAATGTGTTCTGTTGCTTATTCTTAGACGCCTCAATTTTTTTTGCAAATATCTTCAATGTACATATGTACACACGAAGTTTACGATTTTATTTATACGATATACATACACATATGTGGAGCTTTAGATACTACAAAATTTAATCAGAGAAAATATTCGTGCATTTATTCGCTTTACCTCCCATGGCCAAGGCCATGACAATGCGACAATTATAATATAATGAAAATATCACTGAGTTTTTATTCCGGGAGCCTATCAGCGCAGAACGGAATGTCATTACCTCACCAGAACCTACCCGTAAAATTTCATTACTCTGACAACGTCTTCCATTATTTTCGTATAACCCCGCCTCTTTTTCATCCCCCGAAGTATATCGCCACACATCTGTACCGGGCCGCAATCTTCATAAATCTCAACCAGGTCGACCTTTTGTCTTTGTCCCATTCCTTGGTTTAGGCAAATTCAGATCCGCCACAAATTGGCCCAACTGAGGGGCCCCAAGTACGATACGCCCTTTGTCTGGGAGACGAAGCTTCCTTCACCTTACACCGGTAAACAAAGGTGGGAAAAACTTGGAATCGTATGTAAATTGGGTTACATGTGCTTTGAATAAGTAACTCGTACACAATGAAAACAAGACCTGCGGGTTTTCTTTTTGTTTTTGCAGAAAAAGCCATCGTCGAAGTGCTTGGTGAATACGAAAGGCTTGTATTGTGCTTAGGTCGGAAATGCTCGGAGATTGTCTTTGTGACTGAGGTTTACGTTAGCAAAGGCCCTAGACGATAATGATCTACTGGGGCTCATACTTACCAAAGCATTGTACGTAATAGGTACGTAATCCTCATTAATTATGCAGGTTCAAGGGCGTATCGTCCAAAGGAGTTCTTACCCGCCATTACATAAATTGTTATCTACTACGAGCCCCTGGGCGCTAGGTTTTTAATTAAAGCAGGCGATTTAGCACCGACTTCATACTGGCTTAACCCAAGTTTCGCAATTTTATTTTTGTCGTCGTCGCTGGTAAGAAATGCCTTTGAAGTTTTAGAACTTTTGCACAGTTTCAATTTTATTTCGCTCTTACGGCAAACTCATTTTAAATATTACTGAGAATTTCCGTTTTTGATAAAGTTTATGAGAAATTTTAGCAAATATTAACCAATCACGTTAAGCGTAACTTTTTAGGTGACTTTTTAGTTCTCTCGCTAAGTTGTCGGCAACGCGGACAGTATGAACGTGAGCTCTACTTTCGAGCGCTGACCGGGCGATTTATCGCCTCTCGCTCGCCTCTGGACGGGTGGCACCGATGCACATACTCCGGGAAATGGAAAAGTTGCCGGACCCTGAAGTATCCCGGGGCCATCGATGATCCTACGCGCTACAACAAATTTAGTGCCGGCAGCAACGGCGAACTTTGTGTACAGCGAGCAATAAATAATAATACTGTGAATATTGAGAACGGTAGAGAGGCGGGAAAATATAAATTCAGTGATTCCTAGGGAAATAAAATAGTTTGTAAAAGTAAAAGCATCCACTGCGAAATAATTAAATCCCTGAACCAGAAACAAGCGTGTGGTGTTCTTGATGCAGGATCATTTCCGTAGAAATTTCACAAAATTACAGATTTAAACAATTACCTGCGTCACATACAAAAATATTTTCAAAAGTTCTTGTTTATTTAATGTAAAGTAGGTGCTTTACCGTATAAGTACCTAATATAAGGCTTCTAATGTTTCTTGCGAAGAGGATGTTGGCTATTAGAATAATGTAGTAGGGCTTAGCAGAGTAATACACCGCGAAATGAACACCCAAAATGTGTAAGCACCCACTGAATATTCATGACAGAGCCCACTCGAAAGTTTATGATAAGAAATTATGGTAATCATTTTAAATTGACCTAATCCATATTGCGGGCCCACAATTTGGCGAGCAACTAAACTTGTTACTGCGCGGGCTGATGTCGCAACTTCAACTCAATTTTCTAATTAAAGGCCCTCTTAGAAAAGTTTGTTTGAAGGGTCTGTGGTTTTATTGCCTTGTTGTAGAATATTTAAAAAGATTGAATAATTTGTTGGACGCCGAGGAACATGATTTATGGATCTCGTTTACGGCGCCCGCGTCAGAGATTAATTCTTTGTGGCGCGATACAATGTACTTTAATGCGCCAGTTTTAAACTTTAACGCGTTATAACTTGACGCGGCCGCCGCTGCTGTGGTGTATGAGCAAGATACGTCAGTTTAGGTACGTGGTTACAGGTCTGGAGAAAGGATTTGGTTTTAGAGGGGCTTCTTCCGATGAACTAGGGATGTTGATATTATCCAGCTTATCGTAAACTCGCCACAATAAAGCTGGATGTAGTGTGTGTGTAAAAATGATCATATCATTCACATTATGTAGATGGAATATTTTTAAAAAGACCCCTATTTCGATGTGATGCTTCATGGCACGACTATAGAAGATTTTTTATTTTTCTTTAGGGTAAAAATTCTTTAATTTAAATGTACTTAATTGTACTGTGACTTTGGAAAATTTTACTCGTAGAGTTCTCGAGTTATAGCGTATTCAATTTGGTCGTGCCAGAAACCTTGTGTGTTTGCTGTTAGCCTTTTGCAATAAATATATTATATTTGTATCATTTACTTATTCGTGTATCGTCTATGTATATATTGATCGTTTATGTTTATGTAATATGTATTTTCAAACTTTATTAAAGGTACATTTCTCTATCAATATTTGGTACTAAATGCATTATACTTATCCTTTCGGCTACTCTAAGGTTGACTAGAAGAGATCCCTAAGTGGAATAAGTCCGCCTTTGTACACAGTTTAATTCCTATTTTATTATTGTTGTTGTTGTGATTTTTGGTATAATATAGCATTTACATGCTAGAATGAGGTTTTTGGTAGTTGTATGGATGGATTATATTTGAAAAGGGGAAAGAGAAAAGAGTTCACAGAAGCTTCATTCGGCCCCTCGAGACCCCTAGGTACGTTCCTGTAACATTAAGTTTTGCTACAAAATGCTGTGTCAGCCTTTGGCAGTAACTTCCTTCTTTTTACTCTTTATATAATATAATTTCTCATGACTGCCTTAATGTTTTCTACAATTATGTCTTTGAAAGCTGATCTCCGAGATCGAAGATTCGTTGTTCAGAGAGCAGATCAGAGATTATATAAATGAGAATTTCATATATCACTCAGGCTCCCATAATTTTATGTGCATGTTCTTTGTGTGAAATTACTATTACTTGCGGCAATACGATATTCATCCGTCTAAGGTTCAATCTGTGAAATTGATATCGGAGTAGGTCGGTGTGTGGGGGCGGGCGGCGTGAAGGAAGCCCCGTCACGCAGCTTGACACGCCAATGTTTCACAGCGCTGGCAACGCGACTCCATCCGTTCCGTTTTGCTGATCTCTTTTGTTCTATCGACAGAACTATGGTTCTGGGATTGGATTTCCCGAATTTCTATCGAACAGATTCGATTTTGATGTAGGTAAGTACTGACTTAAATACTTTTGGTTTAATTAAAGTTTTCAAATTCTCACCATTTTTACAATAAAATTGACACAATTTAGAAAGTTAACGTCGTGTATCTTAACGTGGTGTCTTATTAACATAGGATTTGTAGTAAACCTTGCTATTTTACTTGCTATTTTTAGGAATACATTATAAAACATCAGTCAGGCCTCCCCAACCCGTCTGGCCAGCGCGGGGAGTGTAGGCCAAATCCTCCGTCTGTCTCCGGCAGATGAGAGAGGGTTGTGCTCCTGCAGTGGAGACAAAAATAACCTGATGATGATGATTGCTATTTTAAAGATAATCGGGGTTAGTACGTACCTACTTTTTATTGTAATCTGTGATTGTACCTACATAGAATGCACAGCTTATAAATTAATCGCTTGTGTGTGTATTTACTAATATTGAGCTATTGGCCTCCTTCCATCTGACAAGGCGTTGGCAGGATATTAGCAATTCATGGCCTAAGTAGCGACGCGTGTCCGAGCCAATTATCGACTATTAATCAAACATGATGTGTGTATTGTGCAAACAACGTGTGGCTTTCCCAGCTTTAATGTACAATATTATTACTTGAATAATTACCGTCGTCATTGTATGTTTGTGACGTATCATCATTCATCAATGATGAATCATCATATATTATTCAGATAGTTTGTTGAATTAAACTTACACGATGCTTGGGTGGCAGTTTCAAAATTACTATGAAACAGACAGTTCTTTAAACAACAGGATCTTTAATCATATTCACATTCACACTATATTATTTAATATGTTGTGCCTCCAGTAAAAAAGGATTTAACTTAGACAATGCTACCTTTCAGGAGACCGAATATTTATATTATTTTTAATAACATTCTATTTTTTTCTTGAAAACGGTTAAATATTTCTTCATTTTCGTGTCAAATTCCATAAAAAGACCATTGAACCGTTTTGAAGTAAATATATAATCTGAACATTATTAAAAATTATTCTCCTGAAAAGTGGCATTTTCTATGTTCAGTGTCAGTAAATGAGATCTCGAATCACCTAAAAAACTTGCTAAAGCCGGACATAGGCCTTCCTCAATAAACGCAACCATACCCGGTCTTCCGCCCTCGCCATTCCGTCCATTCGCTTTCGGCCACCTTATCTTCAGGTCGTTGATCCATGTGGAGGCGGGGACTGGAAATATAATCATTCTTTTCTTAGGTTACACCTTACGTTACGTGCGACATGAACATTAAATATACGCTTATTTATTGTTTGAATAAAACGTATAAACATAGTACCTACATTACTAAAGTAATTGCTTCCTAACTATAGAACATTTTGCGAGGTGACGTTAAAGTGGTTAAAGTTCATTTTATACTTACTTACCCTCTTCAGTTTCAACCCACGTCTACGGAGCTTATAAAAATGTAGAAGGTACTCCACGTCAATTGAAGTAGGCAGGCTATCACAACCATACAACAATCTTCTAAGTGATTCCCTGAAAGGGCTACCAACGTCGACTCCAAATAATTGAGGAAAAAAATATGGCTACAACACATCAAAGAATGTTTCATGAATCAATTCATAGACCGAAAAAGAAATTCACTTTGAAGTCAAAAAGTTACCGCATGTATTTTTCTAAATAATGTCGTATCCTAAGAGACCTTTTGCAAATAATAAAGTCGTATTTTCAACGATTAATTCGCGGAATGAATCACTTTCATTTGCAGACGCAGGTTGCTCAGTTCGTTGTTTTTGCGGAGAAATAGTACATAAAACGGTACCTTAAGGTCGGTTGTCAAGTGAGAATTGAATTATGGCGAGTATTTACGGGGAGATGACATTTCTGGAGTCGGCCCATTAATTCCTAATGGAGCGACAGGGCAACATTTCATCTGTTTGGCTGCTCACCAGGCCTTTGCCGCAGAGCTATTTTCGGCAGCGTATCCGCAAATTTATAACTATGAGTTAGTTCTAAATCGTTGGATAGCGGCAAAGTAAGTGGGATTTATGGAATGCCGCTTAACGGTCTATTTGTTTGTGCGTTATGTGGGCGGGCAACGGCGTGTTTTTGTGTGAGAGCCTTGCCAATTGTAAAAGCTTTTTAGTAAGTTATGGCATACGCATTTTTAGCCATTTTACTTGTGATGTTAATCGTTTGGACTGACCAACGCCCTCTCTGACGGGTGATGGTTTTATCTAATGGAAAGTTTCCACTGTCGCCTAATGGCAGTTGTTCAAAAAGTTGCTGTTCTTGAAGTTAATCTGGTGTTATCTCTAGTTTTATATGAAACAAAAGATAACATGCTATATTGGTTTATTTTATAAGCAAATCATATTCTTCTTCGGGATCAGAGGCATAGCGTGCCATAACTTTTCAGAAGTAACGAAGTCGGTTGAATAACAGACAGACATAGACAAAGTGCAGAATTGTGTATTTAATGTGAACACATAATGAATGACCTACTTATTCTTTTTATTAGTAAAAAATTTGATAATTTGTTATCTACGCTGCAATAAATTTTAATATAAATTTTCATCCTTTTGCTCTAGTCTTTACAAGTCTATAAAAATTGCTCGACTGTGGAAGCCCAAACAATTATTAGGTTTACGACCTTTTTATTACGAACTCATCACAAATTTATGGTCCGGGCGGAAAAGTATTTTAATTAAAATCATACAAGGATGACTCTCGTGAATAAAATGGCGTCGGTGGTGGGTTCAACCTCTCCTTAGCCGGGGTGATTAGTCAAGGGGGTCGTTTAATAAATAAGGGGTTTAATCTGGGTGTAGAGAACCGCCGACGAGATTTGTCTACGCCTCACGCCACATTATATATTTCAACTTCAGCTAACTGACCACAATCGTCTACAACGTAAAAGTTCTCTAGTATTTCATTTAAAAGGTTCACAATACAAATATTAAGACTAATTACAATAATATTTTAATTTAAGTTCAAGGGACTGACTTTTATATTGCGTCATGAGCTTTTCCGCGGTATTCGTTCTGGAAATCTGATATTTTCTTGCTAAAACTTATGTGTCTATGTGTATGTAAGTAAACACTTTATGTACTTGTGTGTTAATCTCTAATTTGAAATTGAATTATTTCAATAATATGGTGCGAATATACAACACGAACTACAATCAATACAACAAACTAAACAAAATTGTAATCCTTGGATCATGTTATAAATAAACCTATTGGTATAGAAGCTTAGGTACTTACTATTGAAATAGAATTCTTAATAATATGCTATTGACTTCACAAGCCACTTGACATTATTAAATCAAAACGTCTGCATGCAAATTCAGCTTTATTTAGCCTGAAATTCACGAAAATTAAGTTCTTTATCATAAGTTCATTAAAGCCGAGCCCCGACGACGTGCCGCTTTCGCGAGGCACTGAACTCTGAAACTTTATATCAAGAATATAACTTTTTGTTGTCAAAATAGTGTCTTAAATTAAAATAGTTATGGCTACTAAAATTAATTATAAAAATGCATTATTAAGATTGCGCTTATAGTACAAGAAGATGCACTTACAAATTAAATGTAAGCTAGTGAATGTATATAAGTATGTGTGGTACTAGTGATGCACAACAACTGTAGGGAGTACCATCCGAGACTTTACATACATAATTATGATCTAGCACAGAACAATTAATACTTACAGTACCTATAGAAGGACAACGAAGAAAAATATCGGTTCCACTTTTTCTGGGTACTTGTCTGTATTTTTAGATTCACAAATTTTTAGATTCGCAAATCCCCCAATGGACAGCCTACCAAAAGTGGCATTCTATTGGGGAGGCTTATGTTCAGCAGTGGACGTCTTTGTGCTGATAATGATGATGAAAAAAGATTTCATAGTGACATCTAGTTTGAACTAAAACATAAGCCTCCCCAATAGAATGCCACTTTTGGTAGGCTGTCCATTGGGGAATTTGCTATAATAACCGGAGAACTATTAAACCTTGTGACTGCATATGACTTGAACATTGTGAATGCATATGATTTGGGAATATGAATTCCATACAATTATAATTAACGTGTTTTATTCGTTCATTGTTTATCAATTTAATAATAGAGCATTTTTTTATTTATACTTTATTGTACACAAATACAAGTCACACAAATCATTGGTATATTTTATATTAAGCATTCGTTATTGTATATTTTTATGCATGATTGAAAAATCGCTGTGGGTATTTTAAATAACTATATGTAGGTATTTAAAGTACCAACAGCGACATTGTTAGCGCTAGCGACACAAAACCAAATTTTTATAGCTATTTAGGTATGATGTGACGACAATTCGCCAGCCTTTAACAAAAATTCTTCCAACAATTCTCTTATTAATCCGGAGTCAGAAACTAAATAGCTACTGCGATAGATTCAAGAAACTACAAGTTCCTTCGTTGAATGTAAATAATTTGAAAGCCAGATGAACTGTCTTCTGGTCGCTTTAAAAATACGGCCGAAAGTTGTGGTTTCAAAATCAAGCGCGAAATTACCCGGATTAATGTCATTTGAAAAGTTCCACAAACATTTTCTAAAGTCCCACGGGGAACTTTCGAAATTTTTCTGCAAGGTGCAATGAATCTAAGAGGAGAGCGTTATTAGAAAGTCCTCGAAGTGGGATTATTCGAGCTCTGTCTGAAAATTCTCGCAAAGAATATTATGGTTTCCGTACAAAGTTGTTCCTGTCGTGTTTACTTCTTTACTATTGCAGTGGAAGTTTTATTTCGCAGTGATGGAGTGGTAATGCTGTTTTCTTTCGCAGCGGTATTATTATTCAAAGTGGGAAATGAAAGTTTATTCATCTCAAGGAAAAAACTTTTAAATTTAAAACTATGTAAAGATTATTAATATTAATAAATCCTCTTTGTTATTATTATTTACACGCGAGTATTCACAGGACTTGAACCTACTATCGACCTGATCCGGGGTCACGCTTGACGAACTATTGCGAATAGTTATTATTCTATAAATCGGCGAATAATTATTCATTATTCGATGTCATGCGTATCCAGAGTGCGTCATTATCTATTAATACTGCATATCAACCGCCGCAGCAGCGTAGGCCACCTTTGTATCAGAGAAACTGACGTCTTGGAAAAAATAATATACAGCACTGGATCCGATAAATGTGACGGATCCGGTGGCATAGAATCCTACCATCAACGTCCACCAATGGATACAGTCATGTTATGGAAATGCAACGAAAATAAAATGAAAGTAAATAAGCTCAAACTAAGAGTCAACGATTTAGATTACAATTAATAATCGTCTTTAATACAGTTTAAATAAAGTTCAAAATTATAAGTAAACGTAAAATGTATCCAGCGGATAGCGACGTATGCCCGCACTCCATAAACTTTTGAACCTTATTATAACACAATTAAAGACGATTATTGTCAGGGTAAATTCCGCCCGCTGGATTTGCGCTGACTCTAATAAAGTAGCTAACATCAAAGCGTTATACTTAGTAGACACAAACTAAAACATACTTAACATTCATGTTAGAGACTGATCCTGAAACAATGTAAAACAAGAAACCAGATAGGTACTATTTTTAAAAACTTGCTGAATTTTTGATACAAAGTCTAACACGTACTTACATCGAGCGAATCACAACGATAATACGAAAAGTTAAACGACTGTTGTTTTACTGTTGTCAAAAATTGTACCCACGCTCCCTTGTTCCTTAGTTCGAGCACTTTAACGCCTCCTGAGATGGATTATCGCGTGGAAACTTCACAAAAAATTACATTCAACTGCGATCATACTTTGTTGTTTTTATGTGTTTATTCAACAATCCCTGAAACGAGCTTCATAACTGTAATGCGATGTATTTGTATTCCATACAGTATAAAAAGGAACGGTTCATAATGCAAATAAATTTTGCATTTCGAACTCCATTTACAGAATAAATATACTCTGAAGGATTTTTAAAAATGATTTCCGGGTACAAATAGCGGAGCATGACGATTTAATTGATTTAAAGCATGGCTACAATCTAATTTTCTGCTTAAATCGATACGGGGCCCGTCGACGTAAAATTGTATTATTTTGTGCGCAAATTGGATTCTGTGATCAGTGGGGACGTGACCGAAATGCGCGACACGTTGATGTTTTGTCCGGGGAATACTTGTGTTTGTACACGGGAGGTACGTGAGGACCAGAACTTCGGTCGCAACCTAAAATTTTACATAATTAGTAAACCTACCCTAATTTTATTGTCGTTTTAATATCAACAAAATTTTGTTTTTTAACACATTAGGGAGGGAGCAAGACGAAACTACTTCTGATAACTAAGACGACTAATTGCAATATCCAATTTGCTATAGCCAAAAGCCCTCGATAAAAAAAAACGTTTGCAACATTTATTTGTTACATCTTTTGACATTATTATGTAGCTGTGCCCGCGGCTCCGCTCGAATGGACTACAGTATTCCCCGCACCCGCTCCCGCCCCTGCTCCCGTTACCGCTCGAACTGCCACCGCCATAACCACCTCTAGCTGTTGCCCGTGACGTCGTCCGCGTGGACAACTTATCATTACACATTATTATGTAATACTTAATCCTTAAAGAAATCTATTTTACCCTCGCTCCAAACGTAGTCTTAACTTATCGCAATCTGAATTCCGTCGAGTATTATATTTCTTTGTTGTGTACTAATGTATTGATGTGATCTTTATGGCTTCTGTTACTTATCCTTAGACCCCAAATTTTTTTTAACATGGTCAATGTACAGACATGCGAACTTTACGTTTTTATTTATATAATGTGCCCAAGTTTTTAATTTAAAGTACAAATTTTCAAAAGTTATTGTAAGGTTAATAATGCCTTCATGATAGTTAAATTTGCTATTGTTTTGATAACGTAAAATTAAATTAGCCTATGAAATCATATAATAACAAGATAACAGCCAGGTACGCTCAATTAATCTAAACTGGCTTCAGCCCTACAAGTTGTGAAATTTATACTTCATTCAAATCTAACAAATAAAAATGTAAGAGGGAGAGGGAGAGGGAGCGGGAGCGGGATAGAAACTGGAGCGGAAGTGGTAACGGGAGCGGATTCTGTAGTTCACGCGAGCGGAGCCGCGGGCACAGCTAGTAAGGAATAAACCTTGAATATATGGCTATTCTTAGACTATATTTCTGTTGATTACCTGCGCACGAGTACTTAGGTAGGCGTCTACGTGGGTAAGACATGACGTAATAGTACTTGGCATGTATACGTCATAATTTAGTTAATAGCATTCAGTTATATACTGAAGTACCTATATAATGCTACTTATATATCCATCTAATACAAATAACTGCCTAGATAATGCTCTAGGGCTACAGCAAAGAATACTATTCCTACGTGCTATGCAGTAGGAGAGCTAGGCAGCTATGCCGAGCTATGTCTTAAAACCTCGAAACACACAGAAAGGGAATGCGTGGCGGAGGCGTGCTCAAGTTTTTTGTATTGTTCGATTTAGTATGAGACACTTCACACAGAGTACCGCCGCAGGAAGCGGGATTTGTATGAAGTATACCGGTACCGCCACGCCTCCGCCACGCATTGGCCTTCCGCGTGTTTCGGGCATAAAGTGGAAGTTTACTGAAAGTTTGTTACGCCGTTTCTTCTCCACAGCGCTTCTATACTAGGAGTTACAAAATATCTGACAGGAGCTTTACGGTTAGCAATATTTCTATTATTTACTATTTAATTCTATGAACGCCTTAACTTCACTAATACTCAATATTACAACATTACAGCAACGTATACACTGATTATTGTAGTACCTATTCGTAATTTTGTTTGTTGGTAAATATTATTTTCGCTCCTGAAACGGAATATACGAAGCGGAAATCTGTAAAAAAATTACGTGTATATATACCAAGTTAGCCGAAAAGTACGGGCGATTGCCTATGACTGCCTCGTTGACCTAGTGGCTTGGTCATTGGACCCGAGCACCAGACTTCGTTGGTTCGATTCCCACTGGGGACAGACAATTTTGTAAATGAAAATCTCGGTCTGAATGTGTATATTTGAAAATTGTTCAATCCTTTTTTAATTCCCATAGAACAGGATACAATCCCAGTTTGGGATTAGACAAGTAATATTTAAGTGTACTCAATAATTGATTTTGACTTTGAGTGTAGTTGCGCTTATCAATATCTCACCACTGAAATTGGCCAAATCCTGTAAACTTTTATACATTTGGTACAATATTCTCTTCAGGGATTGTTTTTTTTAAATATAACCTATATTGTTTGCTCGAAACAACTAGTAGTGGTACTCATTAACTAAGTTTTTCATAGACCTTAAGATACGTTTAATAAAATCGGTAAGCAGATAAGAAAACAAAGTTTGTTTTTGAAACAAATTGGCCATTAATCTGCCATCATGCAACCGGATCTCTGGATTTATTGCAAAGATAAGGGCAACTTCGCAAATACGAGTTCAAAACTCTTAATAACATTTCTGTTTTAAGTATATATTGGTGGTTAAACTTAAATAAGTACTAAGTACTTTATTTAGGCCATTAATACAACATACTTTTTATTTTAGTGACATATCTTCAAAATTGTTAACTTAAAACATAAATTGATGCGAAAAGTCGCTTCGAAAAATATACTGAAAACCAGTTTCACTCTGGTGCACATTTAAGTGCAACTTTACAAGAAAAAAAGTTAGCAAAGCGTACGTCGTACACATGTGCAGTATCCGTCAATTGTTTTAATTTAATTTTCTTAAAATATTTCGGGAAAAAAAATTATTCCTACAACTTTCATAATTTTTCCATTATTAGCAATTTTACATCTATCATCATCATCATCATCATCATCATCATCAGGTTATTTTTGTCTCCATTGCAGGAGCACCACCCTCTCTCATCTGCCGGAGACAGACGAAGGATTTACATCTATGTAGGTTTCAAATTTCAGATCAATCGATTTAGTAGTATTCGAGTTATCGCTTTGCTTAAGGATAACCGTTTTGACAGATCCTAATAATAAATAAATTGATCATCAGCGCTACCTACCGACTTTCTCGTGAAAATGTCGAGAGGCCCGAGTTTGATCCTCGGTCATGCTATGGGCTTTTCAAAATATTATTAGTATTTACTGACTTCTCTCAAATGGTGAAGGAAAACACCGTGAGGAAACCTACACATCAAAAGTTTAGCGACTCCAGTAACTAATTTCAACTTGGCCCCTCGAGGTTTTTATCAATACTAATCGGTAATTTTTTAAATAAAAATATGCAATAAAGGGTTTCAGATCTTATATATTCTTTATTGCACATCTTAAAACTAAATACAGTAATAAATGGTGCGTGCAAAGGTGAAGATGAAAGGTGATATTATGAATATGACTTGTTTAATGCATATTGCATCCGCCGCATCCTCGGGTGAATTAGCGTTCAAAATTTGATGTCAACCAGACAAATTTTAGACATAATGGTTTTTAAGCTACGCAAAGCGTGTCAGACGAACGGACCGACGGACGATTTTAGGAAACTTCTTTTTTGAGATGTACCGGTGATATGGAACACATTTTTAGTAAAATTATTTAAAAAAAATCTCGACGACAATAAAGATGAATAAAGGTCATAATGTCAGAATCAAAACATAAATCTCGTGTTACAATAACCAAACAAGAAAGTCAGAGTAACAAACTCTAGACTAACTTAATTAAATATGTAACTTTTTAGCAAACAGTTCCAAACATTGGAACTTTCAACAAATGAAAATTATTTAAAATAACTAACTAACAAAGCAATTAAGAAAACGACCGAAGGAAACTCGAGTTCAGCCGGGGATCTAATTACACAAAGACGCTCGCCAAGACGTTCTCAGTTCCACCAAAATTATTACAGTAATTTTTCATTCAAAACTTTCATGGGCATAACTTCGAGAGGAACATGACACGGAAAACTTTACTGAGGACCATTTATCTATACATCATTCATTGCTGTATTATGCATATTAATTTGCACATAATAATAAAAAAATTAAAACATCGTGATTAAAAAGAATTGTACCCAGATATTTGAGTACAAAAATGGTATTACTTTTTTTCGAGTTATTTCGGATTTCATCATCATCATCAGCCTAAATACGTCCACTGCTGGACATAGGCCTCCCCAATAGAATACCACTTTTAGTAAGTTGTCCATTGTGGGATTTGCCATAATCACCACGCTTGGCACGCGGACTGGTGATCGCAGTAATGATCTTAACATACACACACATGAGAACGCTGCGGCCCGTCCTTGGTGCAATGTCGGGCAAAATCTTTTTTTTTATTTCTATTCAATTATACGTAATTGAATTCAATAATACTGCGAACGGCAATTAAATCACAAAAATCCGTTTTGAAATAAATGCAAATAATATTTTTTTATAAATACGTAATATTATTCAGATTTGAAATTATTAATTATTTAACGGGCGAAAAATACTTTCGTACTGTTAAATCACTTTTTGCAAAGTTAAGAGGTAATTGACTTTCAACTTATAACGACAATATAAGGTTGATTCGGACCTAGGAGTGCCGCCTCGTCCTGAGTCAGTCTTTTTAGTTACTATGAATAAACTTTTATTTCTAAATTTTCATCCAAATTTCGAAGTCGCGGGCAACAGTTAGTAGCAGTATAAACAGGGTTCCATCATCGTTACTTTTCATTATATTTAAACGAAACCGTTCGCGTTTTATGAACGTGTTAACCCGGGTTTACGGTTTTTTTATTATTGGACCTCGCATAAAGTACCGACTGGTATACACCTTTTTTACTGTAAAGCAATATAACTAATTTAACAAATCTAATATTGTAGGTTATTGGAATAGTAAATAATACAGGGTTTTATGTTACGATTAAATAATAGTTAAATATTTGTCTGCAGTCCTGTACATATTGACGTGAATATTAAGTTTGTTTGTAATCATCAATTAATTTGCTAATGAAAATATTAAACAAATATGCTCAGCTCTTGAGCTCCGCGCTTCGAGCTCGGTTCAGTGTTCAATATCGGCAAATTGTATATTATTACATTACACTCCAGCTGATATGGCGGGGGTGTATTAAATAATTAATTACAGTATAACACTTAGTAATAATTTAACCCTACGTGTACTTATGTTGAAGGTTGAGAAAATTAGTGTTTACGTAAGTAATCAAGTAGTGTTTTAAACGGGAGGCACTGTTGTAGGTCTAGAAAAGAAATAAATAGCTCGCCCCGCGGCGTTACGCTCTGTTATTGATTTTTTCTGTGTGAAAATATTTTGTTCGTGATAGAAATCTGCTTTATTTATCCGACTTGTGAACTTAACGAGATTATCTAGAATATCTAGGAAAGATCTCTAACCGCAATGTATAATTCCAAGCAGTTAGTTGTTTTTTGCAGTAAGCCGAAGATTTAATATAAATAAAATTAATTGCAAGTAATATGAAAGATAGAGAGGAATTACTTAATTTTACTGAATTACAAACTTGAGTTATTAATATGACTGAGAATTAAGTAGTGTAGATATACATGTCTAAAATAATATATTAGTAGTACTTATTAGTTGATACAAATTTATTTTAATTTATAACTAACCAGCTGTTACCCGTGACTTCGTCCGCGTGGACAACTTAACATTACACATCATTATGTATTACTAAATCCTAAAAGAAATCTATTAATCTGATTATGTATTGAAAATATTTATATGTATACATAAAATTAGCGTGCCGGCGGCGGTTCCGCCCGTTGGACTACAGCATATTGTTTTTCATTTTTATATAAAGTTGACATTTACTTCATATTTATCATGAATTAAAAGATTATTGTATAAAAAAAATCGCAGGTTGTATTTCGCTCTGCCATTTACCTTCCCCCTACTTTTTTTTTCTTTTTCCCCTACTTTTCCCTGGTTTCCACTGCTCCCCTCCCTCTGTCCTTCCATCTCCCATTCCCGCTAGCCACGCCCTCATCTTTCCTCTCCTTCTCTCTCCCATAATCCCTTCCCACTATCCCTCCTCCTCCCAACTTGCCGCTCCCCTTCACTCTCTTCTTTCCCATCCGACTTCCTTCCCCTCCTAATCCCCTCTCTTATCCTTGAGACCTATTTTGCATATCCGATTAACTGTATACCAATATGTCTGTCAAACTGCTGTACATAGGCCTTCCCCAATGAACGCCACCACACCCGGTCCCCTTCCCTACGGATCCAGCCGCTGCCAGCCACCTTCTTTAGGTCGTCGATCCACTTCGATCTCCGCGCCGTAATCATGGCAGGCAGGACGCACTGATTAAAGACTTGTCTTTAAACATTGTGGAATGGACGACATGAAGACTTGATGCAGTTTTCCGAATACTGCCCAGCCTAACTGGAGTTTTCCGTCAGCTTCCCTATCGAAATTGATCCTACCCAACTGTATTGTCGGTCTTAGGTAGACCTACTCCTGAACAACTTCGATATTGACATTGTCGACGATGACCGATCTAATACAGGGCCACTAATTATCGAATAACGAACTTTTTGTACCGAGACTTGTGGAAATACCCTGAGATATAACAATTTAAAATGTATGGCCCAAACGCACCCAACTGCATAAGAGCACCCAAGAGCTGAGCATATTTGTTTAATATTTTCATTAGCAAATTAATTGATGATTACAAACAAACTTAATATTCACGTCAATATGTACAGGACTGCAGACAAATATTTAACTATTATTTAATCGTAACATAAAACCCTTTATTATTTATTTACTATTCCAATAACCTACAATATTAGATTTGTTAAATTAGTTATATTGCTTTACAGTAAAAAAGGTATACCAGTCGGTACTTTATGCGAGCGCAACATACTCGCACACTATTTAACTCATTAAAGTTTTTAAACTCGCCACGTGCTACCCTTACCTGGCGGTAACCAATCAGTAACTGATTTGGGGGGAAGAAGAGTGGCCATACTGTTTGTAGTACTTATTAATGTACTACACACCCGGCACTCCATAGAAGTGAACAGTAGCCTGTCCGTAGAAATGTTTTGTGTGTGCGCGTAAATTAATGTAGGGCTGCTGTACCCAGCACGCAAGCACAGTCGATCGAGAGAGGGACAACGTTATACGTCAACAATACAAGTGCTTCTCTTTCTAACTTATAGCGTCAATCTCTCGACGCCGGCTGCCCAGCTGTCTGTACTGCCAGGTATGCTATATGTTGCGGGCGACGTTAAACCGGCGAGGAGAGGTGAATGTCGCTTCTTTACATAATAATATTTAGAATTTTTTTGACTATACTGTGACTAACTAAACTTTGTTACGATAATCACATTTCCAACAAATCCCCCGAAAGGGTGGTATTACTGGAATTTCTGATTATGGCTCGGATTGCCTGAATGACCTAATAACGCACTAGTGGTGCCTACGTTCCATTCCAGACACGATCCTGATTCCGAATTACTGGGTAATGACCCAAATGGCTCGACCGTTATTGTTGCCAAACAAGTATGGCGGGTTTGGGGATTGCTATTTTGCTACTTTGGATGGTCGGGTACGAAAGGGTAATGATATCGAATACTGGTCAGCTTTTGTTCTACGACTTCTATTCGACCTTTCATAAAAGTTGAATTCGACTGCCTCGACTCAGTGGCTTGGTCATTATTGATCACGTCATAAAGCTCCGCTGCTGGTAAACGAACATACTGACGTCACGCTGTTTGTAAACAAATAAACAATCCCATACCTACCGAAAGTGTAGTTCACGTTTTATTTCCACACAGATATATATACCCTTCGCTCTTAGTGCCTTATCTCACAGTCTGTAAGGTTGGCTAGAAGAGATCTATTTTAGAAATAAGCTCGCCTTTGTAAACAACATTTGTAACTGTATTTATATTCCTTGTATATTAACACGACTAACGGACATTATGACATCACGGACTCTGACTCCAAATCACTTGCTCAATAGATTAGTTTTGTTTGAAATACATTTTTTTTTAAAACAGCGCTATATTAATTTGTTTCTTGTCTTTATTGTATTATCTATATGTTATTAAATTTTGGAATTTAGTATAACTAGTGTACTCACCTCTAGGTGAGTCAAAAAATTAATCTGTTACTACGACTAAAAATAAACGGAAAGGACACACCGCAACACTTTCTTACTAATCGAGTTAACAAATTTTAGCGAGTAAAATAAATTTTATTATACCTAACATAAACAAAGATTAGTTGGGTACCAAAATACTAAGATACTAAGTGTAGAATATTTAAAACGTTCGTAGAGATAGTTAAGATTTCACTATTTCCTTAGTAAGACTACAACATACCCACATGGTGTTACAGCTCTATTCTAATTTAATATAGTATATTACGTACGGTATATGTATTGTATTATAAATTATATTTGTATGTAATATATTAATGTAGGTAGTATATATTATAAGCATAATCAAGCATATTTATGTATTAATATTTATTATGTAAATTTAATTGTATAATATTTTTACTAAGTATTTACCATGTTCTAAAATTATAAATTTCTCTTCTTTTACCTGCAATACTCTGTCGATGTCTTTCTTATTTTCCTTCTGAAAGGTTGCCTGGAAGAGATGGCTTTAAGCGATAAGGCCGCCTTTGTACACTTTCAAAAAATCTGTACCTATTTTATTGTTATCCTTAATTTGTTTGCAATAAAGAGTTTATCTATCTGTCTAATTCAGAGATCGGTTTAATTAATTGTGTGAAATTGTATGCAATGTGCAATTTTTACATGTACTCGTACAGTTTGAAGGCATCATATATTTGGCCACCCTCCGGGCGAGTCTGCAAACTGCACGGTTATTCAAAAATATGTTTTGTTGTAGTTGTGATTTTTACTTGCTACACTTATTTGGGTTCCCAAAAACGTTACAGAAATAACTGTAAGCGATAATATCAAAAATGTTATACATTTTAGCGTTAAAGCTTCAATAATTAATAACGGTATTAATTAATTTCCAACGAGTCTGCTGAATCATTAATTAAATTTCATTTCCGGCCTGGTATTCTTTTTCAAGTTTCAATAACCGTGTAATTAGCGTTTCCTTTACGTGCTTTTATCTATTAAACATAATGTTGGCTGCATTGAGCATCACCTTTTAGCGATAAGACCGCCTAGATGTACATATGTAAATTACTTTTCTTTTAAGTTACAATTATGTAAGTTACTTTTCGCCTCTCCAGCTCGAAAAGGGCTCTATTGGTGCTTAAAAACTCGCAGCAAAATCGCTTTTTGCTGCGACCCGTGTGAGCGTGAGTAAAAGTGATTCGAATTTCGAACACCTCCTTTTGGCGATGAACTGGACGATGGTTCGTACAGAAACTCATTTTGGCCTAGCGATTTAACACATAGCCTAAAAAAATTGTATGTTATATATTGAAATTTAAGTTTATAAATAGTACTATTGCCTTTTTAATGACGGAATATTTAAAATATTTATAAATTATCTAGTATTTACTAGTAAATATTAATATCGCTTACTTAAAAATATAATGTTTACTTGGTTTTATAAAAATGCTTGAAATTTTTTATAAAACAGAATATAAAAAATAAAGAGTAAGTTAATGAATCACCCGCAGGATCAGTGAAGTCACGTTTGAGCTATTGTTTTGGTGACGCAGCATGAACACAAAGTGGATATGAGTATATTATAGTATTCAAAAGTAAAGTAAACTAAACATGATGAAAAATCACTGAACACAAAAGTCACCAAAGCGGTTTACCTACGTCCTAAAACTAACGACGACGTGTAAAAAGCACATCGAAATCCGCAAACAGGGTGCCAACGTCGGCTTTCCAATGGCATTCTTAGAAAATGATCCGTAACGGACAGAGATAGGGTAACATTTGGAATGAAGCGTGGAATTCAGTTGTTTACGGGTACAGGAGGTCCAAAAAGTTTCTCAGCGCTTCGTTAAACTAAACTCGTGGGATTACACACCCGAGACACACGTGCAGGTTGCTTGGAAAACTGACTTTATATAGAAAAAGTATGACGTCTGACGCAGAGTTTAAAAGTAAATACTCGAAACAAATGTGGATACGTTTTAGACTTTCGCTCTATGTACAAATTATCATACACATGTGTACGCAGTGTTCACAAGATTTACATCCGAATTTTTATTTAGCTAACATCGCGTCGGGAAAGGGTAAATAAAAATGCGAGAACTCTAAACAAACGCCTGATTTATATCCTTCATGAAAATATGGGTTGAAATCTCAATCAGAATATTCAATTAAACTTTTTTTCATTGAAGTCTGAATTTGATGTTGAATTTGGTTCAGATTCATCGAACGTTATAGCAGTGTGTTTCTATCTTTCCAACTACACTCGTTCAATTTAAAATTCGCTGTGTTTGATGAATAGTTAGCGTTGCATTAAATAGTGCGCACTTAACTATGAGGTTAACCGTTTAAGTTCTATATTATTTTATTAATCTCCCTGTGTAAAGAAATGGATTTCAAACAGGATGAAACGTTTGTCTCTATCATGCACTAGCTGATGTGAAAGTAACATAACATAGTTTAAAATTGACCTGGACTGGCTCGAAGACTGGAAAACATTGCAGAAACTGAAGTGAAAAAATATTTTCTTTAGTGGAACGGAATGAGAAACATAATAATGTTTTCAAAATGTACACATTTGTATTCAAAATTAAAGCCTTTTAAATATTAGAAAGAAATTGTATTTGTCGAAAATATACACAAATTTTAATCAAACCTACATCGAAGAGACTGGATGCGGATAGAAAAAGTGCCCGTTGAGAATGGCCATTTCCTAAGCAGTGGACGTTAAAAAGTATAGTTTAATATGTTACGTCAGAATATATTTATTATCCTACTAATCCTACTATTATAAATGCGAAAGTTTGGACATTTGGATGTTTGTTACTCAATCATGCTTCAACCAATGGACGGATCATGATGAAACTTTGCAAACATATAGGTTAGGTCCTGGAATAGGATATAGGATAGTTTTTGTCCCGAAAAAACGGGAAATAAATAATAACTTGTGATGTTAAGTTGTCCACGCGGACGACGTCACGGGCAACAGCTAGTTATGAATAAAGTGGATTAAACAAATACCTATTGTGAAAAAAAAGATCCCTCCATACTCCTAGGTGGAAAAAGAGTGAACTTAGATGGACCATTTAGTTCCAGGTTCCACTTACTCTAAAAAAATAATTGTTGATTTAAATAAGTTCTTGTTAACCATGAACAGCCATCTTAACTTCATGCGAACGCACCAAGATCTTGTTTCCTGGGACTAACTCTTGTCCCCTTGCACCAAATCTTGTTTCAAACTATCATGCTACCTTGGATATTTTTGCTGCTAACTGCAGATTACACTTGCCCGCGAGGCGTGTCGGGTTTAAGTCCGGGCTAAGCGACACTTATCACGGACTCACCTTTGGCGGAGGATCAAATTTCTGTCACATATTTCTTGATAATATACCGAGAGGAACTACCTGTGTGCCTAGGTCAGTGCCTAGTTTTACCCTACGAGACATAATTAAATTTTAATAAAGAATAAACTATATAAACAACTGTTTGGCCCAACTGCCGTATTAAGTATTTCAAATTTATAAACTTATTATTATAAATTGTAACTTCATCGACAGATTTATTTTTCAAAATTTTCTGTAAATACATATAGGACCCGATTCTGAAGGCACACATTTAAAATTTGACAGCGCTAAATTTGGTTTCGTCTTTATCTTCATAATACTGTGTGACAAAGATAGCAACAGTTTTAGTGCTGTAAAATTTTAACGTTATGCCTTCAGAATCGAGCCCATAGTATACTTAGAATCGTCATTTAAACATTGGTAGCGTATAAACATAACATTGGTAGGTCACAGTTAGTACCTACTGAACTATCGTGGAAGAGTGCCACAATAAATTCTTTCATTCATTTAGTCAAAGTCAAGTCAAGATGTCATGTTCGTGCCTTCATTTGATAGGTTTTCTGAGTATTTCTAGTAGCGTGTGGGCTAACATCATCATATCTGCACAACTAATAAGCTGATAATTATAGGGTCACTAGTGTCATCATAAAATAAAATAATAAGTAGTACTCGAATTGTATTAGCAATCCATAAGTACAATCACAACACTTTATAATTTGAACACTTCGGAGTGTTCGGCTTATCGCGTCGACGATCATAAATGAACTGCCCACAAAGTCGCCCTCCCGCAAAAGGTTCATTTCTAAAACGGAAATCAGTGGCGCCATCTTTACAATTTTAACATGTCATCTAGGAGTTTGAATTGAACAAAACGGAAGGTAGTGGCGCCACCTTTATAATTTAAATAACAACTAAAAATACTTTTAAACTTAAAATAACATGTAGTATTTCTGACATACACAACTTAGGTGTCTCAGATATGTACATTTAAGATAAGTTTTCATTGTGTCTGCGCTGGATTAATACGTGAACTTTAGACAAAGGGTTATCTAAGTTCGGGGACCACGTTTCTATTAATTACCTAAGTTTGTGAGAGAGATCGATATTAATTAATTAGGAACTTTAGTTTGTCTGGGGTCTCCGACGCCTGCTTAAGTCAGTTTTCTGTGACTCACAATGAACGTTCCCCTTTTTGTTCCAAATTCAATTTATTTGGATCGTTGTGAATTGATTAATATCTTTACTAACCAGTTGATTAGAATAATTGATGAAATGAACGGTAACTTTACAATTCTCTTTATTGAAACCTTGATTTTCGTATTTTAGCACTTTCCGCCGTTTAGACACCTCTATTTTGTGCTAAAATTAAAACAGTCACGACCAACATGACCGCCTCGTTGGATTAGTAGCTTTATCATCGGACTCGTGAGCTAGAGATCATGGGTTCGATTCCCACGAACGACTCACAACTTTGTGCAATTTATATAAGTTGAGCCCTGTTATATCTGTGAAATATCCTATCTTGGTTTAATTCCCATAAATAGAAAAATCCTAGTTCGTTATTATACTAGTGCGTGCATGAATGAATGTATATTATATACTAGCTGTGCCCGCGGCTCCGCTCACGTGGACCATACAATTATTTTTAATCTCGCTCTCAATCCGACTCCGACCCAAGCCCACGCCCTCGCTCTAGTCCTCGCCCACGCCCACCCCCACGCATACGCCTACGCCCACGCCCACGCACACGCACACGCACACGCACACACCCACGCACACACCCACGCCCACGCCCAAGGCCAAGTACACGCTACCGCCGCGCCGTGCAATAGTTTTTACAAACAAACAGACAAAAATTTTAAAAATGACCTTAATGTGTTCTATTAGGTACTTATCCATAAGCTTAATGTACTAATCTCTAACCATTGATACTATTATGCAAATATAAATACCAAATTACTATAATCTATGGAATGTGTTCAAAAACATGCAAAAACGATTAAATTGCTTACATCAAACTGTGTCCAACTAAACATGCAAGTTGTTGGTCATGCTTTGGCATTATTACTCTAGGCACTAGAGGGTTCTGTATCAATGTCTACTCGAGATTGAATAAAAAGTTCTGGATTAAACCTCATCGTTACAGATTTATTTAAAACAATTGAACATACATAATACCCACATAACATACACTATGCTCACGCCATGGTCCCAGAGGGGTATACAGAGACATGTATCGTCACTTAACGCGATCCTATGTCGCAAAGCGGCTTTCCTTCTCCCGCTTTTCGCTCCGTGATACCCCTTGACGTGATGTGTTACGATCAACATCACCGCCTCCGTGTTGAGGTACCACGATTAGCTAGGATAATAATTGTCCACCTCATCAGAACTCTGCATGACTCGGTAAGGCTAATACTGCCCGGAGGTCGTCCAAAACAAATAAAACACTCATAGTAACATAACAATTATGTTATGTTCGACTACAGACCGATGACTTGCACTAGTAACTACACTATGGACAGAAAGTTATGCAGTAGGAGTATTGAGTTTTAAATGTTTCGGTGACATTAAAATAAATTTGACATTTACATTTAAAAAAATTTAAACAACTAAAAAAGCAATAACCGATTGATTAATTTACTTTTTTACGATCTGAGAGCCCACACTGAGAAAAAAATAAGTAGCCCTCCTACTTACTTATGGACAAAAATATACCACTATTACGTAAGTAGCCGCCCACGTAATAATGTGGCCGGCTACTGAATCAGTTGTATAGGCGACACCAATTATAATGGGGGCGGCTACTTACGTAATAGTGGTATATTTTTATCCTTATGTAAGTAGGAGGGCTACTTATTTTTTTCTCAGAGCAGTCCGTAAGCAAATCGGATATTGAGTTGATCACAATCATGGTCCGTTAGAGAGTACAAAGGGGTATTTAGTTCAGAATAGGCCTTCAGTTCTATTGTTTTTACATTTAAAATTCCCTTTTGTTTTGATTGTGCTGCGGAACCCTGAAAAGTGGGGTTATTCAGACGGGCGTGAAGCCGACAGGCACGCGAGAAAGCACTCGGTCCGTGCCACTTGCCCGCCACGAAAATTGACTGAGTCAACGAAACTTTCCAATTAAGCTATTAGCTCAAATGACGGGCGACGTAACTTTGAATAAACACCACCCAGGCCCCGATTTACTTGTTTTGCAGACGGTACACAGTGCAAAAGACGTAAATTGCGCAATTATTGCCACGATAACGTTTTTATACCAAATTCCACGGTCATTAGATTTCTGCATGCTACAGACAAGTACTGGATCGACGATGCTACGGTTGTACGAAGTAAATAGAAATAACTTTAATTCGTTAACTATAAATAGTAAGAAATAAATCTTATATAAAGAGCAAACATGGAAGTTTATACATATAAATAAATTGGTTCTGGACTTCGTAGTTAAAATAAACGTCCTTGACAAAACCGTTTTAAGCATCGAAGCATCTCAAAGACGAACGCAGCTTTTTCTACATGACCACTCGACAGATGGCATCATAGTCTCTATTGGTGTCTAGTTAAAGTCGAGACTCAGGCAAGTACATAGTGTTACATTTGATCTAAAGAATTTTATTAATCAGAGCGAGAGGTTACACTACCCGTTACCTGCGGTACAACACATATAATTTTTAAAGTTATATAGTTAGATATATTTATACAACTTCTTTATAAAGCGTACCTATAAATGGATATAATATGTAAAATAGCAATGAAATACCACAAGAATATTCAATGAATTTGAATATGAAATGCTTTGCCTGTTGCTGAAATATATCGATCCTTGTCCTTTCAAATCATACCACTTAATAGTGTAACGAAAATATTGTTGACAGATCTATTTATTGTTAGTAAAAGAATAACCAATATCAGTTTGATAAATTGAAGAGCATTCAATAATAAATCAAAAGTAATGATAAAAAATGCTATCTATATTATCCATAAAAGGTACTTTAATTACCCATAAAACTAATGGATGTTACTAGAAATGTTGACATTGGGTTTGGGCCGCGTCTGGCAACCAGAAGTAATTAAATTCATAGGTAATCTGACTTCATAACACAAGTAGATATAAAATATATTTTCCATCACAATGCTTCACTTTGTTGACATGTGCTAAAATCAATGCCCACGTAGGTATTTCGTAGACTCAAAGCTACAACTAACCAAAAACTCTTATTACTCGTATCAATAACATTTCTACAACCCTATTACGAAAGTCTTAATATCGATTATTTATAGCCCTAGTATATAAGAGTATTTTCCTAAGCAATACTTCGTTTCCACGTCATCTCCAACAGTGGTAAGTTCAATAATGCCCGCGTCAGTCCGACGCTTGGACGCGTTAATAATATCTCGTCGGTGCAAAATTTACAACAAACATAACATACAAAATCTGCCATTATCACTCTTACTGCCATGTAATAAGACTCTTGGAGACGTAAAGGAAACTTGTCGTACCTGCGATGATAGTTGGACAGTTTGACACGAACATCTAACTATGGATAATAGGTAACTAGATTGGTGATATCGGCGGTGGGGATATCGGTTATTGTTTCTACATTTTCTTTTAATGCTTTTATTGCATTGTTTGTAGGTATAGGCCGTCACGGTTCTATTGTCGTATAGAAAATAAATCGGTAATAGGTTTCTACATTCACATCGATAGAGGCAGGTTCTGGTTTTCTTACATATACATTATACTGCATGTAAGGATATTGTTTATTAAATTCATAGTTATTTTCTATTACTTATTATTATATTGTAAATGTTAATTACAAATTTGTTCCTAGCTATTTCTCAAACGATTTACCTATAGCAGGAATATCTGAATCTCACATATGAATCATCAATTAAGGAGGGTGTTAAAATTGTATATGACGCATAATACGTTATAGTGACGTATTATACGCATTAAACATACGCGTTGTATACTATAAATAACGCATTTAGTAAACGATGATCTGAAACAAATCCTGCTTCAGAACACAGCATCAATCCAAAGAGAATTTATACCGCCAATCAATAACAGGAAGCTTTAACTGAAATATTACCCCACAAAAAAACGTTCGCGCGAACACTCACCGTGGAGCCTTAAAAATCGCCCTTTTGTTTACGACGCAATGAATTTCGTATTTCAGACACCTGCCTGAAAAGTTGGGTGTCTCCTATTGTTCAACGTGAATAATTCCAGCCGCGGAGCGCGGGCTTTTATCGGCGTAATTCGCTTAAAATGAAACAGGTTAGGTGAAATTGATAAATGCTGTCAAGCCCCCGCCCCCGATATACGAATCAGCGGATTTAAAAAGCTGCAGATACACTGGATAGACCGGATATACCAAAACCATAACAATTGTGCAATTGGTCAACTGTCTATCTATACATTATGAAGCTTTATGTCTTAGAGTGGTCGTGAGCAGGCTAAATGGCCTTACTTTCGCTGCTCACATTGCTACGACCTATACCTATACGGTGGATCTGATCCACAAGTTCCAAGTCGCTCAGCGAGCTATGGAGAGCGCTATGCTCGGGGTTTCTTTGAAGGATATGATTCGTAATGAGGAGATCCGACGAAGAATGAAAGTCACCGACATAGCCGAAAAGATTAGTAAGCTGAAGTGGCAGTGGGCGGGCCACATATGCAGCAGAACCGACGGCCGCTGGGGCAGACGAGTTCTGGAGTGGAGACCGCGGATCGGCACTCGTAGGGTGGGGCGCCCCGTCGCCAGGTGGACCGACGACCTGAAGAAGGTGGCCGGAAGCGGCTGGATGCGGAGGGCGGGGGACCGGGTGTGGTGACATTCGTTGAGGAAGGCTTATATCCAGCAGTGGACTTCTAGGGGCTGACATGATGATGATAATGCAGAACTACAACGAAGATTTTGCTGTACAAAATGTATCCCGTTTCCGAAACAAGTAGTGTTATCCTAACTGGAGCATTTAAAGTACGTGAACTATACGTTACTATGCGTGCTACAGCCGTGAGGCACTTCTGTCAGAAAGTTTAATTCGACAATACCTCATTAGGAACCCTGAGTTATACATATTCATAACTTTGTGGTTTTATACAAATATGAAACCAAACTTTCAATAGAAAACGACATAATAATATCCAATAATAGATTAAAATCAATGAGCTTATATCGACTATTAAAGAGCAAACAATACATATTTTGGAAAACGGTGTTTTCTTTTAAATTATTAATGGCGTCATTATGGTGGTAAAACGGTTTCCAGTTTAGTCGTTTGTTCGATAATCACGTACATAAATCACAATAAAACTCACAGCAGGGCGACGCCATTGTTCCAAATTTATGAGTGCAAATGTATCTAGGGCAGTCCTCGCGAAAAGATGGTATAAATACGAAAAACAGACGGAATTAATCAGCTAATAAAGCCTCCGTCGTCTCGCCCCTTAAGGGTAATTCTTTTCCATTTTGTAGTTAAGCCTTCTTTTGTAAACAAAATCACTACTGGGTTTAGTTTATTTACGTTCCTTAGTTTCTTGACATCGATACAGATTTGTTGGAATACTGGTAAACTTATTTCTTACACAATTAAACTAGTTATTGAGAGTGTTAGAAGACAAGTACATTAAAAACAAGTACGAAAATCAGCCTTTCTCTTTTCATTAAATACTTATTGTATCATAGAGAGAGGTCAGCAAAGTATATAAATAATGTTCGTGTTAAAAGAAAGCAAAATTATTAAACCTCGTGGTCGAAGTGACCAATAATGTCGCTTCTTGTCTAAGGTGAAGGAGAAAAAAATAACAGAAATTATGGAAACGTCTTTTGCTAGCGTCATTTTCTAATTGTGCTGTTTGGTTTCCGGTAGAGTAGAATAGGACCCCTCCAACTCTTCCCGTGGATGTCGTACAAGGCGACTAAGGTAATACATTATAAAACATCAATCAGGCCTCCCCAACCCGTCTGGCCAGCGCGGGGAGTGTAGGTCAAATCCTCCGTTTGTCTCCGGCAAATGAGAGAGGGTTGTGCTCCTGCAGTGGAGATAAAAATAACCTGATGATGATGATGATGATTTTCTAATTGTATTGTATTCTACAAAAACGTTATTCTGAGTGAACTATCTATTTTTTTTTTAAGTATACTGAGACAAAAGCGTTATTTATAAATGTCATTACCTATGTGATATGACTTTATGTATGTTTATTTTCTGACCTACTTCTTTTTTCCTTGTCTCCATTACAGTATCCATTTTGATTACGTTACAAAGTTTAGAAGATCAGAGGTTGGATAAAATACAATCAATTACATTACTTTGCTTTTTATGTTTCTTTTGAAAGTAAATATTATGCTTAGTTAAATTTTTCTTTTGAATTTGAAAGACATTCATATAGATTTAATTGTAAATAGGGTGGGTGAAATGAAACGATATTTCGTGAGAGTGTAAACCAATTCTGTTTCTCTAACTTAAATTTGAGTTGGAGCAATGTTTATTTCATATATTCAAGCCCCAAGGGAAATTTCAAAATTATACGTCACAAGACCGAATTCGTGCATCTTTAGTCAAGGAATTCATAATGAATTCAAAGTTTAAATTGCGGCCTGGAGCTACAACTCATCAGCGTTAAAAACTTTAGGGAAAGTAGCGGCCCGCTTTATGTGGCATACATTTGTAGACGCCTTACATTTAGTTTAATTAGAATGCCGAGCCCAATTCCCACAAGTTGTGTACTTCTAATTGCCTAATGAATAACTTATTTCGAACTTAATTTTTTACTTCAAACTCTACTTTAGTAAGAAAAATATTCAGGAGCTATTACAAAATTAATTTCAGCGCCAGGCTTGCTGCGTTTTTTTTAATTTCTTTACTTCGTTTTCCAGCAGTCTGGGATATAAATAATTCATAGGCATATTGATTTTAACGTTTGCCATTGCTATAGCATCTCGGTTATTGGCGTTTTCCCTACCTAGTATTCGTTTCCATACAGTCTGTATTTAAGTTAATAGCTCTATTACTTTAATGAGGGAGTTTGCGTTCATGCGACCCGAACAACTTAATGCTTCGTGCATTTCTATTGCAGTTGAGGATTTATAGAACAGCCATTATGATTGAAATTATTCTGGCATAAAACATTATGGTCTAAGCACGCAGGTTATAGCTTTATCGTGTCACAAGGTAATATCCCCGAGCAACGACATTCGAAATAGTTATGTCATGTTTTACTTTTCACCCTTCCAGTCCTTGTGCTAGACGAATCGAGTCATTTACCCCTATATCATCTATAATGTTCCGTTTCCGTGTTTAGGACGAATTATATTCATGTATGTTTCAATATTATTTATATAAGTACACTGCTTCAATTTATTCTGTATTATATCTATCACTTTGTGAAGATGACTATAAATCTGTATGGTCTTCATTATATGATTCCCTAGACTTATTAAAAGAAAATATATGTCTACATCTTAGATTTTACTATGGAATTCGAACTTAGTCAAAGTAGAGTACTAAAAAGCAGACCTTATTTGTATCTATGATTTTATTCCCCATGTAACCTTAAGGTATAATATTACCGTACGGTATTGCAGTTTACCTAATATTAGTAAAAAAAACATTTTTTAGATTAATTTTAAATCATGACATTAAGTTATTCGTAACGACACGTTCTAGCAGTATTTTTCTCTAACACTACTATTGCGTTACTTGTATCTATTCCGTAATCAGTTTGTACACGGGCTGACGTAAACGCTTCTTCTGCTGAATAAATCTGAAGATCTGATACCGAGGGACCGTTCTCGGAATTGGAAATCCGGCATGCGCGAAAGGGACTAAATTCCGTAATACTATTTACTCCGTTTTATATAGGATACTCGGTATCTCTCTAATTCTATAATTCAATCCTAAAGGATTGGACAAAGGTATAACGCGGATAAACAACTTTACGTAAATTACATTCGGTGTCCATAGAAACAAGGCAAGAACTTTCAGGAGTAGAGACATTTTTGAAACTCCACTTCCGTCTTATGGCTCTAGAGTTAGTTACATATATTTAACAAAATAACTATTAAAATTCAAAGCGATAGATCAATTAGAGAAGTAGCAATTTTGTGATTAACGGTATAAATCGTACGGTGTATTTAAAGAAAATAAATCAGCTATTTTGAGCAGCCATATTTCGGGACCTAACTTTGTTTAGTAAAAATATACAAAAATATTGAATCGAGAACATAGGCAACATTCGTAATCACAATAGAAAGAAAGAAATTAACAAGATACATAACAAAATAGCAATATTATTATATTATTCACAATGGCAACTATTCAGGGTACTACCTAGTATTGTTTTTAATAAAAGCAAAGATACAGAGCTATGAGTACGTAAATAGTAAGGCTCTATATAAAATGAAAATAAATCTCTTTTTTCTTTCCACATTAAGTATATCAAAAAAAATCAGTAACAAATAACCGAAACTTTGTTACTGTTTATTAAAGGTTTATTTCATGTGATTTTTTCGCTTGTTCCCCGTACATAACCAAGTTACATTACTAGTAATGTACTAAGAAAAATAATTTCTGATACAAAACCTGGTTTTTCTAGCTCGACATTGGTACACATATACTCGTACTTAATGAGAAGAAATTATTTAAAGAAAAGAGAATACTTATTTGAAGAAAAGAGATTATTGTTTCATTGACATTACCTGTGACATTATTTTAGAAAGTTCACAAAGGATTTTACTTTATGTACGATAATATTGCACATTAAGATTTTATGCTGGAAATATGTAATGTTAGAGACATTATCCCCTTACAAGAGAGCAATTTTCTCCCAACTCTCTATAAAAGTGTCAGGTGTTCGCGGAGTAACGGACATTTTTGTCGTTCGAGGACCGCTATAGATCAAAGTGCAAAAGTATCCTTCGCGCATTACTCTTCGACTGTCGGGAACACCGTTGGGGATACTTTTGCACAATGCATGTGCTGCCGGGGACCCACTCCATTTTTACCTGAAGACACGCTCATTCAGACACTAGTTTAGGGAAATTTAAAGATTCTTGCTTTATTCATTTACATCTAAGAACTCAGTTTACTTGATTTACATGTTTGTGATTCATATAATATACAATATTGAGTCTTATTTTTGTCTCAGTCTAAATAATTATAGGAATGTAAAATTGTTTTTTTTTAAATTCCTGATGGGTTTACGCTTGATTACAATCATACATGATGGTAAGTGACGATGAGGCCTAATGTAAAGCGCTCTTACCCAGAAGATGCCTATTCACTCTTCCTTTAAAAAAATACAAGATGTACTTATCCGAAAATACCGAAACTGGCAGTGAGTTCCATTCCTTAGCAGTTCGCATTATGAAAGAGGAAGCTTAGAATCTTCTCCTTAGGTCTTTTTGCTGTATTAGGTACTAAGAAATTACATTTTTCTCAAATGTCTATAACTTTATTTTTCTCAGAGTACCCAATTAAAGTAATCCTAATGAAACTTAAATATAGTTGAATCGACTATTTTAGGTATACAAAACTATTGTCTAATAAATTTTACATATTTTCAATCTACTTTCCACCTTAGCCTTTCTTTGAAAGCGGGTCGTTACTGTCATGGTTCTTTCAAGAAAATGAAAGGGAGTAAAAGAGTTAGAAACGGGTCGCCCGTGTCTTTGGCCCAAAATATATGTGTGAAAGCTTTTAAGAAAGTGAACTTACTCTCAGACCTATGAGAATTTTCCTTTCAATTTCGACAATGAAACGAACTTGTATGAATAATCAGAAAATTGTCAACCACGTCACTTGAAATTAAATTACCTAAGTTTTTTGGGATTGTGGTTCCCGTCTTAGAATAGGACCACTCCCTGTGGGTGTCGTCAAGGTGAGTCTGATTGCATCACCGACGGGCAGCAGCGTTCTCATGTGTAAATTAATACCATTACTGCGATTTCCAATCCGCCTGTCAAGCGTGGTGATTATGGCAAATCCCCTAATAGAGAGTCCACTAAATCGATTTTTATAATTCTGTAATGGCTACTTTACAATAATTTTGTAGATACCGAACTGTGGCCCGCCGTACTTTTTAAATGTAACATACATTTCAATGTGAAATATTAAAACGTTGTTCATGAAATATGTCTAAAAATCTTATCTACGAACTCGGAGAGCAAAATTAATTTAGATGAGCTATAAATAGGTAGCCACTTAAAATTGTATTAAACTTCCATCTGGCAAGAGAAAACATTTTCCCATTAACTTCAGAGTTGTACCCCACAGTAATGCTATTTTCTGACTTTTCTGCTTCCGTATTTCATTAAAGAGGTGGAAGAAAAGTGAAAAATGTAAATTACAACAATAGTACAAGAACTCTGATAGAACTCATAAAAAGTTCGCTCCGTGTGAACTTTCCCTTTGCATATTCATGGGAAAACTCACTCTGAAGTTTTTGGTGAGAAATTATGATAATAATTTTATACTAACTTCACCCGTCCTGCTTTCATAAATTATTTAGGAGTTGTATGGAGGTCGCTCTGACGCCTTGACTCAACTGTAATGACTAAATTAATTTAGAGATACCAACCTTTTGACAAGTTTAGACTGTGGTAGCTCGCTTTAAATTCTTTGTAACGATTGTAAGACTGAAATACGTGACGTGACGTAAACTCACGTATTCACTGTGTTCGCAAACTTCATACGCTGTACGACTTTGAATGAGTTTCATGTAGTAGGGGATTTTACGTGGGTACCTTTAGTTTCACTGCTAAATGCACACTTGTTATAAGTACCCATTCATTAAAGTGTTTAGGATTTATTTTGTATTGTATACTTGCTTTTTCCAGTATTTTAGGGTTTAGTACCGTATTGATGGGAACCCTTTTTTTCTGTCGTCTGTCGCCAGAAGCGGCTGGATGCGGAAGGCGGAGGACTGGGTGTGGTGGAGTTCATTGGGGAAGGCCTATGTCCAACAGTGGACGTCTAAGAGCTGATATGATGATGATGCGAAACTGAACAGAGAAAAAATATGGTAATAATAATAATAAAAAAACCTTGTTATAAAAAAAATTTGTTAGTATTTTTTGAAACATTTAGTTTCAAAAAATACTAACAATGTTAAATTGACGAACCCCGAATATTGTGTACGATCTGTATTTCGCTATCTTTTTGGAGTTATTTTGAGGACAAAAGTAAAAAATCACAAGTCTGAATGATTTTCTGTTGGTACTCGTATATATTCTAACATCAAATAAAAGGTATGCACTTGGAAATGCAGTCCCCAAAAAGTGCCAGACTATTTTCTAATCTTGTTTGACCGTATCAGGGTTCAAAAGTCGTCAGACCTCTAATAGTATTACATTTTTATTATTACTTCAAGCCCACGTCTTGTGTCAAGTTTGTCGACTTACTCTGATCTTTGTCAAGATAAAATGCATTTATACATCCAACGAATTCATGCATGACCTTTTTGCCCGGTATATTGCCTTTCTGTGAATAATATTATGAGAGTCATGAAAGGTCATATGAGTTCAAGCTTCAGTGTTGATGTTAAAAGTATCAGAGTGCTCTGAATTTGTTTTAATGCTATACATATCCTTTACCATATCATTATAGTACTCGTATGACTGTATGAAAGTACATTGACTCCATCTGTACCAAGATGGGGTTAATAACTTACGAATGCGATAAGTAGGTATAGCAATTTCGACTTCTTGCTACAGATGGGTTCAATGTAAAGCATATATAGCTGAAACTCTTCAATTTAAATACACTGCATAAAAGATCTAAGATTTTGTGAAAAATAATAATCATGTTGTAAGTATTTAGAGGAATGCGAACATGCACTTGCACAGAGGCGATTCGACGCTAGTGTCGTCCAACAGAATAAACAGCACTCACACACGCAACGTATTCGCATTTTTTTTTATTTTGTACCATCTTTTTGTGAATATTGCGACTCGTCCGTTGTTACTAATTATGCAATGTACAGATAGCTAACTTAGCTTAGCACATATGACCATTTTGTTTGTAAGTCGTCGCGGTGCACAGACAAACAAAGTATTGTTTTTGTGATACCGAGTTCTGTGTTTTATTGAATATTAAATAAATAATAAATAAAAAAATACAAATAAATATTTAAAGAAAATACAGCTGTATTATAGATACCTATAATGTATGCAGGTATAAGTTTTTCGTATACACTACGCTCTCATGTCTATGTGACAATAACGTACGATCGCTTCTCCATTATTAGAGCAATAAA
Organism: Esperia sulphurella; assembly: GCA_947086405.1. NCBI lineage: Eukaryota > Metazoa > Arthropoda > Insecta > Lepidoptera > Oecophoridae > Esperia > Esperia sulphurella. The sequence goes on from OX352261.1 coordinate 10,651,391, forward strand.
AAAACAATACTCCAGTTGCGACAAATTACATAAATATAAAACAGAAAGTTTCTTTGTTTTGTTGTTTGTAACTTATTCAAGTCTTAATGGCTGAACGAATTTCGATGAAACTTAGTGCAGTTACCACTGACCTGACTGACATCCTGGACCACAAACCACGTGGTTTGTCTCTTTTCACTCCCCCCTCCCTAAATACAGGTAGGTGTGACCCCAGACATTTGTTATTTTGTCTACAGTGACTTAATTTTTTTTATTTTTGTTACTGATTCATTTTTACAATATTTGCTGTTGCCAAAGGGTATTGTTAAGGGTATACTCGTATAATAAACACGACCGATATTTACTTTTTGAACTTTTTCATTATGATATCAAATGTGCATGGTGACAGCTACTTAAGTCTTGATTATGGTCAAGACTATGTCATAGGCTCTAAAACAGAAATAAATCTACAATATGCTGTGAATTCTGTACCCAATAACTGTGACAAATAAAAATTACGTAGCTTGTTCCTTTAATGTAGCCCAGAGCAGCTTTTAACAGAGCTTCGAGCCCTGATCGTTCAAATTGGTTCATGGAAGCTCCCAACTACTAGTACTTCATAAATGCCGCAAAATTGATTACAATTGTTAAAAATATTTTTGTTGCTCACTTATATGTATTCCTCGAGTTCTATACCAACACAAAGTCTCTTATTTATTTAATGTATTTTTTTACTTTTGATAACCAATATGAGAGATATTTTCACGTACGATCGTGCACTCAAATGAAGCAAAACTCAAAAGAGCAGCTTTAAGCCCCCGAGATACGCTCTCGGGGGCTTAAAGCTGCTCTTTTGTTGAGACGGTACTTTCATTCACTTAACTTTTCACCTCCTTTGAACGCTACGGTCGCACTAAGATATTTTGTAAATCAGTTAAAGAGATATTTTTACCGAAGTGAATAATGTATTGCTGTAATTTGGAATGGTGTGTTTCTGTAGTACAATTACATCTCTCGCTATATAGAGACATCGTTTAAATTAGTAGACTTAGAAGCTTAATAAAGGATCTTTTCGAAATTTCCATATTCTTTTCCAAACTTGCAACTTAGTGACTGATGTTTAATAGCTGTTATAGCAGACAGCGGTTTCTTTACAAAATGATAACCTTATTTTATTCGGAGACTAGATGATACCAATAACCTAACGACTTCGATGTGATATGCTTAAAGTTGAACTACGACTTTGAAAAATGCAACTGCATTGTTGATATTACCGCGCGGACGAAGTTGCAGGCAACAGCTAGTTTAAAATAAAATAAAATAAAAAAGGTAATAAAAATTGGATAAGTAGTAGTAAATTTTAACATACGTGGTGTTAGAACTTTAGCGACTATATGGAAACGACATAATCATCCAAAGACAACAACCTAGAAGAGTTTAAAGAAGTATTTATATTGTAACTACAAAATAAGATAATATTTATACACTAAAACATAAATCTAATTGATGTAATGCAATTCTTCGTAAGTGATTTGAATATAGTATTACCGAATACAAATAGCATGATGAAATTCTGACAAAAATTAATAATTTAGACTATTAGAGTACCTTTGAGCTATTTATTGGAGTATGTGGTTTCGGTATTCTATTCTGTATGTGGGTGGGTACTAACGGCCAGAAAACTAAGCCCAAATTCATTGTCTATCGTGAGGAATCTAATATATTATGGTTCGTTCCATTCCGTCCAATTCAAGTGAAGAGGTTGGGATTGAATTTGCCTAAGCTCTGAGGGCATTCACGTGCCAGCAGCGGGCTAAACAAAAGGCGGCATGTAGAGAGATTTATGAACAATTCACAGCGCATTGATGTGGGGTATCTATTCAAATACCCTTCTGTATTTTGGAGGAAGGTAGAACTTGGATGATGTATGTCGGTGAAACAACAGTGGGTAGTCCAGTACAACGACACCTCGTAGATACATCACTATTCAGCGAGTAACTAAATACCCTTATTGAAATTTATTCATCATTTGAATGGGCTGCCTCTCCCGCGTGTGAAATCTCACCCTTGGTGAAATATTATAAATAACTGATATAATAAGGTTGTTGAGGTATATTATACCTCTATATATAAGTATGTAAATATAGTTAGGTAATTGGTACTCTCGATCTATCCCACTTTTATACAATTGTCAATCATTTTGTACGTAAAGGGACCAAAGCAAATTGGGATATTGCGAAAAATCTGATTTACAGTGTAGTTTTGTAAAGTTACTCAGTTGAGTGCACTTTTCAATTGGAGTTTGTGAAGTGTAAAATTACACTGCCATTGAATGGTCTGTAAAGCCATTCTAATTACAAACTTTGGCGAAATTTAGTGAACATTTTGGAACTAGTAAAAGCTCGCGACTTCATTCGCGTAACGCGTGTACCTAAACGAAGTTTTGAAAGCTTTTAGTGTACTCGTAATTGTGAACTAGAAGCAACATAAAAATTGTTACGGACAATAAAAGTTAAAGGATACAATTGGTACTATGCAATTGTTTCCAATAAAAAGATTTTGATTTGAAAGATCAGTACTCACCAGTAATCAGAGTGATCTTCTTCCTCAAGGAAGTTAGTCTATCTATAGGATATAAATATAGCCTAAAAACTGTAACTAAATTGATTTTTTTAGACATTATGTAAAGGTAAATTTTGTATCCTTTTAAAATGAATGTAGTTAAACTCTTAGAATTTGATAGTTTTAAATGAGTAGCTGATAATTATCTTGATAGGGAAGTGTTTAATGATAATAACAACTTTTCCTCACCATGTCGCAATAACAGTTAGGTACTTCGGATGTATCAGAATGTTTCAGTTCAGAGCGCATTCTGTCTCTCTAGGTTTTTAGAAAGATTTTATTAATGCGTTTATATTGCTACTGTAGTGCCTCTGGCACGTTTTCAGAAACGCTTCTAAATAGTACATAGCAGTTCCTTTATTGAAAATTTCCTTTCGTTCCTTTTGCCAGCGAACAAATTTCCAATGAGAACTGCACATTTTAACTGTAATGGTTTTGGTGGGATTAATAAATGAATGAATATACTTTATTGCACACAAATTATAGAAATATAAGTACAAGAGAAATATACAGTAAATGCACAAGTGGCGACCTTATCGCTTTTATCTATTTCTTCCAGGCAACCTTATGCTAGTGAGAATAGAAAGATTAATCTGTGGTCATAATAAAATAATATTATACTTTACTAGCTGTTGCCCGCGACTTCGTCCGCGTAGACAAATTAACAGCACAAATTATTATGTACTAGCTGTGCCCGCGGCTCCGCTCGCGTGAACTACAGAATCCTCTCCTGTTCCCATTTTCGCTCCCGTTTCCTTTCCAACTTCCACTTTCTGAGTGGGAACTCAGGCTCTCAATCTCCCAAACGCAATCCCAATCCCAAAACATACAGACGAAAATTTCAAAAATGACCGAAATGTGTTCTATTACTTATCCTTAGACACCCCAATTATTTTTGCAAACCTTCAATGCATAGACACGCGTAGTTCACGCCAGTTCCAGGTCCAGGTCCAGCTCCTCAATCAAAAGCTATGTGAATTTATAGTTTTTAAAAACTCACATACATTACATTGGTGCCATACCCGCTCCCGCTCACAAATTCTATCGTGCCACCCTACACTACATTGTTTGAAAACTATAAATTAGCATAACTTTTGATTGACTGGGCCGATTGCAATAAAATATAGCCCATATGTTACACCGAATTAATCACTATGTTTTTGTGAAAAGTCCATCAAAATCTGTTGAGTAGTTTTTAAGTGATGCGTGCACAAACAAACAGACAAACAGACAAAAATTTCAAAAAAGATTAAAATGTGTTCCATTACTTCTCAATTTATTTTTTGGAAATATATTTAATGTACAGACACGCAAAGTTAACGATTTTATTTATTAGATTTCCCGTAGGAATGGGATGTTTTTCGAGATAAAAACTATCCTATGTCTTATTCCAGGACCTAACCTATATTTGTGTGGCAAGTTTCATCACGATCCGTCGAGTGGTTGAAGCGTGATTGAGTAACAAACATCCAAATAATCAAACTTTCGCATTTATAATATTAGTAGGATTACTCAGCGGCTAATGCACTACCTGCATACATAATTTATTAAAGGAAGCGTTAAGTTATACAGACCTAAAAGAAAAACAACCCATTTACAATTTCAGACCGGATGTAGCTACCTACCTTACCTGACAGTTTTGTTGTACTTACGTACGCAAACTTTGTTGTTATTTATGTTTGACGCACGTGACTAGACACACAAACTGTAAGGGTCCTTCTAATGTCCCTCGTCGGGAAGGACCTTTCCTAACACTTGTGTAGTCCCTGAGGGATCCCAAATATTTTCTTTTGTGCAGAATTTTTCATGTACGAGTATGTTGCAAAAGTTTAAAGTGTTATATTCAACTCTAGTGGGGAATATATAAAATTTTCTTGTTATTTTAGGACCTCCATGTCACCAATTTTATAGATCCAAAAGTTTGATATCTGCATCGATACATCAGTCAATCAATCAATCAGTCAGATTTACTGATTGAAAAAGAATGAGAAGTTAAATAAAATATGAAAAAAAAAAATTGGTCATTGTGTCGTTTTGGGGCATGTTATATGGTATTGTGTCTTGGTTGGTGTATAAAGTATGTTTTATAAAGTATGTTGGCTAAAGTAATCATTTTTATAATCGTTTGAAACAAAATCATGATCAAGTTAATAAGCTGAAATAATGCAATGGGACAAGAGTTAGTTCAATAGTACAAGATATTGATGTTCTCGTAGTTATGATGGTTCACGGTTAATAAGATCAAGTTCTAATCACAAATGGATTTTTATATCAGTGTGTGTGTTTTTTTAACAGTACGACTTTAGACATACTACTAGATTATTTTATTTTTATCAGTTTCTAAAGTTTTTATTCGTGCATATATCTAAGTTATGCGTGTTATCGTAAAATAAACAAACCTTCATAATATGACAAAATTAAAATGTGCTCTCTTCATAGATGCCTAATAAACTTATTATAAGGTGTTATTGCTTGTGTGCTTCTTTTAGTGCCACTGGGTATATATAATAAATAGAATATATATATATTATAATGCAATCCTAACTAATATTATAAATTCGAGGGTCAGTTTGTTTGATATAAGCTTTCTCAACTCGACTATTCCCTTTTTTTCTATTCAATTATTCTCATATAGCCTATGTCATGGAGACGAGAGCGGAGGCTAACTTTTAGGAACTTTTACAATATTCCACAAGAGTGAAGCCGCGGGCAGTAGCTAGTATTTAAATAGTTTTATTTTTATACTCCTAAGAGTCATATATTCACATCAAATTACATCGTACAAGAATCTTAAAAAATGTAAGCCTTCGTGAGGTTCCTTTCAAACACCTTGATGACAAAAGTGTGACACACAATGCCGCACATAAATAGGGCGCTCTTATGTTACACTGTGTACAGGTGGAATTTACCTTAAGGCTTTCATTATTTTCTTATACACGATGAAAAAACAACACCTGTGGCCCGATACAGAGATGCGTCGGTTTTTCTTTATTTGATTTCGACTACTGAATATGTTAGCATTTAAAATAATATCAATATTGTAAATTTCAATTGGCGTAAGGCAAGATTGTAGTAATAATATTTTTTACAAAGTCTTTAAATTATGCTAGGTATGTCTTAAAATAGAATTAAAATAAAATAGTTGCAACCGTGTTTTTGCTAAAATTGCAAATCCTTTAAAAATATACGAGTATATCGTGCCTTTTCTATTAGCCGTAGACTAACTGGAGCCAGATCAATCGACGTAGATTTTTTTCCGATTCGGAATTTACAGTAACAAAAAAAAGTTTACGCTGTTTTGCGACGATATATATATTTGTACTAACATTCTCTCCGTGGTACGTATACTATTTTTATTTAAGTTTTCATGGATATTGCTTTGCATTAAAAGTCTGGATACGGAGAGAGTTGATATGGTTGAGTAGAAAGCAAACGCCTTAAGCCAGCCTCAACCCAATACTCAACTGAGAAAGTAGCAGCGGTGTATTTACTACCTATATTTATTGGAATACTTTTCTGGCCAGTTATTTAGCTGTCTAGACATATTGCGACTTAGATATTTTGCGTTACATACATTTTTTAATTACTACATTATGCGATTTCGACTGACCTACTTTATTTGACAGATAATGACGAAATAAAGTCTATTTATTGTGAATTTTTGCCCTAAACTATATATGCTACCTAATATCTTCAAGATCCATTTGTTAATTTTGACAGTGATCGAATAACAAACAGATTTATACAGATATACAATACATAGGAGTGATATACTAAAAAAAAAGGCTTTTTTATAACTAAGATGAGGTATTTCACGGTAGATAGCGAACACTCCCAATATTGCTGTGAATATTTAATGCCTACGAGTACTTTTATCCCGAAAATATTTCTTTGAGGAATCCGAAACACTATTCACTAAACTACGTCTGTTGAATAAAAATTTCGGTATAGAAAATGCGTGCTACATTTTCCCTTTATAAGAGGCCCACATATGCGGAGATGCTTTTAGTGGAATCACCGTATCGCGTGCCCTATGTAATAAACATTACTATAGATATTGTTAATAGATGAGTTCGGGCATGAAAGTTGTCTGTTCATAACTCAAAGCCTTTGAAATTTCACACCCGCGTAGGAATTTGAGTGGGGATAATAATTAATTAATGTAATTCCACACTAAACCCTTCTCATATGAACTATTTATCATATTGCTTTATACGAGGGACAATCAAAAGTATTCAAAATGATGAATCAAACTAAATTCGTCTTTGTAATCCATTTATAATGTATTTTTCTTGTACAGCGCTGGTGAGTTTCAGAGTAAGAGTTACCTTTTAAATGTTCTATACTAAATACCACTGTGTTATACTAATATTTTAGAAATAATGAGGTACTGAAAATAAACGACTTTAATTCTGAATTTTCACCTTTGTGTGTGGGATGGCCACTAATATTATAAATGCAAAAGTTTGGATGTTTGGATAGTTCTTACTCAATCACGCTTCAACCACTACAAGGATCGGGATGAACCTTGGCACATACATAGGTTAGGTCCTTGAATAGGAAAGGATAGTTTTTATTCAGAAAAAAAATCTTATTCCTACGGGAAACCAAATTAATCGATATGAATGGTTTTTAGAGACGTTGATTACGAAAATGATATCTATTTTGAAATTCAAGATGTGTAAATATCAAAACCTACGCGGACGAAGTCGGTAAACTAGCAAAAGCTAGTTTACCCTACTTATGTAGTTTTCAAACTCAGTTTTAGTTTAAACTTATCTATTTATCTATTTCATTCGTGTTCTTCAACTCGGTATACAACGTATTTATATGTTTCTGTTCGATGCGCCTCTTCTGATAAGTTTTTCGCCTACATTTAATAAAATGGTTTCAATGAAATTAATATTTGAAAATAATCATTTAACATAAAACATGAAAGTCAATACGTGCTTGCGTTACTTTTCCATTTCCTGAGCCTAAAAATACACTAGGATATGAGGATGAACTACAAAAACATCGTATGGCGATGCCGGAAAATATTTTTCTAAGGCCATAGAGGAAAAGCCGGGCGATCCCACGGGGTTTGTTCACACAATTGACATGCAGCGGGTGTGCCGCGCAAGCTCCGACGATCCTGGAATATGTCACAACTGCCGGAAATATGCGGCTTGACTACAAAAACATTGCAGGTAGCTACGTCATTTGTTACTTGTTTTGACGAAACTGATAGCAGAATTAGTACGATTCTTAGTCTTCCTGTAGATAGTCGTAGGAGTAATTATGAGTGGTGTGGATAGCAGCATCGTCTGTGCATTAAACGCCAACCCCTGCCTAGCATGGTGAATAGGGCGTAAACCTCATATTCTTTTGTGTCTTTATTTTGAGGCCTGATCGAGCAGTGGGCATATAATATGCTGTTGATTACCTCCTGTGTGCTTACTATGAAATACAATGTGGTTACTGAAGTCGAAACTACAAAATAGACAGTGTTTTGTATTTATTTAAGTACCTCTAATGTCAAGTTGTTTATTGTATATCAATATTATATAGGTACATATTTAATTTAAATAAACTATGTAAGCAAATCTATTTGGTTTATCATTATATTAATCTCCTATGACATTAAATATATTGTGCACCAATACATAATATTAAAAAATTATAACAATTTAACGTAGAATGATGCAGCTGATATGTAATGTCTGCCTTATAGCTTTTACCAATTTCTTCCAGGCAACCTTTGCGTGATGGGGAATTTTTCGAGAAGTGCTGGGTGAAAACATTTATGAAAAATATTAAGTTCAAGATGGTATTGCACATTAGCTTCTTTCCATCCTTCGATGTTAAATTATTATAATGTTTAGATAGGTATGTTTTGATGCACAAACAAAGTGATTTGACAACTGAAAAGTCAAATGTATTAATTGCTAATAAAACGAATGTAACTACATAATTAACATCCTGTAATATCTTTGGGTGTGTCCATGACCTATCCTTCAAAAATGATATTGAGGTTTCTAACATCATTTTTTTCTAAACTGAATAGTTTGCGTGAGAGACACTTCCAAAGTGGTAAAATGTGACTCCCCCCCTGTAACTTCTAAAATAAGAGAATGATTTAACTAAAAAAATATATATGATATACATTGCCATGCAAACTTCCACCGAAAATTGGTTTGAACGAGATCTAGTAAGTAGTTTTTTTTTAATACATCATAAATCGTAAACCACAATACTATTATTAAAACATCGATCAAAGTTACGACGAACTACAATAACTTTTAATGTTACTTGCTGCTACAGTACCCTTCATGGGCGAGTCCGACTCGCACTTGGCCGCTTTTTTATGTTTTTGAATGACAACGTCGAGATCATTGTTAATTTTTAAGTAGTATTACTTAATTTTCTGTTTATTTAATTTACAAAAAAAAAGTATAATAATATTTAAGGTATCACTATAATACTATCAGCACCCGAAACGGTCAGAAATGGAGAAATTATAACCCGCTTATCGCAAGTAAACGTATTTTACAATTGTCATTTAACATGTATTGTATTTCAAAAATGCGTTGAGTTAGAAAAAACGGAGGCAAATATGAACTCTTCACCATTCGTCACATGTAATAGTAATTCCTGAGTGTTTCTAATAAAATTTCTCACTGACACCTGCCATCATTAATCTTGCATCATCCATTCGCCCCTATTTATCTAAAAGAAAGGTAAAAGGGTAAAACGTGAAAGGTCGAGAGAGCCAGTAAACAACTTTAGTTTTTCCACAGTTATAAATCACCTTATACGAGTCGGGCCCAGTCTAAAGCCTAAATCGAAACAAGATAAACCTTTGCGTCGCGAAAATCCACATAAAACCGCAAAAAGCTGCAAAACATTTGAAAATGATTTATAGTATCCCCGATCTGTTAGGGAAGCTTGGCGGGAGCAAAAACAGATTATCGAAATCCCAGTTATTTCCAACAATCGGTTTAGCACGTGGATATACGAAATACTATATAGCCAGACGACTCTGTCCAATGATAGAGAGTACTAAATATTACTACGTAAAGAAGTGACACTCCCTTCCTTCCGCCAGTTAAACGTTGCCTGAAAAATAGAGTACAGCTGGTAGTACGCGCTACTGGGCTGCCGCCGATCAGCTTATGTCACGCTCCGCCCTCCAGTGCAGCTCGCTAGCGACCAGCGTCGAGCGATCGATGGTATAAGTCAGAAAGAGAAGCATTTATGTTGTTGAGGTATAGTAGTGTCCTTCTCTGGATCGACTTTCAATATGTTTCGAACGCTTTTTAAGAGCTGTAATTAAAAAATATATAATATCTTTAAAAGCACAAAATCTGAAATTTGAGTACAAACCAGTACATAAGGTGAAGCGTGGTGTGATCAGAGTATAAGTACTTACCTTAGTTCACAATGTCCGAGCTGGAATGACGTTATTCCAGCTCGGATATCAATACCCCTTGTATCTCGCGATCTGTTTAAGTACAAAATCAGATTTTTGCGTACAAAGTAGTACAAATTCCAAGGTCAAGTCTGGTGTGATCAGAATTTAAGTACGTGCCTTAGTTCAGAATGTCCGAGCTGACGTGACGTCATTCCAGCTCGGACTTCAATACCCCCTTGTAACTTGTACAGAATCTGAAATTTGAATACATAATAGTACGTTATAAGTACTAAATCCTGCCAGGGTCAGATTACTGAAATTCGACTGTTCGATTTTGTCTGAGCTGAAGTGACGCACACCGGTATCCGTGGTCAGATCACGTTGTTAGTCGCGATCTGACTACGTCCAGAGTTCTCGATCAGATTTTGACTATCTAGCTACAGACACACTGAAAGTGGACCCGGATGTAACTAGCTTTAAATTGTATATAGCAAAATAAGACTGCACCAGAAACAGTAATACAAATGGTACCCCTATTTTAATGACGTATTCACTTCTCTTCGTTGCTTCATGTCCCAATAGCGGCATCTGAACACACTCGCGACGTAAAAAGAATCGACTCATATAAAAACTGCTCGCCCAAATCTGTAGGGACAAAAAATATATCGGTTTATTTAGCTTTGTTTTTATCGTTTTACAGGCTTAACGTTCGTTGTGTAAATACGACAATGAGATTATTTTATTGTACCTACATTAAATTATCTACATTTAATTACCATTTATTGTTTAATATAGCTGTTTATAACTTTGACTTCAGCAGACCGCTGAACTTCTATCAGTAGTTTAGTAGTCAAGGCATCAATCCTAGATGTATAAGTAAATACGTTCCTCCCTACCCCTTCATGCCCCTACCCCTACCCACCCTCTACATCCACATCGCTTCCTTTCCCACCTTATCCTTCCCACCCCCTTTCCTCTTCCCCTTCCTCACTACTTCCTCCCTTCAAATGTAATTCTTGCTCATCGCAATCCTAACTTATACAGCTCTTTACAGAATACATATTTCTTTGTTGTATTAATGCGGTGTGAGTGAATTTTTGAAACTTTAAATTCGTATATCTTCTGATTGAGTGAATAGATTGCTATAAAATAAAAACATACACGTAATCAATTTGCTTACAGATCTGCCATTTTATTTTCAGTAGAAGTAATTTTATTTTTATATTTATTATTATTTTCTATCAGTATTTATTTTCATGCACCTAAATAGAAAAAAAAACATATAACAATTTTCTTTGTTCGATTATGAACACAATACCTGCCTACATTATCTTTGGGTGGATGATTTATGGTGATTATGATTAATGCCGTCATATTTATCATTAATACTGAGTGATGAGCCTTTTTATAACGAGTTTGTTTCCCAACCTTTATAATTAAATGACAAGTCATATAAAATGCATGAAATTTAAATTAAAGGCAACGACCAGCATGCATAGTAACGGTAAAAAACTATTGCATAAATAACTTCGTACACCGTGCATCGGTCGGCAGTTTCCGTCGACTGCCGAATGGACCCGAGTGTCTTTATTTTGTTGGTCCGCAGCCGTAGCCGACTGTCGTAGCGGCAGTCGCCACGTAGCCCTCGTAGCTTTGGGTCTACAGTGCATACGTCTACGAGTGTTTATATTTACGAAATATCCACAGATTGACGAACATCTGTATTTAATTTGTATTATTCATCGCATTAAGATAAACTGTAAATACAATTTCGAATGTAATTTCGAACATTATTTGTGTAAATCTTGTAAAGTTACAAATGTGCTTGGATAAAGACATTGCAACAGGTAAGAGTGGACATAAATATCACTTAGCTCTTTATTACCTTTTATAGTGCTATTAAGTAAAAGAATACAAATTAAATATAATATTTATGGCAATAAATCTATGTATACTCTTAAATCTATATAACCTATTAGTAGAGTTAAATTCGTGTGAATTTACATTTTTTTTTATTTGCAATGAAAGCCTGTCGATTTTCATTTCAGCATCGGGAGTAATATTTAAGTAACGGCTACTGGCTCGAAGGCTTAATTTTAATATGCCTAATGTTAGGCGGTATATAAAGGCTACTAGATTTAAGTTCTAGGATAATTGTTACTAATAAAGATATTATAAAAAAAATGTAATGTGACAATATTTTATCATCAGTCATGTTATTCCTCTTTGATGATTGATAACACCTCAATAATACTACAGTTAATGATATTCCATATTCACGCTACTCTTCATGAATTCCGGATATTTGTTTCTATAGAACAATCCGTTTCCACAGAGAAATAAAACACGAAGAGTATATTAGTTTGTAATTTTTTGGGATTTTCAATAGGAACTTAATTTAAAAAACACACAATTTTGAATTATAAAGTTTGATCAGGTCACAAAATATATTTTACAATTATAACACACTAAAGTAACTGTATTTGTTTGCGCAATAAAGTGTATTGTAAAGTAAACTGACTACAGTCATACAAAATAATATAATATACTCATGAGTTTCGATAAGTTATTGGTGTGGCAAAGAATCTGTGAATCGAGCTATGTAATGTTATAAATATCTACTGTATATTGGATAAATATATTTTTTGGAAAATATTTTTAACTGAAGAATAAAAAGAGTTGACAATTCCGTGTAGCTATTTTTTTAACTAGCCGTGTAACCAAACGCCAAAAATAGCCCGGTTTAAAAATAGGACCACCCCAAATCTTCCCGTGGATGTCATCAAGGCGACTAAGGGATTGCATCAGGGACGAGCACCATTATTCTCCTGTGTATATTAAGATCACTACTGTGATCACCAATCCGCCTGCTAACCGTGGTTATTATAGCAAATCCCCCAATTGACAGCCTACCAAAAGGGGCATTCTATTGAGGAGGCTTATGTTCAGCAGTGGTACGTCCACTTTTTCTTTGTCCACTTGTTAGGGCTGATAATGATTATTTTTAACATGTTAACAGTCCCCATACAATATGATCTCATAAGTCCAGCTCTGCAACCAGTGAGTTTTTAGTGGGAACATGGACAATCGTGGCAAGCAGCTGCGTTACACCATTGAGAGCACCTGGACTTTGAGCGTGTTAAATAGCATTCCTTAGATTTAAAGTGTGTTCGAAAATTCAGCTGGTAAAGTCCTTACATTCGGAATCTATATACCCACAACTAATAGAATTGATAATTATTTATGTCAAGCTACAACCGTATCCGAACAGGGCTCATGTGGTAGCAATTTCGGTTTTGTTATGTAGGATGAATCTCATTCGTTCAAACCGCCGTTGGGCATAGGAAATTTTGCAAAGAGATTTCTCAAGTACGTCGGCACCCATAAGGATTTATGAAATCTACTCGCAAGGAATTGCAGGTAACTGTTAGTCTGTGAATAATTTCAATATATTTAACTGAGACTGTAACCGGTATTAAAATTACCCTTTTTTACCAAATAATAAAATGTTAATACAATTATTAGCTATATGACCTATATGTTTTAATTTTTATGTGTAAAGTTGTCATTAACTCATTGTCATATTGGTTTAAAATATGATTAGCTTGTTAAAATATGGCGGAATAATATCGGTAGAAGATTATAGGAATTTAAATTGAAAACGGTAATGCATTTGTCATATTTAGCGGTATTCATTTTAACCAGTAATAAAATTCCTGGTATTTACTAGTATTTAATTGAAAAAAAATATGAATTTACATAATAATAGGCCCGGCCCATACGTCTCGCAATTCTATGTATAACGCACACTTGAGTTAATTAATTAGCGCCTATGACGTCCTGAGTCCCGACCCGACACGGTCAGCCCCTGAGTGCCGCTGGGTGTCGCCGCAAGCAGACATTACTAATCAAAGCCATTGTTAACAATAATTACCCTGCATTTGCTTATTTATTTTGGATCTTGGCCATAATTGACCTTTTACCTAAATGTTTTTAAAGTTTTTCCAAAACGGATATATAAACTTATAGCGTAGCTTTTTGTCTGGGCTACTGAACTGATTGTATTAAAGTTTGGAACACGTACATGCATGTCAATAATGGAAAATTTTAAATATAATAAATTAATAAATATAAAAAAAATTAAGGTTTCCAGATATTTCAAGAAAACTAATAAAAATTACTTAGCTTGTGTTTAGTCTGTTAGCTTTTGTTTTAAAGGTGATGAAATATATCAAGCGTAGTAAATAGAGTAATCTACTATTCAGAAATTATTAGAGACTGTTTAGTAGTGATTCTGTGTTCCCCGGCTATGCCTGTGCGAACATATGTATCTGTTTGTTATTACGTCAGCGTGGGCAGCGCGGCGGCACGTGCGGTTGGCATTTAAGACAAACGACCAATGCATTACAGCTTTTTATTAAATAGGTACTAGTTTTATCCACGACTTGTTTTATTAAATAGGTACTAGTTTTATCCAGTTTAGTTTTTTTTCTAGGATTATTAAGTAAAAATCACGAAAGCAACGTGTATGCTCGTCTGATTCTAAACTTAGGATTTCGAGTAATAGATTATGAAAGGTCCTAGATTGATTCAATTGTTGGCGTTATTTATATCATTAAAACAATTATTTGAGTCAAACTTCTATTATTAGTAGTGGCCGTGACTATAGGTATAAGGTTGGTATAGGCTAATCGAATATGTGACATATACAGTACGCAAGAAAATTTATTTGTAAAACTTTACACCAGGTTTTTTAAACATGCTTTCCTTTTTATGTTGCTTTCCTTCCTTACACGTACTTTCAGCATAATAATGTATTCATCGTTGTATTTTCATCCATATTTTCTTCAATTTGACTGATCTAAGACCATTCTGGTACAGATCAGATAGTGTCAATCTGTTTCTTTACATTTATTTCTTTCACTGGTCGACATTTTATCATATTAATCTTCGTTAAACGGAATCACTTCAACTAAATAAATCTCATAGACTAAAGACAGTAAAGTATTTTCAACACAAGCTTTGAACAAAACCTTTGTTCAGCTCACTTCTAGTGAAGGCTCCGATAAAGTTTCAAAATCAAAATCAAAATCAAAATCAAAATATTTATTTTCAAAATTGGAACACATAATTCTCTTTTTGACGTCAAATTCTGCCTAAATCTACTCCACTTCCACCTGTATAACCGAGGGGAAGAAGTGGCAACAAACCCAACGGCACAGGGCCCTACCTTTGATTTATCTTATTCATTACAATCATTAAGTCTACCTATGCTGAGCCATCAAGCACTCCATGGACTTTTATCATTTAAGTAGTCATCTAACTTATAGTAGGCTTTCTTGCACAGATTAACTTTTATAGAAGATTTGAATTTTTGTTCAGGCAAGTTAATAATTTCATTCGGAACCTTATTGTAGTAACGCACGCACAGCCCCACAAAAGAATTATTGATCTTAGACAATCTAGAATGATGGATTTGAATTTTATTATTATTTCTAAGATTTAAATTATGCCGCTCACTATTTAAGCTGAGTAAAGAAAGGTTCTGTCTAACGAACATAATGTTAGCGAATATGTATTGACATGGCACCGTCATTATATTTATTTCCTTAAATAATTCTCTTAGAGAATCACGACTACGAAGCCCATAAATAGATCTTATTACTCTTTTTTGTAAAATGAATATAGAATCGATATCAG
The DNA here is from genome assembly GCA_947086405.1 of Esperia sulphurella. NCBI lineage: Eukaryota > Metazoa > Arthropoda > Insecta > Lepidoptera > Oecophoridae > Esperia > Esperia sulphurella. The sequence continues at coordinate 10,667,085 of OX352261.1, forward strand.
CGGCACGACCCCAGAGCAAGAGGCCATAAGACATAAGACTGTGAAAGTAGCTAAAATATACAAGTCTTGCTGTAGCTATATCTGTCAACTCTCTAATCTTTTTAACGGCATATGCTGCGGAGCTTAGCCGACCTGATAACAATTCTATATGTGGACCCCATTGCAGCTTCTTGTCAAGGGTTAGCCCCAAGAAAACCGTATTATCCACAAATGCTAACTTCTCGTTATTTAATATTATGTCATTATCACATGGTTTAACACCTGGAAGTGTGAATTTTATGCATTTAGTTTTTTTTGAGTTTAAAACAAGGTTGTTAGCAATAAACCATTCATGAACTTGCCGAAGGGTGTCGTTCACATCGTCATAGTTTTGAGCATGTCTATTAACTTCAAAAATCAGAGAAGTATCATCTGCAAACAACACAATCTTCGACATATTCTGCACCATGTACGGAAGATCGTTTATATAAACCAAAAAAAGGAAAGGTCCTAATATTGAGCCCTGTGGGACTCCTATTTTAATAAGAGATCCCTGCGACTTTTTACCGTTTATCTGAACCTTTTGAATCCTGTTTGTTAGGTAGGAGTTCAATAAACTAAGGTTTTTATTTTTGATACCGTAATGTTCTAATTTGAAGAGCAACGTTTTATGATCTACGCAATCAAACGCCTTAGATAAATCACAAAAAACCCCGATAGCATCGTGGTGTCGCTCAAAAGCATCAAAAATATTTTGCAGAAGAGCAGCACCAGCGTCCGTCGTCGAGCGGCCTTTAGTGAAACCAAACTGTTGGTCATGTAGAAGTTTGTTACAGTTGAAATGTACAAGCATTTGACTGAGCATGACCTTTTCGAAAACTTTGCTAAGTACCGGTAAGATCGAAATGGGTCTAAAGTTGCCAGGATCTCTTTTGTCTCCTGATTTGTACAATGGTATAGTTTTACTTAGCTTCATTAGATCGGGAAAAGTGCCATGATCTATAGAGAGATTAAACGCGAAGGCAAGATATGGTGCTAAAATATCAATGATGGAATTACATACTTTAACAGACATACCCCACAGGTCTTCAGTGGTTTTTATTTTTATTTGTTTAAAGGACGTTATAATATCCTGTGGGTTCACGTGCCTAAATTCAAATTCAGTGATGCAAGAGGGAACGTTCTTTCGTAAAAATTCCGCAGAAAGAGCAGCCGATGAATTTAAGTTTTCTGTGGTCTTTAGTGGTATATTAGTAAAGAAAGTTTCAAACTCTTGAGCCACCTCGGCATTCGATGTTAACGTGCCGCGGTCAGTATTTAGGATAATATCGTTGTCGCGAGGTTTGGTTCTTCCCGATTCGCTATTAATTATTGTCCATACTACTTTCATTTTATTTTCCGCGTTTTTTATTTTTTTACTAATTAGATTAGATTTGGCAGCAATACAGACAGATTTAAAAATTTTAGAATAATTTTTTACATGTTCTTTAAAGTTGTAATCTTCGGGTCTTGAAGATCTATCTGCATATAATTGAAATAATACGTCCCTACTTTTCCTAATACCTATTGTTGCCCAATCACTGAATTTAAACTTAGTATTTTTTTTTATTGTAACTACTTTGAAAATATTATTGTATTCAGTTTCCAATGTATCAAAAAACATTGAAAAAAATTTATTTGGATCACTGATATCATAATTAAATTGAGGCAGTTTTTGAACCAACACATCAATGTATTCTTCAAGTCGACCAGCATCGGTAGACCTTTTTGTAACTGTGATGCTCTGTTGTTGACGAGCGTACGGAAAAGACACCAACTGTCCCCAGTGATCTGAGTTAAAAGATTTTATCGTTGACTTGTCATTGTATTCACAGTCGCAAAAGATGTTATCTATACACGTAGTGGTCGTTGCCGTTACTCTGGTAGGCTCGAAAAACACACAATTTAAATTAAAAGATTTAAATACATTTAGAAACCTTGTACTGGTTTTATCTTTCACTAAAATGTCTATGTTGAAGTCGCCACAAACAATGATAGACTTTCCCGTTTTGGAAATTATTCTCAAGACATCTTCCAATACTAATTCTATTGTTTCAAACTTACTCCTATCAGGGCAATACGCGCATACTACAATGTACTTGTCCAGCTCAACACAAGATAACTCAATATGTCTCTCAACCGAGAGCCCAACCACATCTTTGCGTTCCTTGCATTTGATGGTGTTCCTAATTAGTATCAAAGAACGGCCGTGAATAGCAGACTCTCGGTTGTAAGAACTTACAATGTTATAATTATCGTAACTTACAAAGGATTGGTGTAATTGCCAATGTTCAGTTAGGCAGACAATATCTAATTGGGTTTTTTCCAAATATAATTCTAATTCTAATTCCTTGCTGCTAGAAAAGCCCCGCACGTTTTGGTGCATTATGTGAATAAAATTGGGCTTTTCTTTTGTCATAAGTGTGCTAGAAGATCCCTGCCTCTTATTTAATAAGGATAAGCTATCATTTGAGGGATTTTCTATTGTCACAGTATCTAGTCTAAAAAATGTATGAGTTTATTAGTTTTACAACTAACTTTCGTCATGCAATGTTGTATATTATAGGCTACCAAAGTAGCTAAATGTCTTTTAAATTTATTTGGCAAATACATGTTACTTTTAGTCAAAGTAAAATGGTTAATAAACTTATTTGTATCAAAGTACAAAATAGCGTCACTATGAATGCTTAACGCATTATATAAGTGTAAATTCATTTTGAATATGCGATTATTGTGCGCCTTTGACAAGTTCGCACAATACGGAAATGCGCAAAAAATAAATTTACACTTAGTCTTATTGCAAATTTCTATCATTAATTCTATGCTCCTATTTAAGTCCGCTTGGGTGACGTTTATGTGGTTACCGTACAAGATTACCACAGTCGTATTTGCGTCAAATGTACTCGTATGTTGCGATATTCTACCAAACATGTCGTTATATGACAACTCCGGACTACATATGTTGGTCACCTGTTGGTCCAAATTATTACACAGAAGAGGACCGAAACCTTTCCCAATAGAATCTGAGTAAACTATGGTTTTCGATTTAGGGGGCGGAAGTGACACCCGCTCCCCCACCGGGGCCCCACCAGCTGCCCTGCTGTCAACCTTGTCGTGTGGGTTATCAAGGATCGGGCACTGGTGTCGTGCCTCGGCCGCAGCGCGGGCAGCCAGCGATAGGCGCTTACGGCGGCTCCGGCGCTTGGTGGAGCGAGTGTCATCCCGCTGTTTGCCCCTGTTCATTTCGCCTGTAGATACACCGCCACCACTAGCACTCGATCGCGAGTGCGGCGGCGGCGATGCCTCCACAGCTCGGTCGCCCTGTTCACTACCAGTGCCATCTACTAACCGTTTATTGCACATAGTTAACTCGATTTCGCCACACGGCGCCTGAGTCACTGAAGTATCCGCGGAATGAGAGGTGATACACACGGACGGGGTTGGCGGTGAATAACCTGGTGGCCATTTAGTACATGAGCACTCATAATTAGTAATAAGAGATTTAAATCTTTCTTCATTATATTTACTTAACTCCAACAAGCCATCCATAGCCAGCACGTGTTCACTGGTTTCTCTCATTGCAAGTTCATATTTGGTGGTCATTGTTTCCAACGACTGCTTTAACTCCATGATTTCTGAACGCAGGCGCCGTGCGTCGCACTCGCAATTACTATGGCAGTCGTCAGATGTTAAGTCAATAGTCATGGTATTATTTATATTATTATTTTGTAGGACTAAGGGATTTATAGTGGTACTATGTTGTTCTGTGGATCTGTTTCACAACGTAAACCCATGATCTTGTCGGGTTTAAGGCTTCCTTGCCGTCTAGGTGTTGTATTTCCATTTAAGTACCAGTTACGTAGCACCTTCGCAATTAGACTGCAGGTGCCAGTGTAATTATGATGTAGTTAGTTGGTGACAGGTTACTACTGTCTAATTAAGGATTTGCGGATCTTTGTGTTCCATTTGATCTTGTTTGTTTACCTGCCCAAACAATTTCATGAATAAAATCTATTGCGTATCTGAATAACTGATTATATGTAAGCTTTTAGACGAGCCCCGAAAATATTAAAAGAAACCATTATAACTGCATGCATAATAGGTAGCAATTGTAATTCGAAACTGTGCAAATAACACATTTATAAACGGTAAGAGTGCCTGATTCAAATTGTTGTACCTTTGAGAAATTTGCTAAAGTTTATTCTGAGTAATTATTTGCTTATTTGATAGTATAGATAGTAAACGACCATACATCGACCATATATACTTTTTTACTTTAACATGGGTTTTGTTGTACGTTTACAGGATCAACTTGCTCTACAGTTCAAAAATCTTTTGTTTCTCTTTTTATTAATATAATCGGCAAATTCTTTAAGTTTTTTCTGTAACCAGAATAAAACACATAACAATAAATAACATAACTAAGCAGGTAGATAGTGCAATAAAAATAAGTTTCACAATTAAACATAAATTATTTAACTAGGGAGGCAAAAGTGCAGGCGGTTTACCTATGTAGATACCTGTAACTCCAGCAGTAGATTACCCCTACACCTACTCTACAGTCTAAATAAGTATACATAAGTATGTGCCAGCTATATCTGTATTAAAGTATATTGACCGAATACGAATTAACCGCTCGTTAAAGTTATTGTTTTTTTTTTATAAATTTTGTGTTAATTTCTTCGCCTCCCCTTCCCGCTCTCCTCCCACTCTCTACGCGAGAGCTAGAGCTAGAGTTAGAGCAGGAGCTGAAGCAGAAGCGGGTGGAAAGTGGGAAGGGAGGCGGAAGGGAAGGCAAAGACAAGTAAATTACTACACTAAGTAAATTTAAACTTTTTTTTAAAAAAAGGGCCCCTTGCAACTGCAACTGCCACTGCCACCACCACAGTAGTTCTAACTCATCGCAATTTGAATTCCACAGAGCATGATACTTCCTTAAGCGAGTTTTTGAAAACTATAGATTCGCATAACTTTCGATTGAGTTAGCCGATTGCGATGAAATAAAACCTAAATGTTACTCCAAATTAGGACCTATGTTTTTTCTGAAAACTCCATCAAAATTGGTTTAGTAGTTTTTACGTGATGCGTGCAAGCACACAGACAAACCGACAAACAGAGAAAGATTGCGGAAATAATCTTAATGTATTCTATAACTTATTCATCATCACCCATTTAAAAAAAAAATATCGTACAGGCCCGCGAAGTTACATATTTTTTTATTTATTAAACTATTATTCGTAAATTATTCGACTTTTTGGTACAAATTTAGCCAATGTACTTTAATGCAGATATACCTGGCATTTACTATATCTAGCTAACTTACTGGAATGTTGGCTATATGTAGACAAATTATGCCAGCCTTCGAGTTTGTTTACAGTGGCCGCTGAAGTAACAGTCTCCGCCCTAAACATCAATGCTGGCACGTGCGGCTGACACCCGCTTTGTTCAATAATGCTTTGTTTAATACAATAAGGGACAAATAGTTCTCGAACCGCCCTCTTGTAGCTTTTTGTACCATTTACTAGGCAGAGACACACTTTATTGTGACCGAGGCTATACCGAAGTTTAAGAAATATAGTCTTTTGTTAACCTTTAATCTTATCTTCTTAGACCTGGCGACACTTCGACCCTTCTGGATCTTTTGTGCCAGATCCCTGACCACCATCGGTGCCCCAAACTTCACATACGCCTTAGAATGTCTACTTTGGCGTATGCAAGCTACCTCACGATGTTTTCCTTTACCGAAAATCCTGTGGTACTATAAATAAACAGAACTCATTGGTACGGGCGGGGTTTGAACCCCGCCGTGTTTTGTTAACCTTTACTTGACGTTTAGATTTAGTTTCACCTGTGTATATCATTCAGTAGGAAAGAAAGTCAGTAGTTTTATTTTAGACTTCAAACAATGCTAGCTAGCGTCCTTACAGCCAAACTAACCTAACCTAAATTATTGTTTAATTGATTTCACATTACTAAAATATAAAATGATTTTAGAAGATAGCACTTTAATTAATACAAGGACGAGAAAGTGTACGTCATATAAAGATAATTAAACTTATCTATCATTTTCAGGGAACTTTACTTAAATATACGATCCAAATATCAGCTAAATTAGTTATGTAGTTGTTGAGTCATCACACAGACGTACAGACAGTGAGAGATATAGATAGACGAGAAAAATTGCTTCGCATTACATCCATTTTGATGGAACTTTAAAAAATAAAAATCTGGACTTAATTAGGCTATCTACGTTACAGAGTCCAGGAGTTTTTTATCCAGCGGACAGACAAATAATTTCGCTGTAACAGGGTATTCGTGTTGACGGAACCCTAAAAAGAAAAGTAAAAAGAACTTAATATGGCACCCAGTAGGTATATACTGCAGTAGTTAAGTCATTATCATAATTTATCCCAACATTTATATTTAATAGTATAACTTGTAGATACCACAATCCGAAACCAAAATACCGTCTATTAGAGGGCCAATTTTTCCAGGTTATTATTACTTTTATTATTCATTGCGACATATTACCGTAATTTCATATAACAAGCCTCAATAAGGAAAACTGCTTGATTGCCTGAATATAATAAGGCTGAGACCTCGCAACGATTTTACTATAACAGAATACATGATATGTTTATAAGAGAAAAACCATTATAATAATGAGAAAATAATAAAAATATATACGAGTAATGTATACATTCTATTCAGAAACGATACAAAACAAAACACAGAACTCCTAGAATCTAGAACCTAAATCCAAGAATTTGATGATATTTTTGTTTTCACTAATGCCTAATATATAATCCCTAATAGACAATTTAATTTAGAAAAACCAACTTTATCCTAAATCCTCTTTAACATTTTCCCAAATTATAGTGTGTCCTGAAAGAAATAATGCCGCCACGTGTACCTTTACTATACAATATCTTTCTTAAATCGTTTCTAATATCATTCGTTATATCGTTAGCGTTCTATTTAAATATGAAGATAATAAAGAGGTTTTAACTGTAACGTTCGTGTCATTCTTTAATGTATCAGGCACCTGTACAAATACATTATAAATGGTATTTATTTTTCCGTTATAACGACGCTCTGCATTCGTGGGAACCATTATAATGATATCGTAATTGTAAAATAATACCGAACGCTCGTATGCGGTGAACCGAGATAACTGGCTATCGGTCAGACAGTTCCATTATATTTGCCGGCAGCAATTCATATCGCTCGCCTTTTTGTGAAGCTTGTAAACTATGAAAAGCAGAATCAATTCCATCTCTGGCAACGTCAGTCCAATGAATTCGACTGAGCATAATATCCAGTTCACTGGTGATGGTCATTATAGATGCGGTTCGTGCACATTTTATATTAAAATGGTCCATTTACAGTATTTACCGAAATAAATGAGCTATATGCACTAAATCTTATGAAATATAAGTTTATTTTTGGAAATGTACCTCAATTTCTGATTTAGCGTAATACCTATCTATTTATGATATTTTAATTAAAATTATGAAAATTGTTGAATAAATACGTCATTTTGATGCGACTTGATAATTATAATTAACAAAAACTTTATGTTTGTTCACAGATTGAACACCAATGAAAATGAAGCTAACAACGCCGCAAGGTAGAATGTTGCTAAAGACGAAACTTCATCTGAAACTGATAAATACGAGTGTAAAGTAAATAGATTACAGACAGATGTAAGAGGGTGTTAGCAATGGGTCGTGAATTGATGTGCGCGGTGGCGGCAGCGCTAGCACTGCAAGTAATTGGAGCAGCGCGCGTGATGTGTCCGAGTGACCCTAACTGCGTTTGCGGCGGCACACTCGCCATCGAACTCAATTGCAACATCGATGGTAAGTGCACTTTGACGCTCACGTTTTCAAATGCATTTCCTTTTATTGTTAACACTGCAATGGAACTCAAACGAAAAATGTAACTCCTAATTTGAACTCTATTAAAATTACTTACTTTGTTTCAGGCCGGATTGTAGAAATAAATTTATTACCAAATACCTATATAAACATAAAATGTTTGAACGCAACAAGTCTTGATTACAACAAATTACCAAAATGTGCCAATCGAATGAACACATTCAAATCAGTCAGTTTCAAAGACTGTCCATTACCATCGTCTTCTTTTAAGGATGTTTTAACAAACATTGGAGTATCCAAGACTATGTCACTCATTTTCCAAAATGCAAAGAATTTGTCAGGATATTTCGACAGAAAACATTTTACAGGACTGCAAAACTTAACAAAATTATTACTATCTGTTAATGGTATAACACATTTACCTGATAATCTATTTATGGATATTAAAAAGCTTACTTGGTTAAATATACGCTCGAATAGTATCAATCTTTCTGAAGGATTGTTTAAACCTCTAGAAAAGCTGGAAACTTTAGAAATTAGTCACAATCACATGACCAATATATCTTCAAACTTATTTTCACATTTATCTTACTTGAGAAAACTGTCGTTGTGGCAAAGCAATGTTACTTGGTTTTCCAAAGATTTCTTCACTGGAGTCGATGTACTTGAAGAATTAGATTTAAGTTCTAATGGACTTAACGAACTTCCTACGTCAATATTTAAACCGCTGAGGAAATTGAAGAAGCTGACGTTATTTGCAAATAAATTTTCGTCCCTGCCTCACAATCTATTCAAAAGTAACGAGGAGTTAGAAACAGTCATTATTCTTAATAATGACGTGGAACTGAGAGAGATTCCCAAGAATTTGTTTGGAAGTTTGCTGAACCTGAAACAAATATACATTCAGAGATGTGGTTTAGAACGTGTCCCATATGATGTCTTTGCAGATTCTCCACAAATTACGAACATATCACTAGCCTACAATGATATTAGTACACTGCCAGAATCAGTATTCAACGACCAGATTAATTTGTTAGAACTTGACCTAAGTCACAACAACTTAAAAGATTTGGAGCCGAAACTATTTTCGTCTTTAGTGAGATTGGAAAAGCTTAACTTATGTTACAATTCCTTGGTCAAAATATCAGGGTAAGAATCTTTCTGATGTTAATCTTTATTCTCCATTAATCATTGATATAGAATATACTATTTAACTATTATTTCAGCTCAACGTTTTCACCCTTGCTGAGCTTATTGGACTTAAATATGGAACATAATAATCTGAAAACAATATCATCATACTTATTCAGTAATAACCGACAGAGAATGTCAATATCTCTAGCGTACAATCAACTAGACTTTGAAAATAAAGTCCTACGAAACAACTCATGGATAGCTAAAAGAACTTCGCCTTTTGCTCATACATACAATTTGAGACTACTGAATTTAAGTCATAACCAATTTAAACTTACTTTCGAAGATTGGTGGATCAATGGACACGATATTTTAGACATCAGTTATAATTCATTAACCCATTTGTGGGTAAGTAAGAAAGTATAATAAATAGATATACAGAACAAGGAGGAATACAATTTTATTAATCAAACATTCAATTTCAGGGTGACGAAAACTCTCCTGACACAAATGAATACCGAAACTTATTTAAGAAACCTTTAAGACAAATCTGGATATCCCATAACTCATTTCAATGCAGATGCCGAAATAATGAGTTTATTGACTTTTTACAGGATCATCTGAAAACAAAGGTAATTTTTTTCATTGATATCTTTCACATATATATTAGTTGAAAATATTGACATACAATAGAACGTAACAATTATCCATATCTTTTATTTTCAGGTCGCCGATTTGGATGATTTAGACTGTCCATTCTGGGCTAATGGCACTTGCACTATGAGAATTGCAGCTACAGTCGTAATTATATTAATATTCACAACATTCATTTCAATACTAATAATCATGTACTTTGATTTGCGCAAACAAGTTTATTTGCTTCTGAAGAGAACAATTTACAATTTGTCGCACCATACAGATAGCAACGACAGTCAAGGTATTGTGGTGGAATATTCTGATACAGACGAAGAGTTCATTTTCAAAGAAGTACTGCCTGTAATGAGACATCATTTGGATCTCGAGATTCATGTAAATCCAATAAGTAGCTCTAATATCAAGCAAAGCTTTATAAACAGTTTAACATGTCCAGCTAATGACATAACGACGCTCGTTATGTTTTCCCCGAACTTCTTAATGTCGCATTACAGTCACGTGAATATTAAAAAGATCCGAGGCGAAATGTTTAAGGCTAAAAATACAATTTACGTATTCATTGACATTGGTCCAGAGAACTCCATCTATGCATTCTTAAAGGAGCAGCGAGATCCAAGAACAACAATTTTGTGGAATGATAAAGATTTTTGGAACAGTTTTCTTGCTATGCTGGCCAATGGTGACCGAAAAGAAATGAAGTGTCGCGTTGGGAAAATTCTCAACTCTACTAATGTGAAATTCACGTCAAACAGGGCGGTATTAAGACCACCAGATTCACCAAACATATACGCTTTAGACACATTTGCGCATTTGCAAGTTTAGTTGTTATCTTCTGTATCTAATTTAGTGAGGTAAAGACTGACTTCTCCGCCATGGAAATCTCACTCATCTTAGTTCCAGTATAGTAATCACTGAATGAATACGTTTGTGTACATATAAGCATTAAAATGTGTAGATAGAATTACTGTTATGAAATAAGTTTCAAAAAAACTATTGTTTTGACAGAACTACTTTGTCGCCGTGTATAAGAGATATTTATTAAATTTCATTACAATTGGTACTCTTATAGGTAGAGCTACGTATTTACTGTTTTGTGGGTAAATCTAATTCGTTCGACTTAATTAAAAGTTCAGTATACTTTTTTTGTATGGCAACACATGTAACGTGAAATGTAAACAAAATTAAGTATAATGTCTCAGTTATTTTAATGTACATACAATACAATATTAATAAGTAAACAAATAAGTTTCAAGGAAACGGCATATTGTTAAGAGTTGGAAACTACAGCTTATAAGAAAATGTATAACTTTACCAATATTAAATGGTTTTATTTATTCATTAGTATCATTTATTATCAAAATTAATACAATATTACATACAAGTCAAGTCCCTATTCATTAACCCCCTTCAGCGTCACATTACCAAAATCAGTGATATAATTTACACTGTGAGTAATATCATGATACCTACAGAAACTATAATATAAGAGATGTAGGTATATCAAGTGAAAAACTATAGAGTAGGCAAAATGTGAGAATGAAAAGAAGACGACAGTCAGTTGGGGCACTGATACATCAAAGCAAGGGCTTAGCGATGGTAAAACCATAGCAACGTCCGAAGGGAGAAACGAGGAGCTACTGAGAGCTACTCAAGTTGTATCAAAGCGACAATATGAATATTATAACTGGAGGGTGTTGTTATGAAGTTAAGGTGGTATTCACTAGTATGAATACTATATGAGTAACGATAGACAGGATAGTTTAAGACGAATTAATCGTAGTTAGTAGTTCACTTGTTTTGTGTTAATTATCAACAGGAGGAAGTCTATGTTCGGTTTCTGCCATTTACCACAAGCGGCTATGTGAGTTGTCAAGTTTGCACATTTCCTAATGAGTTTATTACGATTAATAGAATAACTCTGTTCTCTCTGGTTTTATCATTTAATCTACTTCAACATCTGTTTTAAGTGTTTTAAGTTCTAGCTAGTAATATTATCTTTGGTTCTAGTTAGCAACACCGCAAATTAGTTTTGCGGTTTATGAATCGAAACATAATTATTTTAAAAAAAGCAAACTGTCATACAGAATGTGCGGGTTTCGTAAATTTGTGTTCCAAATTTCAGTTCCAATCAGTACAGTAGTATTTGAGTTATCATACAGACGGACAAAAAAAGTTTTACTATAATGTAACCGTTTTAACGTTAAAATGCATGTGGCTAGTTTGGGAATAAAGTACAAAATATGCGGTGTCATAAAAGTGAGATTATTTAATAAAGACGACCTCTGCGGCGGAACGGGTAGTTCTCGGACTGTCACGCCGGAGGTTGCGGGTTCGAATCCCGCTAGGGGCAAATGTTCGTATGATGAATATGAATGTTTGTACCCAAGTCTTGGATGTTTGTATATTTATTTAAGTATGTCTATCCGTTATCTAGTAACCTTACCACAGGCTCTGCCTAGTTTGGGACTGGATAATTGGCGTGAATGTCTTAGATATTTATTTATATTTATTTAAAGCCATAGAAAAATGTCAAATTGCATTTAGAAGAATTATTTCACTAGTAACACCTGCTTTAGCCTTTCCGAATATAACTGTTAAAAATATCCATTATTGTCTGCAAATACATTGTTAAATATGTTTCCCATATCTACAAAATTACATATATTCATTAATAGCTGTTGCCCGCGACTTCGTTCGCGTGGACAACTTAACATCACAAATTATTATGTATTTCCCGTAGGAATGAGATGTTTTTTCGGGATAAAAACTATACTATGTCCTATTCCAGGACTAACCTATATGTGTGCCAAGTTTTACACGATCCGTCCAGTGGTTGAAGCGTGATTGAGTAACAAACATCCAAATATCTGAAACATCCAAATATCTAAACTTTCGCATTTATAATATTAGTAGGATAATTATACCTCGCGTTGTAGAATGTAAAACTATGCGAGTACGCGAAATGTTTTATATCCGAGACAGAACCTGTGGCCACCCTAAACGGGGTGGGAAGCCGGCCCACCGCATTATTTATGTCCAGGCTGTATCTGCACCCGGCTGCGGCCACATATAGAGCTATAAATTAATTAGTCCGTTGCATCTTTTAATACGATTAACTGCAGTAATGATAAACATAGTTGATTTACCTGGTTGTACTTCCCTAGAGTAATGACCGTCGTTAATACAGTTACGGTTTATAGTAAACAATAAATTGATATTGTGCATAAACTCTGTACGGGTGTAATGGTCGGAATATTACGTTAAGCCTATAAATTGATGTGATACTCATATTCATAGAGGCACAATGTGGGAATTAAATTTCAGGATAAGCTACTAAACATTTTTCTGTACATTGAATTTACAAAAACAGTAATTGTGGGGTCTAAGGATAAGTAATAGGAAACATTGAGATCATTTATGAAAATCTTGTCTGTTAGTTTGTGCACGTATCACGTAAAAACTACTGAACCGATTTTGAAGAACTTTTCAATATATGTATATAGGGCTTAACTCGGAATAAGATTAAGTCTTTATTTTATCGGAAGCGGAAGCGGGGGCGGGAGCTGGAGCGGTAGCTGGAGTGGTAGCGGGAACGAGAGCGGGAGCGGAAGCAGGATAGGGGTCGTCGCCGGAGTTGGAGTCGGAGAAGAGTTTCTGGGGTGAAATATTAATTGGTCTATCAATAAAAGGCAGAAAGATAAGGAATTAAACACAGCTTATCCAAAAATAAAAAAAACTACCACGTTCTTAGGAACAGAGTAGTAGGGCAGGTTATGTGCTTTACGAAAATATTAAATTTAAAACTGAATAGAATGCTGTAGTGACGTCCTTTTGGCAGAGTCTGCAATAGACCCCTATAACATTTAAACGGATGAAGTACAAATTAAGATTGTCGAGTAAAAAATAGTACATTTTCAGTCATTTAAATCAGAAACTGTGGCCTGCCAAAATGACGCAAGTAGGTTATGTAGTTTTTTTAGACTCCGGTAAAGCAGTACTACCTGTACGGGCTAGATCATTATTCCTATATAAAGAAGGGCCTATATCCAACAGTGAACATTAGAGGACTGATAAATAAATGATTAATTCATCGATCATCACATTATATTGTCCACGTAGAATTTAAATGTGAATTTAATTTCCCCTAAGGTGAAATTTAAAGTCATTTCTTAGGTGTCTCAAATGATGTTTAAGGAAACTTTTAAAGTTTTTTTGTTTCTTGACCCTGTTTGATTCTATGCGTTAAAAGATTAATCGGTCGTTATATACTAGAATAGATGAAAATAAAGAAAAAAATTACCAGGTTTTTCCGTTCATCCAGCAAGGACTGCGAATTAATTTCGTTTAAGTCGCAGCTATGTGCATTAGGTACGCTTCCCTTAGTGGATTCTCGGCATTATTAGTTAATTATTCTGCGATGTAGTGGAATAGGAAGCCGGCATACTTCCGCTGCATTATTGCATAGGCATGAATGGGACATTATTCGTGGCACGCTTGCAGCCTTTGCATAGGCATTCGTCCCACGAGACTAGGCTATAAAGATGAATCTAGTTCATAGCCGGCAGCTGTGACTAGCTAATTACCATAGTTAATTGCTGCTGTAATATCTGATACTATGACGAATACTACTCAAAGGATTTATCTAGGTAAGTAAACATTTACTCTATCAGACACAACAGAATATTACAAAAAATATACAAGATTGTAAGTACCAAAAATAAATAGCAGCTACTTGTAATACATAATTTTTTTATTACATTGAATTCAAATGTGGTATCATCGCTTGAAACGATAATTCAAAGTAATCCTTTTGGTCATTGAAATAAATATGAAGTAGTTCTTTTGAAGACGTCAGCAACAGCTTTACAGGTGTCTATTGAATTTGATATCTTACTACCTAAATTCTAAGCTTATCTGTATTTCCTTGGTTTCATCTCGTCCCAATTGACACAAAGACAAAGATTTAGCAATCTAAAGGACATTATCAGCCAGTATCAGTTAATGCTTGTGATTATAATAACCAGTACCAGATTACAGAGGCTTGGATCTTCTTCAGTAATTGGTGTTATGCAGACCAACAATTTATAACGAACGGTCTATGGGCTATATGAACATTTAAAATTATAGACGATTTGCCCCTGGTATTCATTGTTGTTGGGTAACCAAATTTACCATTCAAAAACCACATCTAATTCATGGACATTTTGCGAAGTAGACCAAGTAATTTGTTAGCTTTGTTCGACACCTAGTAGTAGCCGAAGGCAAGATTGATAGACAGAATTGTTATGGAAATATCGTCCCAAGTGAGAAACTTATGATAAGCTGAGAATAGCTCGGGTCGTATCTATGACGAGTTTACTTATCTTGATAGTAGTTTCGTTAGTATATTGCTGATGTTACTCTAATTTGTAATCTCATAACGCAAATAATGATAAAC
Organism: Esperia sulphurella; assembly: GCA_947086405.1. NCBI lineage: Eukaryota > Metazoa > Arthropoda > Insecta > Lepidoptera > Oecophoridae > Esperia > Esperia sulphurella. Next base: position 10,682,208 of record OX352261.1, read on the forward strand.
TGCAAATATCAACACAACATCCCAAACCCTATGCATTTAAATGTCTCCTAAATAACCTACAACACAGCATATACATCGTTGCTTGTGGCAAAAATAAAGTGACCTCTGTCATGGAAGATTGAGTGGCCCACAATTAGGTATACGAAGGTTGTCCCGGTATGCCGCTGTGTCAGTGATCAGGGCGGCTGGCTTATGAATTATGCATTGACACGACCGGTATATACACTCCCAATATATTTACTCCTGACCACGTCGTCTGTGACACGGAAATAATAACAGGGTTTGGACAGTCTGTAGTGAAGCTTTCACTCATATTTGACTTTATAGTCTATACTTTTCTTAAAGGGCGTGTGTGAAAGTTTGTTATTTATCAGTAAACGTGAATGACCTATTTTGGTAAATTTTTATATGACGTGTTATAATTACGTATGTGTAAATAAGAAAACCGTTTTTAAAAACAATAATGCTTCGAAAATATTGATTTTGGCAATCAATAACCAAACGATGAATCTCACTGGCCAAAAGAAAAAATAAATATTTAGGTATTATACAAACCAAAAATAAAATGAAATGAATTCCTCTATAAATATTTAAACACGTACGAACCCCAAAACATCATAAAAGTAACTTCAAAGTGTAAGCAATGTTTTTCTAGTAAGTACATTACGATCATTAGCATCGATCGCTTAAGTGCTCTGATGGAAGTCGAAAAATAAAGTTAAGTAAAATAACTAAAAATAAGCCTTTTGTACGAAGTTCCCATCGTCAGCACTTCTGTGAAATATCGCAGCAGCCCCCAGCTGAGTGGCCAATGGAGTCGCGCGGAACGGTCAATTTTTATCTATACCGCTTTACTCAAATAAATCGACAGAGATTTTTCAAACTGAAATATTAGCGGTCTCATACTATATCTGCAGGGCCGGGCACAGCGATGGGGTCGTTAATAAACTCATTTTTCACTACTTGAAAAACGTTCAAAATTCGATACGGCCTACGAGAAATTTAACGATCTTTTTGCTATAGATTACTTTATACCGTGCCATATGGTGAATGAAGTGACCGAATAATTCGCTCATTTGTCAACGTCTTCGCTTTGCCGAGGAGAAAAATGATTCAGTGAATCTGTCGGGGCTTCACGTCGCTGAATTAATTGAAATAAATTACCGAGTCCGCGTCAACAATTTAATCTTGTCCGAGAATAATCTGAGACTAGTCGCTATTACTGTGCTATATCAATTAGTGTGATTGTAAGATAAAGTAAGTTCTTGCAGGCTATTTCTTGTTTTTTTAAGGATTTTAGTGGTAAATGGACAGCCTAGTGGCCACTATCACCCATTTACCTGCAGCCTTTCGATATCTTGCGTGCGCAACAATCCAAATGCCATGGCCTGGGATGGCGTACTCTGTTAGCATTTCGGATAATATACGTCGAACTAAACAGCTATTTTGTACTATAACGGGCCATATGACATATTCTAGTAAACGTTTGGTGTTTAAAGCTGCAAACACATTATCGGTCGGGTAGATTTTACTCGGACGTTCGAACGCTCAAGGTCCCGTCTGCGACTGACGTCCGATAGTGTACACGTGTAATGTATAATTCAAATTCAAATTATTTATTTCAACATAATAATGTCATATTTTATGTACAAAAAGAATAATAAAATTGTATTAGAATAAAATCACAATAAAAATAAGAATAATTAAATTAAGTCAAAGTTAAATTAAATTAGAATAAAATGAAATCAAATAATTTAAAATAAGTAAAATTAAAACAATGCAAACAATTAAAATTTGGGTTAAATAATAATAATGTACTATCCAGCTACAGTTAAACCGCATCCGTAAGCCGTGGCTGACGGACGCGCCCGATAATGTGTTTGCAGTTTAAGAAGAGTGCTGAGCTAAATTATGAAACTAAAAAGTACAAGGGGAGTAGATATCTAAGTAATAGCACGTATTTCAAGGTACTTGCCGCTTCAGGAGGAGTCGTCGTCTCTGGTCTAGTTATTAGGTTCACACAGTTTTATGGGACACAAGCACTTAGGTATAACGTTCATAGGTTGAGGAGCACCGTGCTACTTGTCCGTCTGTTCTGTCAGTTTGAGAGGGGCAATGAAAAGAGCGGGTGCGTATAAAATAAATATGTAGGTGGGTATACGAAATAAGTTATGTTAGGAGGGATTTAAATTGTATACTCATTCTAGTGCCAAACGTTGTGTCACCTGACCTGCTAGAGAACAAAATGAACGGATACTATCCGGAGTCCTTACGGAGTAGCCCAGTCCCAGGCCTTGGTTGAACCTCCTGCGCCTGAAATTTCACTGACGCTCGCGGGGTTGTGCCTGAACAATGAAACGGTATCAACCTGATATGTTTTTCTTGTGTCGCATATATTTGAATCAATCAACAAATCAAGTTTCAGTTACACAGTCCATTGATAGTTTTCATATATAAATGTTATTGTTGTCAAAATAAAAGTAACTATTGGATTTCAAACAAGGTTAAGTTGAAGCGATTAAATTACATTGCCACAGTTAGGTTGTAAAAGTGTTTATATGTAAGTTTTTCAATAAAAAGTTCAATGAAAAAGTAAGCGAGAGTTTCTATAAAACTTATTTCTATTTGACTTGAAGACATATTCCGACCGCTCGCTGTGAGCTTGCTATATTGCTCCAGCTCGGTCAGAAGCAGTTCAACCTTTATATTAGAATATTCAAAGGCTAGCTTGTGAAAAAATTGCTCAATTGGTACCACGATCCGCACGGGATTCCCTTTTTAATATTCAGGCGATGAAAAATATCCCCGTCATAAAAACCTGGACCGTATGAGTTTTTAGAGCCCACGTATTTGAATATTGATGTTTATGGAAAGCTACAACGCGCCTTTGGAAGTATAAAAGGCTGTTATTTCAACATGCGTGTATAATAAATTCAGGGTAACGGAACTATAGATAGCAGCGTCACACGATTCTGCTGTTACGTTTAATTTATAAACGTTATGATTGCTCATATTTCACATAGATTGCAGTTGCCACGCCTTGAGTGTGCCCGTGTGACGAAAAAAATTAAAATAACAGGGTTCTTGCAGGTAATTATGTCACACTGTCACGCTATTCCTATGCCTATTAATATACGTGTCAATTATCGTAGTATAAGCAGATATCTTACTCACGCTAAAGTTGTTTGATGCAGTTTTCACAGTTGTCTCGCTGGAGCGTCCTCTGGCACACCTGCCTTCCACTTGACCCAGGATGATGAGCTTCTCCATGTGATGCAGGAGAATAATACAAAAGGAATTAAAAACACGACTACGATCTTAAACCCACTAAAAAGTTATGAAAAAGACTTGTTTACGGTTTTTATTGAGTGATACTATTAGGTATTCAACTACTATAATGTATTATTAAAATTCAGTTTCAACAAAAAAGAAATACGGCTAAATAAATATCGATATCAATATCGATATTTATTTCAATACTGAATTATATACTTGGTAAAGGTTAACAGAATACATATGGATTTCTCAGAGTGATATCAAATTCTTAAACTTTTCGGGACTCAGCAAGGACTTAAGTTGTTGACATATTATACTTAACTTCGACCGCAGTGCAGTTCAGCTCTTCAATCAAATCATTATCGTAGAGGTTAAACAAGTTGGGAGAGGTCAGACCGCATTGCACCTGCCTTATAATTACACTTTTCAGACTTTTTTTCTCTATAGTAGTTTAGTAAGAAACCTCTAACAATAAAACACGACCTTTTAACGATAGGCCTGTGCGCGAGAAAAAGAGCATTAGGACGCAATTTATCACAGTTTCCAAGCCATTAAATAACGAGACTGCAAAAACCGTGCGTGATAAGCTTCGAAAGGACTGAATTGTCTGCAAACGTAAAAATCATTGCCGTCATCAAGCCATTTAGATAAACCACTCCTAAACTCCGCTTTGGTAAATATCTATAGATATATCAAAAAGTCAACATTCATTTGAATTAAAGATGTGGTGAAAAAGAAACTCAAATCCTAAGTTGCATCTTCTGGGCCCACGCAGAGGACTACAAATACACTCTACTCAATAGTACAATTATTTATATAAAGCTATAGATAAATTAAATCAATTCGTTTTATTTCTACTCTACTCGATTAACGAGTAAGTATTTCTTCAACAGAAAATATTCTTAATTTTTCTTTATAATCTCATACAAAAACTCCACTTGTAGAAGAAAAGGAAACTAAAAAAGGAAAGTGGTTTAGTTTTATGAAAATGTAAGAAATAAGATAATTTAACGTCTGAGCGATGAAAAATATTGTTAAGAAATTTACCTCAATTTACACTATCGGACCAATAGGTGCGTACCCTCAAAAGTTTAAAGATATATAACTATGTTCTAATACTGGGTCATATCTGTACAATGTTATACATATGAAATATACAAGTAGACATGTAATAAGCAGATAACACATTTAGAAACCTTTCGGTCGTATGTAACGTTACTAATGGTATTAATTATAAAATAGTACAGTCAGCGTCAAATGTAGCCGAAAAACTAACTTCCAAAAGTACCTTCTCACTGTTGAACATTTCATAATCACCTGACTTCTGTATTCTTCATAATAAATTAAATTAAAAATTAAATTAAATAGTATTTATTTCAAGCCAGTTAAGCCCATAGAAAATTTTACAAAATTACAAAAATACTGAAAATATAAACAAATGTTCACGTTAAAGTCTTAAAATAAATAAAAACCTGACTTCTCAAATATAATGGTAGACTAAAATAAATCAGTACCAACCAATTCACGTTGTATTTCTCAATGTCAACGGTATGAACAAAATATAGAGCACAACGTTTAAAATAAAATAAAAATCCATATTTCCATAAGATTGTGTTCAATCAAAGTCATTTCCTCTAAAATTTGCAGATACTTACTTTTAAAATGTTGTATAATATTAATTTGTCTTTGTCTTTATTGAATTGAAATATTACACTAATTTGAAAGTATTGTATAACCATGTACTTTAAAAAAATTATGATGTTATAGGTACTATTATGACATTACATTTCTTTTGGAAATTTCATATACTGTATTCTACTGACGCTGACTATACTGTTTTTATTTATAGTTTAGGTACTTGAAATGCAAATGAGGCAAGTCTGATAAATGGGTTATATCGAAGGATGAACGAGGCGTTAGATGAATTGTTGGAATGGAAGTCACAGCAGACTGGATTTGACCCTTGTTTGTCCCCACTTTTGGCAGGCTGGGACCAAAACAGGGTCATTAATGAGCCATAAAGCACACACCAACTTTTATTCTGACCTTTGTTAATGGACACACAGACATCAAGTCCGTTCTTCACCAGCCATTGTTTTGGTTAAAGGCTAATGGGCCCCCGCCGAGCCGGCCATGTTATTCAAGTGTCAAGAAGATGAATGTCGCGTTATTTATGAGGTTACCGCGAAAAATGGCTTTTTTGATACATACCTGTACTCGGCTGGCTCCGTGAAGGTTTGTGTTTCGCATTTTTAGTAAATATTCATATTTTTTGTTACACTCCAGCAGCGGAATAGTAACCCAAGCAATTTGTTTAGCTTTGTCTTTATGAGAACTCCGATTTTTTCACAATGAAAAATTAGTACCTGAATATCAGATATTGTTTAACTGCTATATCCTATAACAGTGTTCAATAAGACTAAGTATTCAAAAGCATTGAGCGAGACTGGAAATATAATTTCGTTCGATAGCATTAAAATTAAAATAGGTACCTTGTCTTCTTCAAACCAAAAACAGGCTACATCAAACACATCCAATAAATAAACCACAAATTTACGAATTAGGAATTCCAATAGTAAATTCATTGACGAACGGCAATAGCATTAACGACCCCAACAATCAATGTATTACTATTTACTACAAATGGGGCGCGTTGATAACAAATATGCATATTTGATGTGCTCTGTTTATGTAGAAGAGGTAGTTTAGGCTTTTATAGTTTCTCTATTAATACGAGGTTGAACAATTCTATGTAGTCATAACCACTATAATTGTGGTACGAGGCACGAGGTATAATAATATCTGATCCCGTACCTCCTTAACATTAGCGTCTGTTAATTTTACAGGCCAGATGCACCCTGCGACACATGTGATCTTTTGTGCCAGCTTCTTTGTTTATATCATGATTCCATACCCCAGACTCCGCTGTATAAAAGCTACTATGCAGCTAAGAGATAGGAGCCTGTAGTTCTTGGGTTCAGGTTAACCTAAGCCCTAGGACACTTATTCGCTTTGCAGCTAGTGCATTGCATTCACACAGCAAGTGAGTACAATAAAGTAATTAAATAATTCACTAGTAGGCACCTCATTGATTAGGATATTCCTGGAAAAATAGTTAATTAACTTGACCGCTTCGACCTAAAATCGGATTATTACGTAACGGGTGTTTGGTATGGTAAATTTCATGACTCATGAGCAAGCCCGTAAACGTTGGAGAAGAAAATCTAAGGCGTGTGTTAAATTCACCAATGCGCACTGAACTATAACAATGTGGATTATAAACCCGCACGCTCTCTTGGTTTGGGTAGGCCTTTGCTTAACAGTGAAATGTATATATAGGCTATAGACGACGTCAAAAATACATAAAGTTGTAATATTGCTATTTTACTATACACTTTTTAGGGTTCCGTAGCCAAATGGCAAAAACGGAACCCTTATGGATTCGTCATGTCTGTCTGTCTGTCTGTCTGTCCGTCCGTATGTCACAGCCACTTTATTCCGAAACTATAAGAACTATACTGTTGAAACTTGGTAAGTAGATGTATTCTGTGAACCGCATTAAGATTTTCATACAAAAATAGAAAAAAAAAAACAAAAATTTTGGGGGTTCCCCATACTTAGAACTGAAACTCAAAAAAAAAAATTTCATCATACCCATACGGTATCTATGGATAGGTCTTTAAAAATGATATTAAGGTTTCTAATATCATTTTTTTCTAAACTAAATAGTTTGCGCGAGAGACACTTCCAAAGTTGTAAAATGTGTGTCCCCCCCCCCCCCCTGTAACTTCTAAAATAAGAGAATGATAAAACTAAAAAAAATATATGACGTACATTGCCATGCAAACTTCCACTTAAAATTGGTTTGAACGAGATCTAGTAAGTAGTTTTTTTTAATACGTCATAAATCGTAAACCACAATACTATTATTAAAACATCGATCAAAGTTACAACGAACTACTATAACTTTTATATTATGTTACTTGCTGCTACGGAACCCTTCATGGGCGAGTCCGACTCGCACTTGGCCGCTTTTTTTTCATTATGAGTTGAACAAGACATGCACCTTAACTCCATACGAGTGCACCACTATCTTGTTCCCTTGAAATAACTCGACCGCGATCTTATTTCAAACGATCATAAGAATGATTACTTTGGATAACATACAGTAACTAATGAAAAATGCAACTTACTTGACAACAACTTTTTTCAGTGCACATACATGCATATAGCTAATAAATATTAATTCTCTTGACCCATTTGGAGTTAGGCCATTCAGCCAAAACTATATAGGTAATGGGTATAATTGAATCAGGTTGCGGAGATTGTACCGCAACGTAACACAACAAAGTGTTATAAAACGTTAAAGTGCTATTTTTACTAGGTACTGAAAACATCAACTTAAACGTTACATATAAAACACACAGACGCTATTTGTCGAACAAAGAAGAGAGTATGTACATTTTACTAGAGAAAAACATTGTGCTTCATACGAAAGCAAAGCAGGAACAAAAGAAAAACAACCCATCGATCAATAACCTATCTGTGCTTGCGTTAAGCATACTTATATGTAGATTTAATATGGTTCTTATATGTAGACTATATAAGATAGGTACTGAAACGCGTAGAGAAATTGCATTTACTACACAAGGGTAATAAAAACTCAAGGTTTGTCCTTGACACTGTATTTGTAATTAATTGTATTTATATCGCCTTTTGTTTCGTAGTTTTCCATCTAAACGGATATTGTAGTGAAGCTTATCATAGTGAAGCTTTTTGTGCGCCTGTCTGTCTGTCCGAGGGATAATTCGAATACTACTAAATTGATCGATTAAACTGAAACTTGGAACATACTCTTATATGTGAAATTGGCCGGCAATGATTAAAAATTACAGAAATGTTAAAAAAAGGATTATCCGAGATATTTCAGGAAAATAAGTGAGAATTCAGACGGGAATCGCACATTATCATATTACGATGTACACTTTGCTTACTTTTTTGCATTTAATAAAAAAACCTTTTGTAAAAAGTACCAAAAAATTCAGTGATGGAAAGTTGTGCTCTCAATGGGTCTACTAAAATCGATGACTAGGACCGCCCCTTCCGCTAACTCATATTTGACGTATATAAGTTGAGAGGAAAGGAAAAATATGTTTAGGTGGAAAGAGTTACAAGGCTAATAATGTAGGCTTTGACGACTGGAAAGTCACGAGAAATATCACTTCATCATAGAAAATTAACGAGCAAACGATTGGAACTCATTCTCACGTAAATTCAACAATCATAAAAATGGATTTGTTATGTGGTAAGTATAGTCAGTGAGCTATGATAAATAGCCAAATTCATTCTAATTTAAACTTTATTATCATTAGACTGGCTGTGCCCGTGGCTCCGCTCGCATGAACTACAGAATCCGGCCCCGTTCCCACTTCCGCTCCCGTTCTCTTCCCACTTCTACTTCCACTGCCACTCAGACTCGATATTCTCAATATCCTAATCCCAACCCAAACCTCAACCCCATTCCTATCCCCAAAAACTAAATTTCACTCAATCCCATGCGCGGCTCACCCATATGATGAACATACTCGTACGTTCGAGAAATATTGCATTTTTTTAACAAAATTTTCGTAAAAAAGAGATGTTTTTTTCATGAATGATTTCTAAATGTGATACTGAGTTAGTGGAAGAAATATTCACAGTCGTTTTATTATCATCAGATATAATGGCTTCTAGAAAAAATTACTTTATTAATATCTCAGGTTCTAAGTGGCATATCAAGATGAAACATGCACCAGATTTAAGTCAGACCACCAGCAAGACAACTGTGAAACTGCATCAAATTTCATTCAGTAGTTTTTGCGTGATGCGGTGACAAACATACATACAGACAGACAGACAAAAATTCTAAAAAAAATGTTTTAGCTTCTATATAGGCCCTATAAAGACCCCTCATAATTTTTTTTTTAAATATCTCCCATGTACGTATATAGACCAGTTACAGTTTTATTATAAGTATAGATAAGGTCATAGGACTGATCATTTAATTCAGAATGTGACTACGAATTTCAATTAAATTAAGGTGTTTGAATTGTTATATTTTGAAGCACTTTTATGTGGACTCCGGCGAAGAAAGATGTGATACTGGTGATGATGTGGGATGGTTTGGTCAAAAAGCTAGTCACTTAGCTTTAGATAAAGCTATGTTCAAAGTTTATTTGGTAAATAATTAGCCGAAAATTTAGAAATTTTGTCAAGACCACTAGTGTGGAGATCACGTGCTGAAAATTTTAATATATTTTCGTAATATTTTTCTTTCATCTCGTTTGAAACGGGCAGGTAGCAAAGCTAAGCTGATTATAACAGCCCCGGATTCCAACAAATGTTGGAGCTACTAATCTTATGTAAAGCCACTGAGAAAGGCCTGCTATGCAATATGCATATTCGGGCAGTGTATAAGCCCATCCCAGATAAATAGATTGAGGTGGTCTAAGCCCAATAAACAAGAAAGATGCGGTGTTTCCAGGGTGAATAAAGTATACAGTAGTTTAATTCGTTCAATTTTTAGAATAAATAATCATGCTTTTACACACATTTAAACAGACATCTGCAAAAAAAATGGAACCTTTTTGAGTTATAGTCGATGACAAATAGATGAACGAGCACACTATGGCCACAAAGAAAAATATTCTTGTTACAACTTTATAAAACTCGACGCTAAAAACTCAACTTGCCGCTCAGGTTCGTTAACGAAACAAAATCTTGTCACAGCGTCATTAAACTAAGCTGATTAATGTTTCTCCTAAATTTATGGCAATGAAACCGACCCCTTGTCAAATCTTCACAGTTTCATCTTTCTGGGCCTACGATGCTTACAATTTTCCGTTATAATGATGTCGACCCTTTTCGTACCTCTCCACTAGTTCTACAGCCGTAGAATAGTAATATTTTTTAACTTCAAAATCATTATTACTAGAGATGTTTGAACAGCACCAAGATTGACAGTCTTTAAGAGTTATACAGAGTTTAGCTATGTATTAAAAAGCATTTTACAAAACTGATAATAAGTACGCTTAAGGAAACAACTTTTTAAAATCATAATATAATTAATACTTGTAATCGAATATTCAAAGAATATTGAGCACTTAAACGATGTATATTGCTTATTTTATGAATGAATAAGGTATATAAGTAATTGTTATGTATGTCTGAAAATATCTTCTTACACCGTAGACCTAGCCAGTTCCATCTTCCAAGGCCTGCGTTGCTTATCCTTGTGCGTTATGATGAAGTGATCTTGTCGTGTGGTCGGACTCATGAAATATTCATGGCCCGGGAATGCGGCAATTTGCCCAATATATTCCGTGTCCCTCCCACAAACAACATGCAGATGGATCTTAAGTTATACATACTAGTCCGCAATGTCCTGTGGAATGATCCTTGCTTGATGTGGGATGGTGGTTCAAAATTGTTTTGATGTCAAATGTGTTTATTATATTGATTACAAAATCCAGGTAATTGCTTATTTTAGCTACCTATATAAAACAAGGTTTTTAAAAGAATTCATTTTTTTACTGTACATACATCATCATCATGTCAGACCTTAGAAGTCCACTGTTGAACAATAGGCCTTTCTAAAACAGGTGGCCGGAAGCGGCTAGATGCGGAGGACGGAGGACCGGGTGTGATGGCGTTCTTTGGGGAATGTAGGCATACAACGTTGTGAATTTATATTTAAGAAAACGGACGTAATATATAGAATAACTTTGACTTGTATCGTCAATAAGACTGGTTTACTCATTTATTAGGTGCTCTGCAGTGTTAAACCTCATAATAAAAGTGATTTACTCAATCCCATTTCCTTTCACAGCCCAATTATAATAAAAACGAGGAGAATCCGAAAAAATTGTAAACGTCTGCACCCGTTTTCGGTAAAATTCGTCTAACTTAGCTAATAAAGATTTATCGCTTCGATAAAAAAAATTCATAGCCGTGAGCTGCCCGTAAATAATTCGAGGCATACCTGCGAATGCTGATTTGACATGGGTCAGGACCCGAACTCGAGCCTTCTAATATTTCATTTCTTCCAAGTCGGATCGCAAGTCAGAACCGCGGCGAAAATTGAAATTTCCCTCAGACACCGCCTTTTTGTAATTATTCGTTCTCTCGTTTCCGTCTAGCTTTATCCAATTTTCGTACTTTGTTTATTGCTTGTACATGTTCGTACATAATATAAGCAAATATTTACTGCGAGTGAAGTAATAAATTATGTAATGAGGCTATGGATGCCGTAATCTATCTAATTTATTTTATACTAAACGCATGAACAATTTTATGGACAATGCTCTTTAAAATTATAATGTAACTTAGTTTGGCATGACACACACAAATCCCTATCTATATATTAACCATTCTGTTCGCCTCTACCAGTGGAATTGAATTTTTTTCAAAATTATGAAGAGTAAAAAGTGTTTATTTATCGATTACCTAATTTCCGTAAAATTAGGAAACTCGAGTTGTTTTAATCATTTTAGGGTTCCGTAGCCAAATGGCAAAAAACGGAACCCTTATGGATTCGTCTTGTCTGTCTGTCTATCCGTCCGGATGTCACAGCCACTTTATTCCGAAACTATAAGAACTATACTGTTGAAACTTAGTAAGTAGATGTATTCTGTGAACCGCATTAAGATTTACACACAAAAATAGAAAAAAAAAAAACAATAAATTTTGGGGGTTCCCCATACTTAGAACTGAAACACAAAAAAATTTTTTTGCAAACTTCCACCGAAAATTGGTTTGAACGAGATCTAGTAGGTAGTTTTTTTTAATACGTCATAAATCGTAAACCACAATACTATTATTAAAACATCGATCAAAGTTACAATGAACTACAATTACTTTTATATTATGTTACGTTGTATGTGTTATGGCACTTGGCCGCTTTTTTTTATATGTTATACATTTGAATTGACATAATATTAATTTTTCTTATATTTCACTTCTTTGGTAAATTTTTAATCGATTAATTTAATCGCATTTGAATTAAATTGGATTAAAAGTTAAAGCAACAATGCCCATATGCTTTGGACTCAGATGTTTAGATTCATGGTGACCTGGATATGAATCTCAGCAATTACGAGGGTTATGATCTAAAGATGACCAAGAAGGCAGTAACTCAATCCCAGCAATGGATACAACTAGGTACTTCGGGTATGGACTCAGTTATTTAGGTCCATGGGGACCTAAACATCTTTTACACGTTGACCCTTGATAATCGGATAGTGATCAGTTAGGAGGTATATAGGTAGAGATAGATTAGGAGATAGGGATGTTAGGAGGCAGGTACGTAAGTATACAGTGAAGGAGGCCAGGAAAGAGGAAAACAGGTAAGCAAGGAGGAAGGTAAATATTTGATTATAATATATATACGAAAGTCACATATAAGACATCTAAATAGCTCTGTTCGTAGTATCCAATATTGTTCACTATATTTGCAAGCAAAACTAATTTCACAAACAAAAACGGCACACGATAACTTTAGCTGTTTTGTACCCCTTCTCATTATTTTAGTTGAGCGGCTAACCCGAATATCCTAAGCTATTAACTACCGGAACGGGACATCCAATAAATTCGGACTTTTCATATATAAATCAGGGTCAGGCGTGTCCCAGAAGGTCCGGAGATAAACCCAACGGTATAAAGAGAGTGGAGAGACATTATCCGGAGCAGCTGGTCTGTCGCGAACTCTGTCACATTACAACCGGTTTTATGTGGGACCCGGGCGAATCTCGCCCTAATACCGCACGTTTCCTTCGGGAAACTTGCGCAAATTGAAACTTGAATCGGAAGACTTTGGATAATTGGGACGTTTTGCGGTTTGAAAAATCTATTATCTCTATTCTGCATTCCTCCAGTGCGAACTTATACTCGTACATGAGAAATAAAGAACAATGAAGTGCAGAGGGGTTAAGAATTATTAGATCATTTTGATGCCTGACTTGTTTAATGCCATTAGGTAGTTAAAATGGTAGGTAGGTACCTATTTTGTTTCACAATATTGTTTATATCAGATAAATTTACACATACCTGCATTGGAAATACTTTAAATAACAAAGTATTCGTAAGTCTCAATTATGAGGACTGAAATGGTAAGTTATTTCAATCTTTGTTCATTTTATACCTGTACTACCTACCTACTGGCTACCAACACTATAAAACAAACCCGCTTAAAACGATCCCTGCCACCCTTTCCTCTCTATCCCTCCCTCCCTCTCACCCACCCTCCTTACCTCCTGCCCGCAATCCATCAATCTCTTCATCTCTCGTCATACTGTGTGTGGTGTAAAATCTAAACTTTCTAAATTTTCTACATGTAGTATTTTGGAAGACTAATCTTTGTTTAGGTTCAAATATAAATTATAATAAAGCAAATTTGTCCTAGTAAAATTTGGAGACGATTAGTGAGAAAGTTGTGTGGTGAGACCGTATCGTTTATTTGTTAAAATTATAACACTTTTTTTTCTCCATACAATGTTCTGGGAAATCAGATTTCTGGTAAATTTTCGCTTATGTTTTTTTAACTATACATACACAGTTTTTGCTTCTCGAGTATGTTATCAAGTATGCGTAAAAACACGTATCATATGTATTTTTAAATTCTCTGATGTTTTTTCTAGTCTTCTAGTGCGGTGTTCTTTATTTTAAGAATTTCTTTTGTCTTTCATCTGTAGGTTCTATTATCATTTGAATTTACCAAGAAAGCACTGTAAAAAGAAAATAAAATATAAGAGAAAATCCGCTTTAAGTACTTGGAGCTCTTCACATCCCCAGCCAACCGGCCATGTTTCCTTAGCTCTTAGAGCCGGATATCCGGTTTCAACTGGAACTCACTGCTTACTGTCTCTGAATGAAAGTCACCATAATTTCCAAAGAAGTCTTAAACGATAATCACAGATAACTTTGTAAAGCACAACTGTAGGTATAGATACATATTTGTGTTATCAATGGTTGAAAACAAATATGACCTTATTTGAAACAGAAATTAACAACTTAACCACTCAGCTTTAATACGATAGGATCAGTTTAGTAATGGCAATACCACACACGATCCCTTCCTAAACGAAAATAGGTTTAGCGCGAAGGAATACTATAAGACTCCAATATGAATAAAGTTCCTAAATGGAATTGGAATTCACGCAATGTTCTTAATACGTTTCCCATCAGAACGTGACTACTCAGTAGAAACACAATAACAATGAAACAAAGCGTTTCTTTTTAAGAAAACACGACTGAAGTAAAGCAGAAACAAACATCAATTCCGCTTGGTGCTATTAAATTTCGCATTTTTTCTTAGTAATGGCGACACAATATTTCATTTTCGCCCTTCACGGTCTGTAATTTTATTACGGGGATCAATTTTACGACATTCGATACTTTTACGGCTGTTGAGCCTTAAACGTAAAAGGGTTACAGTTACGGTGTCCATTACTTACCCTATCCCTTGTTCTTGCTTTGGGTTTGGCATATTGAAAAACAATTGTGGACTTAAAAACATATTCGCCGATGTTTCAAAATCGGAATTGTATTTTGGTTATAAAATTGAAATACAGCAATTACAGAACATACCAGTTTCAAATAAATAATTAGTATTTTGCTGTAAGTAGATGTTCATCTTCATCGTTGAGTCTGCCTAAATGTCTGGTTGGTAGGTATCACGATCATCAGGCAAAATACATCCAATGCTGAGCACAAGCATGCCACTTTTGGTGGGCTGTTCATTGGGGGATTTGCCATTATCACCACGCATGGTAGACAGATTGGTGATCGCAGTAATGATCTTAATATACATAGGAGAACACTGCTACTCGTCTCTGATGCAACAACTTAGTCGCCTTTACGACACCCACGGGAAGTTTGGGGGTAGCTCTTGTCTAACCCGGGAACCACACGGCTACGCGTAGGCCTCGTAATCAGTCAATAAAACTTTATCCTTCTTCATTCAATCATGACCTTGTCGTATAATGCTGCTGCTGCATATTGGGTTAAATATTAAAAATACAAAGTAACGTAGTCCAACATTTTTAACAAATGTTTATTTCATCAAGTGCATGTTCGTACTCCAACAATTTTAAGTTAGCGAGTCAACAACGTTGTCTCTAATATAAGTTGTCACATTGCGATACAAGTCACGTCTATGGCAACAGCACGCGGCGGGACGAAGGCCGAATTATCCGCCGGCTCGTACCGAACACGTGACTCTACTGCACTACTGATATCCTGATACCATCGCAGCCATTCTTTCAACTTAGCGAGACTTAGTTGCTTTTAAAATATGGTTTCTCTTCGCAAAAGTAGTTTCATCTACACTAAATATACATGGTATATAGAAAGCATAACTTCTGAGATCCTGGTACCTAGGAATTAGTTTCATATTTTTTCTTTGATATGCCTTGTACCCACCCTACCATTAGCCGACGGTGGGTATTCGTACCACCAGGGGTAGAAGAAATGACGAAGTGACCTTTAACTTGAAACGAAGTAGGAGAGGCCGACGTATAACGTAATTGAAGAGTACTAGTACTAGGCGCTACCACAAGGCGCTAGCCCTCAGCTTTCCTCGTCCAACCATTCTTAGACTCCTAAATATATACTTTCTCTATCTCTCTCTTTTTATAATCGGCCCTTCAAATTAATAAATCAGGAAACGGGAAGAAACAAATTGCCTCCAATTTTGAAATCGTTGACTCTTAAACGGTAATAAAGCCACATCGTCTCATCAGTAATCAAGCCTTTCAACCGCCGTATTACCGTCACATTCAAAAGTTGAAGAAACAACTCTGTCATCGTTTTTGTTATACAGTAAGTTTACGGGTCTTGGCACTGATTCTATATTAGTGAAATATTTAATTAACCATATAATATTCACCAAAAAGTATACATGATACGTGAAAATAATACATCCTAATTAGTCGACAAAACGACCCGAAACACAGAGTGATGTTTGTGATTTGATCCAGCCTCTATTAATTATGTCAGCGTATATTAAACAAACATTACCGAGTAATTTAATCATCCAAATGATATCACAACCGACCGAGTAACTTGGAAATCAACTAATAGGGGTTGAACGACTCTAAAGAACAAAGTGAAACTCTACCTTAGTGTCTCAAGTTACGTGGACGACTTTGTTCGTTATTTTGTTAATAGTGTGTAGAGTTTCAGTCTTATAAAATATCAAAGATGTGCTTGTAGGTTTGCTTCAGACATGCTGGGAGATTTTAAAGCATAAGTTTAAGACTAGTTTTAATACATTTTATTGACGATCTCACCCATTCCTCTTTCAATCTACCTACTAGACAAAGAACGTCTAAAAGTCAAATGAAACACTTGCCCAGAGCTTCCACGAGCGCCTTACTCTTAGATTAAACTTGCACCAACTCTTTTTGTCGCGCGAAATGAAAAGCTGAGAATGCACAAATATTTTGGCAGATTTCCCCGAGCACAGTAAGGAGGCCGGGAGCGGAGTCTGGAGACCCATTACGGGGAATTCCCAAGGGGAGAGAATGCGAATCACGTCCTACTCTAGCAGAATTCCTCTGTCCCAGACGACCTCTCAAATTATCCCGTTGGACCGAGTGCATTGTACGTAATTGCGGAAGAAAATGATGTCTAATCGTCTGCTTACAATGAATTACAAGAAAGTATTCTTGAAGGGATTGTTTAGTAACGAGAAAATGTAAGGCTGGTATACTTAGCTGTCTCTATGGGATGCTATTCGAAAATGTTTTGCTTACACTGGGTTTGCTTAACCTATATTCTGTTGTTCCTCTTACACTAACTTGTGAATGAGCGGGACTAAAAATGGCACTAACTTATGTATTAGCGAGGGTATCTAAATAAAACTGTCATTTTGTATAGTTTTAACAAATATAGATAGTACGTGAAATGGAGAACAAAATATAAATGGGAATAAGTATACAACACTATTTAGTTGCAACTTTAAAGTATGTACAATCAGAATTGCACATCGTGAACTTTGGTCGAGGCGCGCTACGCGTGTGACCCCAATTATGGTAAAACTGCCGACGTCGCACGGCCCGCCTCGCACATAGTTACACGTTTTAAACTTAGTTCTAATTAACTCACCAACAAAATAACATTAACAATTAAACATTTAATTAACATTTATTTAACATTTTTAACATTTACTCTCAAAACCACCATCCACCACCATCCGTAGTTATCGGTGTACCGTCGCGAACTACGGATAATTAATTGTAGGGGTTCACTACCCTTACATTTTGGTCCTTCGAGCTTTAACATTTTGGTCCTTCGAGCTTTAACATTTTGGTCTTTCGAGTCTCAAGGACATTTTTGTCCTTCGAAGTTTTACAAGAGTCAGTGCCGTGAGAGATCAGTACCGCTGATAAAGACAGTATCGCAGTGTTGAGAACTTTGGTGTACCAATTCTGTGGGATCCTGGGAAACATCTGGCGATTCCAGCAACATCGAGATAGCAGCACAGTCGCAGCTGCAACAGTAACATACAACAGGAAGGTGGTAGCTGAGAAACAAGTAAGATCTTTCCATTTTCTTGCTTGTTAACAATAAATAACATTCAGTATTAAACATGGCAGATAATTTAAACAGGCAATCTGAATTAATCGATCTGGTCAACAACCTAGAAACTAATTTTAAAAAAGATGGAGCTGATAGAAAAACACCTCAATATTTAATGAAAAGGCTGATGAACTTGGAATGTTTGTGGCAGGAATTTGAGTCGAATCATTCTAAAATATTAGAGTCGGGATTGTGTGAGGGGGAATATTTTGATAAAAGCATTTATAACAAATTAAAAGAGCGTTATGTCAATTTAAAAAACCAACTGTTAAGCTGTAAAGGTGTCCAATCGAATGAAGAAACAAAAACATTACCATCATTAACAGCTGGAGTACAAGGATTGGAAGTTAACACAAAAATTAACGAGTTACTAAACGAACAGAGGACAAACATAAAGGCTTTTGAAAGACAAATATACAATCTCGACATCTCAAAAATATCTGAGAAGTGGCAATTAGAGGATGAACTAACAACAATTAATAGGCGTTGGGATAAAATTGACAAGATATACTGGACGCTAGATACCATGCTTGATGACGCGAGCGGGTATGAAAACGATTATGAGCGTTTAGAACTAGCTTATAAAAACATTAAAGAAAAAATTAACAGAAAAATCATGAACAATTTACATCAAGAAAAATCGGCACCCAAAATTGAACTTCCCTTTTTTAATGGAAATTATGAAAATTGGATCACGTTTAAGGACCTGTTCATGGAATCTATTCACCAGAATTCATTTATTTCTAATGCCCAGAAAATGCAGCACCTCAAATCAAAGCTCAGAGGAGAGGCGGAGAGGCTCGTACAACATTTATATATAAGTGCCGAAAACTACCAAACATGTTGGGACACACTGACCTATAGATATGACAACAAACGAATGTTATTCACGCATTACGCTAACGCTCTACTTAATTTACCCGTTTTACAGCATCCCAATGCCGCGCAGATCAAAAGGTTGCATGACACTACTATGGAATGTGTTAATGGCATTAACAACCTTAACATTAACACTGATACATGGGGCCCTTTGCTTGTG
The DNA here is from genome assembly GCA_947086405.1 of Esperia sulphurella. NCBI lineage: Eukaryota > Metazoa > Arthropoda > Insecta > Lepidoptera > Oecophoridae > Esperia > Esperia sulphurella. The sequence continues at coordinate 10,701,139 of OX352261.1, forward strand.
CACATATTAGTCCAGAAGTTAGACCAACAAAACATCGAGGCCTATACAGAATCCTTGAAGGCGCCGAAGGAAGTGCCGTGCCTTGAGGACTTTTTAAATTTCCTGGAGAACAAATTTACAGCGTTGGAGGCCAGTCAGAAGTCAGGTCGTCCTACGAACACTACAATTAGAGCTCCATCGTCAACTTACAACAATTACAACAAAAAATCTTTTATCCCGCCACGGGACAAACATTTTCAACCAATGGAGAAGAAAACTTTCCTTACGACTACGTGGTCATGCCCTAAATGTAACAAAGATCATGGCTTATATCATTGCAAAGAATTTTTAGACATGACTCCAGAGGAGAGGTTAACGACCGTTAAAACACTGAATATATGCCAGAATTGCTTATTTAGTCATAATGGGAGCGATTGTACATCGGTCAGCAAATGCAAATATTGCAAAAAGAATCATAGTACCTTAATTCACAAAGCGCTGACTAATTCAAATAACAATATGGCTACTAAACAGGGTCATCGACTGAGCAGCAGTCACGTATCCACTGACCTCAATGAAGTTCTGCTAGCAACAATACAATTAAAAGTAATGTCGTCAGATGGAACCTATGTAAATCTGAGAGCGCTATTGGATCAAGGATCTCAACTGACCTTAATAACTGAGCGAGCCACACAACACCTCAAAATGAAAAGAAATAAGTATGACGCCGTCGTGACAGGACTAGGAGCAGTTCCGTCCAACAGATGCAAGGGAGAAGTACAGCTGACGTGCCAATCGACACACAACAATTTTACTTTCAATGCTACAGCATTGGTGATGAACACATTAACAAACAAATTACCTAACAGTCAGTTCAACACAGATCAGTGGTCGCATTTGGAACATTTAAAACTCGCTGACCCTCAGTTCAATATTCCTGGGGAGATTGATATACTACTGGGGGCTGACGTGTACGCGGAGATCATAATGGAAGGTTTGATCCGAGGAAGTAACACTAACATTATTGCTCAACAGACTCAACTTGGCTGGGTAGTGTGTGGGAAATTTAAAACATTCAACTGCCATGTAGTTCTCAACAATGTCGATCAATTGACAAAGTTTTGGGAACAGGAAGACATATGCGAGGGTCAGACGAAAATAGACTGTAATGACATATGTGAACAACATTACATAGAAACTACAACAAGACTGCCAGACGGGAGATACCAGGTGCGATTGCCTATGAAATCAGGGTTTGAAAATCAGCTTGGAGAATCAAAGCCTAAGGCAGTAGCTATTTTTAAACAATTACAAAGAAAAATGAACAAACATAACAATTATGCAACTGACTACAAGGCGTTTATCGATGAGTACAAAAATCTAGGTCACATGAAAGTATCGCTGAACAAACAAGAACTGGGATTTTATTTACCTCATCATGGAGTAATCAGATCAGAGTCAGTAACAACTAAATTAAGAGTGGTGTTCAATGCTTCAGAGAAGACAACCACGGGTCTCAGCCTCAATGATCTCATGGAGGCTGGACCTAACTTACAAGCGGATTTACAAACATTATTACTTCAGTGGAGAGAGTATCGCTACGTGGGTACTGCCGACATTGAAAAAATGTACAGATACATAGCCATTCATCCCGAGGATCAGAAGTTACAAAAAATTATATGGAGTAATGACCCTACCCTAATTAGCTCCAACCAACACCAACGCTTTCGTCAACCCAATTTCACCGAATACGAGCTGTGTACCGTAACCTACGGGACCAAAGCCGCTCCTTACCTAGCTCAGAGAACACTCAAACAGTTAGCACAAGATGAAGGTGACAGATTTCCGCTAGCCAAGCCAATTTTACAGAACAATTTTTACATGGATGACGTCATGTTCTCAAAAGAAACAATAGAGGAAGTTAGGGCCACGAGAGATGAACTGATCCAACTGTTACGTGCAGGGGGGTTTAATTTAAGAAAATGGTCAAGTAACCATGAAGAAATAGTACAAGACTTGCCTATGGACATGAGGAATCCGAAGAATTTTAATTTCACAGAATCAGAAACATCCAAAACATTGGGGCTGGGGTGGAATCCTAAAAACGATGAATTTGTTTATACATCACCCTTAGAACAAACAAACATATGTGCGAAATATACAAAAAGGCACCTTTTAAGTGAAATTGCAAAATTATTTGATCCATTAGGCTGGCTCTCGCCAGTAACAATAACAACAAAACTTTTATTCCAACAAGTATGGTTGTCAAAAATAGAGTGGAATGAACAGTTACCAGAAGACATCGTGAAGGAGATCAAGTCCGTAGTTCCACCGAACAACTGGAATCACGTTAAGTCGGAACAGAATCCAGCCGACTGTGCGGTCCAGGGTCTGCTACCCTCTCATCTCAACAAATTTCCGTGGTGGTGGGAAGGGCCAGCATGGCTGAGAAACAAAGAACATCCTAACATCAATCCAACAAAACAAACACTTACTACAAATAAAGAACATAAAATACAAACATATGTAGTACAAACTCCAGAATTAAGTATTATCACTGAGTTGATAAAAAAGAAAACAATAACAAACGCAGCGCGTACGCTGGTAGTCTCACGTTTCATTCAATGTTTGAAAACAAAAGCATGTGGTTACGTGACGTCAGAGCCTACGTCACAGTCGACAACGTTGCGTCTGACGCCGAAAAGCAACATTTTGAAACTAGACCCACAGTCAATTGAACGTCACATCGCTACATTTTATGGAGGTGCTAAACCTACCAATGACGTCACAAAGAAACAGAAAGTAAACCAAAAGACCATGATTCAATATTTGTGTCTTTTCTTGAGTTTAGCTAGTTTAATACCTGGGTCTCAACAACAACAATATGTGAACATGTCGCCGTTTGAAAGCGGGCGTCAAATATATTATGATGATATGGGCCACCTACAAACTATTCATAACAGTTGGAAAATATTAACATTCTATAACATGACTACTTATTGGTAAGGTGTGAACAGTATGGATAGTTATGTCAATCATGTAGATGAAATATGTAAAACATTTGTATACCAAGGCCTGTGCGACAGCATAGTAACAGAGTTACAACAGGAAATGGAAGACATAAAACACAACAATTACATACTTCAAAATCAGCACATGTCGTACCGGAACAGAACGAAACGAGGGTTTTTCAATGGGGTGGGGCAACTAGCGCATTCATTATTTGGGGTCCTTGATGAAAGTTTTGCAGAACAATACCAACAAGATATCGAACATGTAGGAAAGAATGAGAATCATCTGCTCGATTTACTGAAAAATCAAACATCAATAATCGAGGCACATAACAATTTATTGCAAAGGAATGAAAAGTCTATGATTAAACAGTTCAAATTACTAGAACAACACATTCAAGATATTAAACAGAAGAGTAGACTACCAGACCAATTAACCAAACATGATGTGCATCAATACACGGTGTCTTATGTAAGTTTGGCACTCTTATTGCTTGGTGGAGTGGCAGGATGCATTTACATACATTTACGACTACGACCCAGAAGTAAAAATGCAGAAGCACAAAACACAGTAGAAGATGCCACAAGAGGGCTAGAGATGGCGAGCATTAATTCTGGGAGACGAGCCGAGATGACATCACGACCTCATCCAAGTGCCAGAAAACCAATTTACGCGGTGCCACATAAGAATCAATTTAATGTGTAGTGAACTATTGAAATACAGTGTTTAAAGTGAAGTGATTAGTGATGAACAGAAAAGAGATACATTAACATACTGTTACGTGAATATTTACATTTAGAGACATTTAATTTAAAACATTTGTGGTTGTAAATTTATAAGTACCTAATTTAACACTAACATAACACTAACATAATTTCATTTTTTATATTTAATTTATTACTTATGTTAAGTAGTTGTGCAACCTTCTTAAGTTTATATTCCTGTTTTGTCCCGGCAATATGTACAATCAGAATTGCACATCGTGAACTTTGGTCGAGGCGCGCTACGCGTGTGACCCCAATTATGGTAAAACTGCCGACGTCGCACGGCCCGCCTCGCACATAGTTACACGTTTTAAACTTAGTTCTAATTAACTCACCAACAAAATAACATTAACAATTAAACATTTAATTAACATTTATTTAACATTTTTAACATTTACTCTCAAAACCACCATCCACCACCATCCGTAGTTATCGGTGTACCGTCGCGAACTACGGATAATTAATTGTAGGGGTTCACTACCCTTACAAAGTATAATTGTTATTTATACAACTAACTATAAGATAAATATACGAGTACATAATGAAAGACACAACATTTCATAAACAAATACCTACAGTAGCACTTTGACTTATAAATTTAATTTTGACTTATATAACTTTACAACGAAATACATAACTTTTTAGTTTTTACAATAGTTTAAATAAAATACACAAAGATGGAGGATTTACTAGGCATAATTATTTGTTTAAATTTTGTATAGTGCAATTATTAAAGTTTTAAGTAAAAAGGGGCAAGTTCTCATTGGAAAATTGTTGGGCTGACAAACGTATTGAAATCTCATAACTATATGCAGAGTTCAAAGAACTTTTCCAATAAAAGAACTATATTTTTTCCGCTATCTTCTAGCAGAGAACGTGTTAAACCGCACCTCAGCAAACGTGCCTGAGGCACTACAGTAGTAATTTAAACTTATTAACAAAAACCTTTTAGGTTTTCGTCATGATAATCTGCAAACTAAGCTTGTTTTATGAAGCGTCTGTAAAAAAATAGATCTCGATTAGATAGATTTTTATAGCAGCACTTACTTTCCGCTCTTTAAAAAATAATTGTTTCATTTTAGTCGAACTCATTATTAGACATGAAGCAAATTATCACACAGTGATAAATTAGAAAGGAAACAAATTAATTAATTAAAGAAATTTAAATAAAAACAAATTTAATGTTTTTGCACAGGCAACCGTAAAGTTAATTGCTCAGTACGCGTAGTCAGGTATCTAATTGCATCAATAAATTTTTAACGTTCATTTAACTCACGCAATTAACCCCAGCCTCCTGAAACGGCTTGCGTTTTTATTAAACTACTCAGTCGAGCTCGTTAAACTGCCTGTGGGTGATTTGAATCAGAGGTCATTTAGTTTTACGGATGCCGACAATTACCGCCAAGCGTCCGTCGAACTGTTAACTCCAGAACAATATATAAATAGTTCACTGGTTCTCAACCCCCTGGTCGTGGGTCACGAGCCCCTTTCATGATGTTTCAAAGGGGCGTGAAACTGAGCTTTGGATTTAATTCATGATTTATTACTTACAAACCGTTGGCCGCAGCTTTACTCACGTATCGAAGTTTCACCCAAATTGAGACGTGAAATTGTGTAAACTTTCAATTTTACCCCTGCAAAAGTAGTCTATTAACGAAGAGAATATTATATCTAAAAGAAGTATATTTTCTAAGTATTGAGACTTTTACATCCCGCCTGATGGTAACCGGTCACTGTCAGCCATATTGCAACATTAAGATCATAAGGACTAATGTAAGAATGCCTCTTGAACTTGTAATATGTTATTTGGCGGCAGAAATAGCTTATCTGGTGGAAACCATTAAGACGGACCCTATACTAAAATCCCACCAGTAATCATAAAAAAGAAATTATAATTAAAATTTGTTTATTTGATACCCGTTACAAGCAAAAGGCGCATATGTTTAAAGATTGAGAAACGGCGGTATACTCGTAAGTTACTGCAAAATGTTGCAACGGCTTGAAAATTAAATGATGTTACATTTATACTCGTATAGAGTAAGCATTAGCTCTACGTGACGTGCTTGCAGACACTATCCAAATGCCTAGCTGTTTCCAAATGCCGCTATTACTAATGTATTTAGACTATTTCACTATATTCTACACCAGGAACGAAAATAATAGTTACTAACAAACCATTTGACTGGAGCTTTATGGTTAGCAATATTTCCAAGATCGATTACAAAACTAGAACGTCTTTACCTCACGAATATACCTAATCAACAACTTATACACTGATTATTGTAATATTCGTGATGCTATTTGTTGGTAAATATTATTTTCGTTCCTAAAACGGGGTATAGTAGCGTATAAAATACGTAAAGAAGCTTAAAAAAGATTAAGGCAATTTTTTAGCAGAATATAGTAAGTCGAATAATATTGTAAATATTTGAATTCGAATTTAGTTAATTTTCCGTTCTATATACTCGTATGTTAATTTACTTATTGTTATTGATAAAATGAAAAATATTTTGCAATGATCTGTTTGTTATACCATATTTTACTGTATATGTACCTAAAAGTCTGGCTTAATTTCTTTGTGCCTGTCAACCTTGTCGTTTCGAAATAAATTAAATACTATTGTTCAATAGAAGACCTACTTATAATTATATTAACTGCTAAGCTATCTCAGTATATAAATAGTCTACATGTCAGCCCCTAAACGTCCACTGCTACCATTGCAGCCTACCCCAATGGACGCCACCACACCCGGTTCCCAGCTCTTCGCATCCACGCCACCACACCCGGTTCCCAGCTCTTCGCATCCCGCCTACCGGCCACCTTGCGTGTGCCGATCCATAGTCTAATAATACCATAATGCTACGATGACCATTGTTCCTCGCATTATGCTCTGTGGATATTGATACTGTTATATTCCTGTACAAAATGAAAATTCAGTTGGGCTAACTTCGAGCGACAACTTTGGAGACTGCAATTGGAAATTGCAGTGCAATTTGGTACGGCGTGGAAACGAGACTAACTTGCATCTTGGCGAAATAAATCGTATCAACCCCTACTTACAAATACGGAAAACGTTTTTTCACAAGATAAATCTTATCACACCACAAGCTTTTTAAAACCTTAATTAGAGTTTAAGGTCTTCAAGAAGTATGTATCTCATGCTCAACCTGTTAATTACCTAGTACGGTGAAACTCATAGTAACAGCATAAGCTTTGAAGGAACCCATCTTTTCTGTATGATTTGCAGGAAAAAACCACACTAACTGAAGTTAGTGGCGCAGATTGTACATATATTGAGTAAAAGTGGTTTTAGAATTTATTTAAATATCGACGATCAACAATGTTCTTTGAATGAACCCGCTATTCGAGTCGAGTAGAAAATATTTTGTATACACCTATACACCTGAATCAAATCTCCATTTGCGTCAGATAAGTTGCAGTACTGCATCCCTATATTGTGCTCGCACTCGAGCTCGCTCGGATACTATCCGAATTATACGAGGCTACGTCGAATAACTTTCCACAAAACTGAACCGGCTGTCATAATCCAGAATTATATTTGAATAATACATAAGCTGTAACTTCGACGATATTGTGATTAAATCCGCAGCGCTATCATGTTTCACAGTCATGACATTTTCCGCGGTAAAGTTATTACTACGGTAAAAGCTTTGAAACATAGTTTGCAATATTCCTGACAGTTACTGACTCATATGTTTGCATCATGTCAGGTAGTGAGTTCGTTCCCAGTGGAATACAATGATGGGGAAAAAATTGCGTTTTCATACCTTGGAATACACAGTATAAAATGTTAAAAAGATTTAATTTAAAATATATATATCTATGTAATTAAATCTTCATAGAAAATGAGAATCATTCGTGATGAATTGATGATTCATCACGGTTAGATCGCCGCTCACCTATCGGCAGCGCGGCGGCTTGGGGAAAATGGGATTGGGAAATCGGCATGAACATCTCACAGTAAGGAAGGTTGTTTCGAACTCTGGTGTGGAATCATCCATTATTATTTGGCTGACTAGTTGGGCGACTAGTTGAATGACTGGCTGGGCGACTGGTTGGTCAACTGGTTGATCGACTAGTTGGTTGAATAGTTGGTCGACTGGTTGGTCGACTGGTTGGTTGACTAGTTGCTCCAGTTGGTCGACTGGTTAGCCGATTTTTCGGTCGACTGGTAGACCGATTGATTGGCCTGTCGGTTGGCCAATTTGTTGTCGCCTGGTATGTCAAGAAGTTGTCTGACTGGTTGACCAACTGGTCTACTTGTATAAAAAGTAGAATAAAAATAATAATAATTAAAAACTTCAGTTAATAATTTCAATTATTACAGAAAGTTATTCAGAAAGTACACATATTTTCCAACGCCATAAAGTAATAAAATAATTTAAAACGAGTGTAACTAGGTAGCTTGGACTAGTGCCAGCCATAGCGGATGCAACCCTATCCCCGCTCAAGCACAAACTTCTAAGAGACATGCTCCTAAGTTTGGCATTATTATAAAATTTAAAAAGAGACGCAAACGGTGTAACAGTGGAACTTCGACGGATTTTTAGATGTTTTAAACAACGATTATGGCCCGAACTCGTGACTGTAAGTTGCTGGTAGCTCGCAAATTTTTATCACTATGACTCTCGGTACACGATTTGCGCAAAATGTACTTTTGTTATGGATCTTTATCCAATAGTTAGTACGCTCGTATAAAGTAATGACTTTGCGCTTACACACTATCTATTGAAATGAGTCTCGTGAATTCAAACTATTTAAAATTGTATTCCTGTAAACTTTGTAATGTCAAATAGTTGTTTAAATATGTTAATGTGAGTTTGAACGGTTTTGACAAGTTGATAATGATAACGTTTGGAATATAATCTACCACAGAAATATTAACTAAATGAATGACTTTAGTTTTAAACCATGAATAAAGAATGAAATTTTTTTTTCATGGAAACGAACATTATTCGTAAAGTTTACTTTATGATGTTTAATAACTTTTTTAAATACTTACCTACTTTGCTTTATATTCAAATATTTAGAATTGTTCCAATTTCAATTAAAGCATTTCATTATTTACTTAGATTGCATTAGAGGCACCGTGATTTGAATCAGCAATAACATTATGTCCTGCGGCATTTGGTATATACTGCAGCATGTTAAATTAGACGTATCAGACAGCTCGATATTGGCGCAGTTGGTATCCACTGGCAAGCTCCCATATGTTGCGACACTCTTGTTCTCATGTATCATTCATCTGAGACCTGCATTCAATTGCTTCTACATCCGATCTTATAGCCTACCGGCTACGTGATAAATCGCTTTTCCCAAAGAAACTTGTAGTATCATCACGGATGCATGTGTTACCACCGCCGTCCTATCTGATTTTTACAGCTGGCTCTAACGGGTGCTCATGTAAAATGCATGAGAGCCTGTATCTGTAATTGCCGCTGCAATTTTTGCACCACCAGATTGTAATCTCGAGCCTTATTGTTCATTGTGCGCATTTTCACGTTGGTACCTTTGTCTGTGCCCCAATTTATTTTTGTTTTGTCATGCTACATAGGAATAGTTACATATTTTTGTTCTTGACTTACTATGAGTAATATGCATTGCTTTGGTGGACGTTTAAAGCATATACGAGTATACCGAAGGGTCGGTATACTCGTATGTAATTACTCGGATCGACAATTTATAGATAGATAAACTCTTTATTGCACACAAATTAAGGATAACAATAAAAATAGGTACAGATTTTTGGAAAGTGTACAAAGGCGGCCTTATCGCTTAAAGCAATCTCTTCCAGGCAACCTCTCAGAAGGAAAATAAGAAAGACATAGCGACAGAGTATTGCAGGTCAATTTATAATCGTTTACCCTTACGATTGTGAGTAAAATAAGAGTGATAAATAAGATTTACAGGGCGAATATGGAAGCAATTACAGCTAGAAGTCGTTCTAGGAGGTACAAAGATCCTAGGAAGTCCAAGGATCAAATTGGTGACTGGTCCGCAGTGAGATTAATAAGAGGTGCATGAAAATGTTGATGGGAGCGAGTGATGTATCAGGATGACGCAAACTGACGATAAATCATCTCTGTCTACCCTTCTGGGACCAGGGCGTGAGCTACTCAATCTAATTCGCTATCAGTATTATTTAAGTATTCAATGAGCGCAGTAGTGGACATTATTTTAAATTTTATTATTCAGTGTTAGGTAATGATCTAAGATCATAATCGCATCATTTGAATTGATGAGCGATCGAGTAATCGGTTGTCAACATATTAAGTTGTAGGCATCACATAGTGACTAATGTACGTCGTAGTAAATGCCATATGTCCTTACCATCTGTACCACATTACACGGAAGCAATTGGAATTGCTGTCAAGCGTGAAATTGACATCAGGACGTCTATGGAGACATATCTCGAATATCTCACCTCATGCAATATTCATCGAGTCACCATATAAGAATATTTATATTTCTATTGACTGGACATAATAAATCTCATATGTAAGTATTATTGGCGAACCAAAGATTACCTGCAAAATTTTGAAAGAATGCTTCAGAATTGACTAGGGTTAATGAATATACTTTATTCTATACCAATCACAAAAATACATAGGAGAAATGTATATTGAATGTATAAAAGTACAAGTGGAGGCCTTAGCGACTTTAGTGATTTCTTCCAGGCAACATTAGGGTGACGGTCTTGCGCTAACTTAACCTTTGCGCCGCCAATAGCACACCCCCGCACTCCATACAAGCGAGTGGATTTAATTACCTACTACTACTAAAGGAGTAGGTACTGTCCGTGCACGTAAATTATTGTAGGGGTGCTGCACCCAGCGCGCGAACATAGTCGATCGAGAGAGGGACACGTCAGGAGTTGTAGTCGTCAACAACATAAGTGACTCTTTTTCTAAGGTATGGCCTCGACATCTCACCCGCCGTGACAACGCTCGATAGCGCGCTGGCGTAGTAACTATGTACTAGCAGCAAACGGCGCGGCGGCAACTTAGCAGTGCATACTGCCAGCCGTGCTCTATTTTGAGGGCGACTATAAACTGCCGAGAGTAGGTGTGTATTGCTTCTATATTTAGTATTCTCTGCCATTACTCTGCGATTAGTTTTACTGTCCGGCAATATAAAAGTACACAGATATCTTCTATACCTATAATAAAACTGGTCTTTGTTCATGGGAGCTGCCGTGGCAGAGAGATCGTTAGAGAGCACTTACGCACGTTAAATCTTAAAAAAAAGGAAAGCCACGATGAGAGCCGTGGGCAACATAATAATTTGCGATGTAAAGTTGTTCACGCGGTCGAAGTCGCGGGCAATAGCTAGTAATAAATAAATTGTGAATTTGCTAAAGTACCTACCTAAGCTATCTCCGATTATACCGACCCGATTTTGAAAAAAAGACTATCGCAATGCTGATAATATGTTCCAGATAGACAAACGGGTTTCTTTACCCCTTAGTTAAGAGATTTACATAGAAAAAATACTTACTCGTACCTACTTTACTCTAGTTTATATGTTTTTGTATTTAGACGTTGTACTAACTAGATGCTTCCAATTCAACAAATAATTTATACGCCGTAAAACATAATTCGATAACTTACACATGGCGCGTTTAAGCATAAGAATTCTTCTGATGTGTATTACCAGGCCCCGAGAATAATGGACGCACACGAGCTTGTTTGACAGATCTATTTATATCTATCCATTCCAACTTTTTTTGACGTGATTATATCTCTAAAAGTACAGACCAATAACATCATCAGCCGAAATACGACCAATAGAATGTTACTTTTGGTGGGCTGTCCATTTTCCATAATCACCACGCTTGGCAGTCGAATTGGTGATCGCAGTTAGTGATATTAATATACAAAGGAGAACGCTGCTGATGCCTGTCCCTAGTGCAATCCCTTCACGGGAAATTTTGCGGTAGCCTTATTCTAACCCGGCACTCAACAGACCTATACATGCTAGAAAACTAGTACATTGTCTTTGGTTTTGAAATTTCTGTATGTATTACAACTTAATGTGGTACTATTTGTTTATTAAGAGAAATAGAGGTGATAGAAAAAATATACTAAGACTAAAGAAAATGCGGATGGAAGGGGCCGACTTAATGTGGTTGATAGCTGAAGGTGACTTTGGAGACTATAGAATGCCAGGTGTAATCTGTAAGAAATTCGTAAAAGGAAAATCTTATTTATACTCCAGCATAAACTCCGAAGGGAATTAAATTTCCTCTAATTCTTTCCTGGGAAAATAGGTACTTAGTATGTTTTTCCTGTTGTCATGGTAACAAGGTTTTTAATAATCTAAAAACAAATAGTATCTAAGTAGATACAACAGAAATCCTAAGGACAAAATGATCTTGTCATGTAAAATCTTGTTCCTGCGCCAAGGAATTTTGTATTGACATTAAAGTGTGCAATTACAAAGGAAAATATTAATTACAAATACATAGAAAAGCATTTAGAATGAAATTGATATAAGGTTTATTTGATACTAGTGGTTCGCGAATGCGCCGCAGGCCGCGAGCGGTTCGTGTGTGCGGTTGTTTTTTGTAGGGCAGCTCAACTTTAAAATTTACACTTAAAAAACGGTGTCATTGTAGGGGTTTTAAGTTAAAATTATTCCAATCCCGGGTGGGAGCACTGGAGAACCGGGAGTACAAATTTTTTGGTGAGGCTGTATGGGTTTGGTGGCTGTGCCTCGTTTTCAGAAAAAAAAACTAATTCAAATAAGTTCACTTCGGTCATGTTGAAAGAACCCCCAAAAACAGGGACCCACGGATCAGAACATATACATATGTTCCGTCATTTTTTAATCTTTGTCATACTCGGATGTCGCGGCACGCTTGCTTTGCTCGCTTGAAGCGTCGTCGCGTGCCGCTACTCGCTTCGCTCGGTCGCGGTTAGCTTTTTCATCAAAAAATCATTCCCGAAAAAAAGTACTTTTAGGGAGTCCTATAGTAAGTACTTTTTCGGCCGTTTCGTAAGTGGTTTCGATAACAATCAGTGGTTCAATTATAATATAAGACATAGCTAAAGATTAAATAATTCACAAACCATCTTATTCATCTTGGTCTACCGAGACGCGGTTTTAGTTTAAAATTATTTATTCATAACAACTTGATAAAATTAATAACGAAGGCTGGCAGACCGTATTCAAATATTGACATTGAGCTAAATAAATGTCTCGGGGCAAAGCTAATTTACTTGCTAATTTACGGGTAAGTTCCAAATTGAATTACTTACCTTTCACAGCTGCTTGATAGCTTTCATAATCTTTGTGATAACATTGAATGAACTCTGGTGACCTTTGTCAATGGAAAAGGCAATATTCTTTTTTCTGAGTTAGGTACAGGGCCGCCAGCGTTTGCTGCGTCGAAGGGGCTACAAATTGAAGTCAACTTCGCAAGGCAAATAAAATATTTTATATTTTGTATGTAATTTGAATTTATATAGGTATTGTATGATTTCTTAAATAAGTGTCTCAGAATTTGTAGAACATACTTATTACTAAATCTTTATCGTCGTTCCACAGATATAACTGTTTTAAATTTCTATTTACGCGTATCGGCTCGCAATCTTAGTGTGAACTCCGTGTTACCACCTCACAGTCTGCCGCACCCGGATGGTGGGCTCAAAATGTATACCGCAGGTGGCAAGACTACAAAATTGCTAAAAAGCTTGTGCTATGCTTGCTTTACGTAAGTATTTTGAGCAACTCAAAGTATGCTGACCAATGCACAATAGATAAATTAAATATGAGTGAAATAAAAATTCCTCCTAACACAATTTTAATAAATGTAAACCAAAGTATGTTAGGGTTTCATAGATTCATAAAGTCATCTAATAACAAGTGTTGTTTAGCCGTGGTAGCGTAGCTGGTTATGCACTAGCCTCTCATTCATGAAGTCGTGGGTGCAAACCCCGCCCGTATCAACGATTTTTTATAGAAAATTTATTACAACATAGGATTTTTGGTCAAGGAAAACATCTTAAGGAAACCTGCATATGCCAAAGAAGATATTCTAAGGCGTATGTGAAGTCCACCAAGTCAGCTTCGGGCACTGTTGATGGACATACATGGGTTTGGTACAAAAGATTCCGAAGGGACGAAGTGCTGCAAGGTCTACCTACAAGGGGCCCCTAAAAGATAATATAAGATAATAACAATGTTTCAGTACAGATGGGCCACCAAAAACAGCACAGGGCGCATACTTACCTACCTAGATAGAGCTCTGAATAACAGTCGTTTGCAGGAGCGAGCCCCTTAATCACTTTGCTTCACGAACTAACCAGTGAACCACGGTGACTGGTACTAGGTTCATTTGTTATTTTTACAATTCCCATCATAAATAAAGACGTCAGCGACAAAGCGTTGCCTTAATCAAAACGTTGACTCAACATTTTTAAACTAATTTTCATGGTAGTGAGAAATCAGCTTCTTTTTAATTTCATGGTGTAGGTAACATTTTAGCTCGGTTTGATAACTTAACAATAATTATTATTACATACATACATAACGCTGACGCCTTGGATCTAGAGGGGTAGACAGAGACGATTCATCGAGGACTTGCGGGACTAACGTCGCAGAGTAAAGCGACTTTCCTTCGTCCACTTTTCGCTCCGTGATACCAATTGGTGTGATGTGTGGCGAACATCATCGTCGTCTCCAAGGTGAGACATATTGTGTGGCCACGGTTAGTTAGCTAGGGAAATACTTGTCCACCTCATCAGAGCCCCGCATGATTCGGTTCGGCTAATAGTGCCAGGAGTTCGCCCAGCTCCGGGATGTCGGCACGCCTACGAAACTAGCCCCTATAACCCTTTTATAAAATAGATACTAGCGATTTAATGAGAAAATAAAATAAATTTCGTCAACTGCGTCACCGAGGTCCAGTTTCAATCAATTGTAGCAACAACGCTATTAATTCTGTAATATTATTGTTCCCGCAGTGTTTGTTCAAAGTTGAACAGTAAATTTGTATTTGCTGGACAAGTAAATACAGTTCCAGTAAATAATTGGACCCCAATGCCAGTTCTAGGAACGTAAATGCAATTTCAAGCGAGGCATTCCGAACAAGTCAAGCGTTCTAGAGTCTGACCGGACATAAATAATGGAGAAATTCCGTGTAATAAGTGCTTGAAGAAAAATGTGGGAACTGGAACGAGATCAAGATGGTTTTTAGAATTCTTAAGTATACTATCCTGCATGTAAAAATAATGGGGTACTACTCATTGGACAAATAGTTTGTTTTAGTTAGAGTATCATGATCTACTTGCTAATGTCCACTGTTTGGATGTTCGTGAATAGTTACGATAGAGATGCCGATACCGGTTACGTTGCGTTGGGCAGATGCGTCGGCCTTTGCGATAATACTTTTGCACTGATGGGGCGGTCTCACCAGTCGCCGCGTCGTGCCGCCCGAAGCCGGTCTGTGGAGCTCCGGACAAATATTTATTCAATAGCTTTACGAAACCCCCTTTGCCTATAGAATAGTTTGCCGAAAATACCTAAGGTGGTTTCGTGGAAGCGACCATCGGTTTATTAATCGGTTAAGTATTCGTTTGATGAAGGGTAAATCGACATGCCGTTTGGAGCTCGGTCTGTAGCATTTATGACAGCTAGAGCCTCACCCGTCAGTTTGTTGGTATTGGATACTCTAAAAGTAACACGGAGATAGGCTTTCCCTCCGTCGAAGTTTAAGATCACCAAGTCAACGCAGTATCGACGCATAGGTTATGAATGTGTTGTTCGATATTTAAGTTATCATTACAAGTTATTATCATAAATCATAGTCGTAAATGGGTGTTGACATAAATAAGAATGAGTTAGTAATTCTTCTGTCTTCCTAAAATTAGATATACCTAAATTTTTATGTTCATTACAACAGCAGCATCACCCATGTGTGAGGGTGTACCTTTAACCAGCAATAATTCCGTCTAGTTAGTCTGTAACCGAGTAGTACGCCTTTTGCGTTAAAACTATGGCATTTCTTCTCCAGGTTCTTTACTTTTAGTTGGTGTCCACTTACTTTTCCGAAGATCTTCGATGTAATATATATAACTTATAATTATCTATCTATAGCATCCAATTATTACCGGCCAGCTGAACACAGGTCTTCCCTAAAGCACGCCACCACATCCGGTCCTCTACTGTCACATGAGTCTTTATAAGCAATCAGTAAAATATAATAAAATACAGTCACATATTCAATAGAAATATTAATAAAAGCGTCGACCAATCGAAGTTATTTTTTCGACACAAAAACTGTGAACGGAAATAATTTTTCCTCGACACATTACGTGCAACAGACAAGCGAGAGCTCAGGTGGAAAAAGAAATTGTCTCCCATTATATTCGCATTGCTGGACAATTTTATGGCCACCAATGGGGAATTGTTGGGGACACGAGAAGAGGGAGAAGAAAATTTCTTTTAACATTCAAGTCTCGGCTAACAGTAGCATCGTGGGCTAAAGAAACAATGCGCGTAAAATAAGAAGAACGTAAGAAAATTAGAACACTCTTTTAGCGGTATTTCTACCAAAAGGAGGTTATTTTTGCATCAGTTCATTTATAATTAATGCCGTCTTGCGGTGACAATCAATTTATTTCTTGCAGTACTTTTATTACAATTTAACTTTTATTTTGTACCTTGATTACAAAATAAAGTTCCTCTATCCTCTATGTTTTTCATGCAGTTTCATGCAGACCCATTGCTCTGTGTATATGCGACTTGAGCTAACAAATATATTAACTACTAGCTGTTGCCCGTGTCTTCGTCCACGTGGACAACTTAACATCACAATTTATTATGTATTTCCCGTAGGAAAGAGATGTTTTTCGGAATAAAAACTAACCTATATCCTATTCCAGGACCTAGCCTTTATGTGTGCTAAGTTTCATCATGACTCGTCCAGTGGTTGAAGCGTGATTGAGTAACAAACATCCAAATATTTAAACTTTCGCATTTATAATATAAGTAAATTAAAAAAAAAAATTGTAGAGTAGACGTTGTTCAATTTGTTCCGTGAAATTTGTTATTTTAAAGTGTTTATACAAAGTGCTTATCAAGTTATCATATTAAAAACATTAAATCCACACGACATAAGAAGAACCACCGGAAACCAATACGGAAAACATTGGAATATCGCTAAACGCAAGTAAAACCTGCAATTAAAGCACCATAGACTAAATAACTTAAATCGTCGTTGTTACATTGTACCACAACAACGAACCAAAAAAGGTGACTACAAACAGAGCATTCCAAACGTCGCGTTTATCCTACGCGTGCCAATCGTCGCGTTCCAAACGCCGTGGTCGAAGCGTTGCTGACAGAGTGTTGCCACATTTATTTTTCAATTACCTAACAATAAACGAACAACAAATGGAACAATTATTTCAAAGATTTAAAATCGAAATAGAAAAACACTCAGACATAATAACTGAGAAAGTTTCAAAATACATAGGTGAAAAAAATTAAGAAAAGCTAAAAATAATACGAGAGGAAAATATAATTTTATAAGATGAAGTGTCATTAATTAAGAACAAATTAGAACAAATGGAAATAGAAAAGAGGCTAATCTCTCTATAAATACTCGGAAATATAAATAATATACAAAAAAGGAGACAAAAACAATATCGAAAATTATAAACCCATAAGCTTGGTTTCAAATGTATTCAAACTGTTTGCAAAGATATTATTTGATAGAATGACTAAAAAAATCGATGAAAATCAACCGAGAGAACAAGCGGGCTTTAGAAGTGGCTTCTCAACAACCGACCACCTTCATGTAATGAACCAAATTATAGAAAAGTACTCAGAGCACAACAAGGAGCTCTTCATATGCTTCGTGGATTACAAAAAAGCGATATGGAATGCATTGAACGAGCGAGGAATAGAAGAAACATATATCGAAATACTTAAAAACATATACCTAAATAGCACGGCCGCGATAAAATTAGAAAGTTTAGGAAATACATTTAAATTTGAAAAAGGAGTCAGACAAGGAGATCCAATATCGGCTAAACTCTTTATTGCAGTACTAGAATACGTTATGAGTACACTAGATTGAGAAACAAATGGACTTGATATAGACGAAACAAAATTAAACCATCTAAGATTCATAGATGATATCGTCCTATTATGTGAATCTCCAAAAGAAATATAATATATCATCTAAAAATCATCTAAAAATCATCTAAAAAATGCAAGTAAAAAATTTGGATTACAAATAAACAGAGAAAATATCAAAATAATGACTAATAAGGAAGAATCTAATATTTACATTGACGATAACAGAATAGAATACGTTGATGAGTATATATATCTAGGCCAACTAATATCTTTCAAAGACAAAACACAAAAAGAAATAGAAAGAAGAATCTCACGAACGTGGAATCGATACTGGAGCTTGAAAGAAGTATTAAAAAATAAACGGATACCTATTCTGAAATGAATCTGAAACGAAAAGTGGTCAACGCAATATTGCTACCCTGTATGATTTACGGTTACCAAACTTGGTCTAATACTAAATACCAAACAACAAAATTAGGCGTTTGTCAAAGAAATGTATAAAGAAGCATACTTAATATAATAAGGATAGAAAAAGTTAAGAATGAACAAAAATGGAGATGGGCGGGACATATAATGAGAGCGCAAGACGACAGATGGACAAGGAGAACAACAGAATGATATCCCAGAGAAGACAATAGGACGCAAGGAAGACCAAAGAAAAGGTGGATAGATGACATCGTAAATGAGGAAGGAGTAACGTGAACCAGAAAAACAAAGAACAGGAAGGAGTGGGAGAAACTGGGGGAGGCCTTTGCTCGGAAAAGGGCAGATAGAAATATAATCACACAAATAAAATAATAATTATATTTACTTACTAATGGAAAAACATTTTAATTGAATATAAATATATATTAATATAAAATGTTATAGATGCTATGAAATAAAGGCTATTTTTTTTTTCTAATATTAGTAGGAAAAGTAGGAAATAGGACTAGACTTTTCATAATTTAAATAGGTCCTTACTTACTAATTATTATAAAATTCCTCAATAAACCTAGCCCCAGATGAATGTGTCTGTGTCGCCCAAAAGTAAAAACTTAATTAAATCGGTCCAAAAAAGTTTTCTCTCTTATTATTTACTGCTAGCTCCATGTGTGCACATACTCACAAATGTTTTGCTCAAAAGAAATTATTGCAATGGCATCTATATATTTATTCTGTGTACGATTTGTTCATACGTATAACGTATACGTATAACGAAAACAACACTGAATATGTGTTCAATAAATCACTTTTATACTTTATATGAAAGTTTTGAAAAGAAGCAGAATTTGTTCTTTAAATAGGTAAAACTTTTTGAAACATTTTGTCAAATAACATTTCCTTTATTTTTAATTACAATCTTTGAGGCATCTTCGTTACTTTTTTTGGTCGTTATTTTAGTTTAAAAATAAGACATCTAAAAGAATAATGACATTATTGCCCATGAAATAAATTATACAGCAGCGCTCCACATACTTTCTCGCGAAAACGTAACGTACGTAGAGAGGTCCGAGTTCGATCCCCGGTCACGCCATGTACCAATTGTTTTTTCAAAATATAAGTGCATTTACTGACTTCTCTCAAACGGTGAAGGAAAACATCGTGAGGAAACCAACGTATCTAAGGTTTATCGGCTCCTGTTATAATTAATTCCAACTTGCTCCCTCGTAGTTTTCATTAATACTTAATAGTAGTTTACAAAAAATATTCAATAAAGAGTTATAATTATATGACCATTTCAGAATTCAAATTGTAACTTCATCCGACTTCTAGACAATCGAAGTTTATATTTTGGTAGTATACTGGAACATCTCTTGTATAAATATTTTGTTGAATGATAAACTACCCTCAAATTGAGGCAGCGGGAAACCACTATGAACCCTCAGATGAATCACCCTACAGCTCTTAAGTTCAAAATTTGATGTCAACCAGATCAATTAGTGGTTTAGCCGCTAGGCAAAGCGTGGCCAAACGGACGGACTGCCGGCTTTGGGATGATATAGAATACTGTTTAGTAAAAAAAATAACGACGGCAATACCTTTCTCACTACGCTCGAAAGTAAAAATCAAAATGTCAGTTGCTTTAAAATAATTTAATATTGTATGTTTACTTCGTAATTGTAACAAATTGAGAAGGTTGAATTGGTTAGATACAGTCTCTCAAACAATTAATTAGGCCTACACTCTACCCACACATACAAATCAAAACTCAGCTAACATAGGCACTGTACACAATATTATGTTTATTGAACAAAGTGTGTTCCCGTGTCGTAATTACGATGTCTGGAGGCACCGTGGCGTGTTGCGGTGGTGTTGTTGAGAAGCAATGTTAATTACATTTACAACTCACGCCAATGTGTACTACGCCTTACTAAATTACTGTTCGAACATGTAACATACAAGAATGTTATAATTAAATAACTTTTTCTTATAGAGTTAGAGCAAACGCTTAGTCAGCAGAAGTTCTGGGTTCTTATAAGTACTTTGGTACTAAGGGAGTTGCAGTAGCCAAGTTTACCAAAGTCTTTGCTAGTGACGTAGAATTAAGCGCTTTGTTAGAGTATCCGAACTGACCACAAAGTGTTAAAGCTAGTAGTTTATTGTTAGGCGAAGAATACTATGCAGACGTTGTTAAATATAAGGTATCTTTAATATTCAAAACAACACTAAAAATTATAGGTATGCAAAAATATAAGCTTGAATAAAAAATAATAGAGAGAAACGAAATGAAAATAAAAAATACGATTCTTAGAAAATATTTTCGCGAGAGAAAGTATGAAGTTTATCTAAATATCAGCAAGCATTACTAACTCAATGAAAACCGATTGTTATGAGGACATTATCGTCAAATCAATGCAATTACTGGGTTGCCACTAAAACCCAATTACAAACCCCGTGACCACCTACATAGCCAGTAACAATATGAACACTATTAGGGACTGTAGATAAGTCTTATGTGATACGAATAAAAACACGCGTGAGAAAATATCTCTTCTAGCATTATCGTAGATAAAACAAACAAATCACAAAAGGAATGAAAGCCTCTCTCACCCTTTTGAATAAAACAGTATAAGCACAAAGCACAGTAGTGACGAGACGCCGAGTACATTCAACAGTATCACATAATTGCAACCACCATCAGCAGAGCGGAGTGAATGCCTCGTGACGAGCCCTGATGGCTCCGCGGCGAGTGCCAGTGTGTGTCGCTCTTTTGATGAAACCATGATTACACAGTACACACCCATACGTGCAGTGTAGGTTATAGAGATGCTGGAAGTGACAAGAACAGCAATAACTAGGAATTGCATTCCATTGGATGTTATGGAATTGTTTTTGACTTTAAAACCGCTGTTTAGGTTATTGGAAAGTCACTATTGGGCTTGTTTGAAAATAAAGCATTAGCAAGCGTTACTAAGAAGGTGTGGCCATGTTTCATTAAAACATAAAACCCATTCTCGAAAAGTGAATTAGCCATCAAGTAGACAAAGGATGACAGTATCTGAAATAACCGAACTAAGAGTGCAATTATAGGAAGTCTGCGGGGATTAATTGGCAAAATGACGAAATTCTACGGTGCTTGGTGGTATTTTGAGTGTGGCCATGTTTCGCCTCATAATATTTAAGCTAAAACCCATTCTCGGAAAGTGAATTAGCCATCAAGTAGACAAAGGACGACAGTATCTGAAATATCCGAACTAAGAGTGCAATTACAGGAAGTCTGCGGGGATGAATTGGCAAAATGACGAAATTCTACGGTGCTTGGTGGTATTTTGAGTGTGCCATGTTTCGCCTCATAATGTTTAAGCTAAAACCCATACTCGGAAAGTGAATTAGCCATCAAGTAGACAAAGGATGACAGTATCTGAAATATCCGAACTAAGAGTGATTTACAGGAAGTCTGCGGGGATTAATTGGCAAAATGACAAAATTCTACGGTGCTTGGTGGTATTTTGAGAAGTAAAGTTCAGATTACGATAAGTAAGGACTAGGTTTAGATTACGTGCACATTCTGCGATTATAGCATGATTACTACCCACTACATTTTATTGCCAGCTCGAGCGTATTGATGAAGGTGTGGTGGTATGAAAACTGAGATTTAAATTAAAAGCAAGAATTAGACGCATAAAGTTGACGAAATTGCTAGAGCGCTGGGGAAAATTTTAAGATTGCCATTGAGTTCATATTTCATTGATATTTATATGCACAAACTAACACAAGTCAAGATTTAGAATTTTATTACCTTTACTGTGAAACTAGTAATAAACTGACAGTTGACAGATATGTGCGTCTCATTGCAAACTCAGAACATCATTATCAACAGTAATAGAGGAGTAAACAGAGAAGAGGGACATAAAATAACGGATACGTCCAGCTTTTATGTTCGTGCACAGTTCAGCGTAATATTAAAGGAAAGTAAGAAATGGGAATGAAACTGTTTTTACCATTTATTAGTCAGATCAAAATAAACGTCTGATAATCGTTTAGATACTTATAGGTTCTATAGCAAAGAAGGAAAAACTAATTTCGAATTTGTTAAATTACCCAAACACAACTAAACGAAACATACAAGATTTTATCTAATTGACTACATAGATTGGTATAACATATACCATTCTCAATTAACACCGAGTATCTGGCAAACTCATATAAACATAATCTTCATAAACCCGGCTACGCTGGGATCAGATTTACCTATCGCATGTAGACCCATGTTAACTCTGTTCTTAATTACTAATTAGGAATATTATTATACAATAATCTTCACTTCCATTATCTCAAGAGACCAAACATAATCTCGGACGTACTAAGCGGGACAAATTATCTTTTTTAACAAGATAGGTAAGTACTCTTCTCACCATCTAGTCAAGTAAAAGCTCTAGCTATTATGAACTCTATTACCTACTCCGTGTGTAATAGTCACTAAAAGCCACAAATTTAATCTTTGGTATAAGGATCTCTTAAGGAATTTACTGCGATATTACTTGAAAGTTCGTAAAAACTTACGACGCCATCCCAAGGGAACAAATGACGCTTCCAGGAAATTTAGTATGTACTAACGTTGACACGCTTTTGTATTGCGCGCATTCATCTATGGCGCGGCTAAATAAAAACCAAGCACGGAGAAATGGGAAACACGAATATGAAACCACGATTTTTTTATACAGCTCCAAATATCTCTTATATATATATCTCTTTCTAACTCATAACTTATACGCCATAGCGTCGATCGCACGACGCCGGTACGGGAAACGAAAATATATTTAATCCTTATTAGTTTTATTGTTCTCCAAGCATCCTTACATTGCACAATAACTACTAACCACATTGTTTTATAATTTATAATCATCAATGTCAATATGTGTGGTTTCCGGTAGAGTAGAATAGAACCACTCCAACTCTTCCCGTGGATGTCGTAGAAGGAGACTAACGGAATACATTATAAAACATCAATCAGGCCTCCCCAACCCGTCTGGCCAGCGCGGGGAGTGTATGCCAAATCCTCCGTCTTTCTCCGGCAGATGAAAGAGGGTTGTGCTCCTGCAGTGGAGACAAAAATAAACTGATGATGAATGTCAAATATAAATATCCATAATATCAATATAGGTGAGTTAATACATCAATAGATCGACAAATCAAACAAAAATACAGCTCTGTAGCAGAGGATACTAAATAGTATGCCTTATTTCGTAAGTACGTCTTATTTCTTAAACAAGATTTAATTATAATTATTTGCTGTACTTACTTACTTACTTCCCTGAAGAACATCTACTCGTACATAAGATACACAGGAGACGCACCTTAATAAGGAAAGCCGAGGTTATTAAATTTTAATAAGAAAGACCACGCACTTCTATAGAATTTAATAAATGTAGATCTTGTGATCATTAATTATAATGAAATTTCGAAGCATCTTGGTAAAGTACTTACTGGAGTAATAATTAAAGTAAACCTATAAAATTTCACTTAGTTTCAGATAAAATAATTAAACTCAACTGTTATTTATGTTTTAACTTTAAACAAGCAACTCACGCTAGAAAATTGAAGTTACACACACTATAAATATTTGAGGATCCGTCGATGTTTGAAGGTGTTTAAATTAATTTGGGGTGTGACGTCCTTGAACAAGAAACTTCGCTAAGTAGTACCTAACTTAATAAATTTCAGTTCATTATTCTGACGTGTAAGTTAGGAAAGCAAACTAGTTAAGTTATTTTCAACGTTTATTGTTAAGGTATACATACGTATTACGAAATTCGCTTACGATTATGTTGACAGCTGCTTGAAATATTTCCCCTATGACTTTGTTTTACTTAAATTTAACTTTTAAACCTGGACATCGTTATGATCTCAAGTCTTAGAAAACAAAATATAAACAACTTACTATAATCCAAGGTAAATACATCACGAAAGGCGTTTCTCCAGAAGGCTCGACGACGGCTAAAACAATATTGTGCCAGACTCCAACTCCAAGGGCAGCAATTAGGGTTTTTGCTGGAGGTTATTAATTATGATCGTTAATGAACTTCAATTAGTGACTTGAGCCATCAATCTTACGCCGAGGAGACAGAGTGATGTATGACCTCAGAATATTGATGAAGCTAAAACAAATTTTAGGACATTATTTGCAGAACTCATTAGGAAACTTAATTGACGATGAAACTGAGAATATTTAAGGTGAACTGATGGGATAAGAAATGTATGTTGTCATATTTCTATACCACTATCGCTTAATGAGGTTCATTCACATATTAAGATTTTAAATTAGTATAGCGTATGCGTTATAAATACCAAAGCATTTAATTTTTTCAATTATTAAAATCCATCAAGAAATGACGTTAAAGTTTATTAAAGTTTATTAAACGCAGTTTTGAAAAGTTGCATACGCCTTCACTTCGGTTACTAATACACTGAAATTGCTGTATCTTCGTTATTTTTTATCCGATTTAAATAACTTTTTCATTGTATTTATTGGGTTTTTTAGCGATAAATAAATAAATAAATATCACAGACATTCACACCAATTATCTGCATACTTAACAATAAACGTGACTGATCCACATAATGATGTGCAAGCTGACTTTTATCAATCAATGTGCTTTGCCCCTTCATTATCGACTTTCGAAAAAAATTGTTACGGCGTTAAAGGTCTTCGGGGAATGAGATGCAGTGACGCTGGATCCAATATCAAACGTAACTGTCGCAGAGACTATAAGTTAACTGTCACATTTCTCCGACGACTGTTTTTTTACTTGGTCCCCCACTGTAGTACATACGTCCGTTCGTCAGTTGGGCATTCGTTGAATAATATTCGTTATAATATTGAAAACTTTTCTGTTAAGTATCGAAAATAATTATATTTACTATTTAACATGTCTTTGAATATCTACTTATACCAACAGTTTTTTCAAACTCAAAGGACGTACTCCTGTCACACTTTCGCAAAGAGATATCTCGTTCGATCTGTGGACAGCCTCTATAAAGCCAACATCGCTTCCCCGAGGCTTTTAGCATACCGGAAAGTACGGGAACGTTCTGTCAAATTGTCGTTACCAGACTAGGTATGTGTATACATAAAGAGATTTTGTGTATCTAGCATATATATAGATACCCACTAGTCTGGCAACGCACTGAGGCCATCAGTGGGGATACAGAGCATAAAATGTACCAGACCACAATAAAAGTTAAGCTTTTATGTAGTTTTGTCACTGAATATTAAAATATCAATGAAGTCACAGCAACATGCCAAACTAGGACTCCTGGCTATTAGACAAAGACTATACAACCCACTAATATAATCAACGATGAAAGGTATCATACTTATAAAACTTATAAAATGTACAATAATTTTTCCCGGTTTCCATGATTCATTTCATTATGTTTCATCTCTAACTCGTTACTCTTCTAACTTTAACTTGCATTGCATATACAACAGAATCCCGTAATAAGGTTTCTACATTATATTTCAGACAAGACGGCATCATCTCTCAAGCTACATCTTGTGGGTTAGATCTCATTACAGTTGACAGGAAAGCCACAAGTTACTGTGAAATGCACACCGTGAAGTAATTGTCTGTTCTTCGTAGTAAAATAATACAGGAACAGCCATAGTAATGTAATACTTTTTATTCTTTTACCAAGGGTCTCTTGCTCCTGTCCTTGCAGCTTTCTTTATTCCTGTTTGTTACCAATCTTCCTAATAGATGGTACTACATTTTATTACACTCCTACACTATTGATGACTGTTGAGTGCTTACGTGTAGTCTAGGCATCATATCTGCCGTTAACACATAGCGCTATGGTAAATATACTTTATGGTATAGCATATACTTTTAACGTGTTCTATCTACTCAGTCAGATATTCAAGTCAATGTGTCATCACATCAAATACTTTGCTTTAGGTGTAAAAACTATAATGAAATACTGAACAGATATTTCTGTTATCTGTCTTTTAATTAATGGTGTTCATTGAAATTCAATACTTAGCACCACAGTATGAATAATACGTGTTCATAATTATAATATTGTCTTCACTATGTCGCAAACGTTATATCGTGCCGCTCATCCTATCGCGCTATACTGTTTTTCATTAAACTTGTCTGACAGAGAATATCGCCCCAGTAGACCGATATCTATACATTTTGTACACCTTTATTGACTTTATTTCACCTAACATTATTTCGTTGATATTGTATATTTACAATTCAGTATTCTTTTAGATTTTGTTAAACTCGAGTGAGCTCGCGAACGTTTGAAATCATGGGTTCGATTCCCACTAGAGACAGACAACTTTACCATTGCACAAGTTGGTCGAGGATGTTATATTTGTAAACTTTTCTAATATTGTCTAATTCTTCTCGTATAGAATAAAATCTTAATTTGGAAATAGACAAGTGTATGTATTATGAA
Source organism: Esperia sulphurella (assembly GCA_947086405.1). Lineage (NCBI taxonomy): Eukaryota > Metazoa > Arthropoda > Insecta > Lepidoptera > Oecophoridae > Esperia > Esperia sulphurella. The sequence goes on from OX352261.1 coordinate 10,727,892, forward strand.
TTATGATGAAATGTTTTTACCAAATTTTCTGTTATCATTTATTGCTTTACGTTCTATAAGTTATAAGAAATAGAATAAGATCTCATAATATCTTACGAAACTACAGATTCTATGTAACTATTCCACAAGTGGTGAAACTTTTTCGATAAGTCCGTCCGATAACTGCTAAACCCCGATCTCGTCTTTCATGGCCCGCCTCCTGCTGATAGCTTTTGTTTAGACATTACGAGAAACTACGAATTGTCGTGAACACGGATTTTTGTGTTCGCCGTCGTCGTCGGGAAGCATTTCCTTTTGTTATTGGAAAATACTTACGGTAATATCACAGACGGTTTGCCTCGCTGTGATTTTTCTGGGCATTTAATATGTTCCCATTGTTCGGAGAACAACGTACGGTTTTCAACTTCTTCACTTGAAAACATTTTATGAACCGTAGTTTAAAATGAAGCTGGCTATGGTGTCTATTTCTGTACTATGGTTTGCAATATCATGCAGTTTTTAAGCCCATCCTTGTGCTTCATATACAATACCTACCCATCTCTGTCTATATGTTCGGATCAAATCCACTTTTAGGTAGTGAAATGTAGCTTACTATAGCTAAAACTGATATTCACCTGTTGAACTTTAAACACTTATCCCCAGTATTCTCGATTAAATTGTAAATAGGTGTGACTTTTAGATTCAGAAGTTACTCTATTGGCGTCTTTCTAGTACTCTAGCTAGTTCATTTGTGCAAAAAGTATAACTTTTATCAGAATTTTCAAATCGCATTCAGTAAACAGCAACTTCATATGAATGCAGTGCGTTGAATCTCTCATTCCCTTATAGTACAGCAGACAGCACGAGATGTATTGTGGAGATACCATCTCGGTGGCTGTCACGTGACAAGAATGAAGCGATTTATAAGCGGAAACTTATTGTCTGGAACATTTACATCATGCCGATAGTATGTTACCAGGTTTATCTAGGTTCTGAGGTAGATCACAGATTACTTCTGAATTCATAACACCACAATTTAACCGTATGTATTGTTTTTTTTTATGAATCTAAGAAATATGAATTAAGTGAACACTGAATTGACTTATCCTATTACTTAGAGATCTCTTCGAGAATATTAATATTGGCTATGATGACCCTAAGGTGTATAAAAGTAGCCCCAATTTAGTATAAGCCCTATTTTAATGGTGGCTCGAAGCATTTTTGTAAATTAGTGATTGGATTATATACTACTTAAATCACTTTTTTATTTACTTCAGTTGCTAACAGACAACACAGATTTACTGGAAACAGAATTGTGTACCTATAATCAATATTGTTTAATCAAGCTGTGTGTATTGCGATTTGTGTACATATATACCTACGCGGCAGACCCTAATACCACAAGTAGCTTTACATTCGCGTTAATTATTTATTATCCCGTCTACCCATCTTAATGCCAAGTGCCTACCTGTGTTACGTTTCGGAAGACATATAAATGACGTGATTCTGACTTGGTATTATTATAGTGATATCATGTTTAGGATTTACCTTAGACTTGACTATATTAAATACAAATTTCAGTTACTAACATGGAGAAATAGGATAAATACCCATTTTGATACATATTAACTATCAACGTAGACTAATCTTAACTATTTTATTGGATAGTCAACTTTAGAGCAGTGCAGTACGGTTCACGATTAAAAAAATTAATGAGCAGGGATCGAAATTAGGTATGTCATTCGGGATTATTTCCGAGTTTTTTTTTGCATAATTTGTTTGTCATTCATTAATGATGTATAAACTCGTACAGTAATATAAATATGAACACAGAAACCCTATCAAGATAGAGCGGTTATAGACATTTGTGTACTTCAGTTCCGCGCGTGCCGATTTTCGGACACAGCGGGCCCCTCTTTCATGCCTCATGCCTCGCTGTCACGTTTCTAGTGATGATTCAATTATGCAGTTAGAAACCGTGCAATATAGATTTTTGTAGATTTTTTGCCGATGTTTATCTAAACGTGACTCGGCGCGAAACGAGTAAGAGGTTGTTAGTTTTATGAAATATATTGTAAATTGTTGGCACGCGTGTCGCACCTACTTCAAGATTCTATCTTGACAGGATTTCTATGAATATGAACATTCCACATCGTTGATTTAATCATCTATAATTTGCCTTCCGCGTAAAATAAAATACAACAATATCTTATCGTTATTAAATATTAATACTACGAGGCCCGGGATTTTCATTAAATTCATTTAGATAAAATCCCGTAAAAAAACATATCTGTATTAATCTTTTGCGCCATATTTTCGTCGCAAATTCATAAATTAAACTACCTAATTCCGATATCTGGCTATAAGTATGACAACCTCGATGGCCTTAGTGGCTTGGTCATAGGACTCGAGCGTCAGAAGTCGTGGATTCCCTCTGGGGACCGACAACGTTGTACAATTTGTACAAGTTGGTCCTGATCTGGATGTTATATTTGTGAATAGTCCTGTTCTTGTTTTATTTTCAGGAGAAAATCCTAGTTTGGAATTAGACAAGTGTATGTATATGATTATATATAAATGTAGTTTGGAGCTCTACATATCTCAGTTATACCTACATAAAGAATAGAATATTGCCAGACAGGACAAAATAAATTAAGGCAGACCAATTTAGGTACCAGAACTGCTCATATTCACGGGCTCATATGCATACGAGTAAATGGAATGGTGCGTATTCCCATACCCCCTATGTGAGAATAACGGACTCGGCCACCGACCCAGCGCAAACCACCGACCGAGCGAATGTCATTTGCACGTTTGAATTTGTTTAAAAGTTGGAATGGCGAAAGTTGGTCTCACTTCAAATTGTACTCACAAAGCAGACGCATTAGGAACCTAAAAAAACAACTTTAATTATTCTGTACATTTCAACCCTTTTTTGTTTTAAATTATTCAAATTCATGGCAAGGACTTTTACACTCGAAGTACTCCAGAACACATATTGTTTGGTTTATTTTTGAACTGGAAGAGATTCGTCGTTTTTTTAGGACGTTCCGGACCACTTACTAAGTAATTCAAAATCTGTTCAAAACAGTAAGTCTTAATGTTCAAGAAGTTAAAGAACGTTTTGTATAGATATGTACAAAACGTTTGCTTAGTGTTTAAATATTTGACGACTAGCCTTTTCAATTATACATAAAAATTCCGACAACCCAATTAAGTCTTTAAGACTTACTGTTTTAAACAGATTTTGAATAATAATGCTAATATATTAGTATTATTTATGAAAATTGATAACTACACATTAATTTCATGTAATGTAGCACGTCGAGAAAGTTAAGCGACACCAATAGGATCCGAGCCCATAGACATCGCATATAACCAGGACCTTCAATCGAGACCTCATATATAGCAGCATTTGGTATTATAAAATGAGCAAATACGATCATAATGATGATACTTCACATGCTAATAGGTCCTTTTTAACAAAGTTAATTCCTGAAATTATCAATACTACTAAATTTAACATTGTGCGCCTTAATATTTTTTTCTCTAAAATCAACGTAAAAGTCTACTTATTTATCCACTCCGAAACACCAGACAACATTTAGGAAGCTGTCAGTTGGTTAAACGCATGACTCCCTGAGGGACCTCCCGAGATAACAGAATTAACATCATTCCCTCTGAGAGATCACACCTCCTGGAATATAAAAGGTTTACCAGACTATTCACAGTTAACTCTTAATACTGGGCTGTAAGGTTCATAGTAGTAAAATTACGGTTATCGCAAATAAATTTACTACTCAATTATTCTTAAATTGACATGAAATATCAAACATAAAATCTATAAATCATATCCTGTCGGAAACGCCTGTGAGTGATCTTTTAACCCAAAAAGATTATCTTTTTTGGGTTTTATCTAGGAATTGTTATTATGATTATGAGTATAACTCTGCCCTGCTACCATAGAAGGCCGCTTAGTGTTTTGTCAACCGTTTGGAAATCGTAAAAAAAACCTTTTTTGACAAGCAACGGTTGTAATTTTCATAGATTACAACCGTTGCTTCGCCAATTGAAGAATTAGAATTCATTAATCATGGAATTCCAGAAAACCAGTTTAGAAAAATCACCTAGCGGCTTTCTTTGGTAAATAGCAGATCAGAAATACTATACTATAATTTGGATCGCATTTTACCAGAACCACGATACCATTTTGTCCCTTTCTACTATCTCCCATCAATAGAAATAATCGGATTACAGTCAGAAGTCGAGGTTAGTGCACCGACCTCCTACGTCTATCTCTTTTTATATAACCAATCATTACGAACGACGTAACTTCGAAAGAAACCAAATCTGCCAAATCATATTGCCTTTGTTCTCGGGATTACTTTATATATTTTGTTTCTCTTGGATTTTCTGAATTCTTTTTTTTGAGAATACTTATAGGTGAGCTTCTTTGGTACAATAATATAGATTCCCTACACCATTTCCAAACTCATACTGTCGAAAGTAATTGCACCGTTGAATGCTTGATTCATGGACGCTTAGTCATTGTAGTTCATTTCGTCGATGGTACGTCGTTTCTACAACAAGAACTTAAACTAGTTAAACCTATGTTTAATTTCTTGAAGTATTTACTACACAGTTCTTACATCACAACAACAAAAACCTTTAACACTTGATGATACCGATATGTAATAACTTAATAATAGGGTAACTAGTAATAACAGGATAAATAGCTAACACAATTAGAAAGTTTTTGAAATATCTAGGTTTGAGAAATAAAAACTTATGTGTACTTTTTTAACCCCTAAAGTCTAAAATAATTTTGGTTGCTGAAATTTTTAAGATTTTAAAGTTTTTTTTTTGCGAAGTAATAAGGATTTGAAACGAATGTTTTTGCGTCAGATAAGCTAAATATTCAGCTAATTGGAAAGAAAATCAGGCATTTATCTCACTTATTCATGTCACTATGAACAAAAATCTCTTTAAACTCGCAGTTTGGCAAAAAAAAACACAAAAAAATGTTTACTCGAAAACTTACAAAAAAACGGGACACATATATGGAGTAATTCGGTACCCCTGGGGGTGGTCTTTGCTTCCGCTTGACAATAATCCCTGGCACTAATACTTAACATTATATTCTGTATTATACTTTATTTTATGTATTGTAAATATATTTGTACAACACACTCGCAGTTTCACATAAAAGACCTCACGCAATTCAAAAGGATGAATACACGTCCAACTTTCAAACACCACCCAACCTTTCAACAAGCCAGGTACTACCGGATATTCCGTACATTCTCAAAGAAACAAAACGCTCCGGAGCCGGATGCGCCTTGATAAGGAAACCGGATGCCGATCTCCGGCTAACGAACAACTACTAACAGACACCCAAATGTACATGACCCCTGACAAGCTGTAAACTGACCCCGTTTGATCCTCAGTCAGTATGAGGAATAGAGGGTGAGGGAGGTCATCACTTAAAAGGCGTGCCGAGCCTGGCTAATATAGTGTAGTCATAGCGGAGTGACGGGAAAGCAAACTTCCTTTGATACTTCATTTCTCAAGTGCGCTTGTCTTCAGTGTAATGGAAAAGTTGTTAAAGAGAGCTTTATTTAAGAAACAAAATTCTCTGAAAGCACTTTACCTACGTAATATTATACCTTCGTAATGTAATTAAAGGTTCAAGTTTTTTCCTTGCATATAGTCACTACCATAACCTTATTAAAACTGTGAGTTACACAATGTCACAGAGAAGTAGTATTGATAATGTGCGGGTTCCAAATTGTTTTATCTATCCTAAAATACTCAAATCAAATCAAATCAAATCATATTTATTGTTGAACTATAGGTAAGATTAAGATATTACATTGCTATTGTATGTTCTCCATAGTTTACCTATTAGGTGTACAATAATTATTTATACAATCTAAATTTACTTAATAATCATTTGAAATTGAACATGTCATCAATCATTAAACAAAATTAATATTACATAAAATTACACAAGTCATTACATAAAATTACATTAGTTAAATACAACACAATACACTTTCTGCACAAATACAATACTTATTGTCGAATAAAATAATCAATGACAATATTACGATGTTTATTTTTTGACTTAAAATTTCTGACCTCAATTTTTCTCTTTTTTTAAATATAATCTTTTTTTCACCACGCAGTTCAGTAACATCCTCCTCCTCGTTATTCACGGCGCCTCCTGCACCGGCAGGCGAATAATTTTCGTGGCTGGCCTCTTCAATAATCCTGCAACTGTCCGAACTTCTACAACTCTCACTTTTCCGTCTGGGCCTGGAAATGTTTTCTCTATGATTCCTTTTGGCCAAACATTACGAGGCATATTTGGATCTACGACGATAACCATAGCGCCTTCATGCAAATTTTCGAAGTTACTTGTTGATGAACGAGGTAGAAGTGTCGGCAAATATTCTCTAATCCAACGGTGCCAAAACATATCAGCCAGTCTCTGAGATTTCCTCCAGTACTTCCTTGATACAAGATCAGAATTATTAAAACTTCCTGGCTGTGGTGCGCCAGTCGAGCTTCCCAGTAAAAAATGCATTGGAGTCAATGCTTCTGAATCTTCAGGTGTAATTGACACATACGTTAATGGGCGTGAATTTATTATATGTTCCGCTTCTATTAAAACGGTAAGAAGCACTTCTTCACTGGGGGCCTGCGTCTTTAAAGCTACGTTAAGAGCTCTCTTGAAAGAACGCACTAGGCGCTCCCAGCATCCTCCCATATGTGGAGCAGCAGGCGGGTTAAAACACCATTCAATTTCCTGGTTTATGAGAAAGTTTTTAAGTTTTTCTCTATCCAGTTCTTGAGCCGCCTTCTTCAATTCTGCATGCGCTCCTCGAAAATTCGTCCCATTATCGGAGTACATAATTTTTGGACAACCTCTCCTAGCAATCATTCTTCTTAGTGCAAGAATTGCAGAATCGGTTGTAAGATTTCCTGCTATTTCAATATGTACTGCCCTCGTCGTCATACATGTAAATAAAGCTCCGTATCTTTTTTCACGCCTCCTTCCAATTGTAATTAACATCGGACCAAAATAATCCAATCCGCAATGAGTAAAAGGGCGATGATGATGGGCGAGTCGTGCTAGTGGTAAATCTCCAGTTGGAGGTGGCGTAGGGCACGCTTTTCTTACTTGACAAAATTGACAAGTATGTTCAATAGATCTTACAGTAGGCCTAAGATGAATTATCCAATATTTTAGACGCAACTGGTTCACAACTGTTTCAGTATTTCCGTGAAAAGCCTGTTCATGATACCGTTGGGTTAACAGTTTAGTGTATACATGTCTGCCGTCTAATATCATTGGCTCAACTACACTCTTTTCAACTTCCGGTACAGCATCAGCTCTTCCTTTAAGCCGCATCACTCCTTTCGAATCTAAAAAGGGGTTAAGCTTATACAAGCGACTTGATTTTTGCATAGGTATATCAGACTTTAATCGTGCCATCTCATCAGGAAAGCTTTCTAGCTGACTTTGGATTATCCAAAGTTCTTGTGCACGGTTAAGGTGACGATGTTCTAAATTTGATCGGGTTTTCTGGCGGATTCGTTCTGCAAAGAGGATCACGTATGCTGTAGTGCGAATGAGCCTTAACCATTTGGAAAAGCGGTTAATCTGTGGTAAAACGGCGCAATATCCTACTTGCCTATGGGAGCTCGTCACAAGTACAGATTCCGGCTCCTCCTCTGCTAGAGATGGTGTGTCAACTGGCCATTCCGTTTCAGGTAAGCGGAGAAAATCAGGTCCATTAATCCACTTCGATTGGTTGATCTTTAACTGATTACCAGCTCTTGTAGCTTCATCTGCTACGTTCATTTTTCCAGGTATCCATTTCCATTCATGAGGTTTAGATAAATCATCTATTTCCGACAGTCTGTTTGCTACAAAGGATTTATTCCTTCGTGGATTTTTCTGTATCCAGTGCCAAACAGTTTTAGAATCTGTCCAAAAATAACGTCTCGTTACTTTGAGTTCTAATTCCTTCAAAATTGTGTCTCCAAGACGCGTTCCCATCAAAGCAGCTTGAAGTTCTAAGCAAGGTATAGTCGAAATCTTCAGAGGGGCTACTCTGCATTTTGCAGCCACAAATGCAACTTTACCTTCTTGCCGTAGATATGCTGCTGAAGCGTAAGCTTGCTCGGATGCATCTACAAAGACATGTAGTTCAAATTCTTCAAAGGTAGTAAAGCCATAACATCTTGGCACAGAAAAGGCTTGACATTTTTTCAAATCATTCAACCATTGAAACCATTTCATGGCAAATTTGTCTCCCAGCTGCTGATCCCATTGGATACCACTTTTCCAAACTTCTTGTAGTAGTATCTTCCCACGAATCAGAAATGGACAGAGAAAGCCCAAGGGATCAAAAATTGACATGACAACCTTTAAAATCTCGCGTTTCGTAGGCTTTCGCAAACCTTGTGCAATATCCGCGTCAATTTTTCTGAGACTGAGATCAAAACCTAATGAGTCACTGCTAGGTCTCCAGTTTATGCCGAGAGTCCTTTCAATCCTTTCTGTCGATTGCAGCAATGTCACAGGGTTACCTTCTGACTGTTGAGGTAGAACATTTGGCTTGTTCGAGGCCCATCCTCGTATTTCAAAACCTCCCGCTTGATGTATAGTCTTAACATCTGTTATCAGCTCTCTCATCTCATCTTCCGTGTCCACACTATCCAAATAATCATCTACATAATGCCTTCTATTGATAGCTTGAACGGCGCGAGGATGGTTCATTATAAACTCTTCGGCGTTACGTCTCAAAATAAATGTGGCAGTACAGGGGGATGAGGTTGCACCAAATATCATAGAAGTCATTTTGTAGACAAATGGCGGGCTGTGACGATCCATCCCTCTCCAAAGAAAATATTGCGCTTTCTGGTCTTCTTCAATTATTTTAACTTGTAGAAACATTTCACGAATGTCGCCTGACACAGCCACAGCTCTTTCTCTAAAACGTATAAGGACACCAATCAAAGAGTTTAATAAATCAGGTCCAGATGCTAGTTCAGTGTTTAGAGAAACACCGTTCGTCTCTGCCTTCGCGTCAAATACTAACCGGGTTTTTCCAGGTTTATTCGTTACCGCAAAATGGGGCAAATACCAAATGTTCTTATCATGCTCTACATCTGTCACTTTCTCGGCATAACCTTTTTTTATCATGTTGGTTACTTGTTTTGTGTACTCGTCAGCGAAAGTAATGTCTTTGTCCATCATTCTTTCTATGACTTTCAATCTACACAAAGCATTTCTTTTATTGTCAGGGAATTGTCTTACATCTGATTTCCATAGAAGACCAGTCTCCCATCTCCCGGGAATCCTCTTACTTTTGGTTTCCAGGATCTTCATTGCACGTGATTCTTCAGCAGATTGCCTTACTTCAGTACGTTTGATGCCGATACTCTCCAAACTGAAATAATCTTTAACCAGTCCATGAAGATCTTCATCAGTATCTTCTTGATGAACATGAAACGCAAATTCTGGTACAATCTTAGTTATCGAAGATGTGAACCCATGGAGAACCCATCCAAGTCGTGTGCGAGAAGCAACTGGTTCGTTCTTCTTTCCCTCTCGAATCTCTCGACTTATAATCAAATCCCAGTGATCCTGTCCTATCAGAAGAGTAGGCTGACCTTCAAAGGCTTCTAAACTAATATCTTTTAAATGTGCATATCTATCTAGCTCACATTTAGTCAAGACGTGATTTGGTAGCGTTAAATTGTCGACAGTACGAACTCGATGCAACGGGAAAGAACCTTCTGATGTCTTTAGTGGAAGTTCAACTGCTCCAGCCTTGCAAACACGTTCAGCTTCACACATGAGGTACTTAGCTAGCGCTGGTAATCGCGGTTGATAACCGTCCAAGCTTGAACTGTAGTCCATCCAACGGTAGAAAAGAGATTCTGTCATCTTGTTAATGATCTCGGAGACTAAGTCAGGATTATGCAGATGTCCCACATGTTTTGTAGCTTCTATGGCCGCCACGCAGTTCGACACCTTAGTCGCTAGTGTCACCAATTCCGATCGTGTGCCAGTTAGCTTCGGTACTCTCTTCATCTCTCCTATTACCTTATAAAGAATCAGGTCAGGTCTTCCAAATCTCATTTCCAGTGTCTCCATTATCTGAAGAGCTGAAGTCGCTGTTATGAGTCTAGCAGAAACAGCATCCCAGGCTTCACCACGCAAGCATCGCTGTAGACGTGCCACGTTCTCTCCTTCGGTGTATCGTCCAACCGCTGTCGTAGTTTCGTAAGCATTCTTAAAACGTAACCAGTCTAACGGGTCACCAGAAAATGTAGGCAAATCTTTTGCTGTCAGGCGTCCCAGTAACTTGTCTCCTACCGGGGTAGAACCAGAGCCTGATGAACTCTTAATAGCGTCTGTAATAGCCCTGGTCAGTGCGGCGAAGTCATCTCGTCGTATATATGGGGAATCGTCACTCGTCAGTTTCGCTAGATCATTATTTTCACGACCTCTTTCGTGCTTAGAAACTGTTTTGTCAATCCAAGTACGTACGTCTTCATCGCCAGCTTGAGATTGTGTATGTCGTTCATCATTGTCGTAAATGTCTTCATTGCCAGCTTGAAATTGCGTCTGTCGTTCATCATTGTCGTAATTCTGTGATGAGCGGTCATCAATCAATGCTATCTCTTCCTCCAGTCTGGCGTCGATGAGTATTGTCTCGACTTCGATCAGCGCCTGTTCATTCTCTATCCGCGCAGCTTCTATCACAACTTTTCGCTTTCCCAACTCGGCTTTCTCCCTCGCCGCTCGCGCTTCCAATAGTCGTCGGGAAGCGGAGCTCATCTTCGAAGTCGAACTACAGCTACGAGCTGATTTCAACGATGGTTCATGCTCACAATGTTCTTTTGTCACATTGTACGTAGTTGTATCCGCGGTTGTCATGTTGGTGTTCGAGGGTTTTATATCATCAATTTTCTTCGCTAACCTCTCGCTTCGGCGCTGCTGCTCCATTCCGTTGCTCGTAAAGGACCACGATATTGTCGAATAAAATAATCAATGACAATATTACGATGTTTATTTTTTGACTTAAAATTTCTGACCTCAATTTTTCTCTTTTTTTAAATATAATCTTTTTTTCACCACGCAGTTCAGTAACAATACTTATGTCCTATTGGTAGAGTCACGCTTCGAGTAATACTATACACAGTGCAACACCGCTACTTTGCTTTGTCATCGATAAATTCCTGCACACTGTAGTAAAGTTTAGACATTAACCAGTCAGTTAGAGATTTTTTAAATTTTAAATAATCAAGCTGTATATAACAATCAGGAATGTTGTTGTATATTTTTATGGACATATAGTACAGGCTTTTGTGGAAGAATGCTGAGGTATGAACATTTAAATGAAGAAGGCGGTGATTTTGTCTCAAATTTCTCTGAAATTTACTCACAGATTCGAACAAATGATAATTCTTTTTGACGAAAGTAGCTACCTCTTTAATATATAGACATGGAAGAGGGAGTATTTTATATTTAACGAAGAGGGGTTTACATGAGTCTCTCTGTGACCACCCACAAAGTGCTCTTACGCAGCGTTTACTCAGACCAATAAGTACCTAAAATATCTAGATTTTTTTTTATTAATGAAAACAATATAAGATTGAATGATTTTCCCATCATTGCCTCCTGGTTAAATTCACGCATTATATGTTCATAATATTAGCTCAATCAATGTAGTAATTTTTTTAGGTATTGTGCGGACAGATACACATACAGACGGACAGAAAAGCTTAGCTATAATAGTATCCGTATTGTCGAAACCCTGAAGATTCTTGAACGTTTGTTCATTAAAATGTTTTAGAGCCTAAAATTAAATTGACTGGATTACCTTTAGTACGAATGTAAATAAAATTCAAATTCACATAGTTTATTATTATAAATTACCAGATTTATAGATTATTACAGTCATCCTTAAAATTATATGATTACATCAATTGAGTACGATTAAAGACAATTAACAGGATAATACATAAAAGCCCGTAGGATTAACTGCACTTTGACAAGATGGTGGTCTTTGAACTAAGACAGTAATGTATGCCATTTAGAAACTAAGAAGACAAGCGAAACGAAACGAAAGAAACGAACATTACTTATATGAAATCAACACAAAAACCTAATCTAAATATTTTTTCCTCTAGTTGTATTTTCTTCTAATCTAACTCCTAAAATAGAACAAAGGTTTTCTTTATAAAAACTGGGAGTAACATCTTAAATAACATCAATGACCAAAACACGTTCATCTTAAAACCCGGTGAAAGCTTAAACGAAAGTGTTTTGCGAAAGTTCTAATTATTTTCATACATTTTAAAATGTTTTGTAAAAATAGAACATTCATATATTAGCTGGAATAAAACATACTGTATAAGTACATAAAAGCAGAAACAATATAAAACAAGAATTAAAGTGCACATGTCAAATCATTTCCAAGGCTTTATCATCATCATCATCAGCCTGAAACAGTTCACTGTTGGACATATGCTTCTTCCGAGTGGCGCCACTGAACCCGTTCCTCGGTTCTTCCCATTCAGTCACTGCCAGCTGTCTTATGCAGATCTTCGCTCTATCTAGCCAGGGAGCGTCCCACACTACGCTTTCCCTGTAGCGGTTTCCACTCGAGAACTCCATGTTCCAAGTTCCATGGCTTGTTGGACGATAACAGATTATCGTCCAGCAAAACATAATAGGAGTGTATTCTGATCTGAATAGAATAGAATAGGTTATTTATTCATAGCTACGACACACACATACATGAGAAATAAACAGAACATAAATTAATAAATTACAATTTAAAAATAATCAAGGTACCTATGTGTCGCAGCAATAAAATGGCGCTGACTCAGCATAATGCTGCAGCACGCTACGCGAACTCCAGCGCTGGTAAAAGGCTTACAGATTAAAGCTAAATCTGTTGTCTCAGTGGGTCAGGCACGAAAAATGGACCACCAAACGATGCGGTAGGAATAATATTCTTAAATTTTACTTCAGCAAAACATGTTTACTCTGATCAAGATAGCCAGTAACCATAAAATTGAGCCAAATGTGCAACAGGAAACTGACATTTTATATTCGTAGAGAAAATAAACTTAAGTATGTACCTACCTATATCAGACGAGTCCATTAGACGTACCTGAATAATAAAACAAAACCTCTAGAGAAAAGGAAGTTGGAAGTGCCGTAATGAATCTGTAATTGCCTTGCTTTTTTAGCAAAGGTACAATCTTGAATTTCTCAAGGGGGTAGTAATGAATGCTGCACATTTTGCAGAAAAATGTATTTTGCTAGGTTACGTTTATCTTTTTATAGTGTACGAGTATGTTTCAGAATATTGACATATTCTAAAACATATAGGGAATAGCGACATATTAACAATACTTTAATGTATAGTGCCGCGTAGCTCCAGGCTTAGAATAGGGTCTTCCCCAATCTTCCCGTGGGTGACGGGCAGCAGCGTTCTCCTTTGTACATTTAGATCATTATCGCCAATCCGTCTGCCAAGCGTTGTGATTTTGGCAAATATCCTAAAGGACAAATTATACCAAAAGTGTCATTTTATTGGGGAAGCTTATGTTCAGCATTGGACGTATTTCGGATGTTGATGAATGTATAGAATAAGTACTCATGATAGACATAAAGTTATACCTACGATTGCAGTCCAAGTTGATTCATATTCAGACTGTATCACTATTAACACTTATTATGTACCTTGGTTCCGTATACATGACTGTACGTACCTACGTATATTCTTCTAATAATTTCCTCTTGTTCTTAATCCCCCAAAGGCTGACTTGAAACAGCATCAATAAAACTGTCGATCACCGCCGCAGAGGTAACGGCTTCTGAAAGGGACGTAATCATGGCACAGGGCTGACCCAACCCGTGGGAAATTACACATGAAAGGCAAGCCGAAATAAGACCGAAATGTCTTGTGATTAAATCTGCCTTTACCCGAATTTCTATGCCATTGAACTATTTAATTGAGCGGAAATACTGGACGTTTGGGTTCTGTTCCAATTCAGCGTCAGTGGACGTAATTGTAGTTACTTAATCTTAGAAAGGTCTACCAAGGCAATTAGAAAATTGATTTGTTCACACTAAGAAAACATACAGAGGGTCCATTACCGTTGGACATTAAATTATTGCCCGTGTAATACCACGTCTCAAGAGCGCTATGAAATAATTTGTTTTAAATATCTTGACAAATACGTAACTTTGAACATACGTAATTTCAAAGAAATGGTAACAAAATAGTAACACACATAGTGCATAGGTAACTAGGACTCATGTGTCAAAAGACAAGACAATACATACTTATTTCTTTTTATTCTGATAAACGGTAATTATAAGCAATACCTGATAAGTGATTATGTAAATTATTTTTATAATATTCCGAAATTTAGTACTGAATGTTAGGGTCAGCGGTGAGGGACACGCTGTATATTAAAAATGAAGCCATATAAAAAATTTCTTTAATTTAATGTATTTTAAGTGCCTTCAGCTAATTTACAACTTCGCAATTTTTTGTAATTGTTTACATAATTTAAACAAAATCTAATCCATTCGTAGTAACAAGGAAATATTTAAATTTTATATAGGAATCAGAGGTTAATTAAAATATGGAATAAATGTTAGAGAAACGAAATATTAGCAGGTTAGCTGGAAGAAATTTCTTTAGAAATAAGCTTAACCTTTTGTATAACTTTCTTTTCTTTGTGTTGTTCTCTGTATGTTTGTGTGTACAATAAACTATTAAATAGATAAATAAATATTATTATGAACTTACCCATCTTAACATTATGAATCTGAATTAGACTAAATCTTTGTTATGAGACTGTTTACTAGACCAAACCATCTAACCTTCTGCGTTTAGATGTAATCTGCTAACCAAAAATATACCAAACAACTTCGGTACCCTTAAAACTGTTGGGTATACGGAGATAAAATCTTGCGTACTTACTCTTTAGGTCAGCGACTTTAGGTAGACTTAGTTTGTATTACCAGGCGGCCTACTCCGCAAGTATTTAGGATCTTCGAACTGAAAGGATATTCTGTACTCTCTAACAGATCACGTGACATATTATGATAACCGTTTGGCGTCTACTACGATAGTTAAACGCACAAACGCTTATAGATATGTCACGTGACCTGTTTGAGAGTGTAAATTTATTAACTTGATTTTAAAATTTCTTTATTGATAATAAAATACATACTTGTAAAACTTAGACATAGTCACGGTATACAAGAACTTAAGCTACAATGTTTATGAGGCTAACTTACATATTAAAACTTATACATTTTTAATAATAAATAAATAAATAAAAAATGTCAGACATTCACACCAATTATCCAGTCCCAAACTAGGCAGAGCCTATGGTTACTAGATAGCGGATACACATAGTTAAATAAATATATAAACATCTAAAACTTGGGTACATATTCATCATACGAACATTTGCCCCTAGCGGGATTCGAACCCGCAACCTCCGGCATGGCAGTCCGAGAGCTACCCGTTCCGCCACGGAGGTCGTCTGACCGACGACCTAATGAATGTGGCCGTAAGCGGCTGGATGCGTATTGCGGAGGACCGGGTGTGGTGGCGTTCATTGGGAAAGCCTATGTCTAGCAGTGGACGTCTAAAGGCTAACATGATGATGATTATTTAAGTTATACTCGTACATGCACACAATATAGCCATGTTGCGTATACACATTGACGCTAACATAATAAAATAAATGTTACTTTAATATTTTAAGGAATGCAGATCGTCAGTCCAAACGTAGTGGTGAGGCAGTCGATACTTTTTATAAGTATTGATATAAGGCAAGATAGTGTAAATTGGCTTTGGAGTTCGACCGATATTATCCGGAATGCTTTAGGAGTAGGCCTCCGGTACTGTATTACCGTAAGAGCATGTACGAGCACATCAACGATTTATGGTACTCATTAGTAAGACATGTTTGTTCCTTTTTTGTTCTCTTTGTCTCAATTTCTTTTGTGCCAAAATTGTTTTTCTTTCTCGGCTCACATTTTTATTACAATGTAGGATGAGACATTTAATTAAGATGTTGTTATCCTTTGTGTAATATGATTTAACAACTGAGCACACATTGACAAGAGCTGCAAGCCAGCAAATAAAGCGGCTAACATGTGGAGCAGATTATAAAACAATTTTAGAACACAAAGTTTACATAGTAAGCTAACAACAGTAGCACTTTCAATATACAATAAGTGAAGGAACATAGAAAGATGTACTTAACTGTAGCCTCGGGTAACTAAAAGCTTCTCCGAACTTGTATTGACAAACCACTCCAAGTGAGCGTTTACTCGGTGAGACTACACTTGCTGACGTTGTACCTTATCGAACAAGGGTTTACTGCGTAAAAATATTCTTTCGCGAAGGATAGTCTTTCAGGTCGTTAGTTTTTGAGTTACGTCTCTAGCGAGTAGACAAACCGACGAGTAACGACCAGCTTACTGTATATATATATTTTAAAATAATGGACTTTACAAAAGCTTGCTTATAAAAGCAACATAAGGTATCAATTTATGGCGGTTTTTGTTGCTTCAATGTTGTATCTTAGGTTCAAAACCTATTCGTCAACTAAGTTTACATTGTAGAATACTATCACAGAAAATGAATAAAATAAAGAAATATAAATAAAAAACAGAATTTGGTCCCAAGTTGGTAAGATATTTTTATATATAAATTCGCAGGAATGGTAACTCAGATTTTTAATTATAAAATATTTATCGATACATTTTTGCAAGAAATACTTGCAAAAATGTATCGATATTTTATTAAAAATCAAATTGAACTTAAAATACGGCTTATGCAAATTAAATTAAAATTAAATCTCATAACAAGGGATGCGGGCACTGACCGGACGACTGTCCCTTACAGAATGACAGCTAATAATGTGCCAATTTGAAACTTACTTCCAGGGGCACTCATTATATATTTTTCACGAATGTACACTCTTACTTTGAACACGCCAAGCAGTCAGTGGCAGTCCCCTCGTATCTCTTGATCTATTTAAGTACAACATCTGAAATTTAAGTACAAAATAGTACATATTGGGTACTAAATCCTGCTTGAGTCAGATTACTGAAATTCGACCTTGTGACGCACCCAGTCGCGGCCATATACCAATCATGCGCTAGGGTAGTACACGTGCCGTTCGCATTATCGATAGTGGGTTTCCGTGCGATGAAGTCTAAAAATTATTAATATGTACCTAGAATTCTAAGAGCTTTACCTATTGATTTACAAATTTACTCAAGAGCTAAGAGGAGCAGTTATTCTTAATCAGTTATTATTATTGATAATGCAAGTTACAATTCAAAACCAAATATAGGTATCCTGATTACGACTTGGATTACGATTAAAAATTGCTATTATTTATTACTGTTATATGGTGCATTTACTGCTTTTTAGTGTTAATATTATTGTCAATAAGATAAAATAATAATAACTCAAATATAAAAGTGTTTGTTTTATTTTTCAATGCAATTTTTCAATAATTACTATCGTTAAAACCCGCCACACACAACGCCTTCACATAAGACCCGTAAGTGCGAGCGAGAACACAATATCATCCATGGCTTCCCACATTTTATAGTCTCGGCTGCCAGGAACGGTGACGTTCACGCCAAAATAGGTAAAAACCATGTAGACACTAAAATCGTTTGACAGAAGCTAGTCCTGTGTAATAATAATAACAGAGGTCAGATATGGGTCAGAACCCCCTATGCTGGAGAAGGGTGCGGTTTGGCGAGCTTCACCTACCTAGGAATTCTATTTTTATCATATTTCGTAATATTTTACTAACGTACATACTAATGAACTGGAATTAGGCTGGTTTTAGAGCGACGCAGATAGTCCGCAGAGCATCTGCTTTGTGATCACCATAAATCTTTTCTATCTTCTGCGGATCGTTACTCAGCATTAGAACGCGTCCGGTCAATATAATAATACTCAAAAAGGCCGCGAAAGTTCTTGGCCAACACATCTGTTCACCGCAATTGAGTAACGGTCATTGAAAGACTAAACGTGTGCTCGCGCGGCGTGTTCACGGACGGCGCGCGGATATCCGCACCGGACGGCCGTCCGCGGGTAGTAAAGAGCGCGCGAACTATCCACGTGGCAATGAAACGCTGCTATGAAACTGATACGTCTTGCAGTACGCACGGAAGGTCCGCGCGGTCCATCGGTCTTATAGCTACAAAAAACCTTAGTTTAAATTAGTTTATCACCTACTAAATAATGCGCAGGCTTCCAAGTTACTGTAAGCTCGGTCGCACTAATTAGACCCAAATGAATTGGTTGCTCATAATTGGTAGAACATCCAACGCCCGTAGTCCACCTGGATTACATTCTGACCCGAAGCGATCCAGCCGTTCGGCTATTGTATAACCGTCTAAGACCCCAGGCTTAGAAACCAAACCCAAAGTCATTGGGAGATAAAATAATTAGGAAACATTAGTTATCAAGGCAATTACTCTTTGTTTAATATTTCTTTAGAAACAACAGTCGGGGCAAACAATAGGTTCAATGAAAAGTAACAAGGTTAATCCGTGTATTATGTAAACTGCAGGTACAAGTAAAGCAATTTTTAGGCATTTAAGTGTTGACCGACATAAAGTTTAAGTTAAGTTTCTAATATAAAATCAAAAGCCTTAAAGTGTAAAATTATAAGAATTATTTGCTGATAACGAAATGAAATCAAACAAAGAAAATGTTCACGTATACCTAAAATAATACTTCAATATTGTTTTATTATGTTAACTCCGTTTTTGGGTTCCGTCGAAGCCGATACTCATATAACAAAAAAGGAACATGCACATTGTGTAATATCCTCGTAGTACTGATAATTATCATATTACTGAGATAAAGTGTTTGTATGGAGACTTGGTTTTAAAAGATGTGTTGCGTGAAGTTTATTGCGCCAAGTAAATATACCAAGTGTACTCATATGCAATAAATGATTTTGACTTTGTGTACGACGAACATTTTGCAGACTCTTTATTAGTTGGTACAATCACTTAGTTTGCTATGCCAGTGGTAGCAATTTAAACATAATGTAAAGTGATTGTATACACTTGATACGACATATGCAAAGAATACTAAATATGACATACCTAGTAATGAACTGCGTTTATCATTATCATATGATTTATCAAATAAGCAACACTCAAGTATAAACTGTGAGAATAGGCTACATCGTGAGCGGAAAAGAGGACGTAACAAGAAGACAACAATAAAAGTTTTATGACAGAATATAAAGTTGTATGTAAAGTAAAATAAATTTATTTCTTTAAAATTGAAATTCAATATCTTTTATTACAGAAATAAAAAAAAAGTTTTAGAGACAAAATTATAGCGAACGTAGTAGTTGCACAACATTTTAGAAATCAAATATCGTGTTTTCGATGTTCGGCTATAAGATAACAAAAGATTCAGCAAGATATCCAGTGCAGTTTCACCAACACACCGCTTGATATCCACGATAGCGAAAAATGCACGAAGAAACGTAACTATATCTCGGACAATATTTACTCAATTTCCAGTGATACCTACGAGTACCTACTGAAAATGTCATTATACTAGATATTTGATATTGATTAAAAAGACAGAAGAGCCTTAAAATAAGTCGCAGATTTCAAAACCATATTCCGAGTGAACATCAATAGAAATGGAAGTAATTCGGGTCCTAAAAAGTGAAAATTATTATGAAAATTGCATTTACTTTAGAGAAAAGAAAAATAAATAGCTATGACGTGACTTGAGTACGCTAAGCTTGAAAGCTGGCATGACACGAGACCGTGTTTCAAAACGAAGTAAACTTAAGTTTTAATATCCGAGTCCATTTTCCGAGCACAAAATTACTATTTTCTTGGTTTGCATGCAATAGCTGGCAGTTTTTCAAGCTAATGGTTTTGTAATATCCTCGTAGTACTGATAATTATCACATTACTGAGATAAAGTTTTTTAAACTAGCAAAGTCGGTTGTTTCATAAGTTTTCTTTAGCAGTAAATGTTTTATTGTGGATTAGCTTATAAATTTATAGTGGCCTTTGAATACTGGTTAGGTGTTGCCTCGTAAATCGATTACCTTGACCATTATTTCTCTGATATATGAATCATCCAACCAAACCATACGAATAGGTAGACTACGAGAAGATAATGTATTTAAAAAAGAATCACGTAAAATAATCTGCTCTACGGCTGCGAGACGTAGAAAGTGAAAAAGGTTTTGTCCAAACAACTGCAGGTGTTTAAAATGACGTCCTCACTGCCTGATCCAAATATAGTGGTCAAACGTCATCTCCAACTAGGACCTCTGGACCTAGTAAGAAACTCCTTATGCAGATTGCATGGCGTTAATGGCAGTATAATGGTCAAATGCAACGTCCTCTTAATTCTATTATAGGCAAAACGGTACTGGACTGGTCTCCTTTCAATGGATGGAGCTGCCGTGGTATTCCAAGGTACAACTGGAGAAGAACCATCAAAGAAGAGATGGATGCCGTCGGTTTGACATAGCAAGCTGTCAATAACATGGTACTGGACATGAGGGTATTAAGGAAGAAGTCTCCCTTAATATCCTCCTGTCCAATACCATGTTATTGACAGCGTAGACCCTAAGCTCCACGAGGAGATACAAGATATAAGAAAATATAATCTAGCAGTAGTAGGGACATAGTAGGGTTTAATTATTTGTTGTTATACCTACCTTGGCAATGGACTAGTCTTGGAAAGCGAAACTTTTTTAAAACGATAACGTAAGAGCCTCTCAACTTTCACGCTACGCCACGCGAGACGACTAAAGTTGAGCAAAAGTTTGTTATTTGGGAACATGAAAGACGAATCCTGACATTCAATAATGAAAGTATGGTATTTGATCAAGTCAGTAACATCGTTAGAAATATCAAAGAAAAATAATAAAAATAAGATAATAAAAGGTTTATGTCTTCCATTCGATGATCAACGAACATTCTTTTATATTACTTCTGATAATATTACTGTCTAATAAATTGTTGTGTTTGTAATAAAAGAAATGATACAATACAAAACTATTGTTACCATCATGCAGGAACGATTATTATGATAATAACACTCGTAAAAATCTCATCAAGGTCTGATTTTCCGCGTTATCATTCTCTGGCATCTCCCTTAGATCCTTCGCACACCCCAATCACGTTCACATCACAAACAACGGGAATAAATGTCTGGGGATGGCCGATTTTATTACCCAGGGAAGCCATCTCTTCTTATTCCAACTTCGAACAGTAATTTTTCCTTAAGGAAGGTCGGCTTTACACCAGCAGTAATTTGAATTGCTAATACATCGATAAATTCTTCTACAATGAGATGTTCATACTTCACCTTCATGTCAGTTCCAATTGATCATGCCCATGACTGCATTACATTGTCAGTTTCCAGTATTGTCATGGTTACTTTTCTTACTTGCATTTTACGGGGAAAGGACTCTGGGACACGTAGCAACGTTGCTTCATCACACTCTTATGCCGCTAAACAGCATTTCTTTCACTGTGTTCCGTATGCAAATAAGACTAACACCACGGCCATCGGTACTCACAGGTAAATTAGAATAAATGAGGTGATGACCGCATCATTACGATGAATTCGTTTAATTCAATTGCTTAAATGTAACCTATATCCGTTTATCACCAGATATTCTTCCCTCACAGTCTATAGTATTTAAGTATTTTAAATCAAATAGAAATTGAAAAAAAATGTGGTTTGAAATTTTTTTCATAACATGACTTTTAAACGTGAATAAAAATTTTAATTGTCAATCAAATTTTGCAGAAATTTCGCAAAGTCCACATCTGTCGCAGAACCGACGGCCGTTGGGGCAGCGAGTTCTGGAGTGGAGACCGCGGATTGGCACGCGCAGGGTGGGACGCCCCGCCGCCAGGTGGACCGATGACCTGAAGAAGGTGGCCGGTAGCGGCTGGATGCGGAAGGCGGAGGAACAGGTGTGGTGGCAGGCCTATGTCCTATGCCTATGGCCTATGTCCAGCAGTGGACGTCTAAGGGCTGACATGATGATGAATCAAATTTTATTTTCTACAATCTATGTAACGTAATTTTTTATAATAATGATTAAT
Source organism: Esperia sulphurella (assembly GCA_947086405.1). Classification (NCBI taxonomy): domain Eukaryota; kingdom Metazoa; phylum Arthropoda; class Insecta; order Lepidoptera; family Oecophoridae; genus Esperia; species Esperia sulphurella. The sequence goes on from OX352261.1 coordinate 10,750,081, forward strand.
AATAGTACATCGACGACTATTTACTACCTACATACATTTTAGAGTCTATTTGTTCAGAACCGATATTTATATCCTTATTAGAATCTAAGATAATTAAAAATTGAATAATAATTAATAAACAAAATTAAAATTATTGTAGCCACATATTTTTAAATTTTACGTACCAAGATTCCAATAAAATTTAAATGAAAAAGAAAAAAAACTAAAACCAATATAATCAAATTGTTTCTCAATAAAGTGACCGATCGTACCAATTTGGTTTTATGATGAAGAAGACCTACTTCGTAGTATAATATATTATAAAGTTTTTAGTATACATAATTTTCCTTATGACACAAAACACAGGAACGAGACGGTTGGTCTCTTTTTACGGTAAATTGAACTAAAAGGCTTTCAGTGGCAGACAGAGTCCCCGGATGCGGCCGGAGCCGGAAGTCCGCCTTTAGGAGGCTGGCTTTACATGGTGCAGTTTTTCTCCCGTTCACTCGTATTTATAGGCCTCTTGTATGCTTTATTGAGTGTGAATTCTCTTTCAGTGGACTTCAAATAAATGAAAGTTACTATACACGTGCATCTAATGTGTAAAAGAGGACCCCTAGCTTCGTACTGACTAATCTATTAGCGAATATCTCAAGCAGCGACTTGGTCGTTGGACTCGAGCGCTGAGGTCGTGGGTTTGATTCTTACTATGGAAAACAAATTTGTACAATTTGAGAACGCTTTACATTGTGAATTGACCTATTCTTGTATGATTTTCAAGAATCATGAAAAAAAAATCTAGTTTGGGATTTGAAAAGTAATATTGTATTTAAGAATTAAAAAAATATATAATGTTTACAAATATAAAAAGTAAAATATACATTTATATCAATCTTTAATTTCTAAGTATATGGAAACTTCATATTTTGCGTAGAGGTTCCTCAAATGACCTAGGCAACATAGCGTCGTGTTTTCAATTTAAAAAACGAGTCTAAAACGATCTCTGAGTAGTACGAATAAAGAAAAGTAAAATGGGAAACAGTTTTCTTTAATAACGAGATAAATAAACAAGGATAAAATATGGGAGTTGGAGCGCTACGCCGCCGTAGCTCGAACAAAACACATCAAGCGTAGCACTTCTACAATTTCGAATATGGCGCAGGGTACTTGTGATATTCGGAATAAGTACTACCGTAACTTATGAATTCACGGTATAAGTACACCCGGCACTCCATACAAGTGAATATATTTAATTACCTACTACTACTATAGGCGCACCAGCCTGTCCGTGCACGTTTGTGTGTGTGCGTAAATTATTGTAGGGTTAACTACTGCTACCCATCGTGCGAACAGTCGATCGAAAGAGGGATAACGTCATACGTCAACAACATAAATGCTTATCTTTCTAACTTATAGCGTCGATCTCTCGGCATCGGTCGATAGCGTAGTAACTTGCCGGCTGGCGAGCAGCGCGAGCCGAACGGCCGCGGTCCAGTAGTGCGAACTACTAGCCGAGCTCTATTTTGCGGGTGACGTTAAACTAGCGGAGGGGCGGTGAGGGTCGCTTCTTTATGAAGTAATATTTAGTATTCTCTAGTATAAGTTAGGGTACTGATAACAAGAAACGTACCATATTTGCATTCACGCTATATAAAAATTAGTTTGTTAACCATCAGGAAACCGAAACTTATTCGTGACGGGCGAAGAATGTTACACTTAATGAATAATTGTTGTAGTATAATTGCAAAGGAACTCTTTAGTTTCAGTTTGAGGATAAACAGCGAATTTGAATTGACATGACGTCACACATTTCAGATCCAGGCAGCAATCCCCGGACACTCATGAAATGAAATTCGGCAGTCATGTTGCTGACGCATGGCAATGACTCGGCGTAACTACGCCCGCGGCTACAGTTTGCGCGTCGGATCTAGTCAGCCCAACATCAGCTGCCATTTTGTACCAAATCTGTATTACAATGAAATCAAATAATGCAGCGTTGAACAAATTACAGAATCCATGCCTGTTGTGCAAATCGGATAGGCATATATGTTTTAATGTAATACCACGTAAAGTGTAATATTTGTTACTTTTAAAACTTTCGCCTATATTTGTTTATACAATAAAGTGTATTCTATTGTTTTATTTTTTCAATGTGACTCCCATATTTTATGACTGGATATTTCGCTAGTATGCTAGTTGGGGAGATACTTGTAGCTTATCCAATCCATAGATGATCGATCGGACAAGCGGATCGGATTGCCGGAGATTTCTTTTTATTTTAAGGTTTCTAATGTTTTATTAAGAGTACGGTGAGTCTGAGAGTAACACCCCCCACTAGCTAACAGATTTTATTACCTATTGCAATAGTAATTATTTATTATTATTATTATTTAACTCTTTATTGCACACACACAGATAAAACAAAAATAATACATTAAAAAGAAACACAAGTACAAAGGGCGAACTTATCTCTGAGAGAGATTTCTCCAGCAGACCCAACAGACAGCAGATTTTATTTATTATAATATGTAATAACTGGCGCACCAGCTTGTCCGTACATGTTTGTGTGTGCTCGTAAATAATAGTAGGGCTGACTGCTGCATTCAGCGCGACCTAGAGAGGGACAACGTTACACGTCAACATAAGTGCTTCTCTTCATAATAAAAAGCGTCGATTGCTCGGCGCCAACGGGAGCGTGAACTGGTAGGCTTATTTACGTAGTAAGTATTCTCTGCTCGTGATCCCACAGAGATTTACAATACTATATAGTTTTGCTTTAAAAAAAAACACCGTACCACGTACTGCCTGGGGCACATGGTCAATAAAATTGTATCCTTTAATAACGTAAATTCTCTACTCCTACAGCGGTTGACGTCAAAAGGCTGATATGATAATGATGGTTATATTCATTTATTACAACCTGAAGTAATTAAAAAAGGAAGATCCACGTTTAAGGAAGGAAATACTCGTATACTGATTAAAACGCCTGTTTTTGAAGGTTTGATTCGCGTTAGCCTTAAAGATCACAAATCAAAACTTCAAAGGTAACCTGCAGGAACAAACAAGCGGACTTGTTTGTACACTGTGCATCTGAACTGACACAAATTCGAATTTTCTGGAACACTGCACGCTTGTGACAATTAGTATTCTGTTTCTGTGCCGAAGGCTAATTGGATTGCTAGTCAAATTGACGTACAAACAAGGATGTGGCGTCAGTCGATGCGTCATTTAGCTCTCTTACAAATTGCCCGGGGACCCTGAGTTTGCAATAAAATCGGATTAATTTATATGCAACTGAATTTTTCTCAAAATGCAAATCGACCAAAATATTAAATAGTAGGTGGATTATAACTTTGTTCAAAAGTCCTAAAGAAGGACGAGATGTGTGTGACCAATTATAAATAATTGTATTGTATTATAAACATTGTAAAGTAGCTGTAGGAGTTGTGCTTTGAGAATTATAATAACTATGAAGTAAATTTCAACTTTATAAAATAAAATAAAATAAAAACAATGATTTAGTAGCCCTACGGCTAATTTATGTAAATAAATCCTCTAATGAAACATTCAAATTCAGATACTCTTTACTGCACGATAAAAAACAAAGATACAGTAATGAAGTAGCTTACACATGTACATCTAGGCGGGCGAACGATCTATTGGAGCCAATATACAATACCACAGAATAACTAATAATACAAGTACAGAATGCGCACTCCCTAAGATAGCTGTTCAATTCAAAACGTACCTAGAAAAACAATGCAAGACAAATGGAATTGTACTTCGCTGCATAGTCTCTTCAATGATAAAGTAGACAGTGTAGTTTTCGCATCCGCCAGCCTTTGGTCACGAGTTTAAAGCACATAGGCTTGACTCCAAAGCCTGAAAATAAATAAAAACGCTCCTACCACCCCCCGCACCCGCACTCCTTCAAACGTCATTATCGTTTTCGTGAAGCCTGCGGTCGGTTCACTATTCGTTTATAGATTAAATTTTAGCAAATTAATCGTGTTTCCGGGTATATTTTGTGCCCGACTATGTCAAAAAGAGGAAACGTGAAGATTCAGAAGAACGATTACAAAGAAAATACGGAGAAAAGCTTACGCGAGGCATTTGGCGGTCGGCCTCCCCTTCGATGGCACCGGCATTATCACCTTGTGTCCAGAAATTATAGCCGGAGCTTATTATGGAATGACAAGGTCTTCCCAATGTGCAAAAATCGACACGGCAGGCGAGCCCCGGCCCCACCGTGTCTGGAACGCAATCCTCAACGTAAAGGTTAGAATTTCGTCATTTTTTCCCTCTTACGACTATGGCCTTTACGACCTTAAATCTAAACACACTCCACACACATCACCTATTTAGGTGATATTCCATAGGTACCTATTGAGGTGCTATTTATTGTGTTGCCTATTTAGGTAATCATATAATAATTTCCATACACATCACCTATTTAGGTGATATTCCATAGGTACCTATTGAGGTGCTATTTATTGTGTTGCCTATTTAGGTATTCATATAATAATTACTACTGATGTTGGCGTAATAGAAAGGCATTTTTTTTCCTCTCGTATATTCAGTATATACGTACTAAAATAAATGGATATTTATCCATAATACCTTAATCTACTATTGAGTAGATTAAAAATTCCTTGTACAAATATTTATTTGTACCTACCCCCTTTTTCTTTATTTCCTCGCGCTGCTGGGTGAGAAACCAAATTTGGTTCACCTACCTATCCATAAGGATCTAGCATCTAGATGGGCAGACATAAAAAAAGGGTTCTGGAGAAAGATAGAAAAAGGAAATACTAGATAAATACCTACTTGCCAGATAAAAAATTCAAGACCATAGATGCTCCAACACTAAATTTGGCAGCCCAGGCAGCGGTGAATCGCGATATGGCAATGACCATAAAACATGTGTGCGCTAACCGCCTTGGGCATGGCCCTCGGCAAGCTTTGTAAAAATAAGGATTAACATCATATTCATAAGTGATACCTGTCGCTTACATATGATCAGTACGATCATGAACACTACGAGCCCACAACTAGGTCAAATTTCATTTTGGCGGGATTACAACAAAATCTGTGAAATCAGTTAATGGTTTTTTTGAGTGTGCTTTTCTAAAGCAATTAAAAGTCTAGTCACATAATAAGTATGAACATGACGAAGAAACCACAGTTGTGAAGCCAAATTTTAATTACAAATGCCCATCGGGCAGTCTGCGAAAAACCAAGGAACTCGGTTCGGGTGTCCAATCAATTACCAGCATATGAGGAAACCAGCTCCTCTGCAATAGCAGAGGAATCAAAAACAATATGCACATAACAAACCAACTCAGCTGTTTGCCAATAATTATATGCTAATTTAATATACAGCAATCAACCCCATTGCAGTTGGTTAAAATACTTTAAGACCTCATGAATTTATGCTTGATTAATGACCTTATGATACCCTTTAGTTGTACACCGTATACAACCCCCAAGAACAACAATATGTCTATCAAGGTTTTTTTTTTGGTTTTTCCAAATTGAACTGTCAATTTTTGAGTTTTTAGAACCTATTCTAACCTTTGTGTAAAACACTCACCAAACTTATGACATAAATAGTTAGAACACCATTGACCTGAACGACACTTACGTTTTAACATCTATGTACGAGTATGTATAAAGATCACAAAAAGTTTAAAAAAAAAAAAAAAATAATAATAAATTCGATACAACAAACTTTCAAATTTCAAGTTCTTCCATTTGGATTAAACACTGCTTCATATGATTTTACAAAAATACAGTATTCAAGGTCAATGGGCCTCGTATATGTAATCTCGATGACGTTTGGTGCTGTGAACGTTCCACTGATGAATGTTCAACAAATGTTGAGATAACCTTATAAGTTCTCTCAAATGCAGGATTTGTTATTAACCTTAAAATAAGTTTCTATGCCAAAGAAATGTGTAAAGTTTCAAAGAATATCAATTAGCATTACTTAATGATAAAAAAGTAAAAAAAATTAAAGATTTATTAATTTATTAATATTTAAAAAAAAAAAAAGTACTTCATAGCTTCATTTCTGTAAAATAAGCAAATTTGCTTAATTTATTGGTTTTTTTTAGTGTTTGCGTGTCCAGCTGTCCAATATGGAAATTGAGAAGACAAAAACTAATTTATTTAAAAATTATAACAATAAGTGACAAGACAAGATGGAACTGGCTCAAAGTTCGGAGCTGGAATGTGGTTATACCATGTAGAAAGTTTAATCAACCCCATTAGATATGACCATTTTAAACTTTTAAATTATTATTTTTTAGACCTATACCTTATTGGCTGGGGAGGTTCATGTGAAAATGAAAAACCTTTTCTGACTAAAATGCACAATTGTGAAATATTGGTGCGCATTTACAACACTATACAGTTATTTCATACATTAACTGCATGGGTGGCTTTCAATATCCACACTTACTCTATTGTAAAACAAATATGGCAGTGGTGTGAAAACTGTAAGCTTGTCTTATATTAAATCCGCTCAAAACATTGTTACTGACACATTCGGAAATTGAATGTAAACTTTATGACAACATTTTTCAGACTATATTAAAGGTTTTGGGCTCCCCATCATAGATTTGTTTGCTAATGCTAAATGCCAACGCTGTTTTGTGGAAAAATCACTCGGATGTTTTTCAAACAGATGCTTCACTATATATTCGAAATCTCTTTTTCTAAGCATCAAGCAACTAAGGTGTTTATTGAAAAAGATTATCTCTGAACGGTCGGAGGGTATAGTGGATAGTACCAGACTGCCCCACGCAGCCCTGGTACTTAAAAAACTCATTATATGTTCAAAACATCTCTATTTTGGAACAAGTATATCATACAGTATAATACCTATCTAAAACAGTGATATGAATACTGTAGGTACTGTAGGTATTTAAATATTTTGCTTCAAATACTTTCGTTCCTGACGAAATTATATGGTGCACGTGTATGCTGTTGCAGAGCAGCATTATCACTTGTGATAGGATCATAAATCACTAATGATGACAAAGTGATCCGTTTCTCAATAAGAATATTTAGATTGCGTCATCCTCACCGCAAGTATGATGTTTGGGACCCATCTATAGTATTATTTGTTTTGCCCAAAAAGTCCCAAATAGTCCGTTTTATTTCCGTACCAGACATCAAAAAAGCTTATGGGCGAATTAGCTATTATAACAACTCGCATTCAAACATTTTCTTAATAAAAATTTGTAATATGGAGTAACTTACAATATAATAATACACTTTATTGCATAAACAATACAGTTACAATGTTTATGTGAATTTAATGACAGAATTCACATAAAAAATCCTGACTTAATTTGAAATTCTCGAGCTGGTGTATTACAACCTAACCTGGTCTTACCAGTATATATAAAAAAAAAAAAAAACATAAAATAAGAGCCTTAAAAATTACATAGAAAGAATTCATAACAAAAAAAAAAAAAAAAGTCCACGTTTTTTATTGTTTAAAAAAAAAAACGCATATAGCGGTGACGTCACAGACACTTAGTCGATAGCGGTACCATCAAATATATATATATATATTTTCGGCTCATAGCACACGTCACGCCTCTACCTCGGCGGATAAGCGTCTTGGTGTTAGTATTGATACCACTGAAAAAGTCCGCTGGATGAAGAGCGTCATCCAAGCCTTTTTTGCTTAATTCTATATCAAAGATTTGACGATGGCAAATGATAATAAATCAATATTTATTTGTATGTAATAATGATAACTGATAAAGTCTGATTATTTTAAGTTACTTAAAATTAGACAGCAGTTCAAATTCTTTATGGTGCACCAAAACATTTTTAAACAAAAACAAAACTTACATAGAAGGATGAATTTAGTGTACAACGGCGGCCTTATCGCTTTCAGCGATTTCTTACAGGCAACCTTTGAGTGGTGGCGAATTAATTAATCTATAATTATATAATATTTAATAATAATTAGATTACTTGTGTAAAATAAATAATAAAATATAATTCTTTATTTAATTGTTAATTGTTCACTAAACATTGTCTGAGGTGTTTCTATTTTAAATGGTTACACATGGCCAGGTTAATATTATTTCACGTATTGATCTCTAAACATCTACACTGTCTACTTTATCATTGAAGAGACTATGCAGCGAAGTACAATTATAAATTAAACGAACTTACCAAGTGAAGTTCCATTTTAATTGTACGAGCTGCATAGTCTCGAAATGATATATAGTATCCCACCCACCCCGCTTATCTACGATAAACATTACCCATACGTGATTGGTTCCGTGAAATAATATGACATGGGGCTAAGGTCCTAGGCTTCTCTGAACTAAATGACGTTTGAAGGAGTGCGGGTGCGGGGGGTGGTAGGAGCGTTTTTATTTATTTTCAGGCTTTGGAGTCAAGCCTATGTGCTTTAAACTCGTGACCAAAGGCTGGCGGATGCGAAAACTACACTGTCTACTTTATCATTTCGAGACTATGCAGCTCGTACAATTAAAATGGAACTTCACTTGGTAAGTTCGTTTAATTTATAATTCTACGCACATGGAACAAAGTCAATGTTAAGCTGAACCGTTAAATAACGCACACATTGACATTGATGCAGGCTTACATACCAATACCTAGAAATTGATATAATTGGTACTTATATAATTTACAAGATGAAATTATCATCAACATGGCATGGTCTATATCCTTCCAGTGTTAAAATAGATAGTGTCTTGCAGCTAAGTTATAGTCAGATACATTACCTATACGTAATTTATATGAATCGATATATATGTGTAGGTTTTTATAGTTATGAAAACCAATAAACAGCTTTGTTTACGTTAACACAATACCTACGCTTACGTAACTTTATCTATAAAAATCAAACATTATTGTATTAGGTAGTATTCAGTAGAGCATGCCTCAGCTCGATAAAAACAAAACATTCAACGTTAACAATAATCCGGGATCAAATATGGAAGCCCACGGTTGAAGGCTGGCTACAACACCCAGAATTTAATGTATTTGGGAGTGATGCAGGAAAATACATTTGGAGGTATCTCGGTTCACGCTCCATAAAGCAAACATGTACTACGCACACATATCGCACATGGCAATATGTAAAGACATTTATTCAATGTTTTGCTTCATCATGAAACGAAATACGTCCACTGCTGAGCATAAGCCTTCCCAACAGAATTCCACGTTTGGTCTTCTGTCCATTGGGGGATTAGCCATAATCACCACGCTTGATATACAGAGGAAAACGCTATTGCCTGTCCCTGGCGCATCCTTACATTAATTTTATCGATGAACTAGAATTGTATTCTTTCCTAGTAATAAATAAATAATAAATATCTCACACATTCACACCAATTTTCCAGTCCCAAACTAGTAACAAATATCATCTTATCAATAAACCCTCATAACATTTTAAAATGCGAGCTGTGTTGTGTCTTACCCATTTCTATCTTACTTCATACGAAACAACATACAGATAGGATCCTCTGTCTCTAGAAATCAAAGGAATACAACGCAACACATTTCATGTTTAGGTTAGGCACAATCTATTTGCTTAACAAATGTGAGGCTGACATTGAAATGGTTTCCCTCAAGATCACAACTATTCACATCAAATCAAATTCTAGTACTTAGGTATATTCCAACGACGTAATGTTCAAGTTAAAATTCTTTTAACAACAATTTTATATACAAACTTGACGCTGTTTTTAAAACTTAAGTTTTTCTGTAAGTTTCCATTTACGCAGAAAGGTCTTTTAAGTTTTATGCAAGTTTATACACAAGTTGTTAATGTTGCTTTCCGTTAGGTTATGTTGGTATGGTGTATGTATGTATTATTTTTAGTATAATTGGCTAGTTTATTATGAATGTTAATTGTTATTTAATTTGCCTCTATAAGTGGTAACTTGTAATTGACTTTTTGGCACTATATATGTAATTTACTTAGATTTAAATAGCTGTAAGTTTTCCTAAAAAAAAGTAAATAAAAGTGGGATTTTATATTCAGTTTAGTCGATTTAATCTAATAGCTTACTTCACCTCATTTCTGAAAGCAATGCTCAGTAACAAACAGCTTCTGTAATCCGTAAAGCGTCCCTTTAATATTGCTTCAAAATTTAGCAACTTTTATCTCAAATTGATCGAAATCTCCAAATCCCAATATTTAGATATTTGTTTTATTCACAACCGTCTGGTTGCTTTAGAAGTTCAGTAGTATAGGATATTTTTCCTTTGACAGAAGGCACTGCATAAAGACAAAAGATGCGCTATTACTCTGTAAAGGTGAGTCGCTGCCTTGTTATCCAATAATGCATGATAACGAGGCATACAGTAGGCAGTTTATACGGATCTTGTAATTTTTTGCGTGGGTAAAGCAGTAAATCAGAAAATAAACAGACAGAATTGACTCCGACATTAAGTACAGTTGAAGATAAGTAATTACGGAGCTATTGTTTTCGAAAAGCTTCCAGTGTGGCAACAATAGAAAAATGTCAGATTCGTTTAAAGAAAAATCGAAGCGTTAAACGGTGGAAATTTTATCTCGGCAATAATATAAGGCTTGAGTTTCAGTAACAAAAGCGGATAAATCGAGCGAGAATTCCATGCATTGTATTCGTATTAAGCGAGAATAGACGCGCCGCCGCCGCCATCCCTAGGCGCAACGACAAAAGCATCCACACTGTTTGTGGAAAGAACATTGATATAAGAATACTTTTAAAAAAAGAACAAAACCCTTTTTAGTCATAATATGTCCACCTACGTCACCAGCTGCAACATTTTGTCAACAATTGAAAAAATCCAAATGCTTATGCGTTTACAATCTTGAAAACTGATCCGTATCTCAAGTGCATAAATTTACACTAGCTCTTTTCCTTCAAACTGAAATACAGCAATCAACAACCTATTAATCTGACTCCACTGTAGAACACAGGCCAATCCTCTAAACGAAAGTATACATGCCATTATCGACCAGTGTTCAATTGGTATTCCCTAACTCTGGGAACTAGATGACTTAACCTGAGAAGTAGTCGATAAAGTATGTGATATTAAGGAATAAAAAGATCCTTGCACAATAAATTATCAACGAGCAGATTGCACAGAGGAATTGGCAGTATATTGGTCATAAGACAAGTTGTCCTAATTATATGACTGATAATATGAAAATAATGTACTAATCTTCTCGAAATAACTATATCATAAATAGACGGTAGATAGACCAATAAACAGCTGGAAAATAACAATCAAAGAAGAGATAGACGCGCTCGATTTGACGTAGCAATTTGTCAAGTGCTTTCGAGGAACCTAGGTAAGCTTCACGAGGATATACAAATACATAGAAGAAAAAGAAGATCTTTATTCTGGTATCAAACTGCTGAAACTCTTCCGAGTTAATTATATAGTCCTCAGTCTTCTCAAAATATGGCACTATTACTAATAGTTTTAGTTTTATAATCTTAATTGTATTGATACTAACACAGTTTTATTTATTTATTTATTTTTTCTTATGTGCATACTAACAATTTATGGATCATTGTTGTCCGAACTAAAAACTTTCATTTGATTGCAGACGAAAGAAAATAGTTTTTCAGTAAGACAGGTTGATGTGCTAGAATAAAATAAGTTGGTTATATTAATAGTAATTGAACCTTGGTATTGATCATTATTATTATGGTTTCAAATCACCTAAGAAGAAACAATGACGCCTGTTTGAAGAGGATTGAACCAATCTATTAGATAAGTTATCTATAAGCTTGCATCGACAATATTACCACGATCAATATCACTTCTAGTCACAACTTATCCATGTTTACTGGCTGTGAACGATCTGCAGACCCAAGAGGATTTCCTCTAATGCAGCTGACTATAGTAGAATAGCTGATACACGACAAAATACAGAGTACGTGCTCTCCGGCGCATCCCACAGGAGTGGACCTAATACTTTGATCCCTCAAAGAGTGATCAGGATGTTTGATGGATTGCAAACACATTGAGTTGTAAAAATTGGAAATATTTACAGAAGGTAGATAGATAATTTTTTATTGCACACAAATTAATAATAACAAGTTAGGTGCAGATTTATGGAAAGTGTACAAAGGCTGCCTTTTCGTATAAAGCATAGCGACAGTGTATTGCATCAGGTAATAGAAAATTATAATTTTACAACATACAAAAGCATTGTAAGTTTGTTATAACTCCGGAATGAATATCACAAAGTAGCTCTTATTAGCATGGAATGCCACTTTGATCAATAGCAAAAATAAAACAAAAATGTTTACAGCAGCTTGGCGGGTAACCAAGTAACAAAATGTTCGGAAGCGCTTCAGATCCGGGCCACTGCCCCAGATCGCCGTCTTAAAACCATACAGCCGCAACATTTTAGCATGCACCGAACTTTTTCTCTTTGTGAAATCTACGGAAACTTAGGAATACGCTTAAATTGTTGTTAGAAGTGCATTCTTTAGAGAACTTCATGAAACTAAGTTCATACCATTTGTGAATAACCTGGAGGTCTACTCATTTGACATATTCTGTTAAGTGTTTGGTATATACCTACCATAATAAAATGCCAATAAGTTATCCGTATAATATGTCAAATAACCCGGTGCCGTTAGAGAGTACAACCATGTTTTATAGTTCGACAGATGTTAGCCGAAATGCTTACGGAGTAGGTAGGCCAGCAGTTATTGGCTCTTTTTAGCGATGACTTACCGTCAATAATGTTACTATTTAGTTTATCTGAAGTAACGTCCAACACTTCCGAGATGAAAAACTAAACTCAGTTTTCGTTAGACAAACTGTTATAATTCTATCGAATTATCATTATAATTTTATTTTCCTAAAACTGTTTTAAGCGGTCACTAATACATTAATATTGAATTCACACCTATAAGAAATGATTCAATAAAAAAACGTTTATTGGGTCGGTAATATTTTCATTTATAAACGTTTACGTTATATAAACGTTTTTTTATTGAATCATTTCTTATAGGTGTGAATTCAATATTAATGTATTAGTGACCGCTTAAAACAGTTTTAGGAAAATAAAATTATAATGATAATTCGATAGAATTATAACAGTTTGTCTAACGAAAACTGAGTTTAGTTTCTCATAGCGTGGTCCCAATAGTATTGAGAATTACAGTGGGTTTCATAAATAACCATTAGTATGGCAGCTACTTTTCAAATGAACGGTAGATTCATAATGCTGTGACTGTGACAGATAGACGGATGGCTTAGTTAGACGGCACAGATGCGAGCGACAGTTTCGAATTTGAAACGAGCCAAGTTTCGACTGCGCCGATTGTTGCCATGGAAGTATTATTATGTAGATGCAAATTGTGCTGTAGTTTGCAAAGGTACATTTATGTTTGAAACATTGTACATCACATTATATTGTATGTCGTGAATGTACCTATTGTAACCTCAACGACTAATTAGTTGCTGTGCTATAAAAGTAGGTACACACACATCACATTGTACTTTAAATTATACTAATATTGGGCTCGATTCTGAAGGCACAATGTTAAAATTTGACAGCGCTAAAATTGGTTTCGTCTTTATCTTCATAATACTGTATGACAAGGATAGCAACAGTTTTAGTGCTGTTAAATTTTAACATTGTGCCTTCAGAATCAAGCCTATTATAATGTTATGTTTATTTAGTTCTCCACAAAAAGGCATAACAAGTAATCAGTTACATATTTTATAAAATCAGAAAACCTGTTTCGCGGAGGCTGATACCTCAACTTGACATAGCCTATTTTTCAGGTCACCAGGTCTCCACCCCAAGGATTAAGTGTAATTATAAAATAACAGAAAGTTTAGAAACTATTATAAATTAGACGAGTATTGTGTTTGTATGTAAATTACAAACAACCAGAGTAGGTTTTATATTTTTTATATTATTTATATTTTTATTAATACCACATTTTGTAGCCGTACCCATTAGGTATCCATTACGGATGTCTGTAAGAAATCGCTTAAAAGGATAAGAACGCAATAGTGTACTATTTTAAACTTATACAAATTCAAACCGAGTGAAACAAAATGTATTGTATGTGTCATTAACCATTTAAATGTATGTTAAGATGTCTTCAATATAGGGCTCTACTCATAGTCCTAATAATAATTATAATATTTAAGTATAATATAAGTACATATTTACTCTTACTACATCTGACTTACATATCGTATCGTATCACACATTTATATATATATACATACATACATATATATCATACACACGCACACACACACACACACACACACACACCACTCACACAAGTTGATTAAATTTATATAATTTATATAATAAGATATAAGTATGGAAGAGCGAGGTCCTCTGGCGCAGACATTTTTATGTCTAAAAGAGGGCCCCAACTATCCTCTGTAACCCCCTAAGTTTTGGTAATAAACATTTTTGTATTTTTTTTTTTGTATTTAAACATGTCTTGAGCTCCAATTTGTACCAGCCTAAAATATGTTAGCTAACAGAATAGTTAATCTTGTTTCTTAACTAATTTAATGCCCTTGATTTACTTAAATAAAATTAACTATCAGGATCACAGCTCAAAAGCAGTTCCATTAATTATATAACCGATTCTACAACAAATAAACGGCGATGTTGTTCGCAGAGCGCACGTCAAGGGGTATCACGGGGCGAAAAGCGGACGAAGGAAAGCCACTTTGCAATATTACATTGCACAAAGCGGCGATGCATCGTCTCTGCCTACCCCTCTGGGACCAAGGCGTGAGCATTATGTATGTATGTACAACAAATAAGACCTAGAAATGGGCAGTGTTTTGGGTTTCTACACAACCAATGAAGAACTTAGGTACCACATTAAGCTGCCGCCGTTCGGCTAGCGCTACGCCCCCCGGTATAAAGTTACTACGCCAGCGCGCTATTGACTGGCACCGAGAGATCGACGCTTTAAGTTAGAAAGAGAAGATGTGGTATAACGTTGTCCCTCTCTTGATCAACTATGTTCGGGGCTGGGTGCAGTAGCCCTACTATACTTATTTTACGCACACATACAAACGTACACGGACAGACGGGTACGCCTGTAATGGCATTAGGTATACCATTACCATCTTAAAAAATCGTTAGCATCTGTGGCACAGTAGTTTTTAAAAGTACAGGAATAGAATTTAAAAATAATTATCATAAAAGTTTGCTGCGGGCATCACCTTCTAAATTACAAACGTTTTAGCGAGCTCTCACGGTGGTGCAGCGGATAAAATGCACAATGAGTTTTAAAACCCGGGGCATGACCGACCACAGAACAAGTAAACTGGAAAGGCTACTCCTCTAAGCTAAGGCTAAGGCTCTAGTACAAAACTTTATGTATCGACGACGTCCTTAGATATTGCAGTTCTATAAAAAAAATATCATCATCATCAGGTTATTTTTGTCTCCAATGCAGGAGCACAACCCTCTCTCATCTGCTGGAGACAGACGGAGGATTTGGCCTACACTCTGCGGTAGCCAGAAGGGTTGGGGAGTCCTGATTGATGTTTTATAATGTATTCTCTTAGTCGCCTTATACGACATCCACGGGAAGAGTTGGAGTGGTCCTATTCTACTCTACCGGAAACAACACGGCAAAAAAAACCATAGAAATTAAAAACAAACGCTATAATAATATTTTTTCTAAAGTTAGGGTTGTAAAAGATGTTAAGTAAATTATAAAAGTAGTCATTTTTCCCGATAAAATTAGTGAGAAAGTTGAGCGGTGTCGCCGTATCACTTATTATATGGAATAACGTCAGTTAGCACAGACAAAATTATATATATATATTCATATACTTGTCTAATCTTGAACTAGGTTTGGTTTCTGCGCTATGGGAATTATAAACAAGGATAGGACAATTAACAATTAGAACATCCAGACTGGGACCAACTTGAACAAATTGTACAAAGTGGTCTGTCCCCAGTTAGAATCGAACCCACGACCTTTGGCTAGATAGTTATAGACATAGACATTATTTATTAATTATCGATAGATTACAAAGTCATTCATTTAGTCATGTTAAAGCTATTTTCATCATATTCAGGAGAGTTAAATATTTATATATTTACGGTATGTTACAAAAAATGCTCAAAAGTGTAAAAAGATTACCTACATGGCATCACATACAGCTCTTCCAGTGAAATATTTATGCTGAAGAGGGCAAAAACCTTCGGCGCAGGCCATTAGGAGATTAAAACAGAGACACACCTGTAACGGTGCAGCGAAACCACAGACCCGAAGCCTGCGAGCTGTAATTCCACTATAAATAATAATGTACGCCTGCGCCATAAATAATAATGGTCCGAATGCAGGTATGTGATGCATATATTGTTCAATTAAAATGAAGCATTAAAATAACTACTGGGTAGCCATTCTCTGGTTAAAAATTTCTGTTATCCGAACCTTACAACCTATTTTAATGTCCTCAAAGTGAACTCTGGTAAACTAATTACAAATCGAAATGATATTGTACGTAGGCTGATATTATTGATAATGCTCTCTCATTTAAGACACTACAGTGAATCTTACAATTAAACATGATACGAGTTGTAAAGCATCCACAACAATGAGATCTGGTTCTAAGCGCACGGCTAGTGCGCTATGACAAGTTCTAAAAAAAAACGCCGCAAGCACACAGTGCACTATTTGTACTCCGTTTCGATCTACTTTCAAGATACTTTTGCTAGGAGCGAGTTGGGTAAGCCGCTTCTCCAGAAAAACATATACCTATATAAATGTACCTGCGTATCAAATATACCTATCTAATGTGCATGTACCTAACATTGAGTAAAAAAAACTTTGACCAATACTATTGGGATTTCAAACATATTACTGTAAAAAATTGAACTTTGCATTAAGTTATTTATGACATTTCAAAACTTTTGTCAGTCCACCAACAATTGTCCTGTGAGAACTTGGTTCCTTTTGGGAAATGTTTTGGTAGGATATTATATTAACCAAAGGGACTTCAATTATATTCACACATACCTTACAAAACAATCTTAATTGCATGAACCTACGTACGTACGAGTATATCTGTGTTATGTATAATATACCTTTGTGGTTAACAATAACAAACATGTTTTATATCGCCCATAAACTTGATAGCCGCAATAAAATCGTGGTATCTATAAGGTGTGTAAAATTGAGTGCCCGCCGTTCGGACGTAAACAGAAATTACATTTTAATAATGGAGATACTTCCTGAATTTTATTATGGGCTCGACACTAAAAGAGTATTCGCTTTATTTTAACGTTTCATTATTTTAACTTCCTGAAATATTTTACCAAATCTTTTATTTGCTCGGGCCCGTAAAACACGGACTTATTTCGTAAAGGTGTCAAAGGGTTTAAAATAAATAATTATTCAAACACTTTTACGTTGAAATTAATTTCGGAGAGACGGTAAATTCTCATCTGACGGACTAATAACTCGAAATACCCAACGGGCATCCGCAGTTGGGGGGGACAAAGGGGGCAATTGCCTAATTGTCTCCTTCTCCCCACTCCTCCCCAATAAACAAGAAAGAACTAAGGGCAAATAAAGACAGTCAGTTACACCCTTGACCAATTTCTTTGATTTCTGAAAACATCTCAAAATTCTAAACTAAAACGTTAGTTCTCTAGACTAAAACCATAGGAGCAATATTTATACGTTCTATACATAAACGCGCTTGGTAATTAGTCGCAAGACCTCTACCTGTTAACGATCTACGCAAAGGTTTCCTGTTTACGTGATCAACTGATCAACTCGTGCCATGTGATGTGACACACTGTCGCACCTACCGTAAAGCAACTCTAGATTAAAGATCCAAACAGTTTGCTCAGATGCTTCTTTGTAGTGTTGCAGATTTTTTTATTGTCAATTAATCGCTAGTTCTCACCTAGAATCACCCATAATACCTTGTATTAGTCTTTATAGTTTATGTGTATTATATTATAATATGTTATATGATTATTTAATATATAGTAGGTACACGCGACTACTACCTCTCCATAATCCCTTGTCTTCACCGCAGGTTAGCTGGAAGAAATTTCTTTAGAAATAAGCTTAACCTTTTGTATAATTTTCTTTTCTTTGTGTTGTTCTTTGTATTTTTGTGTGTACAATAAACTATTAAATAAGAATAAAAAAATAAAATATCGATAGGCCTATCAATACTCGCGATTATTTACCTATACCAAGGTCATTGTCACAGCATAACCTTTATTGCCTGACATTGGTTTGCGAAAATGATTTATCATCCCGATGAAAACTCATGATGGTCTTCACGTATTTAATTTGTAATACCTACTTCCATACTAAGCAATAAAGAATCATCTACATCTGCGCTTTACATTACTTATTTTCCAATCGCTTTCTAGAGATTGCTCGACGCCGTCAACCATCAGAGCTTGAAAAACAGCGTAGCAGTGTGTACAGTAACCGTGTTAGGGATTAGTTCCCTGTGTCAATCAGTGGTGGCCTCGGTAATTCTGCTACGTAACAGTATCAGAAATCCAATTATTTAGGTCTAACGTTTCCAGTATACCAATCCACGACTTGAAATTGTTATTTTAGAAACTAACGAGAGTGAACTACAAATAAAGATAAGAAAAAAAATCAACTTCATGAGATATTTTAATTCCTATAACAAACCTAGTATTTAAGTCCTACTTATGGCATATTGAACCTTATTGGAACGCCTATAAGGCGTTTCTGTTTCTCTTGACCATTTTCAGAATCTTATTTACGCTTTCCCTTCGAAAATATTCAAGATCCCTAAAGGATTCATATAGAAAAGTATCCTTACTATAGTATTGGCTAATATTGTACAATTTTTTATCAAAATCGACTTAGGCGTGCATAGGCTACTAAAAAAAAACTTTTGCGTTTAGGTATAATACTTGATTCATCATCATCATCAGCCTAAATACGTCCACTGCTGGGCATAGGCCTCCCCGATAGAATATCACTTTAGGTAAGTTGTCCATTGGGGAATTTGCCATAATCAACAAGCTTGGCAGGCGAATTGGTGATCGCAGTAATGATCTTAACATACACACACAGGAGAACGCTGCTGCCCGTCCTTGGTGCAATCCCTGAGTCGCCTTGACGACACCCATGTTAAAGATAGGGGTGGCTCTATTCTAAGCCAGGAACCACACGGCAATAATAATTGATTGATAAAATGCATATTTATTTTATAATTAAGTAGATTATTATTAAGAAGATATTTATTTATGTCCGTAGCAGTATTTTAACACTATTTATGCTATTAACGTGCTAATTAATTTTTCCAATTACTTATCAAATTTACTGTAGCGAGCAGCACCGATCCTTGTACGTAAGTAGAAATATAAACTGAAATTAATTAGTTCACCATCGCTTAAGCCTAAGGGAGTCTGGTAGCCTTGTTTATAAAAGGTATTTGTGCTTCTAATTACAGGCTTTTGTAATCAAATAGAGTTGAAAATGTAATTACTTATTCAATATCAGCAAAGCTTTCAAATCAGTGAAAGATATTTTAGAAACTCTTCAATTTCTCTCAAACGCAAAATAACCGTTATCTACGCTTATACATTAGACATAATCTTCTTATTCTAAGCGTAAACAAAAATGATTGATCTACTAAAGGGAATCTGTTAAAATGAAAAAAGATTGAAAATAAACACGGCAACAGTCGAGTGCAGCCGGATTCCCGCCGGATATTAAAGGGACCCGGGCGGAATCCCCCTCTTCGCTTGTATATTTGGACGAAAAACAACAATACGTCCGTCCGGGACATAAAGCAACACTGGACGAGTCAGCATACCCAGCGCCCTCTGTGAAAAGTACTAGACCACCGACCAGGCACCGTATAGATATATGTCGATGTGTACGTGATTTTATGAATGTGTTATCGATTTATTATTACGTCTGTGTTTCGTAGCCACAGCGTATACAAAGTGTACCTATGTGACTATCCCCAGCAACAAATGACAGAATCGAAAGATATGGGTACTATGGCCACAGAATATGTAATAGTACAAGTATAGAAGCCGCTCTCCCATTTAAAAAAAAAAACCTCTGTTTATGAGAAATTGAACAAGCCTCAACAATCAAAATTCAGTGCAAGGCAAATTGAATCCTACGCTCATGGAATAAAGTCAATATTACGCTGAACACATTGACAGTTTATGTATTTATAGATATTTGTAACATTCACTTTTTTGTGTATCGTCTATATATTGTTCGTTTACGTTTATGTAATATGTATTTTCAAACTTTATTAAAAGTAGGTACATTTCTTTATGAAATTTGGTACTAAATGCATTATACTTGACCTTTCGGTTACTCTAAGGTTGACTGGAAAAGATCCCTAAGTGGGATAAGTCCGCCTTTGTACACAGTTTAATTCCTATTTTATTATTGTTGTTATTTTTAGTACAATAAAGCGTTTACATACATACATACAAACTGCGATTCGCCTAGGTGCCCCGGCAGTCGGGGCCGCACCTCGTATTTATATACCTAAAGTGCGGATTGAGACAGGCCTGCTATGGCGTCTCTGGGTAGAGCGGGCGGGCGGCCCCCTATTACTCTAAGGCCCGGCATAAACATAAACGGAGCGCGATTAATGTTTTTGTTAGCCGACCGAACGACAAAATAGGCATACATAATTGAGCAGCTTTGCTTAATTAAAATTCACCCACTCATCGCCAACATAGCACTAACCTCCGATTTCGGCTAAAAGGTTTTTATATTTCGTACAGAATCAAATACCGTCATCATACTAACATAAATACCCAGGAATAGGTAAGTACGATGGTAATGGATGTGAAATGTGATGTATTGAATCCTGATATTTCAGGTTATTCGAAAATCATTTTTGAACGGAGTACCGTCTGTTGCTCGCAATGTTCATTCCAATTTAGACTCTATCACTATGTATACGTGATTCTAAACGAATTACCAAAAAGTTTGGTGGACGACTACCGGCTAGCAGCAATGCGACCTAGATAGTCTCCATTCAAGTGCCTATTTTAGCAACAGAATAAGTTTCGTACAAGTAGCGACCAACTATCCTACAAATAAACCCAGTGGTTTCAGTCGGATGGCTTAGGAAATAAAATCATATGTAATATAAATAAAGAAAAACAAGAGAGACTGTACCTATTTACTCTCATATTGTAACTTATAGGAAGACAAGATATAAAAAAATAAACTACCAAAAGAAATCTTAAATATGACGGACAGAAAGTTTAAGAAACAGCTTTGTAAGAAAACCTAATAGACGATTATTTCCGTGACAAAGATGCTTGGTATTCAGCTTAGTAGATTCTTTTTAATATTGTATACAAAGTTGAATTGAAAAGATTAGTTGCTGGAAGTTTGTTGTGCCGTTTCTTCTTCACATAAGGGCTAGTCGATAAAAATTGACATGTAAATGTACCAAGTGTACTCATGTGCAATAAAGAATTTTGACTTTTGAACGATTTTTGTCCTATGACGCTGACGTATGGTAGTGAATGTTGGATATGGTAGAAGAAGTATGAAAGCAGGATAAATGCGGTTGAGATGCGGTCTTTAAGAAAAGTAGGTGCAGTGAAGTTGTGTGACAGAGTGAGCAATACAGTGATATGTGGGAAGTGTGATTTGAAAAAAGATGTAGTAACGAAAGTAGAGAAGGGTATGTTGCGTTGGTTTGGACATTTAGAGCGTATGAGTGAAAGAAGAGTGACAAAAGAAATTTACAGCGCGAATGTGGAAGGAACTACAGCTAGAGGTCATCCTAGGAGGACGTTCAAGGATTAAATAGGAGACGTTCTCAAAAAGTGAGAAGAATAAAAGAAGATGCATGAAAAGGTTGATGAATGTGAGGCTAGTGAGGTCTGTCAACATCGCGTAAAGTGGCTATACATCGTCTCTGCCTACCCCTACCAAGGCGTGAGCATTGTGTATGTATCTTTGTTCTATGACATTAAGTAGGTAATTCTAAAATATAATGGTTTTTAACAAATTACTTGTAGTGATCGATTACACTCTGTATGACTAAACAATTTCTAGAAAACTTTCGGAAATTCGAAAAATTTACTTATTTTGGAAGTTAGGTTTTTAACCTAATATATCACATTAAAACATAAGTTGAATAATGAAGACATTATTTTTTATATATATATCCAACTAGAAATGTTTATAAGTTGTTAAAATTAATATGAAAAACAAGGTTTAAATATAGTCAAATTAAAAAAGTCAGTGATTTTTGCTAATGGGTTTTATGATTTTCTTAGTATTAATTTTCTTTTTTGAGTTTAAAATCAGCGCACCTAAGTAACCTTCATGCATCCTGTACCTTCACGTAGGTTTATAAACAAAATGGTCCATCCGTCACCCAAACAAGTCCGGGGGAAAGCCATAGATTAGCGTATGCGTGTGCCTTTTTAATTTTTTATCTTTATGCACACACCCTTTCAGTCACTTTACTTTATTATTCCATCAAAGCTATACAACATTTGATATGTAAAAATCTTTCCGGCTTGTTTATTTAGGATCTTATTTATATTTTAATAACTAACCAGGTGTTAGACATAATCCTATGATATGTTGATGGCGTATTGGGCAAAACGAGGACTCCTAAGAGAGATCCGAATTTTATCCCAGTGTTTTTTTATCTCTACTTATTTACTTTGCGCAGGGCGGTATGTACACCGCAGTAGATGTTATTGCTTTAACTTTATCTATGTGTCTGTTTTTTTTTAATTCTTTATAAAATCAAATATTCCGTATTATGCACCAAAACATAATGATAATCTTATCAATTTACCATAAAATGATGAATCATTTCCAGGCAAGTTTTGGATGATGTGGAATTTATCCGAGCAATGGAAGTCCTGAAGGCAAACATTTATGAAATAGATTGGTTCAACATTATGCTACACAATAAATCGTACATAAATAACAGTACAGTGTTATTTATTAATTATTCTATGCTTACACACAAAAGTAGAAAAATAATATATTTAATTTAGATATACATACTCCATACATACCCATACCATTTAATAATATTATAGTAACTTAACATCGTATACTGTAATTGCCTGTAATAATTATTAGTGTGGCATCTAGCCAATTTACATTTGTAAGTTTCCCTAATGCAATAACTGATGTACGCTCTATTAATGACCTAATAAATAAAATAAAAAATACCTATAAAAGGAAAATATTGTGAACTACACATCTAAGATCTATTTTACTCCCATAGGGGTTACCCGACAGAGACCATTCGAACATCGAACTTTTTGTTATTTTATTAGATTTCAAGAGTAATTACTACCAACAGATTCGATTAGCAATGCACTCTACAGCTGAGAAATGCACTATCGCTCCACGATATTTGATTGAATATCCGAATAATATGAAAGCTCGGTCTCATAATAGGTATTCGTGACGGTTCCATTAACAATCCACGAATTATAAGGATCTATTATACCCATTGTTTCCCTAGGCCTTTTGTTTTCTTAGGCCTAGTCCATGAGTTGAATTTATATCTACTTGGGCCCATCCTAAGGGAAGTCAATTAATTAAACAAATTAATACATTGTTGGTGATCGTAATTACTTTAGGTAAATTATCGCCTCAATCAGTGCCAAGTTCAGTGCTGGATTTATTTATTTTTTAAGGTATAGGTCACTTGACTTTGTACAGCCCTAACTTCCTTCCTTCTACCAATCTTAATCAACCTACTACCCGCGGAAATCTGCCACCCCCTGAACTGCCGCCTCTAGGCCGCGGCTTATTCGGCCTATTGTCAAATCCAGGGCTGGCCCAGATGCCTGGTTTAAGTGCAAACTGTACTACCGTCAGTATTAAGTCAGCCAAGTTTAGCGACGTCATACACAACATGCGCCTTCCGTAAATTTGATTTTATTACCTTGCCTTTGATATCTAATAAAGAAAAACCTGAATTTTCCATGATTTTCCAATCACTGCTGGGTAATGTTACATTATGTTCCAAGTTCAGTTCAATCGGTTCAATTGTTTTTGAGTTAGTTTTCCTGGGAGCAGACATAACTACAGATAGCCTGATGAACAAAAATGCCTTGCTATAAGTATATCTGTTTTTACCGAACCTTAGAAACTGGTCTCCGTCTTTATTTAATAAACAGTAAAATCAACTCGACTGTGGTTAGCGAATACCGTGCGAACAACAAAAAATCGTTCCCCTGATCAGCTGCTTCGTATTCAATGACCAGTCTCATAATCATGGCACTCGTTCAACGTAACGATGACTGCTTTATCCACCACCAGCTTTCATAACA